>FR989987.1:10045000-11245000 GCA_905404265.1 Fabriciana adippe | reverse complement strand
ACTATATATTTGTGTGTGCCAATTGTGAACCGATTTTTAGCATCTGTACAAATATATAAAATTGAAGTGTCTGTTTGTAATGTTAAAAGAACAGCTTTTTACTAAATGCATATGAAAGTATATACGGTAGGTACGTATAGAAAAAAAAAACAATTTTTAAAATGTTTGTCTGTGTGTCTGTTTGTTACGGCTAATATTTGAAACGGCTGCACCGATTTTGATAGGACTTTCACTGGCAGATTTCTGATGATATAAGGGTACGTTTATGTAAGAAAAAAATAATAAGGGGTTCCGCGCATAAAATTGAAAACCCAATTGTGGACGGAACGAGACGAAAAGCCAGATTCAATTCCAACTCACAAAAAATCTTTAAAATTATAAAAATCAATGACTGCATTTGTAATTAATATGGACGACCTTATTTCGCTTAGAGTTTTAATCCACACGCTCAATATCTACTGATGTTTTACTAGAAGCCTAATTGTTTACCACTAATTATACCCTATCAAATTTTAACCATGGGTTATTCAATTATAATAATGTTCTCAATGATGACGATTAACCAGGATTTTATTACAAAACGATACTATATTCAGTGGCCTACATTACATGTTGAAATATAATATTATTAATTAACTTAAAATGTATCGAAAAAAATATAACGAGTCAACATTAAAACAAGTAGAGACTCGAAGAAGGTTATTTGCTTAAATATAATATACTAGCGACTCACCCTCGCTTCGCTCGGGTTCGTCCCTAGCTTGATTCCCCATACAAACTTTCATCCCCATTTTCACATGATTTTCGGGATAAAAAGTATCCTATGTCCTTCCTAGGATTTCAAACTATTTTTTTACCAAATTTCATGAAAAACGGTCCAGTAGTTTCGGAGCTTATTTGACACATGCAGACAAACAAACAAAATCTTTTTTCTTTATAATATTAATATTTATACTTTCATCATCGGCTTATATCGGCATCATCTTATTTATAAGAGAAAACTATGGGACTAAGTACGAGAATATATACGTATGTATATCAATAACTAGTATTAAACCTATAACAAAATAGATGATCATAAAATAACAAACGTTATATGACGATACAATTGCAAGATCTCAACACATGTTTCATGACGTATAACCAGCAATTGCCCAGATTTCGCAATTCTGTTTCTACTCAGCCTCCATTAAGATTCATTCGTCTTGTGTGGACGTTCTTGATTCTATAATAGAGAAACGCAACATTCGTGACGTCATTGTCTTCCCACATTGTCTGTGCACCTGCAATTCCTATTGTCCATCCGATTGATTACAATCCCCATTCAGCGAGTATGTACTAATGGTGCATGTAGTATCCATATGTACGGCCATTATGTAATTTAATACATAGGTTTAAGCCGATTAATATCGCTTATTGTGTTTAATGGCCTATGTTGTTATTAGCTTGCATCCCCGCACATAAATGTACTATTTTTGATTTTAATTTTATCACTGGTAATTTGAGTGGAAGCCTAAGTGTAACTCTAATTGAATGTAATAATTTATATGTTCATTAATACTATTTGTAAAGTATTAATAGTTTGTTCTTGAAACAGAAATGTTAGCTGTTTTATTTCAGCAAATTTAATTCCGGTTTTAATTAATATTTAAATGTAGTCAATTATTTGACCAATAATGTTTATAAATTGTTAATTTTACGGGAACTGGCTTATTACAAACTAGCGACTTACCCTCGCTTCGCTCAGGTACGTCCCTAGGTACGTTTGAATTTTTTTGAGCGAAACCCTAATTCTTTTTCTAAAATAAAAGTAGCCTAAGTTACTCCTTTTAAAATCAGCTATCTGCCAGTGAAAGTCCTGGTAAAATTGGTCCAGCCGTTTCGAAGATTAGCCGGAACAAACAGACAGACAGACAAAAATTTTAAAAATTGTATTTTTCTTATAAGTACCGTACGTAATACCATATGCATTCAGTATAAAGTTCTTATTTTGATATTACAAACAGACACTTCAATTTTATTTATCTGTATACATTAATATTTTGTTGAGTGAAATCAATTACTTAATATATTTTTGTATAACTATTGAAGATTTACTCTTATTATTATGATAAACAATGAAATCTAAATTTGTCTTTGAAGATCTAAGTTGAGAACTGGTGGAGGAATGGGGGAAGACTAAATTGCCCTTATTTTTCATGAAACACGAATAGCGCTAACTTGTTGTGAAGAGTTAGAACCAAACTCAAGGGATACATAAGATATATATTAACATCAAATATCCTTTATGTATTATGCACATTAATTATTATTTACTAACTATAACTCATTATAAATCCTGAATACTCAATTCGTAATAATTTAAACTTTTGCCAACTCTTCCAGGACTAAAGATTTATTTCCGAACTGGTGGTCGGGCCAAGTTTAGTTATTGAGTCTTTCTGTATAGTAAGCCTCAGTAACAGCCCGGAGTTGGGAAGTTGGCGGTGTTTCACCCCCGTGCCTCGGAGAGCACGTAAAGCCGTCGGTCCTGCGCCTTAACTCTCACCGGTCGTGTCGAATAGTCGTCCCACCGGAGTATGAGAGTGACAGGAATAGAGAGTGCTCTTGTGTCTGCGCGTACACTTGTGCACTATAATATCTCCTGCGCAGTTGGTTAGTCTCAATGAGATTGGCCGCCGTGGCCGGAATCGGTCAGGAGAACATTCAATGTATATTATTTATTGAAGTCTGTACTACGTCTGTGTATACTTCTGTAGTATATGTTGTTATTTTATATTTAAATATATATTATTTTATTTAGAGCCATCTACACTTAAACAGTAGCTATTTATTATACACATCATTACTGATATATGTAAGTCAAAAATTATCATATGATATACTAGCAACTCACCCTCGCTCCGCTCGGGTTCGTCCTAGTTACCTTTTAACGTTTAGTATAGATTTCTCAGATAAGAATGAGATATTTTCCCGCGGTAAAAAGTATCCTATATGTTGATCCGGATAACCAGCTATCACCATACCAAATTTCATCAAAATCCATCCAGTGTTTACTTGTGATGCGGTAACAGACAGACGGACAGATAGACAAAAATTCTAAAAACCATAGATTCAGTCTCTGTATCGATAATAATGTCTATTTCAATAAGATTTTCCAAAAAATATTTAATGTACAGATTCGGTTAAGTTACAATTTTATTATATGTATAGATGTAAGTCAAATGTTCATCAGATCATCGTATAATCCATTAAAAGTCTAATAAAGAATCAATGAGGTGACAAATTTCCGTCTTAACTAACGATCATCTTCCATCAACTTCATAACTCATCTTTTCAATTCCTTAAAAAATCGTAGCATGACATTTTTTCCATTAGTTCCACCCTCGGAATAAATCGGCGACCTGTTGCGAGTCGAACGTGTGCCGAGGTCTCATCTCGCGATTTAGTGGAGACCAAGAAAATTGTTCTTTTGTTTACTTTCCTACTTCAGGAGTGTGTTTACGTGTTTGTGTGTGAGAGGTGTGATTTTTTGTGATGGAAAATTGGCAGCTTTAGGCTGCGAAGATTTTGTTTGGAAGCAAATTGAATACAAGAGATATTCTATTTTTATGTGGGTTAACATAAATAAATATACGTGATTGAATATAATATACATACCTACATATTTTTTTATTAAACGACAATGTTTAGTACATAATTTATTATCATTACTATTAAGTTAAATAATGACGAAGTATATTCGAAGAAATTGAGTCGCGACTCTTACTAAGCAAACTATGTATGTCGGTTTATCTGTCCGTCCATACCTTTGGAATCGTGCACACATACATGTTTTATTACGTAAACCATAACAGATAATAAAAAATAACTGTAATCTCCATAAAAGAAAATACGTTTTTTAATATTAGAGAGCTATTGTAATAAATTAAAAAGTCACAGAATTCATATAAAATTAACAGTAGTCAGAATTGCGATAATAATTGATTCTTATATTTTTTAATACAGCAACGTATGTTATGTACGTAGCGCATATTATATATTGGATGATAGAAAGGTCGGGTGCCTGAAATTTACTCACACTCGACCATTTTCTTTTTTCTCTTCACTTTTATTATCACATATAATTTTACATGCAGCTAAAGCTTAGGTTTATATACTTACGGAACTATTAATTATTACCTATCAACATTAAATCATCAGAAATGAAATAATAATCTATTCTTAACTTTACAAAACTTCTTCATTTCGTACACCTGTCATTAACAAGGACACAACGCGAAACAAAGACTTGGCCGGCATTGGAGAACTTTTCTGACATGAAATAGACTAAGAGCTATCGAAAACGTCGAATAAAGCCTTCACGGAATACCGATTACGATAGATTTAATAGTGTGTATTGCACGATATTACAAATGGCCTAAATATCTATAATATGTTCTATTGTACTTTAGGGAATACTTATTATATGAAATTTTATCAAAAAATTATTTCTACAAATAAAAGCTTTCAAATACTAAAGTAAATAAAATTGGGTACCGAGGTTTCTGTAGCACGAAATATATATAAGTGTATAAGAGCAAAAAAATATTTTTTTGAGAACATACGGTACGGTTTTTGGATTTTTCCCTTTACTTTTGCTATAAGACATCGCTTAACAAATTTCATGATTCTAAATTCCATAAGTCCCTTGCGATTGTCAAAATATGCGATATAAATGGCCGTATATTGCGATGACTTAGAAGTTTGATTTTTTCACAGCTCCAAGCGATTACAGACCTGAGTAATTGATATTAATTTCAACTAGATACCTCCACGTGTTCCTGAGAAAAAGGATCTTGACAGATAGACATACAGACGAACGGACAACGAACTGATCCTATAAGGGTTCTTTTTTTCTTTTGAGGTATGGAACCCTTAAAAGATAAATTTACAGAATGACTGAAGGCAGCGGTAAGTTCGTATATTAAATTAACCATGTAATAAGTAACTAATAGCATTACAATTAGATGCTTGCGGCTACATCCGGATGCGGCGGCTTAACATACAGTGGAAATGTACTTATGAATATATAATGATAAACAATCTAATAACATGATGCATATTCTTAAACTAATAATCTTCGATAGCCAAATATCCCATATTGAAGAGTAATGAAATCTAATATGTAATAATATATTTCATACTTATTCAGTGAGCAACATGACTGATGGATCAAGCTTACAGGGGAACCGAGGACCTCAAAGCCTATTGATTTAACCCCCATGTATGTAAGCCTGAAAATTAGGAGTAAATCAAGCAAGTTTTTTGCATGAGCACGAATATCAAAAGCCGATTAGAACGAAGTTTTAATATCTATTTAGTATTTATCTAGAGTACCTAGTAATTATTTTAGCACCTGGCCTATTTAAATGCACTTAGTCAAATGAAGCCTTAGTTCTAAAATTTATTTCATCAATCACGTTACACACTGCATGGGTATATACAGCGGCAGTCTTACCAATAGGATGCTACTTGTCTTTCAATAACATATGTTATATTTAACACAAATTAGACTTTCTTGAATTTTACAAATTTCTTAATTTTTTTGAAATTTCTTGAATATATATCATCTTTACCGGATAGATTGAGAGGATAGTTAAAAATATATATAAGAACTTTTGTGCCAAAAGCTTTATAAAACGAATGTTTTGATAACATCTTAGAATAGACGTTATCACCTCCAGGCGATTTCTATGTTACATAAAAATGATTAAGTAAACCTATAACGTACAAAAAAATCAGGTCCTACTGAGTATACCATACGTTTTCTTTAAAATACGATTTTATAATAAAATCATATTAGGTTCATACATGCCATACAAATAATTCTAAGTATTGTAACGAATAAAATCCAATGTGTAATTGAACGATATTTTAAATTCAATGCAAGAAAATCTGCACCTGCTTTTTTGTTACTACTGTATAACAAATGGGTTCCACAATCCAATTAAGCAGATATCGTGGAATCTTTTCAACTAGGTGTTATAATGTGAATCAGGCTACTTAGTAACCTATTCTCGTTTTATTTACATTCACATTTGAAGCGCTTTAATGTAGAGCACCTGCGATCATTTATGATATGCGAATACTGTTACAGCAATATAAATTAAAATTTTATTCCTCTCATCCACGCTTTTGTGCACCAATTGTTAGAGTTCGATTCCAGATTTCAGCCGGTTATGATGAATTGAAACAGGTTGCAAAAAATGGCGAAAAATTTTACTATGCTCTTTAAGCTTTTCCGACGAAATATTAATTTAAGCAATTGTCGGTTAAACAAATGGCAACTGAGGTTTTTAACGCAGATTTACAATATAAAAATAAATTCTCATTTAACTTCATATTAATTAAAAAAATATTTAAACTAATAATGTATTAATAGTATATCATTAAGAATTAATCTATACATATTATAAAATTCTAACTAAGCCGAATCTGTACATTAAATATTTTTTGGAAAATCTTATTGAAATAGACATTATTATCGATACAGAGGCCGAATCTATAGTTTTTAGAATTTTTGTCTGTCTGTCTGTCTGTCTGTCTGTCTGTCTGTCTGTCTGTCTGTCTGTCTGTCTGTCTGTTACCGCATCACAGAAAAACCACTGGAGGGATTTTGATGAAATTTGGTATGATGATAGCTGGTTATCCAGGTCAACATATAGGATACTTTTTACCGCGAGAAAATATCTCATTTCTGAAAAAAAGTACAAAAACTGGTAGGAACAAAATCACGACGATACTATTTGTAAACAGTTTAGCAAGGTAACTTACAAAATATAGTAAAAACGATAAAAATAGCTTATCTTGAAAATCAAATTATCAAAAGCGCTATTTTATCCATTAAAATTGTTATTTATTTAATATTTATTTATGTGTTATTTAGATATTCGACAATAGATGTCGCCATGTGTTTTTAAAATACATAGTTTTAATCCCAAAAAAATTAATGTACAGATATGACCTTTTTCCGATTTTATTAGAATTACTACTAAATCACCCGCGGCTCCGCCCGTGTTTAAATTATCAGTAAAGCAAACTTTTTCGCTTCATAAATTAGTAACTATACATACAATAAAATTGTAACTAAGCCGAACCCCTAATATTTTTTCGGAAAATCTTATTGAAATATTCATTATTAGCGATATAGAGCCCGAATCTATAGTTTTTAGAATTTTTTCTGTCTGTCTGAATGTGACCGCATTACAGAAAAACCACTAGAGGGATTTTTATGAAATTTGGTATGGTAATAGCAGGTTATCCGGGTCAACACATAGGATTCTTTTTACCGCAGCAAAATATCTCATTTCTGAGAAAAAATACAAAAACTGGTTAAAGTAAAATCACGATGATGCTATTAATACTTTAGCAAGGTAACTTACTTATATATTATGTTAAAACTATTGTATTAAAAAAAACTTATCTTAAAAGAAATATTAACAGCGCTATTTTATTCATTAAAATAGTTATTTTAATGAAAATTTATTTATGTGTTATTTAGCTATTTGACAATAGATGTCGCCATGTGTTTTTAAAATACGTAGTTTTATCCAAAAAAAAAAAATGTACAGATATAACCTTTCTATGACTTTACTATAATTACTACTAAATTACCCGCGGCCCTGCCCGTGCTTAAATTTTTAATGAAACAAACTTTTTGGCTTTATAAATTAGAAACATATTAGTAATATTTTGTTGGTCGAAACAATTTTCAAATGAGAATATTTGTAAATTTTTATTGTTTAGAAAATAATGTTAATGTTTTTTAATCTTTTAATGTAAAAATTGGGCAAATGTAAATCCAACTCGCGCATTTTAGGTTTCGTATAGCAAAATGCTATGTTGATTTTCTTACTTACGTGTTTTGTATGGTTAACACTAAAATAAATACGAATAATATTTACGTTTCCACAATACCTACTCATTTTTTGCACCGTAAAAATAAGTTCAATTTATATTATTTTATAACATTTTATGGAAAACAAGTTTATGGCTCTTAAACTGCCAAAGCGGATAACTAAAAATATTTCATACCTCAAAAACTATGAAAAAGTATTTTAGGAACTGTTATACCTCAACTTTTTCACTTTTTCTTGACACCTTTTCTTGGAAGGTAAAGGCTTAAAGGACACAATAAAATGCTTACGACTTTAATCATATTAGCCGAGCCATATGAAATATAGAAATGTATTCGCTTAGAATTATTTACTTATTACACTTTCTTTTGAAAATCGTTTTGGAAAATATTACTAACTAGCGCTAATTAAGAAAAGTTATCATTACGTAATTTAAATAATCAGCTATATATTAAATTAATCTATAGCTGTCTATTAGTAAAAAATAATTAAAATTTATTCCGTAGTTTGAGAGCTTATCGCCCAAAACTAAATAAACAAACAAAACAGAAGTATAGACATATATACATAAATGTTATTGCTAAAACAAAAAGTGCAATATTACTAAATCAAATATGAGATTAACGGAGGAACCTTTGTGGCATTATCAATCACTGCCATTATTTAACAATCGTGCGGTGCACAATGAAAGTGGTATAATATGTAAGAGTATACTAATGTGTAAAACCTAAGAATTTGGTTTTTAATCATCTGAACGCGGGCGGAGCCGCGGGAAATGCTAGTCGCAAAATAAGAAGCAACAAAATGTGCATCAACGAAGGCATTACCAACGCCAAATCATCAATATTCTAGATTTTCATACAAATATGTATCTGTTAAATGAAACATATCTCAGAACCACTTGAGATATTAGCCATTCTTTTTAACTTACGTACAGTCTGACAAATGATTATTTAGCGGGAGCAGGTGTCTTTACAAGTCGTGGTCGCTTAGAGATATGAATCAAGACGTATAAAGCAAAGGATTCAAAGCGTGTGTAATGTGTATATTGTTTATTTCTACATTATGATAAATGTGTACTTGTTAATTTATTCATACTACGTCTCAGGACTAATATACGGTATCTTATGCTATTATGATAAAGAAGCGGAATTTGCTTACTTGTTTGTATGTATTAGATGATATTTTATATTACAATGGAAGCAATACAAAGCATCTATACTTGACCCGAGTTATAGTCTTGACGAACTTTCGTCGAGAGTCAAAAGTCCCATATTTTTATAAAATATTCTAACCGAGATTTTCACCTGTGTTCATCTTTTTAAAATGAGACAATTTAAAGGCAATAACATTATGAAAATGTTAGATTAACATCTCTCGGAAGGTGTCATGTATGTACGTGTATATGACTTGTTAACCAGTCATTCGTAACAGCTTAGTAAAACTCAATAAATATGTAGGTATATTTTACATCGTTTTTGTTTCACTTTGTCTTCTGTTGCAAAATACAAATGGCCTCAAATCGACTCAACCAAAATATGAAGTGATAATCCAAATAATAAATTAAATGAAGTATTTCATAGATCTTAGTTATATTAATATTTCAGGATCTTTTTCAGTTTTGTTATATATGAAATAGATTAAGAACAATAGTTATTTCTATCTCATAGCTACATATCATAATATGAAAAGTAAATCAGTCACAATAGAATCAAGTGAATAATAATAATAAATAAATATTTTGGTACATCATTACACAGCACCATCTAGTTCCATGGTAAGCTAGGCTAGGAGGCTTGTGTTATGTATACCAGATAGTAGATACACTACACATATATAACTTTAAATACAAACATATTATAAATATAAACACCCATGACTGGAGTATAAACTTTCGTGCTCATCACACAAATGAATGGCCCTAACAGGAGTTGAACCCGCGACCGCTGGCACAGCAAGTAGGGTCAAACCAAACTAAGCCAAACGTAAGAAAAGCAATAGAAAAGTGAGAGCAAAAGAGGTTTTATTACCCACTTAAAGAAAATGTGTCTAATAGAAAAAAACTTTGATTGTCTAATCTTAAGCTTACATAAGTGTCTAAAAGCATAAACAAATGTAAGTATAAAACGAACCTAAGTAAACTGATCTCAAGCAAGCAGGTAGCAAAGCGTAGGACAAACCACTAAAAGAACACGTTATTTTCCGGACACATCAAGACGGATAGTGTTGTAAAAATCACTTAACGATATATTAATACGTAATAATAATGTATTATTACATAGATTTTATAATTTAAAGTATATTTAAGCAGTACATTTGAAAAAATATTATACTGTAGATAAAGAAAAAATAGACATACAGAAAGAGGAGCAGACCACCTATTATTAGTAGTAGTATTGGACTAGTGGTTTTGCTATAAAAACGGTACCCTAAAAAATATAGTCACTTTCTCAGAAATGTTTCACTTGCTCCTTACTTAGTTACTTAACAATTAAATGAAAAAAATATAAGTTTAATTTACTGGTCTTCATTTTTTTCTTATGTCAGAAGTTATAGTAATATGTGGGAAAGATACTAAATAAATAGTTGCAGTAGAATTAAAATAATTAAATATAAACTATATTTCCATCGCTCTCAGTCTCCTTCTCTCTCTCTCTCTCTCTTTCGCTTTCTCTTTTGGACTAAAGACATATAGTCATTATTTATCTCTTTAACTGCCTCGGTGGTGTAGTGGCTAGCATGTACGGCTGCACATCCTGAGGTCCTGGGTTCGAGTCCCGGGTCGGGCCAAGTTTAGTTATTGAGTCTTTCTGTATACTAAGCCTCAGTGACAGTCCGGAGTTGGGAAGTTGGCGGTGTTTCACCCCCGTGCCTCGGAGAGCACGTAAAGCCGTCGGTCCTGCGCCTTAACTCTCACCGGTCGTGTCGAGTAGTCGTCCCACCGGAGTATGAGAGTGACAGGAATAGGAAGTGCACTTGTGTCTGCGCGTACACTTCTGCACTATAATATCTCCTGCGCAGTTGGCTAGTCTCAATGAGATTGGCCGCCGTGGCCAGAAACGGTCAGGAGGACATTATTATTATTATTATTTATCTCTTTTTAGTCTCCTCTAATCTTTTGCACATAAAAACATTGTTTATTTGTAAAAATCGAACCCATAACCTCTCGCAGTCACATAAAACACTTCAATTATAGTCATAAAAAGATCCTATTTTGGCAAAATTATGCCGATTCAATATTACAATCCAAAACTATTTAATTTTAGGAAAATGAGTTATCGATGTAGCAAGTCTCCTCCCTACAAGGAGGGCGGGTAACGGGCGGACGATTAGCCGTGGTGTTTCTCTGGCCGCCCTGGAAATAGAAAATAAAGGCCGTGTGACATAAGCGGTTGTGCATTCTTTACTTGGGTGAGAGTAACTTATTTTACCATACATTTTACACACTTTCGATACATTTTGAACTTTGAATGAACATTTTGAATTAAATATTCGTTTTGCATACAAGAGATCAGGCATATCTTAATTTATTAATTAAACCAATGGTTTTACGAAAGACGTGTCGAAGCATTGTTTTGTTTAAACGAATTTATAACCTATTAATTACAAAAAGGAAATGTACATTACAATAACGAACGAAAAGTAAATGTAACCGGCACTGTAAAAATAAATATAATTTGTTTTAGTGAGCTAATGACGTTATGTTGGTGGGCGTTACAGCGATAAACGATCGCCGCCTATTGACGCGCCGCCCACTGCAAACATCGAAAAAGCTGATTAATTGTTCTGATTGACGTTAGCAATTTTACAGTTCGTATGGCAACTAGAGAATGGATATAAAAAAATACACGGCTGAAAAATTTGATAAGTACTTTACAGGTAACATTCTAAAAATAAAGATAAAAGAAGGTAATAATATAATGAAACCTTTGTACTCACATTTTTTTATATTTTTCTAACAATATTTTATCATGAAGCTTAACAAGATTATGACAAAAGCAAGTTAAAATATGTGAGTGTTCTATTATTTATAGTAGCCTAACATTAGTATTAGTCAGTTCAGTCTTAAAATCTTAATCTTTTAGTACTGATTATGTAGCAGAGTGTACTTGCTCCATTTAACTCGACCGTTAAAACAATTCGAGTCAAACGACGCAAGTAAAACGCGCGTTGGAACGTGACCGCTTTATTTATGCAGATGTCCCCTATCCCCTCACACGACAGCCTGAGAAGAATTCAACTAGCGTCTCCTAACGCTCTTATTGAACACAAACAGAAAGCCCAGGGCTTAGCAAATATTTGGTATACATATCACGTTACCGCTTAATAAAGATTACGAGATTATGTTATGTAAACGCCTTGACCTAGCTTCTAAACACATAATCGATAAAATGTGTAGAAATGTGATAACTATTTTTGATAATTCATTGTATCAATAGTACAAAAATGTATCAAAACAATAAGTATCTGCACGTATTTGTAGGTACAAATTGTAGTAAAATACCTTTATGCATATATTCTAATAGTACGAATTCAATAAGTTAGTTGTTTACAAAAATAATTGTATTTCTACAACAGTCTTTACAAGTTAACGTTATTACAAAATCAGTAGGTATTAGTTTTGTTTTGAATTATTTTTATTCATTTTAGTTACATAGGTAAGTTATGTCTTTTGACATAAATAGTAATTGACTATATTGACATAATTACTATAATGTTATAAAGCTGAAGAGTTTGTTTGTTTGTTTGGTTGAACGCGCTAATCTCAGGAACTACTAGTCCGATTTTTTTTTTGCATTGGATAGCCCGTTAACTGAGGAAGGCTATAGGCTATATATCATCCCTGAAAAATGTACGGTTCCCGAAGGATAGATTTGTTTTTATCTAGGGACGAACCCGAAGCGAAGCGCTAGTAGATGATAAAATCAGTAGGTAAATGAGCAATATTAAAATATGCCTTCAGCGCCGTCTGCACTACTATCTCCAAACATAACACTTACTTTGAATGAGGTTGCGTAGAATATGGAACTTAGGTTGTAAATTTGGATTTATTCGACCATTAGTACTTCGTGTTTTCTACTATTTTCTTAAATACTGCGCATATGAATAGACACTAAACAGACAAACAAAAGTTTTTATAATATATTACTTTAAATGTATTATTATTATATACTAACAACATTGGTTTTGACCGGCTATTTTATTTATCCATTCATCAAGAGGTTAATTTTCAAAATTATGTGTATCATTATAGATGTATACAAAGAGCATAAATATAAATCTTTAATTTGGTTACAAAAATATAACTTTCGCCCCTGTATTGAATTGCCCCTGTATTTCAAGAAATCCTTTTCAACGGTTATCATGACAAAGGTATTAGGAAGAGGCTATCAAATTTTAGATTAAGGTCCAGCATCAGGTCTAGGTGTGAATAAATTAATCGACCAACTTTATTTATAAAACTATCATGTTGAAGTGAAAACTTCTTTAGCGTTGAGTGATTTTTGGTAAGAGCAAAACTTATGGGTTCACGTCACCGACATGCTACGTGTGACATGTGACGTGTCGACGCAGTCGGGCGCAGACTGGCGACGCGCAGCGTCATGTTTTGATTAATAAAATATATAAAAATGTAAATAATTATTGCTCGGAGTGCCAATGGATGTGAAAATCAGACTAATAATAATTTCAATTTACACATTATGAATTTTTAATTATTCATAATATAATTAGTTAAAAAATTAAAAAAACACACAGATATTCCAAAGTTATAAATTTTCATTTTTATCGACAGCCTCCACGACTATCAGTCTATTTTAATTTTTTTGTCATTTAATATTTATATATAGGTAGGTCAATATAAGCCCGATAACTTGAAATTACTACAGTTGTTTATATGTTTAGACATATTTAATTCATATTATTTTAATAATTATTGATAAAAAATGAACTTTGTAATATATTATATAAATATTATGCCCAGTAAACTTGTATCATTAACCAGTATACGAAACAAGCACACAAACCTATATTTGGTTTAATAAACCACAATTTATGAGCGCGGCGTAGTCGGACGTCTGTCTCGGGCACTTAACTGCCATAATATTCATAGAGAAAAATCATAGTTTATGACTAACAATCTTTTCACAGAAAGCTTCTTACGCCGGTCCCGAGAGAACTGCAACGCATTTATATTACTTACACTATAAATAAGTTTTATTTCATTATATTGAATTAGTACATCCCCGTTATAAATTCTAGGAAATGGAGCAGATATAAACTGAGATAAGGTTTTCTTTTTGTAATATTATAGTTCATAGATATGTGTTATTGCATTCAGCCCTTTTTTTCTAAAGCCTCACTGCTGAGCACTGGCTACCCTTCAATATGAGGGGGATCAGTCATCAGGCCATAATCCACCACCCAGTGCGGATTGGCGGACTGCACATATCTTTCGAAAACTTGCTATTTTGACCTAACCTGGAACTTCAACCTAGTAACTTACAACAGATTGTTGTATAGAGGCTACAGATAGCCTAGTTTAAAAAAATATAAACATGTACAAACGTTGATATTCTTTCTTCCTAAAAACCTTACCTTACTTTCTCAATATTAAAAATTATGAAGACTTTAACCAAAACCAGTAATAGGTTTTCTCTACTAGCCCAGTCGGATTGTCAAAAAAAAGAGCCTAACACCGAAAAAAATCTAGGCCAAAATTTTAAATGTTGATCTTTACCATATTTTTCGTAGACCCATATTTCCGTTTTCTTGAAAAATAAACTTGTCTTGTCTGGTCCGATTTCTTGAAAAATAAACCATGCTATGGAGTAGGTTTTCGACTATAATCAGAAAAACGTTGATGAAATTATTATTTATATACATAGCTTATACCTAACGAACCGATTATGTGAAACCTTTTTGCGGATAATGTTTAATTCTCCATTACAGCAAACATTCCCTAATGGTCGTATGTACATACATAATTTATCATAATATATTTATACATAATCTCTCTATATCATACATACATATATATATATATATATATATATATATATATATATATATATATATATAATACAAAATTCATTAGATATTGGGGGATAACACCGTAATTGACAAAAGCAAAATACGCTTCGGTCACAAGTATTATGAAAATTAACATAATTAACATAAGAAAAAATGCAAACATCATTAATATAATCTGTTTTAATAATACAGTATACGATTTTTCATCGATTTCTGGAAAGGAAAAATATTTTTGCAAAAATAAATCGATGTAGCTTTAGTTGTCTATTACATCGACGCTAAAAATAGGTCTATAGGCGTTATCGTTATTTCCCATAACTTCAAATTTCGACATCGACGCCCGCTTGATAAGTCAACTCGTATGATTAATACAATTCAGTACCTACACTAGCCAGCCAGTTAGCCAGTACACTCGGAATCGCCCTCGTAAAACATGTTTCCCCGGGGTAAATTTCTGAAATGACGTATAACACTTATGTATATTTCATACAAATCTATTGCTTATGAAGAAATTACAAACATACATACTCATAAACTTATGCATTTATATTAGGTATAATTAACTGTAATAACACAAAAAATATACTAAGCTGTACGACACCTAATAAAAAATACAAATAATGAAAACTTGACTATTATCTTTAACGTCTATTTAGGTACGAAAACAAAGGTTCTAAAATCAATCATCAACTTAAATCTCTATTAGCCCTCACAACATAAGCGTCTCTGCGGACTGAATCCACAAACACATTAGACAGGTGCCCGCGTCACATCATTTTGAAAAGGGAAAAGCTTAGCTATAAAGATTAGAAGGCTTTAGAGTTAGTAAATCAAATAGTTGGAATAAAATCACTTGTTGGCTCAACCAAAAATCAAGAGCGAATAAATCTATCATTCAATAAGCGGGCGACGAGGCGATTTGTCATGAGGACCCTCCTAATGTTTTCGCGGGTCGCTCGTCTTCCTTAAGTTTGGTTCTTTTATAATTTATTAAATGTGAAATCATCATTTTAAATAATTTGTCAAATAGATAAAATAATGAAGATTTATGTTTCTTTATACGGCGTAATTGCGAAGTTGAATTAGGTAAAAGGATGTTAATATTAAATTATTATTTTTAGTTACGTAAAAATGCCTATAAAATACATTGAGTCTTACGAATAAAAGGTGACTCAGATCTCCATCTTTTACTTAGTACAATAATATGGTATATTATCTACAATCCGAGTTTCAATAGAGTATATATTTATTTAATAAATTTCCTGGTTATTTTTGATTCTCTTTGAAAACGATATACTCTGTATCAAGAAAAATTATATGGGACCTCGAGTTTTACGAATTCAATTTAAACCAGCCATATCGGTCAAGCTGTCTCTGAGAAATGTCCATAAAATCTATCTATAATAATATTATTTTGAAGTCGCTCAATGAAAGATACATACATTTTTTACTGAGATATATAACAGTTTAAATTGGATATTGACATTTCTAAATTAGTAACTAATTAACATCATACTATGGTATAGGTATTGTTTCAACGCTGCGTTTAGTTACTACAAAATATATTACATACCTACCGTGATGCGATCACAGACAGACAATAATTCTAAAAGCTATAGATTCGGCCTCTGTGTCGATAATAATGACTATTTCAAAAAGATTTACCAAAAAATATTTAATGTACAGATTCGACTCAGAATTTTATTAATGTATTAAATTGTTAGGCCCACTTAAAAATAGACTTTAAAAAAACGAAGTAATTATCATTAATTTAATTTCCTTCTAATAAATAAAATTATAATATAAATAATAATCATAGTTATTACCTACTAATTCTAATACCGTATAATACAGAGTAATATGTTTTAGTTTCTCCCTAAAGGACAATAGCTACCTTAAAAGCTACTCCCATCGATCCGCACTCACTCCACAATTTGACCTTTAAATCTAATTTTTTAACCAAAACAAACATTTGCTTAGTCAGCATTGTCCCATAATCAAATCCACGACCTCCGTCATTATAGACTAGTTACACATATGCTCCAACACATCACGTTAATCTAATACATATTAAATTAAACATTAACCACTAGATACATGTTAATATGTATCCTGACACGAATTGTCGAAGCATGAACCACAATCCATTTAGGTGTATTACGCTTGTAAGATGGTCCCAGCTCGCTAATAAATGATTCGGAGAGACCACATTGAAAGACATTTAATTTGATTGTGTAGACAACAACATATCTGAGCTAATTATATTACAATTTACTACATTCTTTTTAGAAAAAAAAAATAGATGGAGTTTTTTTTTGTTTTGTGCTTTTTTCACGTTGTGGCGGATGGATTTTAGTGAAGTAAAACCTCACTCGTATTATTTTTTTTTTGCTTCAATTTATTAAAGCTTTTGTGTTTATGTTTATGTAGAGAAAAATGTAGGTACAGGCATTTTTATAGGAAATCGCAATATATCACTATGAGTAAATAGTTATATACCTATTTATCATGAAGAAGATCAGAACAGAAGATATCTCTCAACAGAAACATATTGGTACATATCTAATTGTTAAGTCGAAGACAGAGGTCCTATTTAATCCTAGCTACAGTCTGTCAAATCCATGATATTCAGTCGTTATAACTACTACCACTGCGTTTTACTCTAAGCAGACCAGGTAAATAAATTAACGATTTTATATAGTGGATTAAAAGATCATATTACATGGGATAAAACTGAAGGCTTCATTCACATTCAAAATCTTTACTAATATTATAAAGCTGAAGAGTTTGTTCGTTCGTTTGTTTGTTTGGTTGAACGCGCTAATCTCTGGGACTACTAATCCGATTTGAAAAATTCTTTTTGCATTAGATAGTCCGTTAACTGAGAAAAGCTATAGACCATATATATATCATCCCGGAAAAACGGACGGTTTCCATGGGATAGATTTGTTTTTGTCTAGGGACGAACCCGAAGCGAAGCGAGGGTGAGTCGCTAGTGCTAGATAAAAATGGTACTATTGTACCAAATATGTTATTATCATATATTTAAATAAGCACAAAAAACACATTACTAAATTAGCAAAACTACTATCTAAATTATTTTAAATTTAACTTAAAACTAAAACATCAAAACAGGACACAGCATACAACAATATTTGTTGAGATTTACAGGCACATTCATTTCGTTAAAAGCCCCCGATTAACTTCATCCTTCCATTACAATGGCGGCACTGTAATCCCACCAATAGTTATGTACTGACGTTGTATGTAAAACGACTTTAAGCAAGATGTTTTACGCAAATTTCATTTCGAGTTCATGTATAATCCTTTTTTGTATGTATACTTGTACAAATAGATTGTCTATTTCAATTATTTTATTGCAGTTATTCTATACAGAAATAAAAAATGACTCCAATATATTTTTTATTATATTTTAATACAGAAGCCACGTTTATTCAACATACCTTATCTATATTAATATTATAAAGAGGTAAAGTTTGTGAGATTGTAAGGTTGTAGGGAGTAATCTCTGGATCTACTGAAACGATTTAGATGAAATTTGGTAAGAAGATAGTTTGAAATCCTGGGAAGGTAGGATACTTTTTATCCCGGAAATCATACCTTGAGGGGATGAAAATGGGATGAAATTTTGTATTGTGAAGGAAGCAAGGGACAAACCCGAGCGAAGCGAGAGTGAATCGTTAGTTAATAAATACTTCTACTGAAACGTTAAAAGTGTCTTGTTCAGTTCTTATTATAATTTTAATAATTGACAATTAAAAATCAATTCAACAAATGTTACGAACCAAATGCCAACTTTTACCAGTTTGAATAATTATAGTGAATAAAAGAAAAAATGTATTTAAACTCTGCTGCATGATAGACGAACAAAATAAAGCTTTATTGTCAGAATAAAAACGAAACTAGCTTTTTTATGTATCCTGTAAAAAGGCAAAACAAAAAGCCTTAAAAAATATGTAAAATAACTATTTAATTTAGTTTTAGACTTTTTTCATGATAGAATGTTTTAAATTTAATTCTTAACATAAGTCGCTTCATTAATATTATCCAATAAGTAACACAGACATTTGTGTTGTTAATAGTACCATTAAAGCATTAACTCGGTTGTATTTATTGGTTACATTGGAGATACACATTTTACGGTTTAATTAAAATTATTAAATATCACATGTGGTCAGTGGTTATTCTGTGAATGGTATTGATACTAATATGGCTTCAGGCAGACATTTATAATATTCATAAAATAATTTTCATTCCGAATATACGAAATTTTTCATATTTGATTCTTGTATAAAATTTCATATTACCATTATTATATCGTGTACATTGTACAATGTATGTACATATTAATAGTTATTAAATGAAAATTTCAGATAAATATTTTTGAAGCGACGACACGTTTTGACTCAGTTTGTAGTGACCCTACTTACTGTGCCAGCGGTCGCGGGTTCGAGTCCCGCTGGAGGCATTCATTTGTGTGATGAGCACGAATGTTTGTACTCGAGTCGTGGGTGTTTATATTTATATGTATGTATTTAAGTAAGTTACATAATATACATATATACGTAGTGTATCTACTATATGATATCCGTAGCTTACCGTGGAACTAAATGGTGCTGTGTGTTAATGTCCTAAAAAAAAAAAAACAAAAGAATTCAATGTCAGCGTTTGACCAATACATAAATAAATTATCCTTTTCCAAATCCCATCACGTTTATTTTGTATAAAAAGTACTTTAACAAGGCTTTTCTTTCTTCTCCTGGGCGTATTTTTGTCTGCCCGTCCGATTATCCGCAGATTTGCTACAAGAATGATAGATAAATAACATTATTTTACGCAAATATGTTACACATTCCTAAACTAACATCGCTAAGGGCCCTGGGGTCCTCTTTTGCGAGCTGGGTCTATATTACAGTTCGTTACGTCGACGCCAGACCATCCGTTATTTTTGCCCCTTACATATTTTAATGCCCCCCAAGGAGATTTCCTTACCGCCCTCTTAACCATTTCCGAGCCATTGGACGACTTAAATGAAACATTCAGAGTCAATTTTCACTGCTGATCGCATTTCCTTAGATTTTTTTGATTTTACTCTTATTAAAGCCTTTATTGATCTAAATTTTAAGGATTACTAAATTCTAATGGTAATATATAATATGAAATATTTATCGTATCAATAACATGAGTATTAAAGTATTAGTAGCCTGTACACAAAGTCGGTATATAGTGTATGATTGGCGCAAGCTATGCTTCTGTTGTAAAATAGGTACGCGAATTCGAATCCGATGGGTTTGAATATTTATTTAAATGGCATACGTAGTGTGCCTTGCCTCGGGTATATTTAGATAACCTCTTAGTGCAATCTTGAAGTACTAGATGCCTCAACGCTTTTCACTGTTGACTAAGCTAGATTCTACTATTCGGATTTCTTTTGGTATTACACTCTCCATGACTACATCGTAAGGCATACTCTCCACTTTGATAGTATATATGTACATATGTTACTGTCTAGGCCTTTCTCCAAAGCATTTAATTATTAATAAGCTACCTCCACAGACTTTGCTGGCTTTATTTTATAATATTAATATTATTTTCTATGAAAATTTGGTAGGTACTCTCTTTATCTCCCATACAAAGATAAATAATTCACAAATAGATAAGTGTATAAGTATCCTCAACGGCCTAAGGCTTAGAACTGATGGATAAAAGGCCCATGATACACAAGCTCTATTCACGTATGCCGCTTAAACAGTGAATAGAAAATTTTATACAATGGAAGTTACAAATAACAATACTGAATATTCCATTTATATAGCTGTATATTCTACTCAAAGCGTTCTAGGGTATATCATAAGAAATGCATAAGGTCGTAGAGAGAATATAAAGATTCGAGGTCTTACAGCAAATAATACACAGATCCCTCTACATATCGTCGTTTTATTCAGGTAGTCGATTTCAGATTCCTATCCGAATTTTTGATACGTGTCGAGAGAGTGCTGCGTTTTATAAAAGGGAATGTAATGGATTTTTGAAAATTTAATACCTATTGCATAATGTATTGGTACTATAATGGTAGTTTAACTGAGAATTACTGATAGAATTCTTGTTCTAACGTTCAAAGAGCAGCAAATAATATCGTAAAGACATGTTTTTATATCACTTTTTGTAGGACGCTCATATTTATACGTAACTATTTATTAGTTAAATATAACGATGTAAAATTACGTAACATATTTTTATAGTGTACCTGTTTATCATATTACGTGCTAAGCGAAATTTGAAACATTTTTATTATATCTTTAAGGATATTCACGAAGACACCCACGACAACAAAGAATTTCATAAAGCTCCAAATTGGCAACTCAAGGTATGTTTTAAGGAAGAAATTAATAATATTATGCGCTTTAATTAACCTTTGAAATGAAATTAATCAGACTCGAAATTACCTTTGCAGGTGATGTAAGGAATGTACGCCAAATTAATCCTTAAAGCATTTTAATGATTACGTACTTACGAAAAATGAGCACATCAAAATTGTTTATCAAAAGAGAATAATAACATGTCTTATTTCTATTATATTAAATAAGAAAAGTAAAAGGTAGCCAATTTAGATGCCAAATGCTTGGAATGTTATAAGCCTTACCTTAAGCTCTTTTCTTTTAGTCTAATCAAATAAGGTCTGTAATCGAAAATTTAATAGACCGAATTTTTGGTTGAAGCTGGTTTGAAGATGGAAACTGAAACTGCTTATAAAAGTAAAACAGTAAATAAGATAAAAATACTAAATCAATTACTTGAAGAGGATTTGAATATAGCATTATAATTATTCGTTAGATTTTTTAAATGTAAATTTTTAACTTTAAATGAAATTACACCATTGAGGGTATACAATAGAATGAATTTATTTATTTATTAAAATACACAATAGAATGTTCATTACAAACTAAATAATTATAGTCGATTTAAAGTTGGCAAAAATATCCGTATTAATATTATAAATGTGAAAGTTTGTGAGTATGTATGGATGTTTGTTACTCTTCAACACCAGAACGGCTAAATGGATCTGGACGAAATTCACTGAGATATAGACTAGATTATAGACTAGATTATAGTCTGGAATAACACATAGGCTACTTTTTATCCCGGAAAAATGTACGGTTCCCGTGGTATAGGTTTGTTTCTGTTTTCGTAGAGGCGAACTCGAGCGAAGCGAGGGTGAGCTGCTAGTCAATAAATATGTTACGTGCTCAAAAGATATAAGCACATTCTAATTTTTAAGTCGATCAAAAAATAAGATTTGACACGTATCAGAGTCGATGCCAGCAGGCACAATGTAAAAAATATTCTTTTCTAAATATACACCAGGACAGCGACATTTCCCTTTATTTTGCTCGGGTGGCGCCCCTAGGTACATCACAGAAAGACCAGAAGCCTATGTGTCACGGTCTATCTATGCACTGCCCTAAACGTCATCAAAATCGGTTCAGCCGTTCCAGCGTGAAAGAGTAACAAACATACACACATACATAGGTACATACACACACACATACGTACATATATACATCGATACATACATACAAACATATAAATATAATAGTTCAATGTATAACATTGTAATTATATGATTAAAAGCAACGCTATCTAAATGGATTTTAAATTTCGTTGACCTTGCGATAGCTGGCATCGACTCTAAAAAGATCTGATTAACTTACCTATTCTCGTTATACTACTTTTTGCGCCTTTTTCATTTACGAATCATTTTATTTCATTTATAATATACTTATCTGAACAATTTAAGTTTGTTTCACGCCAATTATTATAACTAAAAAAGAATAGATAAGCTAACAAAGCATGAATTTAATATAATAACAATAGAGACTTATATAATTTATATTAAACTAAGAAATTAAAAAACACACATTTGTCTGTAATTGTAAATCATATATTGTATATCATATACTTCAATACACAATACAATCATATATTGTATATCATATACTTCAATACAAAATAGTTTAAACTAGCTAAATTGATTAAACTTTTTCTAAAATATAGACCGAGCTTTTAGATGACATCACTTCTGTTTTGAAAAAGTTTGAATAATTTTACATACAAAGATATGTCATTTAGTAAGCGAAGAACATTTTGCCTTGTAAGAAAAAGTGCGTAAACATGAAGAAAACTTCAAGCGCTGTATTTGTGTATCAAAGTTTTCTAGCGATACTTATCTACTTCATAGCTGTACCTAAATATAAAATTTTACTAAGACAAAAGAAACTCAAGGTCTGTTTGTTTATCCGTTTGCTACGCTATATACATACATATAAGCACTTATTACTCAGTAAATATAGAACTCATATCATCATCATCATTTTTAGTATGGGAAAATAATATCTGGGCTAGGTTTTAGTATACATTTCGTTTCCATGTTAACTTAAGCATATTATATTAGCAGCAAGTTTAGTTTTTAGGATAGGAAGAAAAATATTATATACCAAAATCTTATATACCTAACATAGTATTTTAATCCAACTACATTTTAATTGTCATTATACATATTCAGATTTAAAAGAATCGAATACATAATCCTACTAATATTATAAACGCGAAAGTTTATAAGAATGTATGTATGTTTGTTACTCTTTCAAACGTTCTCTTTCAAACAAAACTCAGAACGGCTGAACGGATTTGGATGAAATTTGGCACAGAGATAGATTATAGTCTGGAATAACACATATGCTATTATTTATCTCGGAAAAATGTACGGTTTCTGTGGGATAGGTTTGTTACACTTTCACGCCATAACGTCTGAACGGAGGTAGATGAAATTTTACACAGAGATAGATTATAGTCTGGAATAACACATAGGCTACTTTTTATCCCGGAAAAATGCGCGGTTCCCGTGGGATAGGTTTGTTTTTGTTTCCCTAGAGGCGAACCCGAGCGAAGCGAGGTTGAGCTGCAAGTATTGAACATAAAAAACAGTGCTCATTACACACTGATAGCCGGTAAACCTCATATTTTTTTCTAATAACTAAACTTTTTTTTCTTTTTTAAAAGCTTTGTTATTAACGACAATATCGCTCTATTAGGTTTACATACAAAATATTAAAATTAACTAATTACACAGTTATTACAATACTTTGAAATATTTTATAGAGTTTTTTAGCTACTACAACTACAGGTCTCGCAAGAATAACGTTTCATTCCCCTATATTCAGGTAAATGACGTCTCAACGGTTCATTCTGAACACATACCATCATAACATGGAAGATATCACCTACTACCTGGCAAGTAGGACAATTTGGAGAATCTGATTTTAATCAAATATTTTATCATTGCAAAATGTTGAGTACTATGGCACACCGTCTTAACATCGGTGAGAATAATAGCATGTGTCTATTATCCTATATTCTATCAAATCTTCGTATTCTTCTACAAAATAGAGTTTGAACCACTATTCCTACATCATTGTCGTGCAAATCTTTGGGTTCACTGAAAATATTTGAATAGGCCGTACAAGTGGGGTAAGGGTAATATATTCCCATCTATTATTGCATATACTCAAAGTGGGACCCATTGCAGAGAAATTTAGTGGGTACTATTGATTGAAAGGTGTTTATTTATTACTGCAATTTATTACAAGAGATTTGAAATGATGAAATTAAGTTAATTATATGTTTTACTTCTATTATATGAATAAAAACAGGTTCAGAATATGAACACTACAAAGCCGTCTAACTAGATTTACGGTGATATAGTATGAGTAGTCTACATATAACTTTTTCATTCCTGAACTGAGGTACATATATTGTTTATTTTTTTTTTCATTTAAACAACTTAATAAAAATCTTAAACTCAATAAATTACTAACTGACATCGCACCGGCTGAATTGTTAGGTCTAGAAGGGTAATCTTGTAAAAGAGATATGTATAGCAAAGATAAAATATAATGAAGATGAGCAGTAAGAGTTTTTTAAAATTCGTCCCCTAATGGGGTCATAGGGGATGAAGTAAGAAGAAACGTGAAAGTTAGCTACTGAACAATCGGCGATGGAAAATTCTATTAATGATACGATTATTTTAAATGTATTTTTTTTCTAGACTTACAAACTATTCTAAGCACTTAGTAACGAATCAATTTAGTATTGACTGCTCAAGTGCTTGTATTAAACAATTAATAAAACTCTAATTATTATTATTATTATTATAGTTTTAATTGTATAAATCAAATATTATATTAATAAGGCTAATAAATGTAGACAAATCCGTATTAAAAACTTAGTGTTGCTGTTAGTAAATAACTTTTGTACTAAAAGCTGTACTTATAGCCCACAGAGTTAGAAGTTTTAATCCTTTCTCACCAAATTGAATCGAATATCAACATCCCGATAGAAATTCACCTTGCTCTAATATCTGTGGTATTACCCGAGATTACTCTTTAATTAATCAGAGCTTGCTGGTAAACTTGACACAAACAGACTGTGGTATGTAGGTTTGATGAGGTTACACGTATGCGAACAAGCCTGTACATAACTTGTAATTGAAATTGTGTTTATATTAACAAGTAAAATGTGCCAAAATTATGCTCATATTATGCTTTATCAAAAATTATTATTAGCAATCTTGTTCTAACCTTATTAAAAGCTTTATACGAGTTATAGTAAAAGGTCTATAATTATTATATACAGTCATACATACATACATGTGTAGGTAATATATGTATATTTAATCTTTATAAAAGTTAAAACTTAATTTATCTAAATATATATATATATATATATATATATATATATATATATATAGAAAATTAGAAAAGAAAATTATAGATAACGTATGTCACAAACCGTCTACAAGCGCCATCTATGAAAATTCATTGGTACTGTAAAGCATACGAGTAGGCGTTTTGCAGTGCCTAGAATCCAACCATCACTCTCCTACTTCAAAACGATTGCAGCGCCAACATATAAAATAGGAACTAATTTAAACTTCAAGTTTAAAAATTAATTAACTACTTACATAATATTGATGGAATATCAGATGCATAGAATTACCTGTTGATTAAAATAAGCCATTGGTTATTTTTATAGTAAATATAGCCGTACCAATTAATTTAAAAATTTAACAAGTAGGAATATTTCAGTTTTTAAAGTTTCATGGTCAATGACAATATTATTATGATGTGTTCTGTATAGGTATACCCGTGATCATGACGCTTGTAATAGTGCCCAATATCGGGAACTCTCAAAGGAAAGTGATAAATATGCCAAATATCCTTAAAAAAATTACATCATACAAAAATTCCTGACTTCGTTCAAATTGATTAATAGAAAGAACATGAAAGTCTCATGTTTATTATAAAAAAATCTAACACAGAAAATTAGGAGGTTACTTCTAAATATGAAAGATTTTTTAACCAGGAAACTCCATGCATCTCCATTTGTCTAGGGAGCTCAGCCTTCTTGGATAACTTAAGTGTTGATTACAAACTACAAATTGTATCAAGTTATATCAAGATATAGATTTACTGTTTTTTATCGATGCATTTTTTTTGTTTAGCCGACATTTTTTGCTTTTCTGACTGATATTATTTACCTTAATAATCATACTAATAATAATTATATACGACAGTTTGTGAGTGTGTGAATGAAAACTTATTACTTCTTTCAGGTTTAGTTGAAATTCGGAATGGAGATAGATTCTGCCCTTTTTTGATGATAATGCATTTACGTATACCACCTGCATACATACAGGTGGATACATTTACGTATACCACCTGCATACATACAGGTGGTCATGTAGGACTCACCGGCTAGAAAAGCCTGTATTACCCACTAAAACCCAACAGAACCACCCCTATCTCCTGGTATTACAGAAATACATTTATTGTTTGTCAAAAACTCAACCAGTGAAATTAAAATTACAAAGAGGGCGAAAATATGGAGAGAGAGGGGAAAGATAAGTATCGCTATTTCAATTTTTGATCGACTCTTCTCTTCAGTAGTTACTTTAAGTCCTTTTATTTAACGTTGGGAAATGCATTAGGCACGAGGTGTGGGACCCACCGGCAAAGTTAGTATTACCCACGAAACCCAACAGAACCACCCCCGTCTTGAAGGGGCGTCACGGGATCGCTTACGCACTCAACCACGACGCCCTGACGGCAGGTCTGCCAAAGCAGACCACAACATGCTAACAGAGTGTACCAGGAGCAATCCACAAGGCACACCGCCTACCGAGGTGGGCCATCTCCCTGTGCGTTTCTTGGTTTCACGCTCGGCTGGATGAAGTGAGAAGATACTAACGTCGACACGTTTGGCTCAGTTTGTAGTGACTCTACTTGCTGTGCCAGCGGTCGCGGGTTCGTGTCCCGCTAGGGGTATTCATTTGCGTGATGAGCATGGATGTTTCTACTCCAGTCTTTGAGTGTTTATATTTATAATATGTATGTATTTAAAGTTATATATGTGTCGTGTATCAACTATCTGGTATCCATAACACAAGCTTCGTACCAACCAAACAAACAAACAAACTCTTCAGCTTCATAATATTGTATAGATTATAGATAAATTTCTTAATATGTTAATAAACATATTATATGTTACCTATTTGTAGTACCAAATAATAAAATTAATGATTATATATATTTGCTTATGAAAACACGATAAAAAAGAATACAACAAAAATAGAACCAAATAAAAAATAAATCCAAAAGTCGTTTCTGGAAAATACAGATTTTTCCTCATACAATTAGATGAACATTTAAAATAGAATTATTTTACACATCAATTCAGAGTTAAAACGGTTTAATCTTCATTTTAGAAAATTAAATTATGTCTAAAACGATGTTTGTTATGTATTTTTTTTTAATTTAAAAACGACGACTATGTATCCCTTAAAAAATATCATATACCTATTATATACCTCATAGATATTAGGCAAACTTTGATTTAAAGATAGGTCACTGTGGTGGCAACACACTCACACTATGTATGTAAAAAAAAGTAGTTTTTTTTTTATAGCAAAAACTATGCTAATATATAAAACAAAGTCGGGTTTTTTACAACACTTATAACTCGAAAACTGCTAGACCGATTTTCATGGTTTTTAATTTGTTAGATTTATCACCCCGAATAGCAGAATAACTACTGAAACATCGAAAAAATTTACGAAAAAAAAAATATTTAAAAATAAAGTCTATTCCATACGTATCTAGGTAATAGTCGCTAGTAACATTTTAAAAGTAAAAATGATCAAAGTTCGTAAATAATAAAAATCAAACAAAATCATTTGCATTTCCAAAATAATGAAAAAGTCCCATTATGAGCACGTCGATATTAAAAAGTCACCATGTCGTCCCCCATGTTTAAACGTAAACGTACACTAAAAGCTCACTGACTGTGATCAATTAATATTCTAGTCAACAACGTCCGGCCGCGTCAGCCGTCGCCATCAAATATTTACACCTTTTTATTTTCCTGTCCGTTTATATTATATTTTTTTCCTGACTGTACTTCGTTCATGTTATAAAGCAACGCGATGCTAGTTAGTTAATGAATTTTAATTTCTAAATTATAAATGGATCGTTGGACACGCTCTTTATTGCATATGAGGGAAGCTTTCACGATGGCTATTATAAGCTAAGCAAGTAAAATTTTAAGTTTATTAGGAATATTTTAAGGTACCTACCATTTTGGATTTACTTTTGAATGCATAATGTTCAAACGGTATTTGAATATTAGATAAATATACTCCTGATCGATTTCATCCACGGTAGCTAATCTCAGGGAGATTAGTCAAGTGCGCAGTAGATATTATAGTTGTGTACGCAACCAACAGTAGATAAAAATATTATACGTATTATAAGTATTAAGTAATACTCGAATTCAGGAGGTACGTATCTGCAGCCGTAGATGTAGACCATTTGACCAAGGAGGCATCTTTTTATATAATACCAGCGACTCACCCTCGCATCACTCGGGTGCTTACCTAGTATAAAATAAAAGAAGCCTAAGTTACTCCTTATAACTTTCTTTTCTTTCTTGTCACGTCAAAATCAGTCCAGCTGTTTAGAACATTAGCCCGAACAAACATATATGAATATATATATATATATATATATATATATATATATATATATATATATATGTGTATATATATATATATATATATATATATATATACATATATAGACACTTCAATTTTATTTACTTGTAATGCAATTAGAATATATTCGAAATAAAAATAACCTGTCGTATTTATTTACTTTCATAGGAATTGTGAACGAACAACTAAAAAACCAAAACCATTTACTGCGACGCAGCGTAAGAGAAACGCAAACAAAGAATAATAATTGTAAGACGCCATCGCATTAGTAATGAGTTAATATTTAATAACATAACGGTATTTTATCTGAGCTATGAATTCACTAATTATTTTATATTATATAATAAATAATTAATATCACACTATACAGTAATTTTTCAGTCTATAAATAATCACTTATGTAGGTACTTTGTAATATATATTTAACTAATGATGCCCCTTACTTTAATATTCACTTTTCAGGGAGAAGGTACCAGGGTACTCTCTCACTTTAGAAGAGACCTATAAAGATAAACTTGAAATGCTATATCTAAATACAAAATTTGATCCAAATCGTTAGAGCCGTTTCCGAGATACACGAAACAAATTTATATATAAATATACAAGTTTTGCTCATTTAATATTGTAAGATTAAAAATTAAATCAAGCCAAACTGGTTAATAGGTATAAAAGTTAAAACCATACCTTAATTATTTCATAATAATGCCGGCAAATATTTTAAAAGTTTCCATCCATTCTTTATACTTAAACATTCTTTCTTATCCCAAGGAAAAAAGGCCTACGTACAAGTACAACACTGACACAAAGGGAAGTAATATTATATTGAACCTTTTTTTTACATGACTTCAGGTATTTTTAAGACCCCTAACTCTTAATATTGAAAAGGAAAAATATATGAGCTTTATGGCATTATTAGAGCAAATACGAAACGTCATTTTGAAAATGTACGATATTATGTTTTTTTGCAAGGATGAATATTAGTCTTTTAAAACTTTTTTTTTTTTAATAAAGGATTTTCATTTTTTGTGTTCGTAATTTATTAAAAAAATATTATTAAATATTGAGTATCAAATATATGAGATTCTAATATCTATTCCAGTTGCTGTCATTGAAAATGTGGTGGTCAACTTGACGCAAATATTTATTGTATATTACGGATATTTCTGTATGACCTGACACCAACTAATTACTGTGAACTGCATAACATTATTGATTAAAATTATGAATAATATATTAGGTCGCATAATTCTTACCAGTATTTATTATCGTGTTTGTCAGTTTGCTGCTTTATTCTGCGTCCACGGATTTCTAGTATTATAAAATATCATTTAGCTTCTGCTCGCGGGCTTCTCTGCAATTCACTCATAACCGTATATCATATAAACTGTAACCTTCCTAAATAAATAGGCTATAAAATACAACAAAAATCTCTTATCTCTCCCCTTTTTTTTCTCTCTCTCTCTCTCTCTCTCTCTCTCTTCAAATTATTAATAAATCGGACTGGTAGCGCGTTAAAAAAAATAAAACAGCAAGCTTCAGTTCTATGTACCTATTAGTATAAAGGTAAATTTTTACCAAAACTTTCATCAAAAATCCTATAATATTGCAAACATTATAAGATCGACAGAACAATGCTTCTTAGAAGCTGAAAACATGCTCATTAAGGTCAAACCTCAGAGCTTGTGTGAGAGAAGTGCCCGCATAGTTATCCACTGACTAACGCTATTCCTGAACAGATGCAGTCTGTGATACGTATGATTGACAATTACTGGCACAATGGGTAAAGCGTATCGAATCTAATTTTAAACAATTTCAGCTAAAGGAGAACAATAAAATTTGTTAGGGAAAAATCTATAGAGACAATAGTTATGTAAATTTTTATTCTTTCATTAATGCCTTTTTATTTTATTCAATGTCTAACAAGTATTATTCAGTTTGAAGAAACATTTATATAGGTACTTGCCAGTAATAATAATAATTATTTAATAAAAAATTAAAGAGTGCGTGTATGAATGTGTACACGCGCAAGAACTAAAACTGTAGGTTATCGGTACTCTTTATGAAATTTAATTTATAGTGAGATACTAAAAATAACGCATATTAGGCATATTACAATCATATATTTATAGAAGGCAGTGGTAGCCCAGTGGTAACGCGCTCGCTTGGGAAACCGAGTGAAGCGGGTTCAAATCCCGAGTCTCGCACCTCTGATATTTTCATGTGCGAATCATTTCTAACATGATTACCACTTGCCTTACGGTGAAGGAAAACATCGTGAGGAAACCTGCATGTCCGAGAAAACCTAGCAAGTTTTCGAAAGACGTGTGAAGTCCGCCAACCCGCACTTGGCCAGCGTGGTGGACTATGGCCTGATCTCCCTCGTATTGAAGGGAGGCCCGTGCCCAGCATTGGGACATTAAAAAGGGCTGAATACATATTTATAGAATATCATTTAAGGAAAGAACATAATATTATACATATATCATACTTTGTCAGACAATAACAACGGTTACCATGGCAACGCATTTACCAGCTTACCCCCCAAGTCAAGCGTGCGTAAAGAAGTTTTACTTCAAAAATACTCAAAATACGCACTTAGTAATAAAAACTTATATTATGTCATATGACGGTAACAAATCTATATAAGTACATTCATGTAACAACGGTGATGTTAAATTACAAGTATGGCTTTGATCCCCCGCGTACGTCACGTGCCCGTCCTAAATACCCACAAAACCGGCCCATAAATAATGCAACTCTAACAGTGACGTCAGACACAGAGCTCGGTTGCAAACGAGATCGCATTTGAACTATATGTTATACCCGCCGGTTTAGTTTGTTTCTGACGCTCTGTTAACCTCTGTGATTAATGGCCATGGCAAAACAAGTATAGGCAGGTGAAATTTAAACATGAAATATAGCCTATAAATGTTCTTCATGTTTCGGAACTGAGGTGATATCCCTATATCATTTTGTGAACTCAATTCAAAATACCTACATTTTATGCTACTAACTATTTTATTTTAATATATTTGTATATAATTAAACTATTAAAAAAAAACACAATTATGACTAACAACAACGTATGGGATGATCAAGTCGAATCAAAAAGCTTAAATTCACTATGATGGCACCGAGAGGCACACCCGAGCGAAGCGAGGCCAAATTACTAGGTCTTATAAGTGTTGAAAACAAAATCAAAGAATAGTAGTGATAGATAAAGTTAGTACAAAGTTCAGGCGACAGAGGTCAAGTATTGAGAAATTGAATATTTTCAATATTTGCGTCCATACAAAGTCGGTCTCTGGTCAACGAGACATAAATAATTTATCAAAAAGTGCAGTGCTCTCTTTACATTTGAAATGATAAAAAATATTTTTATCTCGATACTGCCATCATTAAAACAGCATTATAATTTTTATGTAAGATACCCAAAAATTTAAAAAAAATTGAGTATTTAATAAGTAGGTACTATTATTACTAACTATAAAAAAAAATAAAAAAAAAATATTTATTACTTATGAATGTTAATATTATGTACTATATATAGAATGTTTTTTTTATTTTTCTACTTGTCACCCTCGTAATTTTATACTAAACAGAATTTTTATACACCTACATAGGAATAATTCATCTACCATAAATGAAGCATAATTTTTGTTAAGTTTGCAATATCTTCCTATTACAATTTAATTGATAAGTTTCACGGTGCAAAAGTTTAAAAACTTGTTTTCATAATTGAATGAACACGTGGCTTACAATTAGTGGTAGTAATCAAACTCGCAACGATTGTAATATGAAGAGGGCACATAAACGAAATTGTAAAAGATGTCTCCAGTATGTACGTTTAGCAACCGTTAAATTGTAGTTGGTTATTCTAACTTTGCATTTAACATATTTTAAGAATTTTTATGCAAGAGATCCTTCTAATAATAAATATTGAAATATACTTAACAAAGCTTCTTACTGAAAACCCAGTTATTCTTATATAATATTCTTATCTTATATAATATTGTCTATACAGACAGAAAGAAAACTATCCCACGGGAACAGCACATTTTTTCGGGATAATATATAGCCTATAGCCTTCCTCAGTCAACGGGCTATCTAATAAAAAACGATTTTTTGAAATCGGATTAGTAGTTTCTGAGATTAGCGCGTTCAACCAAACAAACAAATCAACAAACTTTTCAGCTATATAGTATCAGTATAGATGTATATAGGTACTTTTTAAAATATAAGCCTTTATTATAATATTAAATTTCTGTTTAATTATTTGGAAAAACAAACCACTTTAATCTATTACACTTTCACATCCTTCGACACCTAATGAAATTATACAAAAATAATATTTATACAAAACAATTTCTCGAGAGGCTTGTAAATACCTAAGCCGTATTTACCTTATTTTGTTTCATCTGGCGGTAAAATGATGTTCAAAAGAAAAAATAAGAAATGTAATTCATATTTTATTTTCGTGTAGTATGTATATCTAAATAAAACATAATATAACGATGATAAAGGCCCAGGAGTAGTGCACGTATACAAACATGTCACTCCATAAATTTAAAGAGAGGCGACAACAACCCTCTCGAACTAATATTAGTTTCTCGTTTTATTCAGTGCGTTGTAAATTTCTACACTTTACTGTTTTGGCACTACCCGGTGACAATTATGGGCACCTACATTTTACCAAGTTTGTATCGATTCCCATTTAAATATAGGAACGCCTTGGTATATCTAGGTCGCTACTAGAAGCATCATTATCTTTTACTTTTTCACCAATATTAAGATGAATATTTTTATTAGTACATTCTTTTTATGAAATGTTGAAATACGAGTAAGGTAAATAATTTGTAATCTAAAAATTGTAATTCCAAATACTTATTCTGTTAGATAGAGAGAATATTATAGAATCGCTCCGTTTCAACAGACGTTTTTATCAAATCTGGTGATGTTTTTCTCTCTTTTAGCGGTCATTCTTAATATAACGTGTTTTCTCCATTCTCCACGACATTAGCGAAGTAAATTGTGCCCAACTAGCGCTCCTGGAAGCCATTAAACAAAAGAATTGAATTGAATAATGTTATATAAGCCTAACATATATATAACGTACAGGGTAAAATTAATAACATCTTTCTTTATATCACATTTTGTTTAACTGCTACTTAAACTGGACGTCTTGAGTTTGAACTCATGATACGAAGAGCTGAAAGTGTTCAATTTCGGATGTGAATTACAACACGTAAAGTACATTCCACAGCTAATGATCGTGGTTTGTCTTTCTTCCGGTATCCTTTCTAGCCACGTGACAGAATTGCACGTGCGAAAAAGAAGCGCATGCATTTTTAGGTTAGTTGACACGCTTGGATAAAGTTGACTTAGATGATGCTTCATAATTTCACAAGTTTATGTTGTATCGAAAAGTGTGCCTAAAAGCTGCCAAATACCTATATTTATTGTGATATCACAAATGGAGAATATTTGAATAATTAACATGGAAATATCAAGAAAGATATAATTACAACAGAGAACAATAATAGTTAAAGCATACCTTCAAATAATCCAAACTAAGTAAGTACATATCACATCGCATTTTCACAAGTTATCCATATCGAAAATATGTAAATTTTTTAAAGCGATTTCTCATTGGTTTAATGCTAAACTGTGTTTTTTGGTTATATTTATGATAAAAAAGTAGCTGCACTTGGCAGGGGCACTACCGTGCCTGCAGGTGCATGAAAGTGCACTTTCTTTTTCTTTGACTTGCATTTGCTAGGGAGACAGTTATTATTGGGAAGCTTTTCGTGCTCTGCCTCACCACAAGAGTGTACACATAGCTTACTTCATAATTCTGAGCTTTTACTAAACTATATATTTCATATAGTTAATGCAGCCGTATATGATAGTCATCAGACAAACCAAAGAGTTAGTAGTTACAACTTAATATATTCCTATACGTTCGTCGGCTTAACCCATTCTGGGCCGCTGTGCCATTTTGGGAACACTTGATAAATTGGGGCTTATAAAAAAAATGTGTACCATAGCTAGTAAATTTTTATTTTTTTGTGTAATCGAAAGTATGATTGTTAATTATAGTGCATGTTATTAGACCCATATCGAGAAACACCGTTTTTATGATTCGTCGAAATCGGTCATTTACACGACCCTAGACCTGGCCGCACTTATATAATTATTATGTAATACAGGTAATGCATATCATAATTATTGTGTGTATTTTCATAAAGTAAGAAACTTGTGTCTCATTTAAAGTCATCAAATTGTAGTTATAATATATGTATAAGAAAATATAGCAACATAAACATGGGTGTGCCAATTTTGGTACAACGGCCACAAGTGTTAATTTTTTTTAGTTATAAAGTAAGAATGAATTGCAATTATTTTACGATATACAGTAACTTTAGAAGACTAGAATTAGGCATTATCACTAGAAATAAGAGTAATAATGACTTGGAGTATAATTTGACCATCACACCACGGAAGAAGTGTAGTGACTGACGAACAAGAATATAATGAGGATGTGGTACCTAACTTATTACTAAATAAAGTTCTTGGTAATGTTGAAGTTTTTGTTGGCAGTAAAAACGTTCCTCCGGAATGCGAGGATAACAATGATGATAAGCCGTTGGCTTGTAAAAGATCTCGAACGTTTACTTGTTCGATCCAAGCAGAACCACTGACACACTGACAAATATACAATTTCATTGTCTTTATTGCAGAGCTAAATGCTTTTTTCAGATACTGATACTTTCGTGTTATCGAAAACTATCACGTAAACGCATGTTTATTGATCTTCCAATAAAGAGATGAAGTGGTATCAAAGCCTTATGAAGAAAAATATTCAAAGAGATCAAAACAAATATTAGCTTTACGTAGACAACCATGCTCCAAAAAAACTTGACAAAATGACCATATTCAGAAGGATAAGTATAATTTTGATGAAAAATTTCAGAAACAGAGGGTTTTCCACACATTATTTGGTTGACAAGTTAGATAGTTGAGAGTCTGTTATAAAATATTTAACATCCAGCTAAGCTATACATTGTAGGGAATTCGGTACGGTTTGGCTACAAAAATTGGGTCGCATTGGGTTCAACTGACTATTGATAGTTTTGATTTGTATTGTCCATCAACCATCTTTAGTATCGTCAACAGTAAGAAATGAAAATTGTAAAAATAATACTTAGTAAATCATCTACAAATCCAGTAATTAATAGAATATATTAGGATAGTTTTTTATACGATGCATTTTTGATATGCAATCTACACCAATTGGGATGAATATTGACAAAAGAATGGACATGAAGGGCACAAGAACTTTTTAATTCGTTGAAGATCTATCACCAGACACTACATCAAACCGAATGAGAGATGAAGAAAGAGCAGAAAATCTTTGGGATGCCTCTGATTTGTTCTCTTTTTTGACCATGACTGCAGGTTTACATTCAGATGGCATTGATTATGTCCCTTAAAATGTGCTGAAATTAGTGTGATTTGTTTTGTGCCATGTCTGAGGTTATCAGGGTGTCAAAAACAAAAAAAAATACATTTTGCATAGGCAAACATAATGCGACAATTTTATAACATATGTGGCCATTGTGCCAATTTGGGAACACCCCTGTAAAATCATGAAAAATAATTTATTTTTAATTTTTTATAATTTTATGTATTCTTGTAATCGGCCATCATCAATAAATAATAGTTTTTTGAAAATCCGCTTGTTACTTTTTGTTTGGCTTCTAATGGGTTAAATTACTCGACATAAAAAAACTATCATCATAATATCATCAAAGTAACTTTTTGCGACATGTTTTTTTGTGTTAATTGCGATAATTAGTTAATATCCCACGGGAACTAAATGTATCAGTATATGTATATTGTATATGTCACTGAATGATACAATGTAACATTTGTCAGCCTATAAAATATTTAATTGACAAAAATCATGTCGATAATAAACCTATTTTGCTACTGCATGAAAGAAAGAAAATCGAACAGATTTTCGCATGTTATATTATGTTATTTAGCCCTTTTTAATTTCCCACTGCTGGGCACGGGCCTCCCTTCAAGGCGAGGGAGATCAGGCCATAGTCCACCACGCTGGCCAATTGCGGGTTGGCGGGTTATAATGTACATTGTAAGTGATAATAACATTATAATACATTCTTACATAGAAAATAAAATAACATTGTTTAATGAGCTCTAACATTTAGTAATTAGTACGAGCTAGCAACAAGTAAGGTGAGTTTAGGAAGTGGCGACAGGAAACCTTCGGAATGCCCTGCCGCCTTCGCACGTTCAATGAACTTGACTCACTCAGCCTGTAACCTTGAGCGTATTTACAATGCCGCACTTGAGCGACTACAAGTTAAAATTCAACATTGCAGACGTGTGGTTTTTATACAAATTGTTTTTATTGTTCAGAATGTTGCTTTTAAATATTAAATGGTAAAAGGATTTAACGTTCTCGTTTGATGCGTGATACATCATTTATTTTGAATTTTTTTTCTTAGTGCTCTCAATATCAAAAATGTATTAGGATTTTTGCGTAATCTATACTAATATTATAAAGCTGAAGAGTTTGTTTGATTCTTTGTTTGTTTGTTTGTTTGTTTGAACGCGCTAATCTCAGGAACTACTGGATGGAATTGAAAAATTCTTTTTGTGTTGGATAGTCCATTTATCGAGGAAGGCTTTAGGCTATATATCATCCTGTAAAAATGTACGGTTCCCGTGGGATAGAGTTGTTTTTGTCTAGAGACGAACCCGAAGCGAAGCGAGGGTGAGCAACTACTTAAACCATATAGAGCTTTAATGGATAATTTGAGCATGCACTTTCATAAGTACATCTAAATTATTTATTAACTATTTATACATAATAAGGTACTAAAAGCCATTAAGGAGACCCATCTACTGGTTCCATTACGAGAAAACCTCGATATACATATTAAAAAAAATTAGAGTAATACAGAATAGATAGAAAATAGATTTCTAAGATTTGATTATATATTTAATTTTAGTTACAATTGAAGATAATAAAAGCACGTCAATAAGAAGAGAGCTATAGAAGTCAATAATATTGTTCCGAGGGTTGACCCGGCGCGTAAAATATGTCAATCGGAAAACACTCGACCCTCGATAATATAACCCAAATCTAAATCTATTAACTATTTCATTTATATTGTATTACACATTTTATATATGATTGTCTGCATTTAAATTAAATTAATCCCTACATATATATTTTACTCGATATATTTATTTTCACAAATGTAAGCTGTGTGCTTCGTCAGAATTCCGCAGAAATGAGAGGATGCGAGAAGGCACTCGACCCGAGGTTAAAAGTAGAATATAAATGGAGCGCAAAAACTACATTTTTTGGAGATAATACAAGAATATGATAGGCATAGAAACTAGAGCGAAATATGTACATTCATTACATTATAAGATCCATATGGATATCCATAGATATGTTAATTCAATATTTAGTAGTGGTAATTTTGTTTTACATATAAATAAAGTACCAAAATGATTTTTATAGATCTTTTAATGATTGCGGTTAGAGCCTAAAACATTTATATATCGTTACTAATAATATTATTTCAATTTAAGCTGTCAATTAGACCATAATTCTACCAGTTATACCTAATACTTTAAACGAATTTTCGGTTTTATAATAATTTTAGTTTTTTAATATTTAACTTATAATTAATTTTAATACGCTGCTACAATATCGATGTCCAAATTTAGGCTCCCCTTTTTAACAATTTGCTGACGCCAGTAAAATTATGAAGAAAATTACGCTGATTAAGATTCTAATAACTCATCAAAAATCAAATTGAGTTAGCTATTGGCTTTATAAGTTTAGAAGAAACGTTTTTTATATTACCTACTTAAAAAATCTTAATTATTATGATTTATTATTTCAATGATTATAAAAAAACATGAATCACTGTTTTAGTTCAGCAACATTTTTCAATATACATAAAATTTTGGTGTTTTAAGTTAAAATTATCTCTTACTCTATATATTTAAATACATAAATATTTTCTATAAGTATGATAATAGCTAGTTAATTTTAAGCCATTCAGAACTCTACTTTTATATACACATCGATTTTCACTACTCTACATATTTCCAGTCTTGTAACCGAAAAGCAGAGGGTAAAGGTCTCATCCTCAACGCTCCATCGTCAGGGTTTGGATCGTAGCCAGCTACGTTACAAGTTGGTGCTTTGCTTTACGAGTGTTTGTTGCACTAAAGTTAAACTAAAGGCTAATTTACACTGATTTTATTTCGCATATATTTTAAAACACCTTTATATATATATATATATATATATATATATATATATATATATATATATATATATATATATATATAATTTTATTTAAATTCTTTTAAGGCTCACTTAATATATCTTTAACATAACTAGAACAGAAGACGTGATGTATGTGTGTCTATTTCTCAACGTGTAACGTCAAACATTTATATTGAGGAAACTATAAAGTCGGGATAATCGTAAAAGCTAAATTGGGCACCAGCCAACTATACCGACAATGAAAAATAATTCGACATACGACGGGAGAAGCGGAACTAGATCAAAACTTTTCAGTTTTATTGCTTGTAGTTATATTTACTCCCGAGATGTTGGTTCAAGCAAGGAAATATTTGTATGGCCCGCGAGCGCTATCACGGGCAGAATTGTACTTTAGAAAATGCTGGAATTATATATAAATTTGCAAATATTATTGCGAATAATACAAATACTAGTTTCTACCCACGGTGTTGCCCGTATGAAAATTATTTATTTCGTTCATAACGCTCTTCGACAGAACCGTTTATTAATAAGAAGTAATGTATAGTTAAAACAGCATTTAACTACTATTTTAAAGTATCTTTCGGAAATGCATTTGCGCACGATTAAAATGATAAATATGATGTAAAAATATGTAGAGACAAACGGTTTAAATGTTGTAAACTGTAAATCTAAAAACAAAGTGTGGATGAAATAAATATTTACGTTCGACGTTTTATTGTTTTTTAAGTAATCCTTAATATAATCTATATTTGTAAGTACATAATATATACTTGTAGTTCATATTTTCTTAGATTTACGCGCATATTCGACATTTTAAAATACTAGTCACAGTCAACGACTTTAAGTGTACATTTCCTATTCAAAACATATTTTATTTGGCAACATTTATTTGTAGTTTCAAACAACTAATTTGGAGGTTCGCAAATTGAGTGTTATTTTTTTTTGTTTGTATCTTAATATGCGATGTATTTGTTAATTATATGAACCACCGACTTACCCTCGCTTCGTTCGTGAGCATCCCTAGGTATATTTAGTATTTATCTATACTAATATTATAAAGCTGAAGAATTTGTTTGTTTGTTTGTTTGGTTGAACGCGCTAATCTCAGGAACTACTAATCCGATTTGAAAAATCCTTTTTGCATTAGATAGTCCGTTAACTGAGGAAGGCTATAGGCTATATATTATCCCGGAAAATGTACGGTTCCCGTGGAATAGATTTGTTTTTGTCTAGGGACGAACCCGAACGAAGCGAGGGTGAGTCGCTAGTAATATTATATAGATTATAGAGGATCTTTTCATATTATTTTGCGGATTTACTTTGATTTTTGGTTCTGGACATTTCGAATGCTTTACAGGAATCATGGTCATGGAGGAGAGGTCTCTAAAAAAATAATAGAATAGACCCGTGAAATAATCTGAAATTTATGCCTTTATTTAAAAATGCACTCGTATAGCAACTACTTACATACATAAATATATATTAGAACTAGCGACTCACCCTCGCTCCGCTCGGGTTCATCACTGCTTATGTTTTAACGTTTAGTATAGATTTCCCAGAGATTACATATTTTCCCGCAGTATAAACTATATATATGTCCACCCGAATAACCAGCTATCATTATACCAAATTTCATCAAAATCCCTCCAGTAGTTTTTCCATGATGCGGTAACAGACAGACAGACAGACGGACAAAAATTCTAAAAACTACAGATTTAGCCTCTGTATCGATAATAACATCTTTTTCAATAAGATTTTCCAAAAAATATTCAATGTACAGATTCGGCTTAGTTGCAATTTTATTATATGTATAGATTTAGAAATATTAACGTAAAGTGCTTCATGACATAGAAATAATCATTAGGCAAATAGTCTAAACAATTCAGTGCTAGCAATGCGTTAGTGACAGCCGCTCCGGTGACAGGTGACAACCGTGCCAAATAAACATTTACCGCCGACTCAAAATCTATAAAGTTATTAATCATTCCTCGAATTACTCATGAACAGAATTTATATTTTATTAAGGTTATATATTTTGTATTTTAATGATAGTTTCTTGGCTTTTGATATTTAATTGTACGCTATGTACAATAGCAATGTATGGCATTTTTTGGTATTATAAATGTATAAAAAACCTCAATACCTATATATGACCTGAACTTGGAATTTAAACCCAGGACCTTTGGATGTGAAACCATAAATGCTATCCACTAGACCTAAATAAACAAAATCTAAAAATAAATCTATCTATATTCTATATATATAAATAAAAATGAATGTTGCTAAGCGCAAAACTCGAGAACGACTCGACCAATTCAGCTATTTTTTCCTTAAGGTACACGGAAAGTTTTAATAAAGAGAAAAAATATAAAATAACCTGCCTACGTTTCTATGTCTATGTATGTACATTGTACTTACCGTTAAAATGTATGTACTTAGGGACGAAACCGAGCAAACCGAGGCTGAGTCACTAGTTCTGAATAAAAATCAATTAAATTTTTATTTTTATTCAAAAGACTGGGTCCTGATATTATCTAAATAAATAATATAATTGCATTGTGGCCTGAATTTTATCCCTCATCTCTACCCCGATCTGAAATCTGAATAATACTTTTTTTTATACAAGTAAGTACATAGTACTGACTGTTTTAAAACATAGAGCTTTCTACACACTTATAGGAGCGTGTAGAAAACTCTATGTTTTATATAGATTAAGTGAAACTAATTATCGTGGATGTAAAGTAAATAGTAAAAGGTACTGGGTTTAACTTAAAGGCAGTTGTAATATTTTAATAAAAGAAAGTGCTAAATCAAATTGACACATAACATTACGGTTTATACACATAAAAGTTACAAACATAATCTAATAAATTTTAAGTAGTTGGACACTTAGAACAAACAAGTCTTTGCAAAAAGCTTCTTAATGACGATCAAAAGTTTCGGTTAAGTAATAAAAACAAAAAAGACATAAAAACCATATGTCAAAAGATGTAGTTGTTTGACTTTTGTGTTCTTAACATTGTAATTGTTCAAAAGATACTTTGACAAAAACATATAAATTAAATAGGTAAGTGAAACAAAGCTGGACTTGCAAAGGACTAAAGCTAATAACATAAATCGAGACAATATAGTCGAAACCCAACGAAACTAAAGCTCCATTTGTTTTAAAAGATTTAAGTGACAAGCCAACCGCTATACAACACGGAGACGACCGTACAAAACTGAATGCCTTAATTTAATACAAGTCAATTTGGGCCAATTTAATTTCGCGTCCATGCAGCAGCGTGGTTATCAGACATGATTTTGATGGTACATAAATAGTACGGAGAATTTTCATGCTTATTATGAAACAATAACGTCTATTTTAGCATAAACAGTTGGATAAACTAAGGCTTTGCTGACAGGGGTTTGTATACTAGTATAGAATGTACCTATATGTTAGTATACCTGTCCTGTTTACGCTCTCAGCATCCCGCATGTTTGGCGCGTACACTGAGATAGCTACATTAGATGATATTACGCAAAGTTAATTAATCGGCTTGCATCCAGATAAGCATGAACATAGGCTGAAAATGATAGAGCACTAAATGCTTTATGCCGCTTTAATTGAAAACACAATAACTATGCAAATTCTACCATATAATATTATATCAATAAAAATGAGAATTATAGGCTCAATAATGCATATAATAATATACATATGAAAAGTTTTAAATATGATATTTTTTATTAAAATATTAAAATATTGAAGTTCAAAACGTAAGTAGCGAAAAGTTTATATTTCAAGTTAAATTCATTAGATGAGTAATTAAAAACGTACTTTACTAACTTCAATTAATTTATTTAATAGTTTACCAACAATGTTTAGTTTACATAGTTCTAACTTAGTTGTGTGCATACGTATGTATGTATGTACATATGTGTAGTGACGCTTATTATTTAAGTGATTAATAGTCGCGAGCTGTGTTACAGCTAATAGCATTCAGTAATTTATTTAGGATGTCAGTAAGAACATTTAGATATGAAATTAAACTTCCGATTTATATATCGCGCCAATTAATAATAATTCCTACATCGGGGGTGAATGTTTGTTTTTGAAAATAACTTTTAAGATATTATAGTAACCTATTCTTTAAAACAATAATATGAAAATTGGTTCACGATTGGCGAAAAAATTGTCCTTTTTGGAGGGTGTTAATTTAAATTATCTACTAGTATTCCAGCTACTGAGGTCGAATTCGACCTTAATCATTATATATAAAAAACTAACTGTTTTCAAGAAAATACTGATGTCATTAAAGCTGGTTAGTAGCTACTAAAAAAAAAAGAATACCGGTTGACAAACAGAGGAGAAAAAGGTACTGAACTGTTATTTATATAGGGACAGAATAGTGACCCTAAATAATATTCTTGAATAGATTATGGCACTTGAGTTGCCGCAATAAAAAAGACTCACTCTCTGGCCCATAAACTATTGTTACATATCTACGGAAAAAAATAATATAAAATAAGCATAAACCAATAAACACATATGTATGTATTTTGAGCTGTTTTTTAATTATCTAGAATTTTTACTACTTTCTTGGATTTACGAGAATATTTTAATTTAATAAATAAAATAAATATATAAAATATAATATAAAAACAATTTAAAAGTTGAATATTCGCATAAAACTAAGAAAGTATAATTTTTTCCGAAAAAAAACCGATAAGATATTTTTAATTAAAGCGCATTTTTATTATTACTAGTGATGCAACCCAGCATCGCTCGCATTGGTACATATGTAAACAAAAGCATACTCATATCACGCGATCTCCAAGAATCTTCACATAAGAAACTATGTCAATCGAAATTTCCTGTGCATAAGTTTTACTACGTGTTCCTGCAATAGAAAGCTTATGTCACTCTTCAGGCCATCAATTCAATGCATCGATAAAAAATCACATCAATCCATCGTTCCGTTTCGGTGCGAAAGAAGGATAAACAAATAAAAACATTCTCATATATTTTATAATATTTAAATAGTATAGATTCAGCATGAATTATTATTTTGTTTATTTGTCATAATCCCAAGCTAAATAAAAGAAATATGTGTTAAATATTTACATAATGAAATAAATATTTATCTACACTATAATAAAATTGTAGAGGTTAAATGTCTGTATATGGAAAAAAAATGCTAAAAACCGAGTCATGGGGATGTAAGAAGAGCAACAGAACAAATCCAGATTTTTTTCAATTTTTTTGTTTCTCTGTTTGTCGGAATATCAAAGAGTTCTCGTGGGATAGTTATAAAACTATAGTAACTTATACAGCTTAGTACATAAAAACTACTCATTGGATTTTAATGAAACTTTACAATAATATAGTTCATACATCAGAATAACCAATAGGCTACTTTTTATACCGGCAAAATGCATGGTTCCCGTGGGATAGATTTGTTTTTGTTTGTCTAGAGGCGAACCCGAACGAAGCGAGGGTGAGCCGCTAGTATAAAATAAATTATAATAGAAAACAACTTTCTACTATAGAAATAGGGTGAAAGTGGGCGACCTTCATGTTATTGGCTATCTCATTAAAATCAGGAAGACTCGACGTTTACTCCTCTGTTATGACTCCGTCTTTTTTTAAACATCGACTTGATTCATGATCTCTTAGATCTATTCATGATTCGAGAGGAAATAAAAATAATATCTTGATGGGACACAACATTAAAAATTTAGCTAAAGATCATTCAATAGAGACGGATTTTTCTTCAGTATTATAAACTACTATTTTAAAAGCGTGCCTATGTTTTTTTCTCCTTCAAGTTCAATCCGCGAATGGCGAACGACGAATTTGAATGGAATTTAGTAGGTACACAAGTGAGTATAATATAGGCCCGGAGTAACTTGGAGTATAATGTAAGCTATTTTTAGTACTCAAATTTTCCACAAGGTTTAAGGTGTATATAATATTATTAATAAATACAAAATCCATCTACAAAAGGAAGGGAGAGTAGTCTTCAATCTTTATTCAATAATATAAGAAAATGATGTATCTCCTCGAACGTATGTCGTATTTTTCGCCTTACTATACATAACTTGATGATAAACACATTATAAATGTTCAATCATCGTTTCTTACTAGTTATATAACTGAAAATGCCTTTTTCAAGATCGAAAATTAAATATGTGTTAGTGATTACTAGTATAATACAAATACAACAAAACAGAAAAATCTGTTCATCTTAAAAAATTTTCATCATAGGTTAAAAAGAATGAATAATGAACAAATTGGCTATGTCCAAAATTTAACCTATCATTCTACCAAGTTTTTTTTTTTCATTTATCCATACCGAAACACATTATATCAAAGCAACTAAATTATATTATAAATATTTAAGGTACCATAAAATCTACAAAAGATTTGAACACTTAAAAGGATATTGTGCACAGCCTAAGCAGTAACAGACCAGCACTTGCGAAGTAATTTTCGCCCAATTAGACGGCTGAATACGCTTCGTTCGCGTCACTGAACAAGGAGATTGCTTCCCTTCCACCTTTATTCTTATGAATCGCCCTTAACGTCTAGTCTAACAGCGTTACATCTATTTTTTAATTGAAATACTGCAATGATTTCAAATTTATCGTATAATTACCTTTGTGTGTTATATACCTATTAATAGGTAGGTATATAACGCGTAATTTATATACCAATAAATATCGCTACATATTTAACATTTTTAAGGCAATGGTAGCCCAGTGGTGACGCACTTGCTTGGAAAACCGAGTAAAGCAGGTTCAAATCCCGGGTCTCGCACCATTTTTTTTTTCATGTGCGAATTATTTCCAACACAATTACCACTTGCCTTACGGTGAAGGAAAACATCGTTAGGAAACCTGCATCTGTGACAGAACCTAGGAAAGTTTTCGAAAGATGCGTGAAGTCCGCACACCCCCACTTGGCCAGCGTGGTGGACTATGGCCGGATCCCCTCGTGTTAAAGGTAGGCTCATGCCCAGAAGGCCTGAATAAATACATACATACATACATATATTTAACAGTCCTTTCTTTTTATATTATTGTTTCAGTGGTTATCGAAAATAAGCAGCAATAAATAAACCCTCACCCAGACAGCAACTAATACTTACATGAGCAATATAAACATTTCCCCGAGTAGAACTCGAAGCCTTTACCTACATACAGCGTAGGAGTAAGGGCCTTTTTTAACGTACCTACGCATTTAGGTACGAAGTGTAGGACTGACCGGCAAAGCCTAAACCCACTAAAACCCAAACAAGGGCCTGCCAAGACCTACCTGATATTTTATCAATTAATAAAAAAGTATGATAAATTCAAAACAGTAGGTAATTTACTTTTCGCAATATTTCTCTTAAAGATCATTTGTTTTTATTAATGATTAAGATTTACCTAAATAAATCTTAATATCTTTGATACTTTCTTATCCACTATCTGGCTCACAAATTATAAAAACTTTCGGATGAAACCTCTGCGATTCCTTATAGCCGATAAGGTACAAGTATATTACATCACATAATGTATTTATGGTATGTACGACGCTGACCGTTTTAGCAAATAGTTATCATTTTGAAATTAGGATTTCCGACTTACAGTATGATTTTCAAGACTCGGGATTTGAACCCACGTTACTCAGCTTTTACACTTATTCATTTATTTGTTTATTAAACTATATGCGCATATACTAAAAAAAGTTATAATTTATGTAGTAAATTTACTTTAACAGCGTGCATCATCATTAAAACACCTGTAATACTCTTATGTTGGAAATATAGTTTAAAAGCTCCATTAGTATACGCTACCCAGGATACCTACATGGCCTAATAAAGTGTTAATTGGTTATCTAAATAACTTAATATGAGTGTATAATATGATATAGAATAATTAATCTCTTGAAACACCGTAATAAATATAGTAAATTGTTTTATCACACCTTCAATCTACATGCAGGATATTAATCAATGTTTGAAATTAAACATTTATTTTTAGAGTTAGCCAAAAGGCAAAAATGGAATTCTTATAATTTTAAATAAATATAAATAAATAAATGTGTTAGGAGATTAACACACAGCGCCATCTAGTTCCATGGTAAGCTACGAGGCCTGTGTTATGGATACCAGATAGTTAATACACTATAAATATATAACTTTAAATACATACATATTATAAATATGAACACCCATGACTGGAGTACAAACATTCGTGATCATCACACAAATGAATGCCCCCAGCGGGACGCGAACCCGCGACCGCTGGCACAGCAAGTAGGGTCACTACAAACTGAGCCAAACGTGGTCAAGTCGTGTCGTCAGTTTGTCGTGAAAGGCTTTCGTCTGACTGTACATCACAGTCATTTAGAGACTAAGTATTAGAGCTACATAGCTAAAAGCTTGATTACTGTGTCGTGTGAATTTTGATTTGCTAGACATTTTCGTAGTTATAACTATGAAGCCCGATTTCGATAACGTACTAGCTTTGCCCGCGTTCAAACAAAAAAGAAACAAACTCATACGCTTTATGTAATAACTAATAATTTAATGGCTGAAATTATTTTCGAGTTAAAATATTTATACACTTTCGCTCTAATCATTCAATTTATAAATCAGGGGAGTGCGAATAAAACTCGCGCATGAGCGTTCCGTACCGCTGAATATTGTGTTGTTTTTACTAACATGCTAAGATAAAATATTTACGTTTTCGCAATATATACTAGTGATTGTAAAAATATTTCGTGTATCGTATTATGGAAAACAAATTTAATTCTACGGTCTTAACTGAAAATATCCCATATCTTAAAAGCTATTTAACCTTTGTTCTATAGAACAATTTTCGTTTAAAGTATTTTGCAAGCTCTATTACCTCTATTTTGCAATTTTTTCTATTTTATTTTTTAAAAGTAAAGAGGAAGGTACAATGATACAACTCGCATACAACGTTTACGACTTATCATCATCATAATCATAATCATATCAGAATCATATTATAACCCGGCTAATATGGATTTTTTGACTAACATACTAACAGGCATTTACATTATTTTCAAGAAACAATGTTATATATACAACCGAAACTCATAGTCTTCCCCCCTCGCCCTCCTTTTTGAGTTACGTATATAAATGTCTATTCTTACTTTATTATTTTCATAGAAAATATAAATATTTTAATGTTTAATAATAATTTAAAATTTATTTGACAGTATGGAACCCTCGATGTGCGAGTAAGACTTGCCTGATTTTTAATGATCAGAGAAAAAATTGTAATGTTTTCTTTTGAAAATTGTTTTGGCCAACAAGACACGTATATTTTAATTATTATAGAGACGAAAAGTTTGCTTTTTTATCGTTTGAACGCGGGTAAAGCTAGAGACAACGCTATTAATTCTAATAAAATCATGGAGTCATGTCTGTACATTAAAATATTGAATTCTTTTTGTTGTTACGGAAACAGGTGGCAGCAGAGCTGTCAAACAGAGCGTCACTTCTACTAATGAGATTTTCATACAAATATACCATCCTTTCCGATATTTTCGGTGGGATTTGCAAAAGAAAAATGTTTCATATAAACCGTGTGCTGATAAAAATGAATTAAACGAAAAAGAAATCAGCCAAATCGGTGGAGCCGTTCTCAAGTGATACTCCGTCATACATGTAGCAAATAATTGTTGTACAAGTAAATACATACACATATAGATTAGTATGTCCAATGTACGTATTAATGCTAGTCAAAACAAGTACAAAAAATATTCACAAGATGTATAAAAACAACCTATTTCCTCAGACCATTTGCATGTGGATTTAGTTTTTTGAACCGAAACTATCGCAGCGATGGCACGCAACAGCTGCTCAGATTAATTATATCCGACGAACTTAAAAGTGCTAGGCATTTCATCTGTGGCTATTATTACGAAATCATTTTAACAAGAATATAGCGTGTTTGCATTATAGATGAGTTTTTACTGATATAACCTATACTAATGTTATCGCTTTAGATCTCTGGCTGGATACGCCGCTGTACATACCTACTGTATTTAGCAGAAAAACCCATGTTGAAAAGAGGTTGTTTTTTATGAACTCCATGGAGTCTCTCTTGCACAAGAAGTTCGAGTGGCTTTTCCGTCATGGTTTTCTAAATGATACCATCAAAAAGGCTCTCGCCCCTACTGACGTTGCTGCTCTTATTGATAATTTTAAATAAGTCGATATTATGACCTGATGGTTTGTCGATGGTTTCTTGGAAAAGGGGATGGGCCCTATGTGACACGTTGGTTCCGTTCCATGTTAAGGGACACGGGCAAAAAGTGAGGGCCGCGATGAAAAGGCTTAACTACTCAAAACGCTTTAGTGAAAATTATGCCTTTATACCATTTGTTGTAGAAACACTTGGCCCATGTAGTCGAAGTGTTGAACGTAACACATCCTTATCGCCCCTTTTGTTGACAAGAGAGCTTCGCCATGACTTGTACGGTTATAATCGTGCATTTGTTTTTGTACGTATTTATTATGAAGTACAGTTTATGCGTAATTTCAATGTATTTCCTTTACCCATATTGATTTGCATTTTCTGCCATTTATAGGTACAATAAAACTAGCGATGTGAACCGGCTTCACTTAGCTTTATTATTAGGTGCCAAAAAATATTGTTCCCCATAAAGGTACGAACTATGTCACTCCTTTGAAAACTTCAAACTATTCTTTTTGCCAAAATTCAAAATGGATATTAATATTTGAAAAATATTTTTTTAGTATTGAATTTACAACTGCGACCTGCTACAATATTATTTTTATAATTTCATAGCTATATTATGAGTTTTTACACATTTTTTCCATCTTTCATTTTAGCTTTTTAAGAGCCCAGTTTAACGAGTTGTAACGCAATAGTATTAGCATTGTACGTCGAAAAGCTTAAGTTTAAAATATAGTTACGATTCAATTCAATTGGCCCGTAAACCTAGAAATTATATCATATAATTTACGACGGAACTTATAAAAAAATATAATTGAGTATATAACAATATTCATATAAACAACGTAATAAAAATAATTACAAGCATATATAAATTTTAAATACGTTTCATACGTTATTACGAGTATTCTTCCGTAATTAATTACACACTGAGGCATAATATCTTAATTAAAAAAGGAATTCTGAAAATTGGTTTACAGCTAAAGTGGGTCATAAAAGGCAAAGCTACAATAAGGCTACAGCAATAAATGTCGCTTGGCACATGCGAAAATATGAAATAAATCTGAAAAACCTATAGTAATTTAGCATATAACTAAAATCATTCCGTAAAGTATTATTGGTGATCTTTATTGCGTAGGCTAATTCGAATCTCGTAATTATATTGACCGTGCGATGATCATGATGTTTTTTCAGTTATCAGTTATATTTAAACTAGCAGCTCACCCTAGCTTCACTCAGGTTAGTCCCTAGGTACGATTTAACGGTTAGTATGGAATAGATAGATATATGTATTATATTTATACATAGATATGATGCAATGTTGGGTATATTACGTGTTTTCCAGTAGAAATGAGATAATCTCTGGCGCCTATGTCATTATACAGTCTATCTCTACACAAAAAATCACGAATAATCTATAATTTTGTTTCGACTTAAAAGAAGGACAAGCAAACACATAAACAAACAAACAAATACACTTTCACATTTATAATATTAGTATTGATGTGTTATATACACACAAAATTATGGATTAAAGCTTCCTGTTAGAGTTTAAGACGTATCGTGGGTTCGGGTCCAGGTTGGACAAAAATAGTTATTTTCAGCAATTTTCAGTCAAAATATTCTCTATAGACATCCGGATTAGAATAGTCGGAGAAGGAACGCACCCCCGGGGTACTGCGTACCTCAGACAACACGTAAAACTGTCGGCCCTCCACCGATCTCTATCTAATCGTTCGATTTGTCTTCTCCCTGGACTATAACAGTGAATGGAATAGACAGTGCGTATGTTTAAGTAGCGTATATAATAGTGCAAATGTGTGTGTGCTTACACACATGTCTGCACTGCACTGTCCTGCGCAGACGGTAAGTCTTAGAGAGATGACCGTAACGATAATCATTCTTTCATCAACTAGCACCAGAGTGATAAGAAATTTTAACAATTAGAAGAAGAGGAATTAAATCACCTAACATAGAGACCCATATAACAAATATGTAATTATATTTTTCCCCTGGAACAATTAAAATTTGCTTTAGTCTTAGACATAAATATTTGTGCGTAGCAAATGCATTAGAAAATGGCCAGTATAAAACAGAAAGGTATAAATAATGTTAGCTCTACAATTTTAAATAGCTAAGCTAAAAACAGTAAAAAATATATAAAAGGTGTATTTATTAAGACTAGTGATCGCCGCGTGGTTGAAAATCAACCATAATTCATTAAGTTATATATTTATTGTGTTACGTTTATAACAATATTAATCTATTCTCAATTTGACCACAGACTTTAACAATAAACAAAAGAGTATATATGCGTGTGTGTGTCAAATACATGGTAATGTGTGTAATGTTTTTTTTTTTTATTGATTTAATGTTTTTTTATGTATAATTAAAAAAAATGTAAGCATTCTGCACTTCTTCTCTATATAAACTATTGGTGTGGGAAATTTCATACTCCTCTGTCCGCGCAATTTTCGTAAAAAGGGGTACAAAGCTTTTGTTTCACGTATTAATATAAGCACAATTGCGTAATAAACAGATGTACACGTGAATCTACGTAGGTATATTTCCACCCGCTGACGAATTCTAGCACTGTAAGCCAAACATCCAAAGAATTTCCTAAACAATCCTAAAATACCGATGATCACAACTCGGCCAGCCATTAACAAGCTTTATAGATTTTAATTGTTTTGTAGACAATTTATTTGTTGGCTTTTATAAACGGTTATTCATTTCTATCACTGTCAATTTAATTATTCTTAAGACAGAAGTATTATAATATTAATTTCAATTTGAAATTTTAAGCATTTGGCAATATCTTAAAACCTTTTCATTATTGTGAGTATTTTCCAAGTCCAACTGGACAGTGATTTTGATGAGTGTTCTCATAAACATCATTTAGCACAGTTAGCAAACGTAATAGTAGGCTAAAGTGCTCTATAAGTGACGTTTCCGTCAACAAAAAACGCTTTTTAACCAGAAATTGCTTCAGTGTACACTACTGTCTTACTTACTCGTATTTATATATGAACTATTTGAAAACTTCAATAGAAGTTTCAAAAACAGGACTTTACACTAAAGAAAGTGGAAAAATTACTAAAATTCTCATTGCGTAGATAGTTTTTTGTAAAAAAAACTCGAAAGTTAGAACTTGTCAAAAGTTTTCACTATAAATATTGTAAATATTACGAGTATATAAACTAATCATCCTTCAAACCCTTTGCAAAGTTATTTCTAGACTTTATATAACTTGAATGTAATATATAAATAAAACAATAATAAGAATTGAAAGGGATCTAAAAGTTTCTATTGAGTGCAGTGGATTTATGCTGCCCAGTGCCCGGGCGTATAATGATCAAAACGTTGCCAAAGTCATAAACACTGAACATGAACATCTTACATTACGCAAATTATAGCTTCTGTTAGGTAATATAGACTATAAAGTTTTCATGCACAGTACATTAAGGTCTAACGCTACATTTCATAATACAACATTTTTACAAATTAGGCCTTACTATCGAGGAGTAAAGTTCAAAATACTTTAACAACAAACTACACTGACTTTTAATTAACGTTCCTGCTATTGCAGTTGCAATAAAATATCATAATATATTTACAGCTAATAGCTAAATGGAAGTAATAGGTACAATTTCTAGTGAAATTGCTCAATCAAGGTCCCAATATAATGCATTAAGCAGTGAATTCCCGAGAAAAAACCCGGAAGTCCGCAGAGAAATCTAACAAGCAACAAAAGCAAATAGGTTGCAGACTCCAGCGAATCTTGTGTCGAGTTCAGGCCAAAGTAATCCTCTTAACAACGAGCCGAGTTACTTACCGTGACTCGTCTGGACTTACCTATTAATAAGTTCACAATATGTTTAGATGTTTTTGGAGAACATTTATACTATAACATTTTATAAGTTTTAATTAACTAAATTATAAAATTTTGTGTTTAAATTTATTATTTTTATGGTTTCGCAATCAAAGGGCAAATTCATCCACAAAAACAGAACCCTCATAATTTCGTTATGTCTTTCTGTCTACTAATACTACCTAATCGGAGATTATTAGTATTTACTATACTGCTGAAATTCAGTAGGCAGTCTTAAGTGAACATACATTACTATCGTCAAGTTAAATTACGAAAAAAAAACCTGCCTTATAAACCTGCTAAGGGGTAAAGTGTGTATATTATACGATGCTAGTGCTAAATATAATAATTGCTTTTTATAAAAACGACAAACCAAAAATTATAAGTATATCATATACAATACGTTTTCCAATTAGAATACATCCAAATAAAACAATCCTCTTAAACCAAGTTTTCGTTTAAATTTAATGCTATTTCCACTGAATTGTATGCAATCCACCAACGTCATGCAAAGAGCGGGCAATGAATTCAGACATACCACTTCTATAGCAAAGCGGGTGTGATATATTCCACGTCATGCTTTATTAATAATATCTAGATTATTATCTCGGTACTGCGCGATACAAAAGTGTTAGGATTATAGAAAAAAATAAATCAACGCCAAAGTCCTGACTTCATAACCTATTGCTAACAAAATACGTCTTAAAATATTAAATGAGCAATTCTTGTATGTTTATATATAAAACTAGCAGAACCCGCGGCTACGCCCGCGTTCAATCTACAAAAAACTCTTTGGCTTTATACTTTATACACAGGGACTCACCCTCGCTTCGCTCGAGTTCATCGCTATGTATTTATATAATATTGTTCATACAAAAATACTAAAATTGCGATTAAAAAATGGAGGGTGAGAGTAAAAGGGTGTAATAATAATAATGTCCTCCTGACCGATTCCGGCCACGGCGGCCAATCTCATTGAGACTAGCCAACTGCGCAGGAGATATTATAGTGCACAAGTGTACGCGCAGACACAAGTGCACTCTCTATTCCTGTCACTCTCATACTCCGGTGGGACGACTATTCGACACGACCGGTGAGAGTTAAGGCGCAGGACCGACGGCTTTACGTGCTCTCCGAGGCACGGGGGTGAAACACCGCCAACTTCCCAACTCCGGGCTGTTACTGAGGCTTACTATACAGAAAGACTCAATAACTAAACTTGGCCCGACCCGGGACTCGAATCCAGGACCTCAGGATGTGCAGCCGTACATGCTAGCCACTACACCACCGAGGCAGTTAAATTATATAAATTATTATATTAAAAGGGTGTACTTTACGTCTTATTCCTATACCTATCAAATATACAAAAAAAATCATTAAAATAGGTCAAGCCATTTGGAGGAGTGCGACCACAATACCGTGACACGTGATATTTATGATATTATATTTTGTGTCTATAGGAAACAGATTTAAACATTTGGATGAAATTTTGTATTAATTTGGATAAGGTTTTTGTTTTTAAGTTTATCAAGATATATAGGAGTCTTTTCTAGAAAAAAAAAAAAAAAAAAAAAACAAGTGTTCCAAAACAAATACGATTTAACAAAAACCGCAGAGCGTACCTGAACCGCCCAGGTACTACTATTTTTTTAATCAAGTTAAGGTTTCGGTTTTAAAAATGTTAGGTACATATTTAAGTTATCGTAGACTATGTCTGCCTGTATTGACTACTTGTCTTGTCATTTTTATACTAGCATTGCTCGTGGCTCTTTCTGCATAGTTTATTTATGTGTAATTACAATACTGCTTTAAATAATATAATGTTATAGTGTTGCACAAGAAATAAGCCGGTTTTTTAAATCAGACAAACTTAGTTTAAATTTCCAAAATTGTTTTAAAGAGTAATGTGTTTAAACATACAATAAAACTGTTTAGCTTTATATGTATACTAGTATTGTCCGCGGCTCTACCTGCGTTAAGAAGACATTTACATATTAGTAGATACCAATTTCAATTCAATTCTTTTGTTTAGTGGCTTCCAGAAGTGCCAGTTGGGCATAATTTACTTCGCCAATGTCGCATAGAAAGGAGAAAACACGTTATATTAAGAATGACCGGTAAAAGAATAAAAACATAATCAATTTCATCATGCACCATAAAATTGGCAGGAGTTGTCACACAGATTTCTCCTTTAATCTGTTATTTAATTTAGTAATATTGCATTTTTGGTTTTACTAACAAAACTTATACATCTATACTTCTACACTAACATTATAAAGAGGACGGACTTATTGGTTTATTTATTTACATATAAATAGCGTATAAAGACTGAAACTACTGAACCAATTTTAATAATTGTTTTACGGATAGACAACTATTGATTATGTAGGTACATAAGTAATATTTAACTGATCATTTAAACTACATAATATTATTTTTTCTTAATATTAATTTTTCGTGATGCTAATACGGGCCGCTAGTTGTTTATATTTTGTTGACAGAAACGATTTTCAAATGAAAATATTTGGGCCAAAAAATTAGTATTAATATATAAAACCCAATAATTTGTTTTTGTTACGCGTAATCTTAATAAAATCATAGAAAGGTCATACTGCAGCATACGGCGACTTCTATTAATGATTTTTTAAATGTCACATATTTTTGGAATTTAATTTTAATTTAATTTAACGAATAAAATTTCCCTTTTTGATATAGTTTTTTCAGAAGCTATATATTATTATTTTTTTGCATTATCTTATAAGTTGCCTCGGTAAAATATTTGTCCACAGAAGTAAGATTTTTTCCCGCAGTAAAAAGTATCATATATGTTGATCGGATACTCAGCTATCACCATACCAAATTTCATCAAAATCCGTCCAGTGGTTTTTACATGATGCAATTACAGACAAACAGATAAAAATTCTAAGAACTATCGATTTGGTTTCTATATCAATAATAATGACTATTTCAATAAGATTTTCCAAAAAATATTTAATGCACAAATTCGGCTCAGTTACGATTTTATTATATGTAATGATTAGAATACATAGAAATACCAGAATAAGAATATCCTATAGAACTTTGTAGTTTATAAGCTATGCAAAAAAACATCGAAACTATTCATTGCTAGATTATATTAGACAGGCAAGTTAAATATGATTTTGTTTGTAATAAGTACTAGCTTTGTCTAGTGCTTTTTTTCGTAAAGACACCTATATAGATAAACTTAAAAAACAAAACCTTATCTAAATAGAAAATTTGATACAAATCGTTAGAGCCGTTTCAGCGATACGCGAAATTTTATATATAAATATACAAGAATCGCTTATTTGATATTATAAGTAAGCTCTATCTTTTTTTTTTTTGTGTGAAGTAGGGCTTGGAACTGTAGATCTCTATTTGTACTATGTTTGGTATTGCAAATGTTAAACAATATGTTGCCATCTTTTCTAGTCTAAATTCTGTTAAATAAAATTGTAAACAACACGAACGTTTACACATTAGTCTTGAAGCTGAGAAAGACAGCTCTTCTACTAGCAAATGTAAAACTAACTCAAATCAAGTTGTTGTACTTCGCCTTTTAGTTTAAAGCGAGTAAATTTGTTATTTACTTTATTCGGTTCCCAATAAATTGTGCGTTTTAATACATATTAAGGTCATAGATGTTAATATTCTTATAGTACATACTAGCTGACCCGGCAAACGTTGTTTTGCCATATAAATAATTTCCTATTACTAAAATGGCTATTAAAAAATAAGGGTTGATCGTAGAAGGGTGAAAATTGAGGATTGTATGTATTTTTGTATGTTGTATCATAAAAAAATAGAAATTAAAAATTTTGTCTAAAAAATAAAAAAATAAAATTTAGGGGTGGACTACCCCTAACATTTAGGGGGATGAAAAATAGATGTTGGCTGATTCTCATAGATACCGGATAAGCACAAAAAATTTCATCAAAATCGGTCAAGCCGTTTCGGAGGAGTATGGCAACGAAAACTGTGACACGAGAATTTTATATATTAGAAGATTATATATGATTTTATTTTCCCTTTTTGACGTTCCAACTTCCAATGCTGGGTACGGGCCTCCCTTCAATACGAGCGGGGAATAGGCCATATTGCTAAGTTCTCTCAAATATTCCTCACGATATTTTCCTTCAATATAAGGAAAGTGGTAATTATGTTCGAAATGTTTCGCACATGAAAATATCTGTGATGTAAGACCCGGGATTTACACCAATTTCACTCGGTTCCCCAAGCTAGCGTGTTACCACTGGGTTACCACTACCTTTTGACATTGCTCTCCAACTTAATTTACAAAATAATAAACTTGCATTATACAAAAAAGGATGACATCTAAAAAATCACATAATCTCAAAATTATGTTTCAGGAACAAAATTATCATGTAAATTTCATTTCTAACATTGAATCCTGACAATGCAAGCTGTCTGAAAGAATGTCGTAAAGTTGGGCATCCGTAAGTTAAATGGAAAAGTTCGCTATTCAAATTGACAATCTCGACAAGAAGGTACGTTCACTCCTGGCATACTCAGGAGTACATGCGAAATTTTAACACTAAACAGTATTTTTAAGTTTAAAAAAAAACTTCTCATTAAAATCAAATTAATTATGGATGTCTTTAAACCACAAAATTGTAACAATTTTCATCTATATTTATCTATTTTTAACCTAACTCTATCTAATTAATTTCAAAAGTACCATAAGTATAAAGTAATGCACAATAATACGATCCGTGTAAAAAAAAATAATTCATAGAATTAAAAATAGCATAAAATATCCAAAGCTTTATTTATATACAAAGTTGAAAAGGACGTCTTTCTTTCTAACGGTTGTTTAAATATATTTGTTGTAAGTATTTTCCCTGTAACAAGCAATAAAACCCTAAGGTACTTTTTATTATGAGATGGCGAATGGAACTTTTTTCACTTTGAGTAGAACATTTATAGTCGTTCATTTAAATGTCGTATATTTTAATTTAATTACTTAGACTTTACCTTAATTCATTAAAAAAATATTGTACATATACGTATTCATAAATATAAACAAGGAAAGTTGAAAATAGATAATTTGTTTAGGCGTGTATAGTAGAAACAGATGTTAAAAGAATATCAAAAAGTATATTATACTTGTCGCTGTGCCTAATATCGCCATGTGACGGCGACCTTAATCTGCGGGAAAAAAGGGGAGTAAAGTTTTTGTTGGACCCGCGCAATCACGACTTTTAAAAATTGTTCCCTTAATTAAAAATTCGAGTCAAGCGGAGTTTGAACTTGTGTTCGTAAACAGCTATCCAAAAAACTTAACTTAGTGAAACGTCTGTCGTCTAAGATGTAATTTATATCTAATTTTATTTTGACAACACGTTTGGCTCAGTTTGTAGTGCGTTTACCCTACTTGCTGCGCCAACGGTCGCGGGTTCGAGTCCCGCTGATGTTGATCCCGTTGATTCATTTGTGTGATGAGCACGAATGTTTGTACTCCAGTCATGGGTGTTTATATTTATAATATGTATGTATTTAAAGTTATATATGTGTAGTGTATCAACTATCTGGTATCCGTAACACAAGCCTTGTAGCTTACCATGGAACTAGATGCTGTTGTGTGTTAATGTCCCAACATATTTATTCTTTTTTTAATTATATTTACTGATAATAATAAATAATCTAGCTACTTGTATCTATGTAAAAGAAACGTAAAGTACTAAAGAACTGTACACAGCTACAGTTTCTTCTAAATTATAAATATGTACGTAATATAGATAAAATAATCTATACTTATAATATTATAAAGAGGTAAAGTTTGTGAGTTTTTAATGTTGTAAGGGGTAATCTCTAGATTTACTGAACCGATTTAGATGAAATTTCGTAAGAAGATAGTTTAAGACCCTGGGAAGGACATAGGATGTTTATCCCGGAAATCATCCTTTAAGGGGTGAAAATGGGAATGAAAGTTTGTATTGGGAAGCGAGGGTGAGTCGCTAGTATGAAATATTCAGATATCAAATAAACAGTGCAATAATGATAAGTAACTCGATAGCTCAAATAATATAAATGATACACAGATCGTGACTACCCGACTTTAAGAAAGTAAAAGAGGGTTATGATTTTTACTCGATTATGGCAAAGTGGGTTTCTTATTATTGATAAATACTATATTAGAGGCAGGTAAGCAGACATATAAACATACTAGCATTTCCCGCGGCTCCGCCCGCGTTCAGATGATCAAAAACCAAATTCTTAGGTTTTACACATTAGTATACTCTTACATATACCACTTTCATTGCGCACCGCATGATTGGTAAATAATAGTAGAGATTGACAATGCCACAAAGGTTCCTCCGTTAAATTGAACTTTTTGTTTTAGCAATAACATGTATGTATGTCTATACTTCTGTTTTGTTTGTTTTTTTTTTTTAGTTTTTCACGATAAACTCTCAAACTACGGAATTAATTTTAATCATTTTTTACTAATAGTATTAGTAATATTAGTATTTATACTATAGATTAATTTAATATACCTATAGCTGATTATTTCAATTACATAATGATAACTTTTCTTAATTAGCGCTAGTTAGTAATATTTTCCAAAACGATTTTCAAAAGAAAGTGTAATAAGTAAATAATTCTAAGCGAATACATTTTTTTATTTCATTTGGCTCTGCTAATATGATTAAAGTCGTAAGCATTTTGTGTCCTTTAAGCCTTTACCTTCCAAGAAAAGGTGTCAAGAAAAAGTGAAAAAGTTGAGGTATAACAGTTCCTAAAATACTTTTTCATAGTTTTTGAGATATTAAATATTTTTAGTTACCCGCTTTGGCAGTTTAACAGCCATAAACTTGTTTTCCATAAAATGTTATAAAATAATATAAATTGAACTTATTTTTACGGTGCAAAAAATGAGTAGGTATTGTGGAAACGTAAATATTATTCGTATTTATTTTAGCGTTAACCATACAAAACACGTAGGTAAGAAAAACAACATAGCATTTTGCTATACGAAACCTAAAATGCGCAAGTTGGATTTGCATTTGCCCAATTTTTACATTAAAAGATTAAATTATTTACTAAACAATAAAAATTTACAAATATTCTCATTTGAAAATTGTTTCGGCCAACAAAATATTACTAATATGTTACCTACTAATTTATAAAGCCAAAAAGTTTGTTTTATTAAAAATTTAAGCACGGGCAGGGCCGTGGGTAATTTAGTAGTAATTATAGTAAAGTCATGGAAAGGTTATATCTGTACTTTTTTTTTTTGGATAAAACTACGTATTTTAAAAACACATGGCGACATCTATTGTCAAATAGCTAAATAACACAAAAATAAATTTTCATTAAAATAACTATTTTAATGAATAAAATAGCGCTGTTAATATTTCTTTTAAGATAAGTTTTTTTAATAGTTTTAACATAATATATAAGTAAGTTACCTTGCTAAAATATTAATAGCATCATCGTGCTTTTACTTTAACCAGTTTTTGTATTTTTTCTCAGAAATGAGATATTTTCCTGCGGTAAAAAGAATCCTATGTGTTGACCCGGATAACCTGCTATTACCATACCAAATTTCATAAAAATCACTCTAGTGGTTTTTCTGTGATGCGGTCACATACAGACAGACAGAAAAAAATCTAAAAACTATAGATTCGGGCTCTATATCGCTAATAATAAATATTTCAATAAGATTTTCCGAAAAATATTGAATTTACGGGTTCGGTTTAGTTACAATTTTATTGTATGTATATAGTTACTAATTTATGAAGCGAATAAGTTTGCTTTACTGATAATTTAAACACGGGCGAAGCCGCGGGTGATTTAGTAGTACCTAATTCTAATAAAATCGAAAAAAGGTCATAATATATCTGTACATTATTTTTTTGGGATTAAAACTATGTATTTTAAAAACACATGGCGACATCTATTGTCGAATATCTAAATAACACATAAATAAATATTAATTAAAATAACTATTTTAATGGATAAAATAGCGCTTTTGATAATTTGATTTTCAAGATAAGCTATTTTTATAGGTTTTACCATATTTTGTAAGTTACCTTGCTAAACTGTTTACAAATAGTATCGTCGCGGTTTTGTTCCTACCAGTTTTTGTATTTTTTTTCAGAAATGAGATATTTTCTTGCGGTAAAAAGTATCCTATATGTTGACCCGGATACCCAGCTATCATCATACCAAATTTCATCAAAATCCCTCCAGTGGTTTTTCTGTGATGCGGTAACAGACAGACAGACAGACAGACAGACAGACAGACAGACAAAAATTCTAAAAACTATAGATTCGGCCTCTGCATCGATAATAATGTCTATTTCAATAAGATTTTCCAAAAAATATTTAATGTACAGATTCGACTTAGTTAGAATTTTATAATATGTATAGATGACGTGGCTGTGGCTATTCCTAAAGAATAACAATATCCTATGTACATTCTAGTATTATTTTTTGTTTGTTTGTCAATTCGTCGTCTCGGTGCTTATTTGTTCAAGCGAACATTTTACTGAAAGGGTTTTTAATACAAAATTATTGTCTTTTAATGTCAATTCTATTGGTATTAAATTCTCATTTTACTTTAATAAAGCCGAAAAAATGTACTTTATCCACATATATACGTATACATATTTTAGAAATAAAGCTAAATGAAGAACTTCTTACTGTATTATAATAAATTGAACTCTTATTTATAGCTGTCAGATGGCCATTTTCGTCATAGTTCTATTTTAGTAGTTTATTTATGTACACTAGCCCACCCGCGTACTTTATATATATATATATATACATATATATATATATATGCCTTTTCCTAAGTGTCTTTCCTCATCAAATAGGCTATAAAACGTAAACAGAAATTTTCAAATAATACCTACTGGCAGGTATAAAGAGTTTATTCTTATTCCATTCGATTAGTCAACTAATGATACCTTATCAGTACGTAAAGCTTTTAGTATTTTGCTACAGTACGTCTCGTTCGTATCCGATTGACGGTCATCCTTACATTCAGCCATTTCCGAAACGGTTGTGGAGTGTAGACATTTGGTTGGTGACAGTACAGCTTCCTGTGAAGCTACTACGTGCTTTGGTTACCAATTAAAACCCATTATACTGATTACTTTAACCTGTTCTTACTTTTGTGTATTTTATTAATAATTTGTTATTATAACTTTGCTTTACTTAAAAAGATATCAGTAACAGAAAATCTACTTGGCTAATCATAAATTTCGACCTTCGTAGACCTCAAGTCAATAATACGAAGAATTATGGAGATTTTTTAGAATAGTTTCAGATATATTCCCTACAAATTAAGAAAAAAATCAACAAAAGATTCATAATAATGTAAAAAATTAAATTATTTATTAAATGAGAACTTTAGTACGTTCTTTTTTTACATTATAAATGTGTTGTTATTAGTGCAGTCAGTCTGTGAAGAAGCTGCCAAATCTTAAAAGTTTGTTTGTACAATGCACTGATGAAATAGAATTTTGAATGTGATAAATTATGCTCTTTTATGTAGACTAATTATGTAAGCTAGTTTCTTGAGTAATATTTGCTAAGTGACTGCTTAAGTACATGAAGGCAGAGCTTAAAGCATAAGCTACCTATTTTATTACACCAAAGTTTTGCAACGCTACTAACATTCTATAAAGTACAGTATACACTCATCTAGGATATTTTGATATTTTTGTATGTAAAACTTACAATGATTACTCATATTAAGCCAAATTAATATGGATGGAAGTACAGTGCCTCTAGATAGCAGGGTTCTGTTCCTTCACGGGAAAGACGGTAATATTAAATTACGGAATTTTGTCCCTTGTGTGACTAAATAAAAACAGAAAAAATATATAACACGTTACGTATGCGTTATTTTTATATTTATCTACATACGATACAATTCTATAGGTAGGTACATGTCCTTATATCTATACTAATATTATAAAGAGGCAGATTTTGTTTGTTTGTATTGAACGCCCTAAACTCAGGAACTACCTACTAATCCGATTTAAAATTATTTTTGCATTAGATAGCCCGTTTATTGAGGAACGCTATAGGCTATCATTCTGGAAAAATGTACGGTTCCCGTACGATAGATTTGTTTTTGTCTAGGGACGAACCCGAAGCGAAGCGAGGGTAAGTCGCTTGTTATATATGACAAAATTATATGTAGGTAGGTCCTACATTATCGAACTTTTTTCTTTACTGTGTTTGTTACTCGATATCTTCGCAAATTGTGAACCGATTTTAATTATTTATTGTAATGAATAGGAATGATTATTTTTTGTAATTAATAGGTTATAGTCAAGGAATCTTACAAATAAATAATTGCTTAAAAAGTAAATATTTGCACTGAGGTCTATATTACAAATAGAGCTAAGTATTTTATAAACACGATTATACGTGATATAAAAAAAAATATTAATTATTATAGTTTGGTACAAAGGACCTACCTACTAACGTAGGTAAGGTAAGTCTCTACGCGATTATTTATAAGATATTTATTTATAAACACACTATAACAAACCAAGTAGTAAGTAATAAATATCTAGTACACAAGAATAATAAACGTGAAAGGATTACGAGACGTTTGATATTTTTATAAATATTTATGAAGGTGAACTAGGAAATTTCCCATTCTATGTAAAGAGATCACAAAGCTCCAGTATACATTAAGAGGAGATAATACGTTGTGATTTTATTTACATATATTATTATGCGCATTTACAGCCGCCTCGTTGGTGTAGTGGCTGGCATGTATGGCTGCACACACTGCATGTTTGTTGCAGGTCGTGCCGAATTTAGTTATTAAGTTATTTGACAAGTTTTAAAAACTTTCCATAAACTTGTCAGTGTTAAAGTGGTGCGTCGAAGAATACGTTAAGGCGGCTCTACGCCTGATCTCTCATCGGATGTGTCGAAGTATCATCCTATCAGACTTTAAGGGTGATGAGAAGAGAGAGTGCATGTGTGTCTGTGCACACACAATAATATCTCCTGAGCAGTGTGCACTATAATATCTCCTGAGCAGTTGGCTAGTCTCAGTGATATTGGTGGCTATGGCCGAAATAAGTTAAGAGGACATTATAATCCCCATTTGTGGATAATACCTGTTGATCTACACGTATGTATAAATGTGATTTCTTTGTTTATCGACTTAACTTTGGAGTTACTTAATAGGATAAGAAGTGTTTGCTGGTAAGTCGTTTATCTTGTCACCTAAGTATATAAGACAAGAGAGATAAGAGTAGCTGCTAAAGTTTAAATAAACGGTTTCTAAGCCGTGAGCATTTAATTACATGATGTCTACAAACTTTCGAGCGTTAACCAATTTATCATTCACAAATGTTACTACATGCGTGAAACGGTCACAATTTTGGGAGTTCGCGCATCTTGATGCTGATACTGTTCTATTTATTTTTAATTTATTTACTGATAGATGGATATATGTACGTATGTATTTACTGATTTTAATATAAAAATAGTATTTTTACTTATTATACACTTGTTTCTTATTATATTTGTGAACTTTAGACTACCAGCCAGAAGTACGACAGCGTAATAAGATTTTCCAGATTTCAATTTAATCAAGAAAAATATAAAACAAAAGTAAAGAGTGAAGTAAGTTAAATCGCTTTGCCATTTTCCCAGCAACGTTGCTTAGAAGTAAACGATAAGATGCGACAATGTAATAGAAGAAAAATAGCGGAAAACAACCGACTCGGACCGTTACTTACGCGCGTAAAGGACGTGCTATTTCATTCAATTTTCTTCAAGATATTACAACACATACTTACTTCAAATAACGTAACCGTTAATGTGTTTTATATTTTTTTACTTGTCTATTTAAAAGAAAACGATTGTAAAGGTACGTTTTATCCATAAATCTTTTGAGTACAAATGTTTAAGATATTTAAATAAAAAATATTTTTAAAAATGCACAATAAATATTTGCTACCAAATTACTGGGTCAACTAACTTTTCAACAAAAAGCAACAAAGGAGAAATCGACAGAGAACCTATCAAAACTTGAGAAAATTCAATAAAGGCACTTTGAAAGTTTGTTAAACCAAGTAACAGGAATATTCTTATAAAAAAGACCTCAATTTGTGTCGCCGGTAAAATAAAAATAACGAACCTTCGATGCCTCAGAATCGACTTTACCAAGTTTACCCATCAATGTTGTTACTTAAATTATATACCAGGAAAAGTTAGCGAGGTAATTAATTATTATGCATGAAAAATTAGCACTTGTCAATAGCTTGAGGTTTTAATTTAATTCGAGCGAGCTAACAACGTCTTAGGAAATCTAATCATCAGGTTCTAAAGAAATACAAAATAATTCGATATTCAATTCTCGCATATGTACTTACTCGTATGTAGCTAATTGCAAGCGTAACGTTTCGTATTTGTAATATAAACATTTTACTTCTTATGAAACACCCAATCTTCATTTTATAGGCTGTATTTTATTGGACTATAAAACAAAAACTACACCTAAATTCTATCAATATATAGTTATTTAAAAGCCATAAAATTTATCTGTAGTGTTTCGACATGAATAGACTATAAAAATCTTTTTTAAACGATGACTTTTTGCATTTACTCTATTGTTTTCTAGAAAAATTTAACGTTTCAATTTTAATATACTTTCTGTCTGAGAATGGAAGTGAAAAATTAAAGTTTCCACAAAATTATTTAAGAGTGAATAATACGAGTTTTAATTTTTTAAGCGTTTTAATAGTTTAATTTTTAATAATTTAATATTTCTTATTTTGCAAAACTCAACAAACTCCAATTTTGTGTCGTTCGGATATTGCATTTTTAAAAATCTAAATGAGTAATATAATTGGCCCACATGTTATCTTAGATACAGATAAATAAAATTGAAGTGACTGTTTGTAATGTCAGAATAACAGCTTTTTAATAAATTTATATGAAATTATTATGAATGTACACGGCATTTATAATAAAAAAACAATTTTAAAATGTTTGTCTGGATGTCTGCTTGTTCCGTCTCCGAAACGGCTGGACTGACTTTAACAGGACTTTCACTGGCAGATAACTGATATTATAAGTGACTTCGGTTACTTTTATTTAAAAAAAAGGATTAGGGTTCCGCGCAAAAAAATTAAAAGTCATGAAATTGCGAACAAAATCCCAAAATCTGCATACCTAGAGACGCACACACGCAAATCGACGGTAAGTTACTAGTCTACATTAATATTATAAGAGGTAAAGTTTGTGAGTTTGTGATGTTGTGATGTTGTAGGGGGTAATCTCTGGATCTACTGAACCGATTTAGATGATATTTGGATATAGGATACTTTTTATCGCGGAAATCATCCCTTAAGGAGGTGAAAATGGTGATGCAAGTTTGTATTGGGAATCAACCTAGGGACGAACCCGAGCGAAGCGAGGCTGAGTCGCTAGTACACAATAAAAGTTGTAAATAATAGTAAGAAAATCATGTCAAATATAATTTCTATTTATTTTGTTTTTCTTTTCATATTTTGTTCTCTATTATAGGCGATAATTTAACTAAGCACTTTATATAAATAGCTATTAAACTGATATACTTGACGATAATATAAAAAATAAAATAACTAAATAAATTAAATAACCTAAGCTTATCTTAGAATAAATTACACGCTTAATTGCTAGAAGCAAGATTCATACTCATAAAAATATATTCCAATAAAGATAACAGACCTTAACCATTACCATTATTAATTACTGTCGCACTTTATCCGGCACAATATTATATTTATCGATGATTACCTGTAAGGAAAAATAAATATTAGTATCAATTTAGGATTTGCATGTAACTAAGTCTATCTAATTAACTGTATTCAACCCTTTTTAAAGTCCCACGGCTGGACAAGGGCCTCCCTTTAATACGAGGGGGATCATGCCATAGTCCACCACGCAGGCCAAGTGTGGGTTGGCGGACTACTCATGTTTTTCGAAAACTTACTAAGTTCTATAAGACATACAGGTTTCCTCACGATGGTTTTCTTCATCGTTAAGCCAAGTGGTAATTATATTGGAAATGATTCGCACATAAAAATATCAGAGATGTGAGACCCGGGATTTGAACCCGCTTCACTCGGTTTCTCAAGCGAACGCGTATCACTGTTATTATTATTTGCTATTAATATATTACGTAGCACGAAATTATCTCCATCAAACAGGTCTAATACTGTTACTCATTATAATACAATTTATAGTGCACTTGTGTTTCTGAGGAGTATTTACGGGATTCAAAGTTTCAGATGTCAGTGTAATGTTTGCAGATAGTCACATCAATATAAACAAGGTAGACCAAAGCCAACTTACTCAAACAGTTTCTTGTATCAATATTGGGGTTACAAATAGACTGCTGCGTGACTTGTAGTATCATTACTAGTGCTTTGAATAGAAACACTAATATCGATATGTATTATAAAATGAATTAAATGTTTATAACCTATTAAAAAGCTCTGAGATTATGTTTTTTTTTATTTCCGCCTTCATTTTAAGAACATTTTTTGATAATTAAATACATAAAATAACTTCGTATATATAAATTATATTTACATACATAAAGTTAAACTAAAATTAACAGTCCTAAACTATAAAGCCTTGAATACTAGTTCAATAAAATGTACGCCTCTAGCAGTTTAAAGTTAAGAGCAATATGAATAAATCTGAATATCTGAGAAGCCACTAACATTTCACGTCCTTTAGGTATCATTCAGAATCGTACGATTAGTGTCACATGTCACCATATGGATCACTAAAAAACAACACCAGCGTGAATCTGGCTCTCGCTGGCAATCATTAATCAAATCAGAGCTATGTGGTTTAATAGCTGGCTAATTATAGTGTGCATGTATCAACACTGTCGCTACAATTATTGTTATTGCGCGCGTACCGCATAGTAAAAGTATATGTATACATTTCTAGTTATCTGCCTGTGGAAGGAAAATCAAATATTTGGATTACATCATCAGGTTAACAATGCTGACGATCCTAAAACCTTCTTAAATACTAATCTTTAATTTGGAATTTAAACCAAAGCAGCCATTAAGGTCAATTTTTTCTATTCCATGCTTTAGAATGTATTTGCATATTGATGCTTGATATTGGTTTTTTTTCCGCCGTTTATTTAAGCAAAACTTTTTGTTCAATGATAAATAAATAAATAAATTTCCAATAGCATATTTCTATTCTATTCTCTCTCTTTCTCTCTCATCTCTGTCCTTTATAAGAATCTATTACTAGGCATGGATCTCTCCCGAATTAAATAATGCGAAGGGACCGCAGTCCACTACGCTGGCCAAGTATGAATTGTCGAACCTAACTTGTCTATCGAAAACTAATAAGGCTCTTTAGGTTTCCTAATGTTGTTTTTGTTCATATTAAGGCGAATGGTAATCATGTAAAAATAATTCGCACGAAAATATCAGAAGTGCATGACTCGGGTTTGAACCTGCTTCATTTCCCAAGCGAGCGAATTACTGCTGGGCTTTATCTATTTAATTATTAAATATTTTGTTATTATACGACCAATGACTAATTCATTTTAAGAAAGTATTATAATTATTCCCAATTATCACGCAAGAAAAGAAAAAGCGTTGCAGACGTTGAGCGCCCTGTAGGCTCGTAAAAGAGGCGATAAAGTGGAAACAACCAACCTTAGCGCTTACCTTCGAATGCCACTGTTTATGATCTGTTATTCAGTGAACGCACATATAAAGAAGCCGACATCATATTTTGTCTCGAATGAGAAAATGCATAAAAGCTATTAAGAAATGATTTACTAAGGTCTTTCATTATGCCTCGAGCAATTACAGAGTTCATTCTTTATTACAACGGCGGGACTTAAGATTGTTATTTTTTTATGATACAGAGATAAAAAGAATATAATATAACATTTATATTATCAGGTGAGGACCTTTTTATTTTATACTTAAACTTTTAGCTTTTGACGGACATAGGTATCTAATAATAATAATTATTATTAAAAATTTCTAACCTAAACCAAAATATGGCATTATTACATTTCCATTATTTTAGGGGATTTATACGAATATAGAGTATAATATATATACTAGTGGTAGCCCAGTGGTGACGCGCTCGCTTAGGTAACCGTGGGAAGCGGGTTCAAATCCCGGCTCGTACCTCTGAAATTTTCATGTGCGAATCATTTTCAACATGACTACCAATTATGAAGGAAAACAGTGAGGAAACCTGCATGTCTGAGATAACCTAACAAGTTTTCGAAAAACTTGTGAAGTCCGCCAACCCGCACTTGGCCAGCGTGTTGAACCATGGCTTGATCCCCCTCGTATTGAAGGGAGGCCTCTGTCCAGCAGTGGGACATCAGAAAGGGCTGAATACTATAGGAATATCCACATGAAATATCTTTATGGAGAATAACATATTCTGTCCATCGAATTCTGTTGATCGGAAGTTATGCGCGTACATACATTTCGGTGATTCATTTTTATTTGTATAGATAAACAAATATCTATATATACAAATTTATTACTGTGGGAATCGAATCACTTGTCTAATCTGTATCTGTATTCCACATACAGATAATGGTAGTTATTCGATCATAATCGACTCGACCACATTCTACGTTAAATATTTCATTGTAACTAGCTACATATTGTATTTTGCTAGTAATGCTATAAAAGGTGTCATCATATGGCGCTAATCAATTAAATGTAGTTATTCTAGAAAAACAAGTCGCATCCTTGCAAGGCATATAAACATTATATGTACAAGGTTATAAATTAATTATATTCTTCCACTGACTAGACATTTATTAAATGAGTAGGAAAGAGCTATCGGGATTTTTAGTTTAATAGTAAATAAAATGTTATTATATGTTTAAATAAAACCATCTTTTCGGATTATTTCGCGGATTTATTTTGATTTTTAGTTCCCAACGTTTCGAATGCTTTACAAACAATCATGGTCACGGGAGAGACTAAGGTTTTGGATGTCTCAAGGCGTTATATACTTGTTACAATAAATCCGCTTATTACTTATAATCTGCTTATTATCCGTTACGATAAAAAAATAATCAAAATAAATTCGCGAAATAATCTGAAAAGATGGTTTTCTTTAAATGTCAAATATTCGCGTAAATCTAAAAAAGTACCTATTGTTATACTTTTTTACTCTGTAGACGTAGTTCATGATTATAATCTGTTAGCCGAAGCACTAAATTAAATAAAATAATTGTGAAAAAACATTTTTAAAAACAACCTTTTAATTAAATGCTAATTAAACAAGCAATTCTTGTATATTTATTTATTTATAGTACCTGGGCGACCTAGCTTGAGAGTTCTGTTTTGTTATACCTTTTTTTATATAAAAAGAAAAAACTAAAAACTTGAATAAATACAAAAAAAATGAAAGTAAAAACTTTGTATATGACCGGGATTCGAACTTAGACACCAGTGATTGTAAATTTTGCACCTTGGCCGCTTGATCATTTTTTTTTCCATTACCATTTAATTTAATTACTTGTCCCCACTAAATCGAACCCAATCACAACAGCCTTCTCTACGTCAATGTGGTCATCTATTTAATTTCTTTAAACATATATGTAATTTGTTCTTTTAATTTGTATGGATTGCATAAAATACATAAGTGCATTTAATTGATAAAGTTAGTCATTGACTTTGGTCAGATCACTGCCAAATGTTGGCATCAAGACTGAAGTTCCCAACTTTAAGCCAACCCCTGAAATATTACCTTGACTTCAACTTTGGTAAGGTTTGATTAGAACCGGGATCTAACTTCAAAACTAGTTACTTCTTAGTTGAATGGTATTATATCGGAAAAATGATCTAAAATGATAAAGCACCCTTTTCTAGCGTAGACATTTGCGTACGTTACGTTACCGAAACGTTTTAATATTTTTGAAAATACATAATATTTAGTTATATTATTTGGTTATTTATCACATATCCTCGTAGACTTAGAACGAGTACATCTCTTAATCGTATAGCTTACCACTTTGTTCTGTGATTGATTACAATGGACTAAATGTAGGTTATAGCATTAACCCTATGCGGGAGTCGAACCTGCGATTTCATTTAAGAACAGGAAAAACAGCGTCAATATGATGTTACTGTGCTACATGGTTTTTAAAGGCACACCCCACACCCGTTTGTCGCGAACACTATTCTTATCTTGAGATTGACCTATTAGTTGTGTTACATGTAAACAAGTCTTTTATACAAGGGTAACGGTGTTGGATATTTGTAAACACAGCCTTCTATGTGTAGGAAACGATTTGCCGAGGCGAGTTAATGCGATGTTATCGCCATCAAGCTCCGGAGCCGCCGATAACGAAATTGTTTGAGAAAAGACCGTCTATAGGTAAATTTCTTTATTTCGCTCCTTTGATACATTAAATATCTGTTTGTTTATTTGATGATTCTGTGCTAAAAATAAAAAGGAAAGTTATTTAAGTAAGGTCTATAATATATTTAGGATGTTTGTGAGTTGTTGGATAAAATATTTTGTTAGACAATTTTAAGTAATCGTAAAGTATTCGGTACAGGCGCAGTTTTGTTGGGTTTTAGTGGGTAGTACTAGCTTTTATAGCCTGTAAGTCCCATATGTGCAGGTGGTATGCGTAAATGCATTTCCCAACCTTAAAAATACAAAGTTAATCGTTAAAGAATATCGTAATACACAAACATAACACCTAAAAATATCATCGACATTGAGATGATCTTGTTCTTTGCTTGAAGTAGATTAAAATTAGAGTATTAAAATTTTATGTAAAGTTTGTAAACTTAATACGTAGAATTTGTAACCTCTTATTATGCAAAAAAGCTCGTATGATTGTATGAGGTTCTAATATACTCTAATATGTTAAGGTTTTATAATATTTTCATTCAGGATCAAATATATGAAATTGTTTTCGTCTAAAATTTATTTAATACGTTAAAGCTTTGCAAAATCTAATACGTCTATTACAGTTGGTTTGTATTTGCTTTTAGGTTAAACGTTAGTATTACGTTGTTCAGATTTGCTATTTAGCTCACAAGTTGCTGACTCACGAAACCGTATTGAATTTGTAATACTAAACTGTATTATATTAAGGTAAACTTTAGATTTGCTTACCATGAAAACTATTTACTTCGCGAAGATATCAAAATGACAATATCGCTTCTTTTGATTCGTAAAAAGAACCGATAAAAAACTTCTTCAGAAATCATAGACAGGTACGCATGAAATTTTCTTTATTATTTATTTAGTACCTGGGCGACCGAGCTTCGTTCGGAGTTCTTTTTTGTTATATCGTATTTTTTAGATAAAAAGAACCAAAAACTTGAATAAATATAAAAATAAAACAAAAGTGAAAACTTTGTATACGATCGAGATTCGAACTCGAACACCTGATTAACAATTGTTAATCTTGCACTTTGGTCGCTTGACCACGATGCTTAATAATGCGAAAGAAAACCGCATGAAAACTCGAAAACACGCGTTTTCCTAGGCATAAGACTAATCTAGAACGATTTTTCACCCCCGAAAATCCCCACATAGCAAATTTCAGCGAAATCGTTAGAGCCGTTTCCGAGATCGCCGGTATAAATAAATAAATATATAAATATACAAGAATTGCTCGTTTATTCGATTCGTATTTGTATATTAAATATTTTTTGCTAAATTTTATTGAAATAGTCATTATTATCGATACAGGGATCGAATCTACAGTTTTTAGAATTTTTGTCTGTCTGTCTGGGAACGCATCACAAGAAAATCACTGGACAGATTTTAATGATATTTGATATGGTAATAGCTGGTTATACGGGTCAACATATAGGATACTTTTTACTTCGGGATAATATCTCATCTCTGAGAAATCTTTACTAAACGTTAAAACGTATCCAGGGTCGAACCCGAGCGGAGTGAGGTTGAGTCGCTAGTTTTATTCTAAATTCAACGTTGAAACTACATTATTAATAGATATTCTTTTGTTCACTATAAATAACAATAACGACTTTTCCATAACCATATTATAAAAATGAATGTTATTTTTCTAAAAGACTTGTGCAATTCGATAAAAATGTGTTTATTATTCTTGTCTTTTTAGCTCGGAATATAACGTACAGTTTTCTAAACAAAATTGAGCTCTTTATGCACTGGAAGACCATTATACAAAACAAAAGATAATAATTAGGAGTATGCAAGTTACTCAGTAGTTTCGCGTTTTGTTCGTTGTATGCATGAAAACAGGTGAATGAGCTGAAACGTTTATTGACTTATTATGCAAATAGATGCATATTGCACGCATGGACCTAATGCCTTACAAATGTGCTAAATATATTTTAATGAGATGACTGGTCTTTTAAAGATTAGCATCTGAATTACACTTAATAGGAATGCCTATTAGGTCGATCATGATTCGATACGTCAAACGAATATCGATAAATTTGCACGTAAATGGAAAACGGACTCTTTATTATCCAGCTTCGTCATCGTATGTATCACATACAGCTAACCTTTCCATAATATACTAACACTAGCGACTCACCCTCGCTTCGCTTCGGGTCCGTTCCTAGACAAAAACAAATTTATCCCACGGGAACCGTACATTTTTCCGGAATGATATATAGCCATTCAGAATATATAGCCTTCCTCAAAAATCTAAAATTTAAAAAGAAGAAAAAAAGAAGAAAAAGAAGAAAAAAAGAAGAAAAAGAAATTTAAAAAGAATTTTTCAAATCGGATTATTAGTTCCTGAGATTAGCGCGGTCAACCAAACAAACAAACAAACTCTTCAGCTTTATAATATTAAGTATAGATATTTAAATTCCTTTACGTCGAGTTTTTTTAATTATCAATGCAATATACAGCAAATAGGCTAAAATATTCTTTAGTACTTTCTTTTCTTTCATACACTTCATTACATCTCCATAACATCATATTTGACATCCGCATTCCTCTTCTTTGTCATTTAGCAGGGCTCAAGTAACGGTGTCGTGTCACGGATGGTGTGCAGTCATAACAAACCATAAAACGAGCCTCAACATATAAGAGGAAATTGCCTGGCTGACATCTGGTTACAGTTATTCGAAGCATTGTCTCACGTCACTCGGGAATATTACGACGTTCGAGCAATATGGAATTGAATTATGTATCGCTATCGTCTAAACACGTAATCTTAACTAGATATAGATTATTAACGAAGTTTAATTACTAATCTATATATATAAAACAAAGTCGTGTTAGTTACACTATTTATAACTCAAGAACGGCTGGTTCAATTTTAATGATATTTGACTTTTTAAATTTCTCTTAGTCCGGAATAGGATAATAAGTATAAAACATCAGAAAAATTAAAAAGAAATATTAAAATTTATATGCCTAACGCTGGTAAATAACTATTTTAAATATCTATGTAAAACGTACCTAGCGACGAACCTGAGCGAAGCTAGGGTGAACCGCTAGTTAAAATTAAATAGCACATAGCTTTAAACAAAAATCATACAATATCGATGTTATAAGGAAAATAAAATTCAAAGACCAATAATTAGCTCAAATGTTCAAGAGTATTCGCATATTTGCGATACAATACGTGTTGATGAAGAAAAGAAAAGCTATGAATGCCAAACAAAATTTAAAACTGCAATATGAGCGCTGCAACTTGCATATCGGTGTGCGATTTATAAACATTTTATTCGTCGATTGTTCCGCTTCTTAAATGCTTGCGTCATTCCATTGTTCTGAACAACGAACACATAAATTTGCAATTAATTTCGTTTACAGTTTGCTTGACATTGTTTTAATATTACCTGAAACCTAGGCTAATTCGAAAAATATATGTTACAGATAAGCTAAATTATTATCTATACAGATAAATAAAATTGGAGTGTCTGTTTGTAATATTAAAATAACCGCTTTTTACTAAATCTATACAGATAAATAAAATTGGAGTGTCTGTTTGTAATATTAAAATAACCGCTTTTTACTAAATGCATATGGACGTATACACGGTACACATACCAAAACAATATTTTTTTAAATTTTTTGTCTGTCTGTCTGTCTGTCTGTCTGTTTGTTCCGGCTAATCTCCGAAACGGCTGAACCGATTTCGACGAGATTTTCACTGGCAGATAGCTGATGTTATAAGGAGTAACTTAGGCTACTTTTATTTTAGAAAAAGAATCAGGGTTCCGCGAAAAAAAATTAAAACCCATGAAATTGTGAACAAAATCCGCGTACGGCATACGCACCCGAGCGAAGCGAGGGTAAATCTCTATATAATTTAAATGAATATCTTAGGAGTAGCACGCTTCTATTTACATGTATAAACATAGCTAACCGTGAATACGTACCTAGTAATAAATATAATTTTTAAAGGGTTTTTTTTTAACAGAAATGGCACATACGTAACATACTTTTATGTCAGACGTCATAAGTGCTTAACGTCAGTACTTGAAATCTTTTTAATTATTACCATTTTGAAATGACACACATTTATTTTATTTTATTTATTTTTTTATTTTTTACAGGGAAACAAACAGTATTATACTACATACAATTTACAATAAAAAATAAACACATTTACCAGTTATGTTTCCACAAATAAGAAACACATATTAGAAGAAAGAGTAGAAAGCATAAAGCTAAATTAAACAAAAAGTTGACACATACGTATACACATATAAGTATACTATAAATATAATTAAGTATTAAATATTATGAAAATTATTGGACTGTGTTATTAATAAATTTCTTGAAATTTAAAACAGAACAGTTCATTATATCTATGGTTAAAGTGAGTATAATTATAATCACGACATGACCTAAGTAAGAACAGATTAGAAGCACCATTTGTTTTGGTAAAAGGTACATGGAATAGATCTTTTTTACGTGTATGGAAGCTTGGACATCTAAAATAAATATTTTAAATAAATAAATAATTTAAAACATTTTACTACTAGGCTAAGTTCCGAGTAGGTCAATATATGCGCTAAGATTTGAACTGTTTGAATTGTAATATGTTATTTCTTGTCATTTCTACGTAAGTTTTTATCTATCTCTATTATTTCCACGAGGGGTGATGTCAATTCCTGTGCGTTTAAAACAAAAAATTGTTAAAAAAAAGACATTTATTTTATTCAATTCAATTTCTATTTACATTTATCTAACACTAGCAGAAAGAAAAAAGTCATTTACAATGAAAATTATTGAAATGAAAATATTGCCGAATAATTCTTTTTAGTAATAAATAAAATGAAAAATAATTCTAATGAACACTTTAGCGAGATAATCAATGTACAATGTTATAAATATACTATACAGGTATCTTAAATTTTAGCTATAGCCTCGTAAGTTATGTAAATCTAGTCTTGCCAAGAACGTGACATTGTATCTTTTCACCTAAAATAGCTTAAGACTTAAAATAAGCCACTTCCCATTATCATATTCATGTTCCATATAAGTTGACATTACCTCGCTTATTGAAAAGAAACGAAAACTAATAGAAGTACGATGCCCTTAAGGTTTTTATTGGATAACTAGTGAACTACCCTCGCTGCGCTCGAGGGCGTCCCTACGTACATTTTAAATAACTGGTATGCTAGTGTAGCTTAGGAGAAAGACTTACGATATTGCAGATTTTTCTATAGGCCTTATTAAGACCTACAATTTTGTAGTACATTGTTTTGATGTATCTCTTAAAGTTTAGCTAGCGTTAGAATGTAAATTTCTAGGAACGACTCGATAGAACCAGTTATTGTGTTTTCACATGGAAATGAAAGATTTAACTGTAGTAAAAGGTATTCTAAATGTTAACTCGAGTAATAAGTTATCACTTCACAAAATTTAGTTAAAATCGATTCAGTACTTTTTGCGTGAAATGCGCACATCGATTTCGCTAAGTTACTGTTTTATTATATGTATAGAATAATAATATCGGAATATTTTTTTCAAATATCATTAGCAAGTTTAAAACAGTGTGAAGTGCGATTTATGCTGATTGTGAAATAGCCGCGTTTCGCATACGGGTAGATACTCTCCATGCATGAAGGCACTCAGGAGTCGTGGAGAATTTTAATTGTGCTCCATTGAGAAATTCCAGTGCACGGCAAATTTTTGCAGCTAAACTTGTTGCATGTGGTTGACCGTGATGTTAAAACGTAGTTAGTTTGGGAGTATGTAGGGACTTAAATGAATTTTGGTTAATTAAAACTTATTTATTAAAAAAAGCGCAACTCCTCAGCTTAACTGCTTCCTTAATTACTTACAATACTGATATTTAATTAAAATGGAATAACTATTAAGTGACGACTGTAATAAGCTATTTGAAAACATATTTCGATAATAAAATCATTTCGTAAAATATTTCCCGATTCACCCTAAACAAGTAAGTCAACTTTGTAATTCGGTGCCAATGTAGTTTCAGTCCCTCGACACATGACCTATTTTTCACCATAAGTGTTTTAAATTTGATTAAGCATTCAATTTAATTTGTGCTCTATCACATGGATTAAAGGTTAAATGTTGGATGATTTTGCTGAGTGAATAATTCATGCCTTTTAGAGTATCCATTCAATTAGGGTCTCGACTTCGAAGGTGCTTATTATTAATGTTCCAATGAAGATAGACGAGTCTATTGGCAGAGTTTTATAAAAATTAATTTAAAAAAAAAACATACCTATTTAAGTGTTTTTAAACTTGTGCATATTATTTATTATATATTCTAAATACCTACATATACTTACCAGTTTTCCCTAATAATACCATAAATCGAAGGTAACCATCAGTCACACCAAGATTGGTTTATCTTATCGATATTTAATTAAGCGGATTTAGGCAAAACGAATAGAAGAAATAAACGTCAAGGAATTTAATTATAACGATCATTGATTCCGTCACGCTCTGTAAACACAGGCTTTTAAGCTGTTTAATTGGCATCCAGAATTTTACTGGCAGATGTTTGTCTTGAATGATAAGCATTATTAATCAGGTACTGCTATGGTCGGATTTAATTTTAATTGTAAATATTCACTTGTCATTTATTTACTATATTATATCGTAATAACGTTTAATAAAAAATGATAATCAAGTAATATATTGTCTATGGCTTAGCCCACGTTTTTCTTTTTTTGTCTTTCATTAATTAATTAATAGGGCAATAAAGATAGTAAGTTCAGGACATTCCTATAGTTTGCAAATGAATTTAACGGATTCTGCGGGATTTCCTAATATCTAAATATCTTCAAACTTTCACATTAGTAATATTATTAATAACCTGCTGGCCGATGACGCAAGGCTATAGCGCACAAGTGCATGCGCAAACAAGAGTGCGTTTGCATTTCTGAATAGAAAAACTTAATAGCTATAGTTAGCTCTATTTAGAATTCGAACTCAAGACCTCTGAACCTGCCGTACTTGCTGCCACAAGACCAACGAAGCAGTCAGAAATATAAATATTAAAAGTTATATCATATTATATTGTCTTGAACAAAAAGAGCCCATTGGCCAAATGAAAATTGCCACTCAAGGATTAGGTTTCATAATTATAACTAATTATAACTGACAGGCATTTGATGTTTTTGCTAACTTTTGTAGGTGGTAAATTGTAATATTTATAAATATATAGCACGATAGAAAATGTCAGAATTTTAAACTTTTCCAATTATGAAAATTTGTTAAAGTTATAGGTAAATAATTTTTTTCACTTCTAAATTACAAAACATGCTAATCTTACCAAAAGTTACATAACTCTTATTGTATTGAGCTAGAAGACACTACTCGCTTAAAGTATTAGGTTTCGCAATCATAATTATCAGGTTTCTGACATTTTGCAGCCCAATGTTTGTGGTAAATAAAAATTAAAAAAATAGAATTAGAGAGAAACACATATAAATACTAAAATTTATAGAAACTTGATATTTATAAGTATGAATAAAAACGTGTAATGTTACAAAATATGTTTCATCTTGTCAAAATATATTATCATTTTATTTTATTCTGTATTTTATAACCAGATAAATTGTCACTAGTAGTAACAGTATATTTTCATTACAAACATTACACTCCATAAACCCGTCGGGGTATAAAAGTCGAAATGACCCTGACTTCGACAGACATCCGCAGTAAATGTTTGAAAAAGTACTGAAAACACCGTTATCACATCGTTATGCAGTTATTCAAGGTACAGCAATTCTTTAATGCTATGCTTTATTATGGTCATAAGTAAAATTTTTGTGGTAGACATTTTATCATATTTCTTAAAGACAAACATTTAATAAAATCCTAAAATTTAATTAATTTAGATATTGCCCCCAAAATTCATGAAAGCTACTCCGATTTTAAGTTGAGTACATAAATAAATAAATATTTGTGTATATAAAAGTTTTAAAGCAGTGGTAGTCCAGTGGTAACGCGCTCACTTGGGAAACTTGCACCTCTGATATTTTCATGTGCGAATCATTTCTAACATGATTACTACTTGCTTTATGGTGAAGGAAAACATCGTGAGGAAACCTGCATGTCTGAGAGAACCTAGCAAGTTTTCGAAAGACGTGATGTGATGTGAAGTCCGCCAACCCGCACTTGGCCAACGTGGTGGACTGTGGCCTGATCCCCCTCGTATTGAAGGGAGGCCCGTGCCCAGGAGTGGGACGTTAAAAAAATAGGGCTGAATACATACATACACATAAAAGTCTTTGTCCTTCTTATTGATCTTTCATCGCCACAATACATAAGTTATCGTTAAAATTTAAATAGCAATGACAAAGTTTGCATATAAACGAATGTCGAATTTAAAAAAAGCAGCACGATACTAAAGTAGGATACCATTTCCAAATATTCCAAAAATCATATAAATTAGTTTAAAATCTCAAACATTAATATACTAGATGTACTTTATTACGTGTGAAGCGTAATCAAGAGCTGCCCGCGTCCCAACTGTCAACTTATCAGAGGAGAAATTAATTACAGCCGCTATCAATCACGGACCAGCGACAAACTGCTTCAATGTATTCATTGCAGACTCAGAGCTGTTTCACAACAATTTTATCAATGAGGGAAAAATCATGGTGACAGGCTTTTACGGCAATGTACGACATAATGTATAGAAATTAAAAATTGACTCGGTAAATAATATCATCGTCCATTTTTGTAGTTTGTGACAAAACGTAATAGAAAAGTTTTTAAATTGTAATATATGTAATATGTATATCCAGGTTTTTTATTCTTCCTTTTTGACGTCCCACTACTGGGCACGGGCCTCCCTTCAATACGAGAGGGATTTATTCTTCCTTGTATGTTTTCGGCCCTTTTTAACGTCCCACTGCTGGGCACGGGCCTCCCTTCAATACGAGGATAATCTTCCATACTTTTTTATAATTCATATTTAAATATCGTTGTCGCTTGCACAATGAAAGACCACGTAATACTAAAACGTAACAAGTATAGACTATATCTAAGAAATATAATTCAAACACTCGACAATAGATATATGTACATATATTGTATATGTAATCAACATAAGCTTTGTAACCCCAAGTAATTATCACTGTCTATAAATTATAATAAAGTATTCCGATTTCGTACGCTGTCACCATGTTGTACCTACAGTAAAATTAATTATTATTAGTTCATTTCTATGAGCGTCTTAATCTTAGAAGTCCTTAAGATTGACATCTAGACTACTGAAGCAACTTTATTATATACTAGAAACTCACCCTCGCTCCGCTCGGGTTTGTCCCTAGTTATATTTTAACGTTTAGCTCAGAGATGAGATATTTTCCCGCAGTAAAAAGTATCCTATATGTTGACCCGCATAACCATGTATCATCATACCAAATTTCATCAAAATCTATCCAGTGGTTTTCTCATGATGCGGTAACAGACAGACAGACAGACAGACAGACAGACAGACAGACAGACAAAAATTCTAAAACCTATAGATTCGGCCTCTGGATCGATAATAATGTCTATTTCAATAAGATTTTCCAAAAAATATTTAATGTACAGATTCGGCTTAGTTACAATTTTATAATATGTATAGACTACACTTTACCTAAGACGTGGAAAGGACGTACTTAAAACAATATCATTTCAGTTGTCACTTCAATCACCCAACAACTAGCGACCCTCCCTTTACACAATTTCTAGTTCATATTATGCGCCGTTTGAATTATCTTTTAATTAATTTTTCTTCTGAATTGTTACCGCTTATAGGTACCTACTTATCGTTTTAAAGACTAAAATGCCAGACAACACACATTATATTGTATATATATCGTTGGCTCACTATTACAAGGTTCTATGTTACAATTTTAGTACTTATTTAGTTATGAATGCTACAAGGTTCTATGTGTCATTAGCTACAGTTTTGCAAAAACAAACCACTAGATAGCAGCACTACCTACAAAATATTCAATTTTACATAGTTCTATATTGTTTTTTTTATTTGACGATAACAAAATAACGAAGTTCTATGTAAAACATAGAACCATTTAATTTTGGTCATATTATGTATGTGTATATAAACAATATAATATATAGATACATATGTATGTATGTATATTAGATCAGTTCTTGACTATATTTACGTTATGGTTACCAAAGCCAAAAAAATAATATTTTTCTCTATCTGATGTTCATTATCACTAATCTCCACGAGAATATGTTTTAATAGGATTTTTTCAATGTGTAGTTACTTTTTAGCGTATATCAAAAGTGATTACTAATTTTTTATCCGGGGAAAAAGGGTTATAGCGGCTTGGGTAGTAGATATTTTATGAGCGACGTGACACGGACTGGTAAGTTGGTCTCTACTTATATTCTTAGACTAGCAACTTACCCTCGCTTCGCTCGGATGTGTCCTCAGGTAGGTTTTAATTTTTTTTTTTGAGCGGAACCAGAATTTTTTGCTAAAATAAAAGTAGCCTAAATTACTTTTTATAACATCACCTATCTGCCCGTGAAAATACCGTCAAAATCAGTTCATCAGTTTCGAAGATTAGCCGAAACAAACAGACAAACAGTTTTTTTTAAATTGAGTTTTTTTGTCTAAGTACCGTATATAATTTCATATGAACTTAGTAAAATCTGTTATTTTCATATTACAAACAGACACTTTAATTTTATTTATCTGTACAGATATACATATTTAACTAGCGACTTATCATCACTTCGCTTATGTGTGTTGTCGATGCATAACAGAAGCTATGTGTTACTCCAGGTCATAGTCTACATATATGTATACTAAATTTCAAATCAATTAGAAAAAATAGTAAAGAATTAATAGAAATATAAACTTTCGTATTAACGTACGTAACGTACTTACTTACGCCAGTATAACATTCCTAAGTATATAAAGAAAACAGGTATCCCCATTTCACTTCAAATGGAAATTCGAATGAACAATATATATCTACTGAAATCATCGATTCAAGGTTATTGAGTTACAAATCTGGCGCGAATGGTAGAGAGAACACTAATTGGGTTAACCCGAACAATGACTGTTTATAATTTATACAGATATTTTGATTCTGTAACAAATACAACTATCATTCAATCACTTCTCAATACTGAAAGTTCTGAAAAAGATATTAAAAGTAAGGTATAACAACATGTACACAAAATCTAAATTATATTTAGTTATATTACTTTACTAGCGACTCACCCTCGCTTCGTTCGGGGTCGTCCCTAGGTTGCTTCCCAAAACAAACTTTTTTATTTTTTTTGGTTTTAATTTTTTTTTCGTGGGACCCTATTTTTTTTTCTAAAATAAAAGTAGCCTAAGTTACTCCTTATGACATCAGCTATCTGCCAGTGAAAGTCCCGTCAAAATCGGTCCAGCCGTTTCAAAGATGTGTTGAAGGATACACTATTTACTTTAATTTTACGTACAAATTATAATTTATAAGCAATATTTTTTAATTACGTAGATATATATGATATAAATTAGTTAGTCGTATTTTTCTACGGAAAGTAAATAAAATATTTTAGCTATCTGCAGACGCAAACAATTTTCAAGTTTTACCTTGGCCAATTAACAAAAACTTTGTTTGTTTTTTCGTTGTTCAGTTGTCGTTTTGCAAGCATAAAAATCTATATTTTGTTACTATACATTATTTCTTACCTATCAATATCCGATTTTATAGTAAAATTATTTGGATACAAACTTTAAATAGGTATCTAAATAATCTATCTATACATCTATACAGATAAATAAAATTGAAGTGTCTGCTTGTAATGTCAAAATAACAGCTTTTTACTAAATGCATATGGAATTATATACGGTATTTATAAGAAAAACACAATTATTAAAATTTTGGTCTGTCTGTCTGTCTGTTTGTTCCGGCTAATCTCCGAAACGGCTGGGCCGATTTTGACGGGACTTTCACTGTCAGGTACTTGATATCATAAGGAGTAACTTAGGCTTTTATTTGAGTAAAAGAATTAGGGTTTCGCTTAAAAAAATTAAAATATACCTAAGGACGAACCCGAGCGAAGCGAGGGTGAGTCGCTACTATAAAATAAAGTAGGGTTAGTTACACCATTTATAACTTAAGAACGGCTGGGCCGATTTTTATTATCTTTGATTTGTTGGATTTGTCTTCGCCCCGAATAGCAGAATAACTATTAAAACATCGGAAAAATTGACAAAAATCAAATTAAATGGACCAACGCTGGCTAATAACTATTTAACGAAACCTATTTAAAACGTACCTAGGGAAGTACCCGAGCGAAGCTACGGTAAGTCGTTAGCAATATAACATATTATGTAACTTAAAACTTTATGTAATAAACACGAAAATTAATTAAAATATATTTGTAACCAGCAGACACAAGTAATTTGCAAGTTTCAGTCTCAAAGAAGAAGTAAAAAGTTTGTTTTTCTTTCGGATTTTTGATTTGCATAAACTTAAAAATTAAAATCTATATTTCATTATTACTTTACATTAGTTTTTCCTTTTAATATTCCATTTTACTATCGTTTAGAATGATTTGAATACCAACATTAAGTTATTATATTTAATATCACATGTGACATACATATTTCTAGTACAATACAGTACAATTATATGCATAATGGTTGTGTAGTATAGAGTTACTTTAAACTAGGCCACCAGGACCAAGAGCGGTGGAAAAATAAAAATGCAATTGCGGTCGATTGTTTCAAAAACATTACACTTATTAAACTTTAATACTTTAGTCTAGGCAGTCTTAGCCCAGTGGTAACGCGCTCGCTTGGGAAACCGAGTGAAGCGGGTTCATATCCCGGGTCTCGCATCTCTGATATTTTCATGTGCGAATCATTTCTAACATGATTACCACTTGCCTTACGGTGAAGGAAAACATCGTGAGGAAACCTGCATGTCTGAGAATCTAGCAAGTTTTCGAAAGACATGTGAAGTCTGCCAACCCGCACTTGGCCAGCGTGGTGGACTATGGCCTGATCCCCCTCGTATTGAAGGGAGGCCCGTGCCCAGCAGTGGGACGTTAAAAAGGGCTGAATACATACAATACTTCAGTCTAGTATTTAATCGAATGATATGTAATACTTTTTAAGTTAAAATCACACTTAAATAAAATAATGAAATATCTATATATGCTTTTATGCAAATTGTTTTCCTCCTTGAGTAATCAACAAAACGATAGATTAAAACTATAGATAATTCTAAACAATCGAATGGCATACAAATATTTTATGGATATTGCTACAACACGCTCTGATTAGGGCTAATGACTGGTAGCATATGGGATCGATACCGAGGTTCAGTAGACGTAACGTGTTCTATACATCTTAAAAATGATGTAAGCGATTATATAAATTATTATGATTATATTTCATTTGATGTTTGTAAGCATTGATTATTGCACAACAATGATTTTATATAAGTGGGTTCAATGCCCCACGAAAAAATATTATGCAACAGCCATAGAAATTACTAGTGACTAAGCTCGCTTCGCTCGGGTGTGTCCCTAGATACGTTTTAATTTTTCTGACCGGAACCCTAATTCTTTTTCTAAAATAAAAAAAGCCTAACTTACTCCTTATAACATAAGCTATGTGCCATTGAAAGTCACCTCAAAATCTGCCCAGCTATTACGGAAATTAACCGGAACAAACAGACAGATAGACAGACAAATTTAAAAAAATGTTTTTCTTATAAGTATCGTATATAATTTTACATGCGTTTACTAAAAAGCTGTTATTTTGACATTACAAACAGACGCTTCAGTTATTTATCTGTATAGTTGTATAGATGTCGTGATAAGCCTTCGACGTAAAATAGCAGCATTAGAACGTACATATACTAATAACTAATAATGTTTTGTATATCATCACAATAAGATCTTTTAAAAAATTAGTTAACATATATTCTTCATATGCACTTACTTCATACTAGAGACTTAACCTCGCCTCGCTCGGGTGCGTCCGTAGGTACCTAACAGAAGCCTGTGATACTAAGTCATTATCTATATATGTATCTATACATGTATTTATAAATCCGTCCAGTAATAACGTAAAAACTATCACATAATCCGATAATATTTAATGTCATATCCCTTACTAATTCAATGTTATTGGGAACACTAACTTATTGATTAAATGTAAAGCTAGCGAGTCCCATAGGGGACACAATGGGCATCAACTGTGGATGTTTATTGCAGGATGCGACAATTGCCTTATATTGGCTATAACGAACGCACCCAAGTAATATATCTTGTTAAACGGATCTTCATCTATGAGTATACTATTATAGTAATAGACCAATGTATCTTATAGTTATTGTTTAAATAAAACACTCGTATACGTTGGAATTGGTTAAGGCAATTTGTTAAATAATTAAAATAATACATCATGTTGTTGAAAAATACATACAAAAAGTACTTACAAATTAAGGTGATTATAAAGTTTCCTTTTTTTATAACCGACTTCAAAAAAGGAGGAGGTTCTCAATTCGTCGGAATCTTTTTTATGTATGTTCACCGATTACTCGAAAACGACGTATCTATTCTAAATGAAAACCCCCGTTTAGTTATTTTTTTAGTTTTTAGTAACTTGGAAGTCAGTTTTATCTTTTTTAAATGATTACTAGCGACTTTGTTGTGCCATAAGTGCCTTTTTTTCGCTGGGAAAGCGCCATAGGTGCCTAACAACCTATGTGTTAACTTTAGGGCGTAGTCTATGTATACTTAATTTTCTTAACTTTCTAAAACTTTCGCATATATTATATAAATACATTTTGTATAATAGACGGATATTCGGATTATTATTCGTGCACAATTTTATAAATCACAAATCATATAAAACTACCAGTTGAAGCAAATTTTATTAATTACTATATTACTATATTTGTATTTGCTTTTTAAGAATAATTACGTTTTATCTAAAACTATCTTTTCGGATATTTTTGCAAATTTGATTTTTGGTTCCCGACGTTTCGAGTGCTTTACAGCAATCAAACGCCTCGTCGGGAACCAAAAAACAAAAAAATAACCGAAAAAATCCCAAAAGATAGTTTTATTTAAAATGTCAAATATTCGCGTAAATCTAAGAAAGTGTTACATAATATTGACGTTGTTCTGTCATAACTAACATGTAATTAAAACATTTTAACATCCTAAGTTTAGAACATTAGTTGTTACTTCTTAGAAGTAGGGACGCTTTAAAGTTTTGCCGGCCCTAACCGCCCGCCTCAACCCGCGTCGACCCTTGACAATCATTGTAGTCTTGCAACTCGTCTTGTTTTATTATTCATCTGTCTACTTTAAATTGCCTCAATTTGTAAGAGTTAAGTAGTTAATATATTCAAAGGGTCTCTTGGACAGTTGTCTAACAGATACGGGTAGCGGACGTCCAAAGCATCAAATTTTATCAGTCAGTGTAGTTTAAAATGTGAGAACGGTTTGTTTCATTTTCCTTAAACACACGTTTATTTTAAACGTGTATATATTATGTGTTCTTAGTACTTAATTATTGGTAACGTTTTATTTTTACAATTGCATAAGGTATAAACTGACCTTTAAACTCATTATGTATATTAGATGTTTGTAAGTAAAATATTATATAACTATAGTTGTTATCTCCAATTAGGCACGTGTATAAACCTCATACAGTATACATTTCAACACTTGGGTGTTGAAATTATATCATTTTCAAAAATCAGAATAAACAATAGATATATTAAAGCCTCATAGAAAAGAATCACTGTTAATTTTTTCATATAATAGCATGTAGTTGGTAAAATCACATTAGATGTTTATGTTAATCATACAAATCGTTTTTTCTTGTCTGGAAAAAAAAAGATGACGCTATAATAACTGCCTACATTTCAATATAGTGTCTATTCACAAATGGACACTATCATATATACTATCATATAATAATAACATAACTAGTATAAATATACTCCCTAGTAACGTTTCGTCCGTTCGTCCCTAGTAACATTTTAACGTTTAGCTCAGAGATATTTTCCCGAAGTAAAAAGTATTTTATATGTTGACCCGGGTAACCATCTATCATCATACCAAATTTCATTAAAATATGTCCAGTGGTGTTTTTCGTGATGCGGTCACCGACAGACAGACAAAAATTCTAAAAACTATAGATTCGGCCTCTGTATCGATAATAATGTCTATTTCAATAATTTAATTTTCCAAAAAATATTTAATGTACAGATTCGGCTTAGTTAGAATTTTATTATATGTGTAGATATTATTTAAATAGGAACGTCAGACAACCAGTTCTCAAATTCACAGATAGGCGTCGGTTACAATTTCTTAAAAAGACCTCAAAATAATCGGCAAATAACATATAGTTGGTAAAATCACATTAGATGAATGTTTATATTGATCATACAAATCGTTTTTTCTTATGTGGAAAAAAAAAGATGACGTTATAATAACTATCTATTCTCAGACTTACAATTTTATTATATGTATAGATAAATATATTAAGAGATATTTTCTTTTTGACAAAATTAATTAAGAACAAATATAATTTAAAACACAAGAGAAGCCGGGGCAAGTCGTCAGTGAATAATATTTAAATGAAAAGGGAAATTTCAAATCATGAAAATCTGGCGTTAAGATTCACGGATATGTCAGATGTGACAGCTCGTAATGGATGACCACGATCTGCGTACACATATCAAAGGTGTTTTGAAATTAATTATGCAATCAAATATGAACAGGCCATTTCATAAATTTCTTGAAAATGGCACATCGTTTTAATGTTATATTGCACGCAAAAAAGAAAATGTACCTATCTGCCGATGTCTTATTAAATTTATAGTAATATGTTTAAATTATTAATGAATATTATAAATGCAAAAGGATGTTAGTTTGTTTGTTTATGCTTCGTTTATGCAAAAATAAAGCAAGGGATAGACTTAATATTAACATAAAATATTTTTAAGTCATGAATAAAAAAATACTTTTCATTTTGGCATATTTCCGGTTTCCGTGATTTTTAAGCCTGTTACGAAAATTAAGTTTATATAAGAATAAACAATTTTGGTAACACTGTTGACTTAAGGTTTTGACAAGATGACAGTTTATAACAGTTTTCGCTAATAGAAAACAACCAATAAATTTTCTTGTTAATAGCTTCAAAGCGTGCCAGTTGAGCACAGATTACTTCGCCAATATCACGTAAAAATAGAAAACAACAAAAAAGTATAGAAATACATATCTAAGCGTTCTGTCACATAAAATATACCATTCCAATATAAAAAGTTTAAGTTATCTATAGGCGATATCAATTGTAGATGTCTAAATAAAATAGAAAAAGTACTAATAAGGCCTTTTATTCTTCAACAAATAAATTAAAAAATCCCACATTTTATTTAATCATTTAAATACATAAGTATAAGATATAGATAAGTACGTACAAATATAATAAAATCTCATATCAATATTGGAATTTGCTATCAAACCTGGTATTCGATATCGTGGATGTCCAAGTGAGAATTATGAGTCGATATATAACTTGGGGATCATAAATATCGGTTTCTCGTAGCAAAAAGCAAGTCGTAACAGAATGCGGGTCTCCCATGCTTTACGAGTATCTATAATAATTATTATTTGTTTTTCTGTACATATTCAACATTCTAAAAATAAATAAATGTATTTAAATTATATAATTATATTTGACGACACATTCTGCCCAGTTTGTAGTGACCCTACTTGCTGGACCAGAGGTCGCGGGTTCGAGTCCCGCTGGGGGCATTCATTTGTGTGATGAGCACGAATGTTTGTGCTCCAGTCATGGGTGTTTATATCTATAATATGTATGTATTTAAAAATTAAATGTTATATACGTTTAGTGTATCAACTATCTGGCATCCATAACACAAGCCTCATAGCTTACCATAGAACTAAACGGTGCTTGTGTTAATGTCACAAAATATTTATTTATTTATTTATATGTTTGGTATATGGCTATTAATTATTGCTACATAATTATACTTTTCAACATCTTGATATTATAATCAAGATGTTATTTAATTTAGGCGATTAAACATAATTTTTGAGTAGTTACCTTGACATGTGAATAAATAAATACCAGTTTTAAACTTAACCTATTTGTACCAAGTTCAAACAGTCTATGAATAACTAACTAGATCAAAAATAGTCGTTATTAACAAACACGTAGATACTTAACAGGTCTCTAAAATAAGGTATATCAATAATAAAATTATTCTTTAAAAAGCGAAATAATTATCGTAAAACGTATTTTACAGGTTAAAATCTAGTACAAAGTTATTCTATGTACAAATAAAAAAGAATTACATGCCATATCAAGGTTCAGAGCCGTATTCCGAAATCGAATCACGTATGTTCTTTAAAATATGACGCCATTTCAAAGTATGCTGCTAGTTGGTAAGTTCAATTTCGCTAACATTTCTAAGAAGTGCACTGGGAGCCTTTACTGCATTAAGTATTGGATACAGTCAAATATCGGACTTTGAAGCAACCTGTAGGAATGAAATATCCGGAATTTTTAAATATTATATGAGTTTTAAATTATATTGCTATGATAAATAAGAAATGTATGTATACCTGTTTGACAATTACAGTTAATAATAAAATTTGCCAAAATGTGTCGTTACCTGTGTATCGGACTATTATTATAAATGAGAAAGTGTCTGTGTTCGTGCGTGCGTGTGTGCGTGTGTGTGCGTGCGTGTGCGCCTGTGTGTGCGTGTGTGTGTGTGTGCGCGCGTACGTGTGCCCATGCGTGTGCCCGTGTGTGTGCGTGGGTACATGTGCGGGTCCATGCCTGCGTGCGTGCGTGGGTACGTGCCTGCGAGCGTGTATCTTTATTACTTCTATGCACCGAAACTGCAGCTGAATGCATATAAATGAATTTTAAACCTGGATTAGGCACGAGGAGTCACTTACTTAAGATAAATTAATGTTGTTTTATTGACATATCATTTTAAAAAATAACAACATCAGGAAAAATAACAATTTCGCTTCTTCATTTAATTAATAATATAACTTCCTTAATTTACTTCACTGAAGTATTCGATGCATCGTGCTTTTTTACCTTACACATTATTTTAAATACGGAAATGTGATAATGTTTATTTTACGCATTTAATATAATGGGGCTTAAACGTTGAATGAACATTATATTTTTGTTTATTTTAAACAACTGGATATTAAAGATATAGCGTAGGTATCTTGAAAATTTCCTTTTTACCACACAATTGTTTTTATAGTCAATTTGTTTATACCGTCACGTATACTATAAAATTACATTGTAAAATAATTTTGAAATAACATCCTATATTTGAAAAGTTTATATTTAATCAAATTATCGGGAGAATTTATTGTGTACCGTAGCCACTTGTAATTCTATCCGCATGTCGGCTAGAGTGGTCGCAACAATAGTTTAAGAAATCGTTCACCGCTTAGCACTTATTGGTCCACACGGTCCGATTGATTTAGCTGAAACATTCCTTCTAATAGAGTTTAATTTTGTGAGTGCTTTCAACAGTTCCTTTTTCAGAACAACCAAGGGCGTTGATAACATCACTATTATATTGTTATACAGTAATCTTAATTGGCTTTACAAAAACTTAATTTAACTTAATATCCTTACTTACATTGTATACAGCCCTTATTAACGACCACTGCTAGGCATAGCACCTCCCTTCGCTGACCAAGTGCGGGTTGGCGGACTTCACATATTTTTCAAAAACTTGCTTGGTTCTCTCTTAACATGAAAGTTTACTCACGCTGTTTTCCTCGTCCGTGATTAGCCTTACGGCGAAGTAGTATTCATGTAAAAAATATTCGCACATAAGAATATTAGTCTTACGATAACCGAGATTTGAACCCGCTTACTCGACTTTCCAAGCTAGCGCGTTACCACTGAGCTATCACTGTCTTTCTTTTTTATAACATATGTACGAGTATTCTACTTTATATAAAAATAAATGCGAAAATGTTTGTTTATTTTTCCTTCGGGGCGAATCAATGGATTTTGGTTTTTCTTGCTTTGTTGTCGAGTGCCATAGTAATATTAGCTTTACATTTAAATAATGTAAAAGCGACTTGTACAGTACATATTACCATTATTTAATAATCAACTTAAATAATAATAATAAGAAAATAAAGATAGTTTTTATTAAAATATCAATCAAGTATCAAGATCATAAAGTTGAAATTTATATGGAAGTCAATTTTATTTTTTTATTATACTAGATGTATTTTTTTAATTTACGACCCAAGAACGGCTCGAAGCAATCATGAAGATACCTCATACAAAATTGATTAAAACGATTTACGATGCGGCGAAGATCGGGTTATGTAAAACGATTTCCTTTAGGTTTGGACCTCTAAATATATGATTTGAGAAGTAGCTCAACAATCTGTACATAAATGAATAAATCTTGTAAGGTACTTGTACTCCATTATAATTCATTTTATACATTCAAAGTCTCAGACTAAAGAGTGATATAAAAGAAATTCGCTAAAAAAATGTCAAGTCAAAAAATAGTAGCGGATTTTGCTATTATGCTACTACTTTCCTTTTTTTCATAAATAACGTTTACTTTATTTATAGAATGAGAAAATTTTTGTATAGTTTTATCACAGTGTACTAAAAAATAAATATTGTTTTATAGACTGTGGTTTTATTTAGGTACCTAATAATCGTTAATTTACAGTTTTTAAAAAGTAAATATAAATAATAATATATAATATAAATACACTATATTCTTTTGAGAACTAATATATAATAGTAGTAATTCTCGTCCTTAATATTTAATTATTTAATAATATTTAATTATTTTTTCTTTCGTAGGCTTATTTTTTTTTTAATTCGTTGGCTATTTCTAATTTTCTACATTTATTTATTTACCACAGTAATTATTAATGAGTAAAGAGTATTTTATTAATATTTGTATGATGTTAATATGATGTTGTTATGTAAAACATTATACAGGTATTATTTAAACCATTTCATTATTAGGTTTTATGTTTAGTTCTACGATACTGTTTATATTTTCAATCGTCGAATAAGATATACATACATAGGATTAAATACATAAAGAGCAAGCAAATTAAAGGTTTATATATAAAATATTTCAATTATTATCAACCCAACGTGCGTTTACCTTGTCCTGGTGATGGGGGGAAGGGACTCATTTGCGTCCGGCAATCCAGCCGGGGGCGAAGCCGGGGGCCCACCTCGGTGGGCGGTGTGCCATGCGGGTTGCTCCAGGTACTTCTCTGATAGCAGAGTGGACCTTTAGAGCAACCCCATGACTAGCATTGCAATAGAAATAGTATATCGGAATATTAAGGTTTTATTTGCTCATCGTCTCTGGTATTAAGCTTATAAACTAACGGAACAAATCAAAGCGTCACGACCAGTTGTGGTGAATGGTCAACTATCAACGAAACGACCCGTAATCAAACTTTACTAACTTTGTGGATTGATCCTAAAATTGTTTGTTTACTAAGACTCTTACTGTAACATATTTTTTATTATATTCTAAACTCATACATTATTGGATTACTATTATATGTATATGCGAAAGTTTGTATACGTATATTTTACTGTCTAAATATATGTTTGTTGCTCCTTCATGTCCAATCGGACAGATTTGGATGAAAAGTACACATGTAGACAATGATTTTATAGAAACGCTAGTGATGTTATAAAAAAACACTTCTATGTTGAAAAAAAACCTATGTAACTATATTTATTTATTTTTTTGCTATTCTTAGAAATAAGGACTTCACTCTCATCATATTATTGATAATAAAGCGTCACAAGTCTGAAAATTTCAATAGAACAAATCGAATCAAGAACAGTTGTGACGAGGTTGACTATAGACAAAACGTCCGTAATCAAACTTTACCAACTTCCTGCATTAGCCCTTAAATTGTTTAAATCCATAGTGGCAACTATTATGCAATGAATTCTAATAAAGATGTTAAAATACTATTACTATGTAAGGTTAAACGGCTGGATAGTAATAAAAATTATACTCTGCGCGTCTTTATAAGCAAGCAAAGTGAATTTTCCCTAGATTACTTAATTTTAGCTTAGCTAAAATGTATCATGTATAATGTAGTTATTAAGCCAATGAAATAAGAATACATGTATAAGATAAGAATATATTTATGACTAAAACTAAGGAAAACAAAACCAAATCTATCTCACGGGAACCGTACATTTTTCTGGGATAAAAAGTAGCTATGTGTTATTCTGATGTATGAGGTATATTATTGTAGAGTTTCATTTAAATCTATTCAGTAGTTTTTGCGTGAAAGAGTAACAAACAACCATACATCTATACATCCAGACATCCATACATCCACACAAACTTTCGCATTTATAATATAAGTAGGATGTAACGAAGGAATAAGAAAGATTCTTTATTGCACAAAGTACTTTATGGTTAAATTTGCTCATCAATAACATCATTATTTACTTGAAACATAACACCTTGGCAGTAAACTCTTCGATAAAGGGAAAAATGTATTCTGCACGAGTCCCCTTACAACCTCTTCTCAATGTTACCCCAGTTTATTACAATTTTATAATGTTACAAGTTACTACCCTTCCTGAATCTTATCAGCCCACATCGAGGCGAAAAAGGGCACTGATTTAAAAAAGTCGTTTATGGTTTTCAATACATTAGATATTATAGAGAACGGCTTTTATACCGTTAAATTAAAGCTAGCAATAAGTAAGAAGTTTCTTGTATTATGAATTAAAATGTCTTCAAAAAGCCAAACATTACAGATAGGTAATGTATTTACTGAATCATCTCAAATTCTCGTAGTCATTTGAAAGTTACATCTATATTTTATGGGAATATTTCTAGATTACTTACTGATCTGGATAAGGATCTGAAAATAAAATTTCTAAACGGTTAAAAAGGGAAATCAATAATAATACTTTTTTAGATTTACGCCAATATTTGGTATTTTCAATAAAACTATCTTTTCGGATTTATTTTGATTTTCGATATATGGTTTATATAGTTTTATATATTTTATATAGTAGTTACAGACAGTATCTATACAAAAGTTAAACAATGTTTTTAGAAAGATATAAAAAACGGGTAATCAAAATTATAAAAAAAATAACTTCATTAGGTATATGTACGCATTGACCAAACACAAAAACTATTCGCATATATAATAGAAAACTAAACCAAAAAAAGTAAATAAATCTAGCCAGTCTGTATTTAAGCCAGTCTATATTTGTAGACTCAATAATAATAATCATAACAGTATCTACAAGTTGTGTTCAACTGACGCGCGGAGTACGGAGGTCGAATTCATTGCTCTCAATTGACTGGGCTGGTGATACGATTCATTGTGCTCGCAAGTGGGTGAATCAATTGCTAAGATATACTTTATGAAATATGGAAATCCTCTTATATTGAGCTTCTTTTTTCATTTTCACTCGCTTTAATTTGCAAGGTAGATTTAGGCAAAGCTTTAACTTCGCTATTCGCTTTACGATTAGTAGGTACAAAAAATAGATGTGCTTTTTATAAAAGTCTTACTGTATACAGATCCTTTACAGCGTAGTTGCCTTTGCAATGACAATAATTTTTAATTGTACTATTTTATCAAATTTAATATTAACTGAGAACTCGTCTCACTTGAAACCATAAAGTAAATGATAAAACGCAGCCTTTGTCGATATCAGTAAAGAAATCCTAATTTATAAGTTCGTTTCTCTGATGCGAGCAACTGGAAGGCAAAGCCTGGGCAAGCCTCAACAAGTTGGACCGACGACTTGGTCAAAATCGTTGGAATCCACTGAATGCGGATGCCAAAAAGATGGCAGTTATGGAAATCTTTAGGGGAGACTTTTGTCCAGCAGTGGATATATTTCGACTGAGATGACAATGATGCGAACAAAAGATTTTCAAATTAAATTACATTTCTGAAAATATCCCTTACTATATAACATACCGTATATAATACCTATACCATATATTTAATATTATGTCATTTTACGATTTTTATATATGTACGTCATTATTGCTTTTTATTCTATTTATTGGCATACAAAAAATATTTTTAACATGAAAATGTCAGTATTTATCCAGTTTCGGTCTCCTAAAACTACGGTCACGCCTTCTCAAATACTTGCGAAGTGAAAAAAGGGACTGACCACTTAAAGAAAATCACATAATTGAAGAACAGTAAACGATGCGTAAAGTGGGGGCGAACCCTTGAAAATAATTCTCGAGACGGAGACGTGCCTTCATCGAAGGTCACAGGAAAGGTCCATACATCATAAGCGGTTCAAAAGATTAAGAAAGATTAGGAAGTGCGTGACAAATGACTTTTCCCATTGTTGATGCCCTGTTATTTCTGCCAATCATATTTCAATTTTACAATGTGCTATGGAAATAATACTTAATTCGGTATTTTCATGGAAATATTGTGTGAATTATACTAAATGTTTTCGTAGTTGTAGAAAATCAGTTAATTCCTTAGAGTCTATGTCTTTAGGGAATAATTATAAGCCTAAATTAAATACTTATATATCGCTACCGATTAAAATTCCCAACCAGTACTGCTTCTAACAAAACAATTCGAATACGATTTAAAATCAAGGTTATGCACTCGACCCGTTCTAATTGCTCAATACTCAATGTTAAAAAAACATTATGTGTTCCAAATATTTTATACTCTGAAAAAAATAGAATTGTAGTATAATCCTAACATTCTTAGCACAAATTATATCTGCAAAGTAGTATTCTTTTGCTCTTTTGTGTTTGATTTTCACTGCTCTGAATTTAAAGTACATCTTATTTTATACGGGCGGCTCACCCTCGCTTCGCTCGGGTTCGCCTCAAAAAAAAAAAAGACAAATCTAACCCTCGGGAACCGTATATTTTTCCGGGATAAAAAGTACCCTATGTATTATTCAAGACTATAATCTATCTGTGCCAAATTTCATCCAGATCTTTCAGCCGTTCTAGCGTGAAAGAGTAACAAACATCCATACATACTCACAAACATTCACATTTATAATATTAATACAGCTTTGATTTTATTAAACTAACGACTTAACCTCGCTCGAATGGGTCCTTAATTGTCTAACAGACCTATGTGTTATTCCGGGCTATAGTCTATCCGTGTACTAAATTTAATTAAAATCCGTTAAGCCGTTTCAGCATGGGGGAGTACACGCACACGTCTACACAAAGGCACGTACACATACAAACTTTCGCATTTAAAATAATAGTAATAAAGTATAAATTAATATGTTGGAACAGTAACATACAGCACCATCTAGTTCCACGGTAAGCTACTAGACTTGTGTTATGGATATCAGATACTTGATACACAACACATATATAGCTTTAAATACATACATATTATAAATATAAACACCCAAGACTGGAGTACAAACATTCGTGCTCATTAAACAAATGAATGCCCCTAGCGGGACTCGAACCCGTAACCGCCACACTGGCACAACAAGTAAGGCAACAAACTGAGCCAATTAGTAGATAAATTTATAATTTGAAAGTGAGTTCAATTCTATTCAGCTTTATTACCACGACTAAACTAAAACGTTAAGGTACAAAATTTTTCAAATTTCGGTTTATAATAAATACAGTTTTTTCATAAAACCACAGTCATTTACTTATTAAGGTAATCTATGAATCTAAGTAGAAATAAAAGCCATTACTTGGAGTAAATAATACATGAGACGACAAAGATGATTTGAAAATAACCAATGATCCATCAAATAATAAATGATCCATAAACATACTAAACCAGCATAATTTTTTATTTTCTGTTATATACATATAAATAAATAGTCAAAGACAACCAGTTCCTTTTTCTCCTCTGTTTGTCAACCGATTTTCCTTTTTTTTTTTTGTTTAATTGAAATTTAAAGCTTTTGACGAGCTTTACTGTTATCAACAAAAAAATTGAAAACAGTTATTTGTTTTTTATAGAGATCATAAGTAAATTATATGTTTGCCTCAAATTTTCAAGAATAATATTGGCTGAATTTCGTCCACTGGGCGAACACTAGTATTTTGAGATACTCATTTGTATTCCTTACTTAGGGATAGTAAAAAACTTAGTATGAGAAATATGTACATATAACCATTAGAAAGTGGATTAGAATATTGTATATGATTTTTTTAATTGATTGTAATCATGAACATGATTTATTTAAAAAAATCTCAACTATATCTTAAAAAATTACGTCTATCTGTCTGTGACCGCATCACGACAAAACCACGACGGATTTTGATGAAATTTAGTATAATGATAGCTGGTTATCCGGGTCAACATATAGGATGCTTTTTAATGCGGGAAAATATCTAATTTCTGAGAAATCTATACGTTAAATAACGTTAAAACCTAACTAGGGACGACCCGAGCGGAGCGAGGGTGAGTCGCTAGTTTGGTATAAATTTATATAATTTGGTATAATATATTCCTTGACAATTAAATCATATATATGTAAAAGAATTTGTTTGTTTGTCCTACTTTCACGTCGAAACAGAGTAACGGATTGGCGTGATTTTTTGGTGGAGATAGTTAATTTTTAACCCAAAACAACTAATCCTACCTATGTATATATAGTCTATCTATTCTATACTAACCGTTAAAACGTACTTAGGGACGAACCCGAGCGAAGCGGGGGTGAGCCGATAGTGTATTTATAAAGAAATATCATTACTTTTTTGAGTCATATCTACTAGTACAATGTCATTAGGTCTGTACACTTTCCGTTCGCAAACTTTTACCCGTTGCAATTAACCACTAATGACAAAGTAGAGACCTTTTTGTGTCGTATGTGCTCATTCATCTTCTAACCGTCGTCTCAGTAGAAGTTGCACTCTCATTTATGTGATACATTCTAAAATGTTATTTACCACCTATTGTGAAGCTTAACTCTAATTTTAGAAAACCGACATAATATTATAAGGCTTTTTATCGCTTCTGACGATTATCATAAAATTTTTTAGGCATTGTACTTACTATTTACAATAATATTCATAGCCATAAAAATAATTAGTTTTGTGAAAAAAAATATTATAATATCAAAAAATCTATGTGTATATACTAATATGGCTGTTGCTATTTGTCCGATAATTGGATGAAAAAAAATCACAATTCGTCCGGCTATTGCCGGTGTGTACGTATGTCTACCATTTTTTTGGTTTTTAGTGTAAAATAAGTGATTTTTGGGTGCAGACGTTTCTATATGCAAAAAAAAACCTTAACCTAATGAGAAGAAGTTATTCTTTTAGATCCCAAAGTTTTTCTATAGAAACATAAAAATAATTACATTCGCAATATATCACACACAAACAATAGTCAGACGAATAATAATATATGTATTGTTTATTCATCCCATTATCGGACAAATAGACACACCATACTAATAATATATAGTAGTACGTATACTGGGAAATATTATTTACCTATATTTAACAATATACTTATTTTAAAACCATATTTTATGTTAGTTCACACGTAAACAGAGAAGAGTAGTAAAACTCTTACATTATTACTCGTAAAATTACGGCACTTAGCGCTAACCGCATTTTCCTTCATAATCAAAAATTTAAATCAGCTTCCGTCGATCCACGATCCTGGGGAGTATTTTTTCCTCTATTGCCATTTTCGGTGGTATTACTTTTAAATGAATATTCATTCAGTGCGAAATCGTTTAGAGATAATAGATTGAGGTTCATATTAGGCACGCAATGAATTATGGATGTCGGTTTTGTATAGGAATGCGGTGTCGTTCACTTTAGAAATATTAATTGCTCGAGCAATTAAATATTTTCATCATTTTTCAGGTTTTTAACATTCAATATAAATTGGGTGATTACTCGCAGGTCTATCCACCCGTTATATTTTTATACAGTTTACACGTTATATTATTTGATTTAATCTGTCGAGAGGCGCGGGCACACCGGTGTGCCAGTTAACAATTTCTTAAAATTTAACCAGGAGGTAAAATGGAGTTTTTTTACATACCTATATGTACTTAAAAAGTTTTAGGTGACTCTAACGTACGTGTAGAGTAAATAAATGTAACGCTGTATCCAATAAAAGGATTTTTATTAACATATATATTTTTACTTATTTATTATATTTTTAAATTTAATATAATATATAAATTTAAAATGTTAAAGTGCTAAATATGACTTAAAAATACCATAAATCGTTATAAATCAACTAAGAAAAAATTACTTTTCCATAGAAACTTTACTGTGCCGTTTCACTTCCTTAAATTTCAAAAACCCTTCCTTAAGGTTACCTATATATATCGCTATATGCAAGGGTCAATTTCATATTATATAATAATAATTTTGACACGTACTTGATCACATTCAAATTGCTTATAGCGTTTTATACTTTTAAATAAGCTTTACTTACGTTCACTATGGCAGAATATCCCTCTATCCTTGAGGCGAGTGATGTTTAAAAGTTTATAATCAGACGAACTATGATTATGAAAAATTATAACATAAGTCTTAACAATGTTACGTGTTACATTGTTTCATAATTATAAGCTGCAATGAACTCAAAGTGATATAAGCAAGATATGAAATTATACTGTCCATAAATGTTTATTTTGTATATAATATATTGTTTATTATTAAATTATGACCGAAGTTTTTAGTATCTTTTTTATTGCTAGGTAGCTCTAACTTTGTTAATATTGGAGGTTGATTTAACCTACAGGTTACTGTCGCATAGCTTTCAAAATTTGTGCACAATATCTAATTAAGATACAAACATTTTATGCCATCGAGCTAACTAAAAATGGAGCCCGAGGAGTGGATACTGGATCTCTTCAATGGTTACCAGTAAAACCTTCCAGTTTAAATATCACTAAGACCACATGCATCGGTGTAATATATTATATAGCGGACTACTTATGTTCTTTGCGAAAGATTAAGATAAGGTTTCTTATACTATTTTTCGTTAATTAATAATTAATTAGTCCACGTTAATGTGGTCCAATTTTAAGACAAGGAAAAATAAATATATAACGCCATAGGCATTTTCATTGAAATGATTAAAAATAGAGAACATTCGCAAATCTATTTATTAATTGTGCGATGCGTTCTGTTCACCATAGTTCTGTACACCATCTATACTAATATTATAAAAAGGTAAAGTTTGTGAGTTTGTGATGTTGTGGGAGGTAATCTTTGGATCTACTGAACCGATTTAGATGAAATTTGGTAAGAAGATAGTTTGAGACCCTGTAAAGGACATAGGATACCTACTTTTTATCCCGGAAATCATCCCTTAAAAAACAATGCATAAAATTGTATTACTTAATTTTTTTTTCTTTTATATTATGTAGGTATAATAGTTACAGTTTTATCGAAGAGTTAAATTTGAATGAACTGAATATTCGTTGGTCATACCAAGTATTTCAGTTCAGTATTCAGCTTAGTACATGCACAGATTTTTAGCATTTCCGCTGTCGCGTTTGCTTTGGATGGCTAGGCCCATCGGACGCTTATCAGACGATGGCACCCGGTCGAAGCGGATTTAACACGGAGATGCACGCCTATTATGTGGACTCAGTTATACACTCTACGTACGACCACGATAACATCTACTGAGTTTTGTCATCTAAAATCGAAATCAACACTAACTAAAACATATCGCATATAAAATGATCATAATTTAGGAGGAGTCGATGGGAGTATTTTCAAATCATTTACACACTATGTTTTACAGTGAATCTAAAACTGGCACGTAAGCTTTTATAATACTATTTATTAATTTTAGAATATTTTAACTTTTATAAATACAGATGAAGTACAGTTATATTATTTCTACTATAAATATATGTATATTGTATATAACTCAATATTCAACGATCCCGGATTTTCAAGTTTGTAAAAGGTTAATTAATTTAATCATTGCTGACAGTGTATTAGTATATAATATATTATATTACCATATTTACTAATTGTAAGTAGAAGTTGTAGTGAATATATTCAACATAATCTTTGAGTGAGGATTTATAGTTAGGTACGACTAATGAATGTAATAAAAAATATTACAGCTATAAAAAACTTTTTAAGAAAAAAATACAAACCGACTTGGTAGTTTTCATTTATTATAGATACCTAATCAGATATTTTCGAAGTCGATGTGCTTTGATTTGTATCGGCTGGCACCGACTTCGAAAATATATCAGATATCTATAGTAAATGAAAACTACCAATGAGTTATTTTTTACTTTTTAGTGCTTTTTTTGAAGTCGGTTTTAATTTTTTTTTTAAGTTTTTATTTTTCCCTTTTTAGTGTAGACATAATAGTTGTAGCAAAGTATGAAGACTGACAAACTAAAATTTGCTTTTATTAGTAACACTAAAAATTCTGGCTCTAAAGTCCAATTCTAACGTATTGGGCTCGTCAAATCAAACAAAATGAAAACTACTGGGCCACACTATGTTAATTTTTTATGGGACCAAATGGCCACTATGTACTGCGCATCAAACTAAAGATAAATCACGTAAATCGGATCATAAATCTCAGCGTAATTGGTGTACACACATTAAAAAAAAAACCAATCGAATTGAGAACCTCATCCTTTTTGAAGTTGGTTAATAAAATATGAAAATGAAGTAAATAGAGATAGAGAGAAAATTAAACTCCGACCAAATTTATTTAGCAAATAAATAATATGATATATTATCTTAGAAACTGTGGGAGTTCTGTAGACGGTTATTGATTAATACACTATGAATATTAATTTCTAAGAAATTGCGAATACATTTGTTTAAGCGTAAATAAAATTGTTTTCGAGATGACAACGGACAAAGCATCACAATTAATAAAACTTTCTGAGTTGCTTATTTATCTAATGACTTGATCAATGCGGAGTATTTATCTTTTCCAGATAAAACTGACATTGTCGATATTAAAATTGTAAAATGGTTTAAACGTTAAAATGACTGCGTGGTCGTTAACCGTGGCCACTTCCTTCGTAGTCCAGGGAATTGCGTGTTTAAAGCCCGTGACGAGCTGACGGTTTGTTTGTGTTTGTATAATAAGTTCTTACACGAACTCACAAATTCCCAGTGGCAGACCGTGGTCGTAGTTTCGTCCCAGGAGCTTGAATTATGAACTAAGTTGTTCAAGATTGAAAATTGTAACTTTCAACAATGGCGACTTACTTTCGACTAGCTAGGTAATAAGAACCGTTTTTCTTCGTCCTCTAGGGAAAATATCTAGAACGGTTCATTTTTTCAATTTTTACTCACAAGTTCTCTCAGACTTCAAATTCAACAAGGTTTAAGTAGTAAGGGTTCACGAGTGCTGCATTTGAATGGAATAAAAATTCATTTTCCAAAGTAAGCGATTTTATTATTTGTTAAGTCAATACCTAAATGTATTTCTTAATATAGTTATTGCACGTATTAGCGAATTGGTTTATTAAACCGGCGGTTAAATTTTAAAACTAATAGGTAACTATTATGTAAATTAAATATAAACAAAGTATGAATATACTAAATTTATTTATGACAAAATAAAATTTACTCTATTATGTGATTGAGTGAGCATACACAAAATACAATTTCATCACGATGCAGTAAATTTAATTACTTAACTTATAGCATTAAAACAATTGCATATATAAAAGTAGGTACACTATCACCTGTAAGTCAAATGATTTTCGTCAACTATCTATTTAAACTTATAATAAAATTCTAAGTCGAATCTGTACATTAAATATTTTTTTGGAAAATCTTAGTGAAATAGTTATTATTATCGATACAGAAGCCAAATCTATAGTTTTTAGAATTTTTGTCTGTCTATCTGTCTGGGAACGCATCACGAAAAAACCATTGGACAGATTTTGATGAAATTTGGTATGATGATAGCTGGCTATCCGAGTCAACATATTGGATAGTTAATACTGCGGGAAAATATGTAATCTCTGAGAAATCTATACTAAACGTTAAAACGTAACTAGGGACGAACCCGAGTGGAGCGAGGGTGAGAAGCTAGTTATCCTATAAAAGCTATATCGCTACAGTAATAAAGCGGTTCTCCGTGTCTCGAGTATGAAAAGTGGCACTATTTTGTAATTATTTTAACGCGAAAAGCTCAAATTGAAATGAATTTCTTCTCGTTTTCAAGTTAGTAAGTTGAGGCAGCTACTTACTGCGCGTTGAGAGCTATAAATTCAGGCTGCTCGGTAGTACGTTTTCTAATGAAAATTATACATTTACTAAATTTTCATTCAAATAAATAACTTAATTTGCCAGTTTTGTTTGAATAAGTTCAAAATAGTTTTTTTTTTGCTATTTTTAAAGTGTAGGTATATAACTCTAATACTAAAAGCATATGAGCACATAATAATCTATTTGTTTGATTTTTGTTTGGTTAATTAATTAAATTAAGTAATCGAATAACATGTTAGTGTTAATTATGTAAATAGTACAATAATTATAGTGTCGTATAGTAGATATTTTATAGCAATTTGGCGTACCAGGATAAAAAATAATATCATATTCTCGCATTTAAAATTGCAATACACGCAGACATCGGTAAATTTTTGTTCTAATAAAAAAATGTCTCGAGCGGGATTCAAATTTGCGGCTTTTGGACGTATTTTTTATTTATTTACATTACTCTAACCACAAATCCAGGCGAACGACAAAACTATCCTTTTATTCTCAGGCGCAGAAACCACTCGTATCTTCATACATAAAATCTCTTCCTTACTGCTTTAAAAAAAATTGTAACAAATACCTACTATGTTTAAATATCATTAAAATACATAAGTCGTAATTAATAAACATATGTACCAAATAGTCCAAATGTCCTACTAACTAATTTCGGCCATGTCGGTCAATAAACACAAAAATATAACACGTTCTGTATTTTATATTTAGAATTAGTTTTGATTTACATATTTTGGATAACTGCTTTGATGAAACGCTCATAGGTTGGTGACGTCACTTCTGCGTTGGTGGTAGTGGATTTGAATATGTTTATATCGGTACAATATCATGAAAAATGTGATCTGATCTCTATTTGTTTAGCCAGAAATAGACTTAGGATCACTTGCACCAAACAAAATAATTTGATTTAAATATATATAATAATATTTAAATATATATAAGCAAAAAACGTCAAATTGTACTTTTCTGACAAGTTTTCGTTATTTAAATTAAGAAATTAAAAATCAAGAATTACACAAATAACCTTTATTTATTACTAGCAGAACCCGCGGCTTCGCCCGCGATCAAACTTTATTACTTGCAAAAATAAGGAAAGCAAATTTCATTTTAGCGCTCGTAATTCAAAATATCGAGAGTCTTAAAAGATGTTACGCGTATATTCTGTAAATAAATTTACACTTTTGATATTTAGCAAGCTTCACTACCTGTATTTTTTGCACATTTTTCTACTCTCCATCTCTCCAAAGATAGAGGAAGAGAATACAATGATACAATTGCATACAATGTTTACGACTTTAGAGTCATGTTACTCGGTTAATATGGGTTTTTAACTAACATACTAACAGGCTAACATCTACGTTATTTTTAAAGACCCAATGCTATGTACACCTGAAGCTTACAGTCTCCCTCCTTCTCCTTTTTTTAAGTTACATATATAAATTGCCATTCTTATTTTGCTGTAGCTGCTGTGGCCAGTCGAAAAGTTATAAATAATTTTCCTTTGGATTCGGAATAATTTCTGTCCTCTACTTTATATCCCACACTTGGAGGACTTGAGTCATGTTACTCTATTTATGTATATTCAACAATTCCAACTTCACCGTCCAGTTTTACCCACTTAGGGGCTGAATTAAAAAAAATCTACAATCCATGTTTACTTAATTGTATTGAAGAGCATTAATATCAAGTTTCATGTAATTTTGATCATAAACAATTTTTTCCTCATATAAACAGCACAACCCCCTTTTACCCTTTTAAGAGATTAATTTCGAAAAAAAATGATATTTGTATTGCTTTAGTTGTCATTTTAAAGGTAAATACCATTTCCGTGCATTAAATACAGAGTTTCATACAAACTTTCATCCTCTATTTGTCAGCCTTATAGGATGAATTTCAAAAAAATTTAGAATACATATTTATTTAATTGTATTGAAGAGCATTAATACCAAGTTTCAAGTAATTCTGATCATAAATAATTGTTTGCCCATATAAATTTTATCACCCCCTTTTCCCCCCTTAAGGGGTGAATTTCGAAAAAAATCTAATACATATATTTCTAATTTTTCATTTAAAAGCTAAATACCACTTTCTGTGCATTTTGCGTTAATAATGACAGAGTTTCATACAATCTTATATCACCTATTTTACCCCCTTAGGGGATGAATTTCGAAAAATCCTTTCTTAGCGGATGCCTACATCGTATAAGGAATATGTCTTCCAAATTTCACGTTTCTACAACCAGCGGTTTAGGCTGTGCGTTGATCGATCAGTCAGTCAGTCAGGACAAAGCATTTTATGTATATATAGATTATATTAGCGACTCACCCTCGCTTCGCTCGGCTTTGTCCCAAGGTACGTTTTAATTTTTTTTGAGCGAAACCCTAATTCTTTTTTTAAAATAAAAGTAGTCTAAGTTACTCCTTATAATATCAGCTATCTGCCAGTGAAAGTCATGTTAAAATTGGTCCAGCCGTTTCAGAGATTAGCCGGAACAAACAGACAGACACACACACAAAAATTTTAAAAATTATGTTTTACTTATATATAAAGTACCGTATTATTATATTAAGTAGAGTAATATTATTATATTAAGTACCGTATATAATTCCATATGCATTTAGTATAAAGCTGTTATTTTTACATTACAAACAGACATTTCAATTTTATTATCTGTATAGATGTATAGATTATGACATTCATAATGCAGGTAAGGATAGGTTTCATAAAAACGACTGTAAAGAGACATTTAAAATATAAAATGTTCTATTTTACTTTTAAACAAGCAAGAATATTACGTGTTACAGGATGAAATTGCCATCTGTTCACCGGAACTTGCGATTGCTGTGCGTAAAAACGCGTGTATAGGTACGTTCATTTATGTTAGTAAATTTATTATAATATTTATTCTTATATAATATCTTATATAATTATTTAATGCAATTTAAAGATTATTATAGTTATTTTATTCGTCAGTAACATTAATAGGTTTAAATGGAACACAAGTCATTTGTGATATATGTACATAATTACTCGTGACATGAGTGACATTTGTAATAATCTACACATATAATAAAACTAGCGTTGCCCGCGGCTCCGCCCGCGTTCAGATGATCAAAAAGCAAATTCTTAGGTTTTACATACATATTAGTATACTCTTACATATGTATACCACTTTCATTGCGCACCGCATGATTGGTTAAAACTGGCAGTGATTGACAGTGCTACAAAGGTTCCCCCGTTAATCTCATATTTGATTTAGTAATTTTTGTTTTAGTAATAACATTTATGTACATATGTCTACACTTCTGTTTTGTTTGCTTATTTATTTTCGGGCGATAAACTCTCAAACTACGGAATGATTTTAATCATTTTTTACTAATCTATAAGCTATTAATTAATTTAAGATTTAGCTAATTATTTAAATTACATAATGACAACTTTTCTTAACGTTAATCTGTCGCGCAACATGGATTGGTTAGCGCTAGTTAGTAATATTGTCTAAAACGAATTTCAAAAGAAAGTGTAATAAGTAAATAATTTTAAGCAAATACTTTTTATTATTTCATATGGCTCGGCTAATATGATTAAAGTCGCAAGCATTTTATTTTCTCCTTTAAGCCTTTACCTTCCAAGAAATGGAGTCAAAAAAAACTGAAAAATTTGAGGTATAACAGTTCCTATAACACTTTTTCATAGTTTTTGAGATATTAAATATTTTTAGTTACCGGCATTGTCAGTTTAATAGCCATAAACTTGTTTCCCATAAAATGTTATAAAATAATATGAATCGATTTATTTTTACGGTTGATAAAATGAGCCGATATTGTGGAAACGAAAATATTATTTGTATTTATTTTAGTTTTAACCTAACAAAACACGTAAGTTAAAAAAACAACACAGTATTTTGCTATACGAAACCATAATGCGCAAGTTGCATTTGCATTTGCCCATTTTTTACATTAAAAGATTAAAAAATATACCTACACATTATTTACTAAACTATAAAAATTTACAAATATTACTAATATGTTACTAATTTATAAAGCTAAAAAGTTTGTTTTATTGAAAATTTGAACACAGGCGGGGCCGTGAGTAATTTAGTAGTAATTCTAATAAAGTCATGGAAAGGTTATTTATATCTGTACATTATTTTTTTTTGGATTAAAACTACGTATTTTAAAAACACATGGCGACATCTATTGTCAAATACCTAAATAACACATAAATAAATTTTCATTAAAATAACTATTTAAATGAATAAAATAGGGTTATTGATATTTCCTTTAAGATAAGCTTTTTTTAATAGTTTTAACATACAGAATTAAGTTACCTTGCTAAAATGTTAATAGTATCATCGTGCTTTTATTTTAACCAGTTTTTGTATTTTTTTCCAAAAAATGAGATATTTTCCTGCGGTAAAAAGTATCCTATATGTTGACCCGGATAACCAGCTATCATCATACCAAATTTCATCAAAATCCCTCGAGTGATTTTTCTGTGATGCGGTCACATACAGACAGACAGGCAAAAATTCTAAAAACTATAGATTCGGCCTCTATATCACTAATAATGAATATAAGTAAGATTCAGTAAGATTTTCCGAAAAATATTGAATTTACGGATTCGGCTTAGTTACAATTTTATTATTTGTATAGTTACTAATTTATAAAGCCAAAAAGTTTGCTTTACGTATAATAATTTGAACACAGGCGGGGCCGCGGGTAATTTCGTAGTAATTCTAATAAAATTGTAGAAAGGTCATATCTGTACATTCGTTATTTTGGAATTAAAACTACGTATTTTAAAGACACATGGCGACATCTGTTGTCGAATAACTAAATAAAATATAAATGTATATTAATTAAAATAACTATTTTAATGGATAAAATAGCGCTATTGATAATTTGATTTTCAAGATAAGCTATTTTTAATTGTTTTTACCATATTTAGTAAGTTACCTTGCTAAACTGTTTATCGATAGTATCGTCGTGATTTTGTTCCAACCAGTTTTTGTATGTTTTCTCAGAAATGAGATATTTTCCCGCGGTAAAAAGTATCCTATATGTTGACCCGGATAACCAGCTATCATCATACCAAATTTCATCCAAATCCCTCCAGTGGTTTTTCTGTGATGCGGTAACAGACAGACAGACAGACAGACAGACAGACAGACAGACAGACAAAAATTCTAAAAACTATAGATTCGGCATCTGCATCGATAATAATGTCTATTTCAATAAGATTTTCCAAAAAATATTTAATGTACAGATTCGGCTTAGTTAGAATTTTATAATATGTATAGATTGTAACTAAGCCGAATTAGTACATTAAAATATTTTTTTGAAAATCTTATTGAAATAGACATTATTATCGACATAGAGGCCGAATCTATAGTTTTTAGAATTTTTGTCTGTCTGTCTGTCTGTCTGTTACCACATCACGGAAAAACAACTGGAGATATTTTGATGAAATTTGGTATGATGATAGCTGGTTATCCGGGTCAATATATAGAATACTTTTTACTGCGGGTAAATATCTCATTTCTGAGAAATCTATACTAAACGTTGAAACATAAGTAGGAGCAAACCCGAGCGGAGCGAGGGTGAGTCGCTAGTAATAATTATATCTGATCATAGTAATATCTGGAATACTAAATAAAATTCTCAGTACGAATGTCAAGCCAGTAAATATGAAAATAAAATTAATGATAAAGAAACGAGAAAGCGCTTTTTTGAAAATGCAAAAGTATATTTACTCGACCGCAACAGTCTCAATGCAATGAATAGGGAGTCTTATCTATGGTCTTTAGCAATTGATGGACATTTATTTTCCATAACAATAGGGTGCGATATAACGAAAATTTTCTTTTTCGTAAAACAAAACGTCCTGCTGTATTGTGTGGTACGGCAGCTGGGGACGGAGCGGCGCGGCGTTGCGGATGTCCGTCGTCTGAATGATACACTCGAGCGCTGACGTGAAGGCCGGTACTCACAATACTACTAAATAATAGAACCGTGAAAGCACCAGTACATTTATTAATAAAATGCAAATTATTATAATTATATTACGTTGCATTACGCCGGACGCGGGTTCGAATTCCACACGAAGCAGGACTTATAAAATTTACATCGGCTTCAAAATGATTAATAGCATTCATTAAAATTGTTTTATAACACGCGGAATGTATGTATGTACAAAGTTAAAAAAAAACTCCCTTTTTTAAGGAAACAAATTAGGTACCTGAAACGTTGAGTATTATAGTGTACATATAGTATATGTATATCTTAATTGAAAATTTATCACAAAATCAACAGGCTATTTTATCTCATGAAGTTGTTCGTAAAATCTATTTTATTGAAAAGTTATATGGAATTGAAACTATACTGTTGTATTTATTTATTTATTTTTTATTTTTTTTTATTTTAAGTAAATATTCCATGACTTAGGGTGTCCGTCTTCAAAATATTATAGTTGAACGCTAACTTGAAGTTCATTCTCTTGCTATACTTACTGAGCAAAGAATAAATGTGAGAAATATTAGGATTCCAAAATACTACTACATATTACTATTCTGCTGTCATAATAAAGAACGCCCTAACTAACAATTTGGTCAAAAGTGACTTAAATGAAGATACGGAATTAGTAAAAAAAATGCTACTTGATAGACTTACTATAAAGCTCTAAGTCTTATGAATCCAGATAACCATTTTCATTGTAACTACGTATAAACTACTACTAAGTACTAAGACAAAACTTCAAATATTTCGATATCAACTTTGACGAAGTCAGGCTTCTTTTTTATGACGGCAGTATTAATGAGATTGTTTCAATTTTAGCTAATTTTGTCTTCACCAACAGTTGATACTTACCTTTGATTTACTTATAACAATTATTATTTTTGTTTTAGACTTACCTACCACCTACCTAGAAATTGCATTTCCAAGAGATATAGCGTATACATAAGAGTAGCATTTAGACTATAATGTATAAAAAATAATAATCCATGAATGAACTATGCGGGCCAGTCAAGCCACGGAACGAAAACGCTATATAACGTTATGTTATATAAATTAAATAAATAATAATGATCGTTTTTTTTGTCGTTATTTTTTATTAATATCCTCCTTAAATTATTACCGGAAAGTTATCTCTCAATGGTATAAAGTCTGAGCGCCATTACGCTCAAAATGGCGAAGATTAGAGCAATATCATGCGAAGGTGGAGCTTAAGAATGTTTAACGAGAAATTAGATCAAACCGATAAATATCGGAACACATGTCGTTGCCACGCTAGGGGAAATGCTTTAAAGTAATATTCATAGCGCTGTTGTATCTAGCATTCAATTTAAAATGTAATTGTAATTTAATTTTATGGCCCAAGATATTTTTTGTCCATGAAAAAAACTTTTATTAGTTCTCCTAATTGTAAATAAGCTGTACAATTAATATAAAATGTAAAGCTTTTTATTGCTTTAGAAGCCATTTTACATTATCTTTTTTTGCCTTTAGCTAATTACACACTAGGTAGGTAATTAAGTACTAAAATATTTTTTAAATTAAATTGAATTAAAATGTTGTAATAACTATGAAATATTGGTAGGTATACCTTAAAATGTTATAATATTAAATGAGCAATTCTTGTATATAATATACAAATTTATTTCGTGTATCTCGGAAACAGCTCTAATGATTTGGACCAAATTTTGTATTTAGATAAGGATTTGCTTTTAGTTTCTCTATATATAGGTTACCTTTTTTGAAAAAACGCAATTTTTATATCTGTTCCGAAAAACACAGAGGAAAGCTAGGTCGCCTAGGTACTATGCTTAATATTCTTATAATATTGCAAATGAAGGAAAAATATGACGTACGTAATATTATAATAGGGCTGTACTAGCACATTAAAATGAATGATTTTATTACTCATACAAACATCAAAGATATGATATCATCAGAGAAATCGGTATCCAACAAATAAATAAATGTTAAACTCGCGATCTAAATCTCGCCGCAGACACCCGGCAGAATATCTCCCCTCGCTTCCTGTATAATACGTAACACGTATGTATAAAAACCGCGTTTTATATTTTGATTCTGTTAAATCAACTGTAAGATAACATGCATAAAGTAAAAAGTCACAAGTCATGAAGGCAGTTCATTTGAACTTCTCCGTGCATGGCGTCAATCCACCGAAGGGTCTATTTTGGTATCAACCTAGTGTACGCAGTCTTTGAAATTTTAATCGTTACATTCACCCTGCCCTGATGGCACACTAGAGACTTGCTCCCATGTGTTTATTATGGAACTGTAACACTTAAACCGTACAAAAATTAAAGCTCGGCAATTAGTGTCAGCTTTCGGCGTATAATTTTTTGATTCCCTAATTAAAATTCTGTCGTTGAATGAAATATACACAATTATGAAAATCTGTGTAGGTATCTTTTTATTTGAGGTGAAATACATTTTCAAATTATTTTATATTTCTTCTAGGAAATAATATTCCCATTTTACATGATAGTTTTATTGTTTATTCAATAAATACATTCTGTGTATTACTACAGGTTGCAAAGCTTATAGGTAGCTTATATCTAGCATTTACACGTAGTTTACTATTTATCGACATAACTACCACGTGGGTTTAATCACAGGCAAGTAATATCATAAAATATGTAAAGGATCTGTGTATAAATCAAGAAACATTAGAATATGCTATTATCTTAAATATTATAAACAAATACATTACACATGTAAAGTTTTATTTAAATAAATCGGCTTTATTTGTAAAATCAGTAACAACACCGGATAGCTTTTCCATACCTATTTTTCTAATATTTGCACTACGTAATATAAAAGATTATACAAGAATAATGTTATTTTTAAAGAATTTTACAATTCTATTAAAAAAATAACGTTTTAATATGAATAATGTGAATTATTGTTGAAAATTTTGAGGATGATAAGAGCACACGGCACAACAAATCAAAATTCAAAGCACTTCGGGCGTACACGCTACACCACAGCATTGTTCGTAGCTTTCAATGAACGTATGGAGTTAAAAATATACACATATGACAAAGTTGAACAAATAATATAAAGCTAAAGCTTACTTTTCGTGACTTTATTAAAATATAATATTTTATGTTGACATCATAAGTGTGTATAGATTTATTTCACTGTTTATTAAAATAATATATTTATTGCTATGTAAAGTTCACCCATTTGCGAAGATTCATATATTTGCAGTTTTTGCTTCTTTACGGACTTCGTTTTGAGTATGAACAGATAGCATAATACATATGTAACATATATTTCCGTTTTATTGAGATACATGAATCAAAATAAAGTATTAGAAAAAGCTCAAAACATACTCGTAATATGTTTTAATTTTCAAATTCCAGTACTATTTTAAGTATACTAGCAAGCTTTATACGAGCGCCTCGTGTTACCTATACGCTGCTTTAAAATTTAAATCTTATTTGCATTCACCGTCGAGCACCGTGTCGCTGAAAATGGGTCTTAACTAACACTAAAAACCAGTCCCTGTGGGACTATTTTTGGTGGCCCTAAAGGACTGTTAAAATAGAATACCTGCGACCCAGAATATAAAACTCAATAAGTAGCTGCCGAGGGTTGCACTCACCTACGAATATTCAGTACTATCTGTAACGATATTTCGATGTAGCGTATGATAGCGAGAGGGAACGAGTAAGTATAGCACACGGAAACCACTAATATGATATGAAGCTGAAATATTATTATATTTTTCCGATTTTTCTTTCGAATTTGGCAAGACTTTCTCGAAGTTTTTTTTTCATGTTTTTAGATATTAACTTGTATATAAACTTATTAAAATAAACCTACTTAAAGAGTTTATAAATTCGATGATTTACTAACAATACATTATATTATGGATATTCTCTGAAATAAATGATTATTATTAACTTTAACTTTCTTAGATAAGTATTTCACGATAACTTTTAAGTTAAGATTTATAATATACTAGCGACTCGCCCTCGCTTTGCTCGGGTTCGTCCCTAGCTTGCTTACCCAATACAAATTTTCATCCCCATTTTCACCCCCTTAAGAAATGATTTCCGGGATAAAAAGTATCTTATGTCCTTTCCAGGATCTCAAACTATCTTCTTACCAAATTTCATCTAAATCGATTGAGTAGAACCAGAGATTACCCCCTACAACCTCACAAACTCACAAACTTTAGCTCTTTATAATATTAGTATAGATTATATTAATTAATTATTTATCTACCTCCACTTTATATAAAATAAGTGAATGTATGTATATAATATATAAATTTTTATTTATTACTAGCGTTGCCCGCGGCTCCGCCCGCGTTCAGATGATCAAAAAGCAAATTCTTAGGTTTTACATACATATTAGTATACTCTTACATATGTATACCACTTTCATTGCGCACCGCATGATTGGTTAAAACTGGCAGTGATTGACAGTGCTACAAAGGTTCCCCCGTTAATCTCATATTTGATTTAGTAATTTTTGTTTTAGTAATAACATTTATGTACATATGTCTACACTTCTGTTTTGTTTGCTTATTTATTTTCGGGCGATAAACTCTCAAACTACGGAATGATTTTAATCATTTTTTACTAATCTATAAGCTATTAATTAATTTAAGATTTAGCTAATTATTTAAATTACATAATGACAACTTTTCTTAACGTTAATCTGTCGCGCAACATGGATTGGTTAGCGCTAGTTAGTAATATTGTCTAAAACGAATTTCAAAAGAAAGTGTAATAAGTAAATAATTTTAAGCAAATACTTTTTATTATTTCATATGGCTCGGCTAATATGATTAAAGTCGCAAGCATTTTATTTTCTCCTTTAAGCCTTTACCTTCCAAGAAATGGAGTCAAAAAAAACTGAAAAATTTGAGGTATAACAGTTCCTATAACACTTTTTCATAGTTTTTGAGATATTAAATATTTTTAGTTACCGGCATTGTCAGTTTAATAGCCATAAACTTGTTTCCCATAAAATGTTATAAAATAATATGAATCGATTTATTTTTACGGTTGATAAAATGAGCCGATATTGTGGAAACGAAAATATTATTTGTATTTATTTTAGTTTTAACCTAACAAAACACGTAAGTTAAAAAAACAACACAGTATTTTGCTATACGAAACCATAATGCGCAAGTTGCATTTGCATTTGCCCATTTTTTACATTAAAAGATTAAAAAATATACCTACACATTATTTACTAAACTATAAAAATTTACAAATATTACTAATATGTTACTAATTTATAAAGCTAAAAAGTTTGTTTTATTGAAAATTTGAACACAGGCGGGGCCGTGAGTAATTTAGTAGTAATTCTAATAAAGTCATGGAAAGGTTATTTATATCTGTACATTATTTTTTTTTGGATTAAAACTACGTATTTTAAAAACACATGGCGACATCTATTGTCAAATACCTAAATAACACATAAATAAATTTTCATTAAAATAACTATTTAAATGAATAAAATAGGGTTATTGATATTTCCTTTAAGATAAGCTTTTTTTAATAGTTTTAACATACAGAATTAAGTTACCTTGCTAAAATGTTAATAGTATCATCGTGCTTTTATTTTAACCAGTTTTTGTATTTTTTTCCAAAAAATGAGATATTTTCCTGCGGTAAAAAGTATCCTATATGTTGACCCGGATAACCAGCTATCATCATACCAAATTTCATCAAAATCCCTCGAGTGATTTTTCTGTGATGCGGTCACATACAGACAGACAGGCAAAAATTCTAAAAACTATAGATTCGGCCTCTATATCACTAATAATGAATATAAGTAAGATTCAGTAAGATTTTCCGAAAAATATTGAATTTACGGATTCGGCTTAGTTACAATTTTATTATTTGTATAGTTACTAATTTATAAAGCCAAAAAGTTTGCTTTACGTATAATAATTTGAACACAGGCGGGGCCGCGGGTAATTTCGTAGTAATTCTAATAAAATTGTAGAAAGGTCATATCTGTACATTCGTTATTTTGGAATTAAAACTACGTATTTTAAAGACACATGGCGACATCTGTTGTCGAATAACTAAATAAAATATAAATGTATATTAATTAAAATAACTATTTTAATGGATAAAATAGCGCTATTGATAATTTGATTTTCAAGATAAGCTATTTTTAATTGTTTTTACCATATTTAGTAAGTTACCTTGCTAAACTGTTTATCGATAGTATCGTCGTGATTTTGTTCCAACCAGTTTTTGTATGTTTTCTCAGAAATGAGATATTTTCCCGCGGTAAAAAGTATCCTATATGTTGACCCGGATAACCAGCTATCATCATACCAAATTTCATCCAAATCCCTCCAGTGGTTTTTCTGTGATGCGGTAACAGACAGACAGACAGACAGACAGACAGACAGACAGACAGACAGACAAAAATTCTAAAAACTATAGATTCGGCATCTGCATCGATAATAATGTCTATTTCAATAAGATTTTCCAAAAAATATTTAATGTACAGATTCGGCTTAGTTAGAATTTTATAATATGTATAGATTTATATTTATTATTTATATATTAAGCAACACTAAAAATCTCCTCTTTCAGTAACTTAAACTAGGATGTTACGAGGTGTGCTCTACTTTTAAGAATCTAACAATTTTAATTACGCTTTCGATAGAGCTTTTACCTTATTACGTTTTATAACGTTATTCATTAGAGTTACACATAATTTGGTAATTAGGAAAATAGTAGAGACTAAACTCATAAAATTATATTACAAGCAGCAAATATAAGTAATTTAATCGTATTATATCTATACATATTATAAAATTCTAACTAAGTCGAATCTGTACATTAAATATTTTTTGGAAAATCTTATTGAAATAGACATTATTATCGATGCAGAGGCCGAATCTATAGTTTTTAGAATTTTTGTCTGTCTGTCTGTCTGTCTGTCTGTCTGTCTGTCTGTCTGTCTGTCTGTCTGTTACCGCATCACAGAAAAACCACTGGAGGGATTTTGATGAAATTTGGTATGATGATAGCTGGGTATCCGGGTCAACATATAGGATACTTTTTACCGCAAGAAAATATCTCATTTCTGAAAAAAAATACAAAAACTGGTAGGAACAAAACCGCGACGATACTATTTGTAAACAGTTTAGCAAGGTAACTTACAAAATATGGTAAAACCTATAAAAATAGCTTATCTTGAAAATCAAATTATCAAAAGCGCTATTTTATCCATTAAAATAGTTATTTTAATTAATATTTATTTATGTGTTATTTAGATATTCGACAATAGATGTCGCCATGTGTTTTTAAAATACATAGTTTTAATCCCAAAAAAAATAATGTACAGATATATTATGACCTTTTTTCGATTTTATTAGAATTAGGTACTACTAAATCACCCGCGGCTCCGCCCGTGTTTAAATTATCAGTAAAGCAAACTTATTCGCTTCATAAATTAGTAACTATATACAATAAAATTGTAACTAAGCCGAACCCGTAAATTCAATATTTTTCGGAAAATCTTATTGAAATATTCATTATTAGCGATATAGAGCCCGAATCTATAGTTTTTAGATTTTTTCTGTCTGTATGTGACCGCATCACAGAAAAACCACTAGAGTGATTTTTATGAAATTTGGTATGGTAATAGCAGGTTATCCGGGTCAACACATAGGATTCTTTTTACCGCAGGAAAATATCTCATTTCTGAGAAAAAATACAAAAACTGGTTAAAGTAAAAGCACGATGATGCTATTAATATTTTAGCAAGGTAACTTACTTATATATTATGTTAAAACTATTAAAAAAACTTATATCTTAAAAGAAATATTAACAGCGCTATTTTATTCATTAAAATAGTTATTTTAATGAAAATTTATTTTTGTGTTATTTAGCTATTTGACAATAGATGTCGCCATGTGTTTTTAAAATACGTAGTTTTATCAAAAAAAAAATGTACAGATATAACCTTTCTATGACTTTACTATAATTACTACTAAATTACCCACGGCCCTGCCCGTGCTTAAATTTTTAATAAAACAAACTTTTTGGCTTTATAAATTAGTAGACATATAGTCATAGTAACATATTAGTAATATTTTGTTGGCCGAAACAATTTTCAAATGAGAATATTTGTAAATTTTTATTATTTAGTAAATAATGTTAATGTTTTTTAATCTTTTAATGTAAAAATTGGGCAAATGCAAATCCAACTTGCGCATTTTAGGTTTCGTATAGCAAAATGCTATGTTGTTTTTCTTACGTACGTGTTTTGTATGGTTAACACTAAAATAAATACGAATAATATTTACGTTTCCACAATATCTACTCATTTTTTGCACCGTAAAAATAAGTTCAATTTATATTATTTTATAACATTTTATGGAAAACAAGTTTATGGCTGTTAAACTGCCAGAGCGGGTAACTAAAAATATTTAATATCTCAAAAACTATGAAAAAGTATTTTAGCAACTGTTATACCTCAACTTTTTCACGTTTTTCTTGACACCTTTTCTTGGAACGTAAAGGCTTAAAGGACACAAAATGCTTACGTCTTTAATCATATTAGCAGAGCCATATGAAATAAAAAAATGTATTCGCTTAGAATTATTTAATAATTACACTTTCTTTTGAAAATCGTTTTGGAAAATATTACTAACTAGCGCTAATTAAGAAAAGTTATCATTATGTAATTGAAATAATCAGCTATATATTAAATTAATCTATAGTATAAATACTAATATTACTAATACTATTAGTAAAAAATGATTAAAATGAATTCCGTAGTTTGAGAGTTTATCGTGAAAAACTAAAAACAGAAGTATAGACATACATACATGTTATTGCTAAAACAAAAAGTTCAATTTAACGGAGGAATCTTTGTGGCATTGTCAATCTCTACCATTATTTACCAATCATGCGGTGCGCAATGAAAGTGGCATATGTAAGAGTATGCTAATGTGTAAAATCTAAGAATTTGGTTTTTGATCATCTGAACGCGGGCGGAGCCGCGGGAAATGCTAGTACTTTATAAAATGCGTTACATAGCTTTCTCCTTCTATTTTACGCTACACATGCCAAAATAATATAATATGTATAAATATTTACATTTATAGTTTAAATATTATGGCCTTTTTATACCAATATTTTACTAGTACAATGACTTTAGTCGTATGTAAAAAGTAGAATAGAATTTTTGATAAAAATATAACAGATCCGAAAATAGCAGTTCTTTATTCATCCAACCTAAAATTATATTAAGCATGGAAATTACATTTATTTTAGGTTATCATCCGAAACGATAATGATACCGACAGCGGTATTTGTGAGGTCCAAAACCGGATATCTGGCAATTTGTGACGACGCTCAAGAATATACCCATAGTAAGAATACTCATTTATATCTTAAAACATATTATTTGCTAAAGAATTTTCTATTCGGATGAGGTATAGTGAATATTTAAATAATATATCGATTACTTTTATAATATTATCTAATTAAAAACTAGAGGTAACAAGTTTACTCTTAACGATTGAAAGAGATGGAAGTTTTATCCAAAATTACCTATTTCCTTATTTTAATTTAAAACCTCCAATTCAGGTTTGAATATTAAAACAAACTTGTTCATTTTAATTCATATTGCGAACGTATGCTTCATCAGCTTTAGTTCTTTTTGCTTAATATTTTTAATATAGTGCATATTAAAGTGTGCTTTCAAAAGCATAGACCTATAACCTCTAAAAGACTCTCGATAGAACTTTTATTTCATTATAATATCATAGAGACGTTATTGCATTACATGATTTTACATGTCTAAAGCTAAATAAAAATGAACAAACATACAAGATATTATTATAAAAAGTACTAACAACTCACTCTCGCTTCGCTCGGGTTCGTCCCTAGTTACGTTTTAACGTTTAGCTCAAAGATGAGATACATATATTCCCGTGGTAAAAAGTATCCTATATGTTGACCCGGATAACCAGCTGTTATTATACTAAATTTCATCAAAATCTGTCAAGTGATTTTTTCGTGATGCGGTCACAGACAGACAGGCAGACAGACAGACGAAAATTCTAAAAAATATAATTTCGACCTCTGTATCAATAATAATGTCTATTTCAATAATAATTCCAAAAAATATGTAATGTTGTTATTCTTTAAATATTTTTATTCGGCTTAGTTAACATTTTATTATAATGTATAGATATTTTTAATACGAGTATCTTACTGTACATATACATTATACCATATAACCTCCCTAACTACGTTTGACTTTTTTTTGAGCGGAACCCGATTTCCTTTCTAAATTAAAAGTAGCCTCAGTTACTCCTTATAACATCAGCTATTTGCCAGTGAAAGTTTCGTCAAAATCAGTCCACCCGTTTGGAGATTAACCGAAACAAACAGACAGACAAAATTTTTATAAATTGTGTTTTTCTTATACATACTGTATAAGTGAAAAGCTTTTATTTCAACATTAAAAATAGACACTTCAATTTTATTTATCTGCATATATAATGGACTGTGTTCTCTCGAAGTCAAAATTCCCTAATAACGAGAACTAAATAGCGCTTGTCACTAACCGTTTCATTGTTTTACACTCAATCAGCGCTACTGCAGCTGTGAACATTTTTGAGCAAACCACAGTTTATTTTTAGGTTAGCTTTGTTTACGTTTTAATTTTGTAACACGTGGTTGTGACTAACGAACCCTTTTTTACTATTTCTGACGTTATGTCGGTAATTGTGTCAACTCTACAATTTATATATTTTTGTTTATTAGAAAAAATGTTTTTATATATTTGTTATCAGAATTAAATGAATTTGACGACACGTATGGCTCAGTTTGTAGTGATCCTACTTGCTGTGCCAGCGGACGCGGGTTCGAGTCCTACTGGGGGCATTAATTTGTGTAATGAGCACGAATGTTTGTATTCCAGTCATGGGTGTTTTTATTTATAATATGTATATTGCATGTATTTAAAGTTATATATGTGTAGTGTATTAACTCAATCTGGTATCCATAAAACAAACCTCGTAGCTTACCATGGAACTAGATGGGGCTGTGTATTATGTACCAACATATTTATTTATTTATTACTCTTTATGTCAAATTAGTGAAGTTTATAAACGTAAGACGTAACGTTATTTTTGGAAATAATCTAAGAGACACATTTATATTTAAGGAAGCACAACATTTGTGAAATCTCAATTTCGATGTAAATTGAATGAAATTTTCAAAGCGAGAAATTAGCTAAAAGTAACTAAGCCCAAAAGTTAGACTTCATCAAACTAAGAGAGACCAGGTTAGATCAGATCAAACTAGATTTTAATAATACAAATCTTAATTATTATTTTAAATTTAAAAATTTAATAAAGTTAAAATAATTAAAAGTTAAAAAAATAATTACTTATAATCTAAAATTTAATAGTACATTTCTACATAATATTAATGCTATTTTTTGCTTTAAAACGGCCAATTAATACAATTATTTATTACTAGCAGAACCCGTGCCTTCGCTCGCAATCAAACGACGAAAAATACGAAATTTCATACAAATATGTCCAAGGAATAAAAAGTTTCATGCAAACTATTATCCCCTATTTCACCCCCTTGGAGGTTGAATTTTGAAAAATCCTTTCTTAATAGATGCCTTCATCATATGAGTAATTCGTGTGCGAAATTTCAATTTTCTAGCCTTAAAGGTTTGGCCTGTGCGTTGATACATCAGTCAATCACTTTTGCCTTTTTATATATCTATATCTTTTTATATATATATATATATATATATATATATATATATATATATATATATACATATATATTTAAATACATATGGACTTAATGCCCCAAGGTGCACTTCTAAGAGTGCAATTTTAACTGGCACTGGCTAACATTTTTAAAAGGCAATAACCAGTATTCTAACTCTGATTAATCACACCTTGCATACCTACTTATTGTAATGTTGCTTCATGCACACGAAACTGCGTGACTCACTTTTGTTCTTCAATTAAAGAGTTGTTTGAACAACTTTTTTCAAAGTTAGTATTCATGTATAGTGACGGAGAGTTTAAAATTTAATACATATTCAAAGATAAGAACAGGATTAAAGTTTTTTTGTATACTTAGAAAAGTTTGAAACTCTATTCGTGCGCACATTCAGTGGGTTATTTAAATGTATTTATAAATAATATAAAATAAAAATAAAGCTCAGCTTATAATTTATGTATTTTTTTTTATGATTCTAATCCGATACTTCTGTGATTGAATTAAATGTTTATGTTACTAATACACTAAAAAAAAACAAGCTTTTGGGAGTAACGACCAAATCTCAGACTCTCGAATGTCAAAATAATCCAAACAAGCCCAAACCAAAAGTAGTGCTATTATTAGTAATTAGAGTTCCATTTTCCACCTCTTAAGTATATCCTCAGATCAACTCGATGATACCTTATAGTTCAGAAACAAATGAACTTGCCAAGTTCACGTCAATAGTATCTTAATCTTCATCCTTAAAATAAAATAACGTTACCTACACTCGAAAACAAAGAATTACGTGGGAAACCTCGATATAATACCGAGAGTTACCTTCATAGAATACAAATTACAATTTTTCCTCGAGAAATCAATCGGTGAACATAGGTACATAAAAAAGCAGTCATGAGGACTGCCGACAGAAGTGAAAACTTCAAATTATAAACAATCAGTTGTTATTTTGTGATGTTCAAGTCAATTGTTTAATCTTAAATTAAAATTTGTGAATTAAATATGTTTACATTTATCTAGTTTTGACATCTATCGGCACTCTGAGTGTTAGCGGTAACACGTCACGTGACCATGTCGATGACGACTTGCATGAATTTACTCAAACTCCAAACCTGCCTATAGATGTTGTCACTTTAAAAATATACACATGGAAAATAAAACCACCTCTTTCTTTGAAGTCGGTTAACAAAATTATTGCCAATAAAATCCGTAATTATTTAAGAAAGAAACAAATAAGTATTGAACAGCATTGCTAATGAGTTAAAAGATAAAATTTCAACTGGTTTTTACGCGTCCACTCCACCTGCGCTCTTCGCATCGAGGTTAAGGTCACGCGCGTCCCGCATTAACCGAAACATCGCGAACCGACCCGAACTAACGTAAAAATGTCAATGTAAATATTGTATTCCCGCCACGCCGCCATCTTGGTTTTCGGTTTAACCGGTTTGGGATGAGACGCCAGTAGCATCGGAATGTCTCTTTTATTGGATTTCTTTTGACTGTCACACAGCTGTATGACGGATTGTCCCAAACGGTCCGGGACGTCGGTAATTTTTGTTTTGCTTTTATATCCAGTTATTATATTGTAGCTAAACAATAAAAGGACAACGTTGATTTAAGCTCACGTTCATATTTGTTAGTATCTATTTGAAAATTCGTAGATCTTTATTGCAGTTAATAATAACATTACAAAGTAGATTAGAGTTTTCACCGACATGTAATGTAGTACTTAATATCCTCTTCTTGTTTGTTCTGGACGATGCCAGCAATTAAGACTCATAATCTCCAACACTCCTATAATTAATAGTACAGAAATTAAAACTCTTGCTATAAACGTAGAGTACACTGCACAAAAAATATAACGAAGCTTAGCTGTTCCGAACATTAATTAAGACGAAAACAATAAATACCGAAAGGTCTCAAGGAGATTTAGAAGTATTGATCCTTATGTTGTTTGAACGAAAGTCTTTTTCAAACGGAACAATTGACTAGTTTGTTCCGAACACATTGTGGTTTGAAAAAAGGTTGGCATTAGCGCCGACAGATTTTCAATTGGACTACAATCTTACATTGTGTGTATTGCAAGAGCTAAATGTTGCTGGAAAATGTTCTAGTCCATGGCACGATAGATATAGTTTGGTACTGTCGGGGGTAAAACAGCGAACGAGTTGCTAACGAGGGGAAAAGTGCCTATTTCCGAGGCGTAATGACCGTCGTGACAGCCTTCGTCACCCGACCAAACGCAGGGTGAGCCAGTCTGGATGCTTGTTAAATAGTCAGCCGGCAGCAACACTAAACCATGTACTTAACTAGAAGTCATTTAAGCCTATATTATTTTAAATACACCGACCACGTTTGCTAATCGGGCTACTATTATAAAGAAAATTTATAAATGCGTACGTATGATACTCCTTCACGTTGTAAAAGGCTGGATGGATTTGGATGGAATTTAGTACACAGGTACATTCTAACCTGGAGGAACATATAGACTACTGTTAGAAGCCCAATGGTGCGTTCAAGGATATAATTTACGATTAGGATGTATTGTATTCAACCCTTTTTAACATCCCACTGCTGGGCACGGGCCTCGCTTCAATACGAGGAGGATCATGACATAGTCCACCACGCTGGCCAAGTGCGGGTTGGCGGATTTCACATGTCTTTCGAAAACTTGCTAGGTTCTCTCAGATATGCAGGTTTCCTCACGATGTTTTCCTTCACCGTAAGGCAAATGGTAATCATGTTAGAGAATATGATTCGCATATGAAAATATCAGAGGTGCGAGACCCGGGATTTGAACCCGCTTCACTCGATTTCCCAAGAGAGCGCGCTACCACTGGGCTACCACTGCCACGATTAGGATATTTTTTTTATAATTTATTTAGAAGGATTTTAGTTTTAGTTTTCTTTTTTTTTGTAGATGGCATTCTTAAATAAAATGTTAATCGTAAAATAATAAGGCTAACTTTGTATATTCGAGAAGAAATAACAAATACAAAAAAACAGTACGAAATAAAATATCATAATATATTATTGTTTGATACGTACTATATGGTTTTACTACAATTTAAATAAACTACATACAAAATGTATAATTGCGTTTTTTCTAAGTGTAAAAAATGCCAAAATATATCCTATTACTATAGCCTTAGAGTTCAATTTTCACCAGATGTAACGAATTCCTATAAAAATAAATAAATAGAAAATTGCAATTAAGCCAGTCTTGAAAGCTTTAAAATCGACGGTACTGGTTTAGTCCCCTGTCAGCGTCCTGAGATTTATTTAAAAAGTTCCGTACAGTCAGAATGCAATGTGTTTTATTTTGAGGAAAATCGATTTCGCTGAAAATGGTCGGATTAGATTGGATAATTTAAAGAGTTTAAGTATGTGTTTTTTTAAGAATGTGTAATTAGTTTTCTTGTCTGAATTTAAAATATTTTTATTGAATATTTTTACTAAAATACAAGGAAGTTAGCAAATTTTAAACGTTTTTAGGTCTGACCTAAATATTTTATTATTGTATTATCAATAAATTACATTCATAAACGTCTAAACTAATTTTACAATGTGTCTGTACAACAGTTTTATGAACTTTTTTAATTTTATGATTGCCAAATCTACGCAGTTTACAAAGACAATAAAAATCGGTAAAATATTTTTAATTTAACTTAATAATTTGCTTTAGTTTTCCTGTAAAAAATATAAAAAAAATATTTACCATTTAAAGCGTGTCGAATAAGAATAATATTATGCAATATAAATAATATTTTTATTATAATTTTATTTAATTTTTAAGTTCAATTAAATAAATAAAACTTATCCATACAGCTACGACTAGTGTACGCTAATAAAAACATATACAAGTAATTCTACGTTACAAACAACCCACACTCTCACGAAAACTTGAATGGACCCACACACTAAAGGATGCGTTGCTAAAAGTTTTTGTTTTACTTAGTCGAGTGTTGGTCTTTTGCTATTGTCTCTTCTTTCAATGCAAATAGCATTGCATTGGGAATATCGAGTATTATGATTTATAATGTTATTAAATAATAATAATGTTTTAAATTTATATCCTTATAAAATGTGTTAATACCTTATCAATATTAATATTTATTTATAATGTTAGTTGTTTTGTCCCTATATTAGGCAGTAACAGATATATTTTGCAACTTTTATTTTAAGTGAGTATAAGAACACCAGACATTTTTCCGTGCCTTTTTATGAATTTTAGTTTTAGTGATTTTTTGTTTTAAAAAGTAAAGTTTTAATCTTGCGTTCTCGATGAAATTTCAGAATTAGCCCTTGCTACTTTAAAGCTTTAAGACCAATGAAGCTGCAAATTGATGTTGGGCTCTCAAGTCTTTTTACGTGTGGGATGATAGCATTATTGATATAGGAAGTCAGCTTCCCGATTGGTCCTATGCATAAAATAGTTTGAGATTAGTAGTAGTAGGCTAATTTTTATCCGTGAGGATACTGTGTTATATAAAAGTTATATAAAGTTACTGCGCGACTAAAGCAAAGCCGGTTGGAACGCTAGTAGTAGTAGTAGTAGTAGTTCAACCGGGCCAGAGCCACATTGGGATGTGGTGTCCACTTCGGTGTGCGGTGTACCGTTCGGGTTGCTCCTGGTACTTCTCTGACAGCAGAGTGGAACGTGGAAGCAACTTCTTGATTGCATGGTCTGCTTCTAGTGGGTAGTACTGGCTTTTCTTAAGCCGATGAGTCCTGTATAACCACCTGTATGTACACAGGTGATATCCGCAAATACATTAAAAAAAGGTACAGAGGCAAGTCATCTGTTATTCTAAACTTTATAATTCCATTGCCGACACATGTTACTTGCAAAGCGACTACTACATGTTGTAAACGTAAGTGAATGCACATATGAATGGTCAATTTTCCAGATGACTGTGGACTGCGGTTTCTCGCTTTGGTTTGAATGTCGTCATAATATTAATATCTTAGGAAACCTCTTGTATGCAAGTATTAGCACAGATATATGTAGATGTAGTGTTGTTTGCTAATTATTAATTTATTAAATAATTAAAAAATAATATACTATCATTGTTGTAATTCAATGCATATTTTTATCAATGTAAAAATAGTCTAATATCAAAAGGGGTTAAACATAATCAAAACAAACATTGAAGTAAACGAAGAATGTTTACTTTGACCAATGGTGCTAATAAAATTTCCTAGTTCCTTTAGACTTCAGACCGATTAACTATTGAACCGATACTTGCCGATATCTAACTTTCTTTGAATGTTACAAAGATCCTAGGCCCTTGACCCGTAACTTTCTCAAACTACAAAACCGGCGGCTATAAATATGTTTTAACTTCTCGAGTTAGCCTCACTATGCAAGACGTTAAACGCTATAATGTAATATAGGTAAAAGTTGTAAACAAAGAAAACTTTGTCTCTTCGAAGCGTTGTTTTGTTAGAATGGCTATATTTCATAAAGATAGCGCAATATTATTGTACATTCTCATTATAGGTGAAAGGCATAGAAATCACACAATCACTATTATAAATGCATGAGCTTATCATTAAATGTGTAATTTTGTACATTTCTTACTCCTTCACGCTGGAACCGCTGGTCGGATTTGGTTGAAGTTTAATATATAGATAGACTATAATTTGGAGTAACATATATGTACATATGCTAATGTAAGTAATAAAATTTTCCAAAAGTAGGCGCTGCATGTATATAATAATAATAATATAAATACAGAAGACATCCAAGGATGCATTCGAATATTTATTTGCATAAAGAATAAATGATACCTAAGAATATTTCAACTGAATATTTAATTTATCCTTTTTTATGTTATAAAAAAATTTCATAATTCATTCATATACCCAGTTATTCCAGTTATTCAAATCATCTCAATAAGACAGTTTTTATTTTAAAACTAAATAAAAAAAAACTAAGTACGCGGTCTTAGTTTTACTATGCTAAGTGAATGTAAAGCGATTTAGGTGATTAAGCTCGATATTGGATGAATAAAGAAATACTTTTGCGACTAGGTCGTAAAAGGCATCCTAAGTACAGAAAACCGCTATAATCGTGAAGGCAGACCCTTTCCTTGAGGTGAGCCCATCAAACCTTACGAGTCCAATAAAACATGATAGTTTTCCATTAACATAGACGTATGGGTGCGGATTACCATTCCTATCAAGAAATATATTATTTATAAACAGTTACCCGAAAAATTGTTTTTGTTATTATGTATTTAATGGAAAATAATTATCTTCATTGTTTAAAACTTCATTATTCATTCATTTTGAACTAAAATTTTGAACGTAAACTTTATAAATAGGTTATGGTAGTCTTCAAAATTCATCTATCGGGCAGAGGCCATTCAAATAAAATGAAACCTCGAAAACGGGCCGCGCACAACAACAATGGACAGAAAAGACTGAGCTGTTTAAGCCTCAGTCCCGTTTTAATTAAAAAAAAAACTCCGAAAGAACATAATCAAGATAGATTTTGGTCAAAATTTATTTACGTACAGACAATTGATTACGATTAGTTAATTCAGTTAGCAAGGTTTTCATATTTCAATCGTAAATTACTGGCTTTGGCTGCGTTACACCGATTTCAAACACACTTTAAAAGTAGTTTTTCCGATTTTTGATGTGGAATACTTTCTAAACCTTTGGGGTATAATAATTTATTTAAATTTACCTAGGGTCCTACTCCCATTATGAGGTAAACTTACAAAAATAAACATGAAAATCCGTTAATGATTGAATAAGGTATCACATAACATACACACTAAAAACATATGATGTAGGTACTATAAATATATGGAAGGAGATTATCGCCAGAAATAGAGGAGAGTGGATAGAAAAGAGAGAGGCCTTTGCCACTAAAAGCTGAAAAAAAAACATAATAGTGGAGGAACCATTTTTAAGTCAGCCAAAAATGAAAAGAATAATGTTCCATCACTTGGGTTAATTGATCAAATAATAACAATTATTTTTTACTTAACTCTTCAAATAATAAAAACTAGCGACTCATCCTCGCTTCGCTTCGGGTTCGTCCCTAGACGAAAATCCCACAGGAATCGTACATTTTTCCGGGATTATAAATAGCCTATAGCCTTCCTCAATAAACGGGCTATCTAATGCAAAAATAATTTTTCAAATCGGATTAGTAGTTTCTGAGATTAACGCGTTTAAACGAACAAACAAACTCTTCCTCTTTATAATATTAGTATAGATGTATAGCTAAAATATAGTAAGAAATCTAGAGAGCCATACACTGTAATTCTCACATAGGTGCTATATGAGCAAATTCATCTGAAATTTAGTATACAAGAGTTCAATTCACTCGAAGCTGAATATACATAAAAAATCATAAGTTACAAAATATGAAAAATCTGATTACCCGAATGCCAAATAAAATAAAAAAAGAAGAGTAAGTAGTCCCTTAATATTCAAAAGTTTTCCATAATCGTTTTTACATATTCATTGAGGTGCGTTTGAGACGCGACGTCTGTACGAATTTGAATAACAAATGGCTGACATCTGCATGTTTCTAACTGAGATTTCCACGTTACGGTCAATTCATTATTACAGAATACGATATTGACGGACACAGTTAACCAATTTTTACATAATTTCTTTATCCTAAATTTGCGTAAAAAGAAGCTTTATGATAAGCTTTCATTAACAACTTTAGAGCTTTGTTTGCAAAACTTCATTCTTTTTATTCAACATTAAGAAAGTTGGAAAGGACGATAATTTATGCTAACAAAATTAAGGTAACTGCTGTCATGATAATATGGTAGACCTATACATTTATTTTGGATTGTTACTGTTGCTTCATAAAAGAATACAAATCCGTCTTATAAAAATATCTTTAACAATCGCTTCGTAAACATGTTTATTCCTTTATAAATATCCACGAAAAATAACCTCAACTAAGCTGTACTGTTGAAATTACGAACAATTTTGTATTTTTTATTTGATTCAAGCGTAACAGTGTAAGTAATAACCGTACGTGAATCAGATAAAATAAGCTAAATTTTAAAAGAAATACGCACGCAATAAAACAGACACAAACAAACAAACAAACAGACAACAAATTCCTATAAATAACAAAAAAATATCTTGGACAGGAATAATTAAGATTCAATGAAATAAAGTTAATATAATATAACACATTCTTTATAAAATTATTTGCTTTAAATTATAAGACCTAATTTGACCAACTTCAACAAAGAAGGTTGTTTTTTTATGTACGCTAAGCGATATCTTGCGCAAATGTGATTATTTTAATGGTAAATAGTCTCAGAACTCGACAATCTCATCTAAATTACAAGTAAGAAAGATCACGTCTAAGATTAAATAATTGCTTTTAAAGTAATACATTTAATGTTACTGTACATTTTAAAATGTTTAAATATAATTATTAAAGTATTTCTATCTCATTTTATATCGAGTCAGGTTAAAATTTAATGACTAGATTAGTTTTTTAAATATATGAAGATTATAAAATTGGCGCTAAATCTATTTTTATGTGCAACATGGGTAGTATTGAGACTAGACAAACAGTCCTGAGGTCATCGGTCTGCATCGATATAACGTCACCGATGGGCTACAAACGCAAGCCGAATAACAATGATAAATGTCCAGTGCCTAGCACGGTGATTAAATTTTCCACACAGTCTACGTTCCAATATGGTACGAATTCAGATACTCTTGAAGTTATTTCTATGCAAATGAAAAAATTGTTACTTGTCTTTGCAAAAATGACTAAAATATTGTCAGTATGAATGTCAGCATTAAGCGAGATATAATTTTTTTTTTAATTTATAACTGTTTTTATTTAAAAAATAAACATTTTATAAGCTGTTGAAAGCACGATGGCCCTTTTATTATGAAACATTCAATGGTAAATTATGAAAGATTTTTGCTTAACAAATATTCCAGTGGTTTTGATGGCACGAATTCTGACGCAAAAGGACTTTACTGTCATTCGCAGAATTACAGCTGTGATGAGATAGAAAATTAGTAATTTGTTAACAGCAAATTAAAGTAGCAAATATTATAATTATAATAATAACTATTATAATAATAATAACTTTTATAATAATAATAACTTTTATTAAAAATAAAATTATTTATTAAAAATTACTAAACTTTATATTTCAGCACTGTCAGTCTGCTCTATAAAATGAATATGATTTCCCATACAAACTTAGTTATCTTCTTTTAGGAACTGAACTTTAAGAAATTCTTATTACCTAAGTAGCGACCTGCCCTTGCTTCGCTCAGGTGCATTCCTAACTTCCTAGGTATCTACGCGGATTTTTTCACAATTTCATGGGTTTTAATTTTTTTGCGCGAACCCCTGATTCTTGTTCTAAAATAAAAGTAACTTAAGTTAATCCTTATAACATCAGCTATCGGCCAGTGAAAGTCCCGTCAAAATCGGTCCAGCCGATTCCGAGATTAGCCGGAAGAAACAGAGAGACAGACAAAAATTGTAGTTTTTTCTTTTCAACCCACTTCTTCAAAAAAGGAGAAGATCCTCAATTCGGTTGTATTTTATGTTTGTTACCTCATAACTCCATTATTTATTAATGGATTTGGACAATTTTTGTTTTCTTTGAATGTGTATAGTACTTTCAGATTGGTTTCATTTAAATTTCAAAAAATCACCATCCATAAGAGTGGAAAAATAGCTAATGATGAGTTTAACCTACTTCTAATTGTCATATTGACTTGAAACGTTGCAAGTGTTTCTATTTCCGTTAATAGTGCAGTAGTTCGGTATCGTCGACCTGATCTGATGGTAAGGCCAGAAGGTAGATACGTGAAACTCTTCAACGGCTAATAGTAGATACTTTGAATTTGGGCTTATTTTGTTTAATTTGACAAGCACGGATGTAGGGCCAGAATTTTTAGTGTTACTAATAAAAGCGAATTTTAGTTTGTCAGTCTTCATATAAAAATTGGCATCAACCTAACTTAAACGGCTTAAGCGAATATTTTATTAAAATACTTTCTTCTTACTATCGGTGCCAGCCGATACAAATCAAAGCACACCGACTTTGATAATATTTTATTAAGTATATATAGTAGTAAATGAAAACTACCAATAAGTTATTTTTTTACCTTTTAGTGCTTTTGAAGTCGGTTTTTATGTTATTTTTAAGTTTTTTAGTACCGTATATACCTAATTTCATATGCATTTAGTAAAAAGCTGTTATTTTAATACTACAAACAGACACTTCAATTTGATTTATCTGTATAGATAACCCAATAGATCTTGATCCACCTTTGATTCGCAGGCTAGAAAGTAGTCTATGATTCTCACCGGCTAATTATCTATTATATCTAGATACAAAAAATCAAGCTATATTCTTCCTTTACTGCGATAAAGAAGGACAAACAAACATACATAATATATCTAGATTCACATATATAATTATGAAACACATCTAATATAGGTCTGTGCATGAGCTTAATTAATGATTACTTTTTCTAGCGAGTGCAACTGAGCGTAATACATATTTCACGCATATATAAATTCAATAATTCCATTACTGCTATAACCTTCGTGGATATTTGTTTAGCCTCCACTGACAAGTTAGGAAATTAACAAGCAACGAGAAGAGGTATTTAAGTAACGATGCCAAGGATGCTTCGTTAATGCAAATAAGCAAGAATTACAGCATTGGATTGCAACACTAGTATGATACTGCCTACTTTAGTAAACCCTATACTCTATAATAACAACGGAATTTGTATGCACTAATTTTATAATATGTTGTTATTCAAAATTTCTCATTGTGTGAAATATAATATCTTACACAAAATTTATTTTTTGTACAATTCTTTACAGAAGTAGACTTTTGTAGCTTATTCTATAATTATGTAATAGCTCTATTGTGACTATATATATATATATATATATATATATATATATATATATATATATATATATATATATATATATAATTTTTAAATATTATTATATACTTTATATAAAAATATTTAAAAAGATTACTAAAACGATATTATATAAGCGCGTTAATTATTCAAAAGCTCATGTATAGATATTGATCTTAATTAAATTCATTATGTTGGCATGTCGTTTGGTGGGTATAAAAGAATAAAAAAAAGAGGTAGGAGAGCGGTACAGAGATGGGAGGCCGAATGATTTTTTAGTTCATCGATACTGTCCCTAGTGTATGGTGTAGTGTACAGGAAACATAAGTCTGTATTCACTGTCTATAGTGAAAACAAACAATAATGACATTTAAATAACTTGTAAAGCAAACAGTATAGTTTATGTACGTAGGTACAACTAGTAAAAAATGAGGCGTAATTTTATTCCTATTATGTACATTGGAGTAAAAGTGCAACATATTTAAAGAAGTTAAAATTTACTTCGTTTTATTTAATACAACCAATTAAAACATTTACATACGCCATGAGCTTTCAATACAAATTCAATTAACGTGAGAACATAGATGTCAACAACCCTTTTCGGTTGAAAATAACCCAAATAGATCCACAGATTAGCTATTGACAAACGAAATAAAACTTTAAATATGATGAGAAAAGAATTCAACGTTGTCGCCGAGGCGTGTCTCCAATATACTAGAAGAGCCACGCAACAGATCCCTACGAATATGTTCACGAGTTCACTTCGAGTTACTAACACTCTCAATTCATTTTGTGAACTGAATACATTATATTACTATAAGACACAACCGACCTTATACCTCTTACTTACGGACGAAACTCAACCAACAGTCTATATATGCCGAAATAAAAGGGAAAATTCAGCCATTTATCCACACCATTCTCAATTCTATATCATGTAGTATGGGGTACAAAATTGTTTTGAAATGTTAAAGGCTTTAGACATATTTTTATAAATCCTGAACTGTGATCATGGTGAGACACACGTGTAATAATAATTATTATTACAATTGTAATTAATGATTGTACAAATTTGTACTTTAGTTACAAAGTATACTATTATCTATATTCATTTACGGTTATGAAATATGTCTGTTTTTACGTTTACGTCCATGATTTATTAGTCCGATTTGAAAAAAAAGGATTATTTTTTTTAATTAATAAAGCTTATATCATCTATATAACTACGGAACATCGACAACGGGACCATCTTATCACGGAGAAAGCTTTATGGGAGAAGCATTTACAGATGAATAAACTGCGCAGACAGAGCTACGAGCGGCGCTAGTTTCAAATAATTTGTAACACTAATTGATGTTACAAGGAAAATTTAAAAATAATTGCATATTTATAAATGTTGCAAATTACACAATTACTTTGAATATGTTTATGCAAAGAAATATACAAACCGTAAAGTTTGCAAGACTTATTTACGTAAAACTCTGTACAGGGAAATCTAAATTAATGGCTAAACGCATAAAATTTTTCTTCGCAATAAAGATAAAGAAACTCTTTTGGTCACCAGCGACGTGTTTTATGTACAACCCATAACCATTACAGCAAAATTGATTTCAATTTTATGGTTTCTGCTCCTCTGAATCCAATCATTGTTATCGCTTGTGTATGCTATTAAAATGTAATGAGACCAAGCGTTTTAGAATGTGACCCAAATATCTATCGATTTCGTTGAGGCAAGCAGCTCTTTTGTCATATAAAAGATCTCTCATTTGAACCTGAACAGTTGATTAAAAACTTTTCACTAAAATTTTAGAGAAATGTAGAGCTAGAACGATCTCTTTCTGAAAAGATAGCTTAATAAATACACAAATTAATATTAAAAAATATAACAAAACAAAATTTAGAATATAAACTATAATATAGCGTTTTGAGACCTTAAAATGAGATGAATAAAGGCTTAAAGTAAGTGATTATAAAATGCCTGTATACAGTTAAGCTTCAACGGTACTTTGCAAGCTGCTTGTTAGTCTATGATGATATTGCAGTTGTACTACATATCGCGCTATCTCAATAGATTGACACGCAGGCTGAGACGCGCCAACACTAACTTATGGATCCTTGCCAGACCGGAGCGAATATGGTGCCCGTTAGCCAAACTTTGCTATTATACTCGAAATTTTAATCACGAGTAAAGAAACGTAGGTTTATCCAAAATGAACTATTTTACACTATTCGTTTAGTTTACTTCGTATGTGAAATAAAATGTCTTCCATACAATTTATTGGACCACTATTATAAATGCTAAAGTTTGTCTGTGTGTATATTGTTACGTGACGTTGAAATGGCTGATCAGATTGGGATGGAGTTTAGTTAGACTATGACGTAACGTAAGCGAGCGAGCGAAGCGAGGGTAAGTAACATGAGTGTGGATGATTAAGTACTAATTGTTATGAATATAAACTAAAATAATACAAATTATGTATTTTTAAATCATTTATCGTACACTCAAATGATTTTTTGAATTGAAACTTTTTAGAGTCGTTGTGATTTAAAACTCGATGAAACGAAAATGCGACACTAAAAAGAGACACACATAAATATATATGATTAAGCCGGCGAGAGAATGAGATAGAATACATTGCCATGTTGTTGGTAGCCGTTGTTATTATCTGACAAATATATAGTATTATATTCTTTCCGAATAATATGCCTAATATGCCTTATTTAATAATTGATTTGTTTTGATTTGATTGTGATATTTGCCAAAGAAAATTTACTTTAACCGCGCATAAAGGTTACACGAACCCAGTTTATTTATTTTATTTTCCCAACGGGTGAAGTTCATTTCTAAACAATACAGACGTAATATGGGCTGTTGGGACATTTGATATCGATCATGCGGCCTGCAATCTAGCGGCAAGCATTGACTCTCGTATCGTGCAAATCGCTGTCTGATTTGAGTGCCACATAACATCCACAATGCTCATATTCAAGTCATATTATATAATATAATATATACATTATACAGTAAATACCATTAGCATCAACAGCTATGTTTTCATAACGGAATAAACTTTTATAATTATCAGTTAAAAAATCTGCAATAGTCATGCATTTCAAAAAGTAATTAAAATGTTGCACACCTAGATTAGTAGGTTCATATAGTACGTACATATGACGTATTGTATATAGATGTAATGATAGAGTATCTAGTTCTCAAGTAGAACTTTTGATTGCGGGTTCGATTTTCATTTCAGGTAAAAAATTGCAATACCTATTATTTATACTTAATGCGAAACCATACACATATTTTTCTAAGGTTAAGTAAAAAAACATTAAACCTGCTAGCAAATTAAAACTAGTTCAGCAAAAAAATCTCCAGTTCGAAGAGGAACTGCCGAAAGAATTCCGTCGGGACTATATCATAATGTCTTTTATTATTAGTATTGTGTAAACCTTATATTATAATCATTAGGGTCTATAATACCAAATACCTATGAAGTGAGGATGTCTGGGGTAACTGATTATGTCGTCCTTGCGTTATCTTTCCGTCACAAGGGCGCTCCACCAAAGCAAGGAATAAGGTATAATTCACAGGGTCATCACTACAACAGAGCAATAACAAATATATGTAATTGTTTAAATTTGAAGAAAAAAGAATTTAATAATATTTGAATATTGATCACTGTTTACACGTCATGATTATTGAAATTTGAAAATATTAAGATTTCTTATGATTGCAATGCAATAAGCAAGTTTTTAACAAAATATACGTTTAAAAATAAATGCGAATAACCAAGAATGCAAGAACTACCTAATATATCATATAATAAGTATCTTACGATATTAAATAGTGAACGGATTATTTCATGATGATACAGAAGTATTAAAACTACAACATTTTCATATACTGTTTCTGAAAACATTTTTGGTTAGGTATATACACAGTCAACATGATTAACTATATTTTATAAGATAGATGCGATTTCCGTTACGCGACACCCCTATCTTAAGCATCATACGTTTGGTTAATTAACTAATATAATGAAACAATTAGCGTTAAGAGTAGCCTAGATATAATAGGTATTATGAACTGTGAATATTAAACTGAATACCACAATAAATTTTTAACAGTTTATAATCAATACATTAACATATAGATAATAATCATAGTTTCTTTTTATGCAATATTCCTTTTTTTATAGGATAGGCAAACGAATAAATTATTAAAAACACAAAATTCATAGCAATAAACCTTAAAAAGAACTTCACAAGAATCTTTAACAAAATGTAATTTTCAACCGAATCATTAATTCATCCATTAATGTACTTTACAATATAAACTCACGAACGGCTTCTATTTACATTTTGTGGTAGCATACCTAGTTTTATTCAAAACTAGCGACTCACCCTCGCTTCGCTCGGGTTCGTCCCTAGGTTGATTCTCCATACAAACTTTCATCCCTGGAAAGGACAAAGGACAAAAAGTACCCTATGTCCTTCCCAGGGTCTCAAACTATATTCTTACCAAATTTCATCTAAATCGGTTCAGTAGATCCAGAGATTACCTCCTACAACCTCATATACTCACAAACTTTACCTCTTTATAATATTAGTATAGACTAGCGGCTCACCCTCGCTTCGCTCGAGTTCGCCTCTAGACAAACAAAAACAAATCTATCCCACGGGAACCGTACATTTTTCTGGGATAAAAAGCCTATTTGTTATTCTGATATCTGAAATATATTATTGTAAAGTTTCATTAAAATACAATCAGTAGTTTTTGTGTACTAAGGTGTATAAGTTACTATAGTTTTTTAATTATCCCATGGGAACTCTTTAATTTTCCGGGATGAAAAGTATCCAAAATGTTGACCGGGGATATAACGTATCAACATGCAAAATTTCATTTAAATCGGTCCAACAGTTTCAGAGATTACATTAAGCCCGTACAAACAGACAAACAGACAGAGAAACAAAAAATTTGAAAAAATATCTGGATTTGTTCTATTTCTCTTCTTACATCCCCCTGACTCGGTTTTAGGCATTTTTTTTCTATGTACAGAGTACAGACATTCGACCTCTACAGTTTTATTATATGTAGGTACTATAGATGACCTAAATAATATTTTCAAGTGGTGTAAACGAACTTAAAAGCAGTACTCCTAAAACACTCCAGTCTAAATATCAAAATATTTCAACTATACGAAAAAGCTTAATTTAATTAGTAGGAAGATTAAATTTAAACCGATTATATAAACCTCATACGGCATGACCTCGTTCTTCGACTTGCTTACTTAATGCTAAAATTCTTATTACATAGTGACTTGCCCACACACTTTTCGTATAATCCGATATGATCTAATTCTTACAAGTTGGACATATCCAATTTCAACTTGGTCAGCATTAGTAAATGTATTTCTGAGTAAATAAGTGTCATTAAATAGTATATTATAGACTAACTAGCGACTCACCCTCACTCCGTTCGTCCCTTCTTACGTTTTGATGTTTAGTATAGATTTCTCAGAGATGAGATATTTTCCCGTAGTAAAAAGTATTCTATATGTAGACCCGGATAACCAGCTTTCATCATACCAAATTTCATCAAAATCCCTCCTGTGGTTTTTTCGTGATGCGGTAACAGATAGGCAGACAGACAGACAGACAGACAAACAGACAAACAGACAGACAGACAAAAATTTTATAAACTATAGATTCGGCCTCTGTATCGATAACAATATCTATTCCAATAAGATTTTCCAAAAAATATTCAATGTACAGATTTTACTTAGTTAGAATTTTATTATATGTATAGATTTCTATCTACGGCTCCATCTGCGTACGATGTCTTAAAGAAGACTAACGAAAGCCGTAATCTGAAGAGAAGAGCGCATTGAGAAGCATTTTCAACTAGTTGAATCAAAACATACTCATGTAATGTCGGCTGTCTATAAAGCATTACAGTAGCATAGAATGCAAACTAGTTTTTTCCACAAATAATCTATCTACAAATTTGATTCTGTTACCATTTATATAAAAAATACATGTATGTCATATTTCTGTCAGTGAATGCTAAGCTAGAGGGAGCCAGGTCGATTTTCGCACACGAATGTGTGTTAATGTTTTTATTTAGCATGATATATTTATCCTAAATAAAATACTGAATAAGAATACTCTAACTAGACAAAAGGCGGGATAACATTCCAATAGCTGATACAATACACTGTCTCATAAATGAAATTTGCAGAATAGAGTTACATGTGAGTGGGTCTATTAAGCACCATAAGGATTACGGATATAAATAAAAAAGAACATATTCACAAATAAAATGCAGATTCTTACAGCATCCACCTCAACTGAGATAAAAATTGATTCATTAAATTTTGCAGCATTAAATTAGTCGGCATCTTTATTTAAAATACTCTTATCCACGAGGGTTTTTTTTCTGTTTAAAATTTATCTGTCAACCCGATTCATTAATAAAAGGTTATTTTAAATCGTTGGTTTTATCTAACTAAGCTTCTGGTAGGATGTGCTAAGTCCAGTGACGGTTAGTAATAAATTTATTGGTCCAAGTAAGGTAGAGCAGATGTCTTGTGGGTACTTTACAGATGGATGTGTTCACCCTTTCTGAAACGATACCACTAATTTCTGTTTTGTAGATCTAATTATAGTGAATATAAGACTTTTTATTTATTATTATTACAATTACAAATACCTATTGTAACAAATAATATTTTGTATTAGGCTACAAATATCAGTTAAACAATTTGATGAAACTCAACCTTGTAATTAATGTTAGTTAATTAATTTTAAACTATTAATAATTAATTTTTAATTAATAACCAGTAATTATTTATTTTTTATACCAACCAAGAAGGAGGGTTAAAGTGATAATCTATACTTACTATTATAAATGTGAAAGTGTGTTCGTCCTTCTTTCACGTCGAAACAGAGTGACGGCTTTACGTGATTTTTTGTGTCGAGATAGTTAAAGGGGTTGAAAGTGACATACTTGTTACAGCGGGAGATCAAATCATTCTCACGGGAAAAATCATCCCGGAAAAGTGCACGGTTCTTGTGGGATCAATTTTATTTTTGTCTAGGAACGAACCCGAAGCGAAACTAGATTGAGTCGCTAGTATATATATATATATATATATATATATATATATATATATATATATATATATATATATATATAATATAGTCTAACCTTTTCATACTAACCCTTAAAACTACCAAGGGACGAACCCGATCGAAGCGGGGGTAAGCCGCTAGTAAATTAATAATTAAGATACCTGCCATAATATCCGAGTCGTAATCTGTCTGAGTTTAAATTTAACCAAAGGCTCTGTCGATCAAACGGGATTTGGGAACAATATTGAATAAAATTAATATAAAAATAAACATTTGCAAGTAGTGAATTGGGGATTAATCAGATTTTGAAGTTATTATTAATAATTACAGATAATTAAAATACTCAGACGGGTTTATTATTCTGACCGTAACAAAATATAAATTCAAATACTTACAACTACTTAAATTTAAAAAAAACTATCTATAAGTATCCAAAAAATAGCATACACCTACGTGTCAATTTTAGAAATTACTTTTTGGTATCCAATTTAAAGTTCCTATAAAAATGGACAAAACCGCGGGCAACGGCTATATACATAAATTGAGCCAATTAATACTTATAAATAATTCTTAAATTTATCGAACCATAAAACATGAAAATTGTGCTCTTCATAATTAATTACATGTAATCCAAATAACGAAACCTTTTTCATAATGTTATCTAAACAGTTTAAATTAATTCTACGAGTAACTTAAGTAAAATGAATAATACTTTTTTGGTATATAATAATAATGACCGACCGACTTCGGCCACGGCGGCCGGTCTCATTGAGACTAGCCATCTGCGCAGGAGATATTATAGTGCACAAGTGTAGGCACAGACACAAGTGCACTCTCTATTCCTGTCACTCTCATACTCCGGTGGGACGACACGAGACACAGAATCGACGGCTTTACGTGCTCTCCGAGGCACGGGGGTGAAACACCGCCAACTTCCCAACTCCGGGCTTTGTAAATTCTGTTTCGTATGTCTCAGTAGTAACTGAGACATACTAAATAGAAAGACTATAAATAAACTTGGCCCGACCCGGGACTCGAACCCAGGACCTCCGGATGTGCAGCCGTATAGTGTATATATGGGTGTCCCTGTCTATTTGAGAAACAATATTTAAAAACAATCGTCTAAGCAAAGCTCGGATATGCCGCTTAATATTCTAGCTTACCTAATACAATAAAATAACAATACATAATACACTACATTTACTTGTGGTTTGTACTGCGTATTCATTGCGTATACTAAAACGTAACATGATCCCAGCTTAACAAGAGTTCTGATACTTAAATCGTTTCCAAAGTCTAAAGACTATTATTTTATATATAGTAAAAAATGTGTTTGTTTATATACAAAATTTACTGTAAACTAATCTAAAAAATCTATGTGGGTATTCTTAATAAATTGATATTACAATTTGTAAATCAAAAGTCTTACATCACATTAAAGCGGTGCTAATTCCGTACAGAAATTCATTCGGCAATTCGTATCTATTTAGAAAGTGAGTAAAAGCTCAGTAGGTAGTCGTAACAAGGATTTAACGTCTTAGTTCCCAGGAGTATGATGTCGGATCCTTATTTCGGGAATTTTCCGAACATTCCCGTACAAATTCCCCACCAAAGTTTCTCGTTTGGAGTAAATGGGATAGCTATTCCCATAAAACTGCTTAAGTCACGGCTAAATTTTGATAGGAGATAATAAGTAATTTTATTATAAACTGTACTTAAAATTTCAATTCATTCGAAAACTTGAGTTGGTTTGTTGAATTTTATCAACCCTAATAAGATATTTAAATTTGATAAGACGAGAACGGAAAGTTTGGTAACTTAGTATAATTTATTGACAACCAATAAGAATAAGTATGAATAATAAAATCATTGTAATAAGAAGTTTTCCATCGGTTAAGAATAATATTAATTCCTTAGTTTTTTTTTCGCGGCTTCGCTCGTGTAATAGTTACGTCGATAAAAATTGCGTAAATATTAATCTATACAGATAAATAAAATTGGAGTGTCTGTTTGTAATATTAAAATAACCGCTTTTTACTAAATGCATATGGATGTATACAGGGTACATATACCAAAACAACATTTTTTCAATTTTTGTCTGTCTGTCTGTCTGGCTGTCTGTTTGTTCCGGCTAATCTCCGAAACGGCTGGACCGATTTTGACGGGACTTTCACTGGCAGATAACTGATGTTATAAGGAGTAACTTAGGCTACTTTTATTTTAGAAAAAGAATCAGGGGTTCCGCGAAAAAAAAAGTTAACCCATGAAATTGTGAACAAAATCCGCGTACGGCGTACGCACTCGAGCAAAGTGAGGGTAAATCGCTATATAATTTAAATGAATATCTTAGGAGTAGCCAGCTACCATTTATGTATAAACATAGCTAACCGCGAAAACGTACCTAGGGACGAACGCGAGCGAAGCGAGCGTGAGTCGCTAGTACAGTATATATGTAAACTGTGAATCAGGGAACTGGATGAATAAGTTAACAAACATACTGACATACTTACTCACAAATTTTAGTATTTTTAATATTAGCGTGTTATACTTATACATTATGGCAACCCCGATCCCTAATAAAAGAAGTATGACATCATTTAAGAAAATAGCGTATAGCATCATCGACACGCGGAAGTCATTCTCAATGGCTTACCTAACTCGCACTACAAATTATTTGCACGCAACCAATAATTGTTTTTTATTAAAGATTTAAACAGTTAGTGGGAAAACCTCGAAGATGACACTAATTAATTGTAATAATATGACGGGTATAATAAGTTCAGAATAATAATTACCGTAATAATATCAATGCTAGAATGTGTATAACTTCTTAGTTAAGGATTAATTACGTAATGGATCGATTTTGATTTTTACACAAAAAAAATGGACCATTATATATTATATATATATTTTTTTTAACTTTAAGCGCTATATAAAATTACATAATAATAATATTTGTTTTGACAGATACTTATGAGGATATCATAATATCTTTCCTATTATTATAAAGCTTAAGAAAAATTTTTTTGTTTGTATGTTTGAACGCGCTTTCACGCATGTTTTATAGGATAGTATTACGTAAAGTTTTAATCCTCTATAATCACTCTACGGTCGTTAGGAGCGGGAAACTCACACTATACTGTCAATGCCAAAATTTGTTGTTTCTACAAGCTAAATGGCTGGACGTATTTTGATGAAATTTTGAACACAGATAGGTAATAATCTGGAGTAGCATATAGGTTGTACTGTTAGAAATAAAATTAGCCAGAAAGTCTATAATATTAGAAATAAAAACGGTACTTAGGGACGCACCTGGGCGAAGCGAGGGTAAGTCGCTAGTTACATGTAAAAGAATAAAGCGAGTGCAGCCGCGGTCAATGCTAGTTATGAATAAAAACGATATGAAGTAAAGCGATTGAAGGAATCATAGAGACACGAATCATGAGGCGTGACCTCGTCCGCAGTCATGACAACGTTCATTAACAAGGCTACTGCTTATAATGATATCACAATTTACAATCGTTATTTACGAACTATAATATTTATAGCTCATGAATGTAAATGGAATAATTCCGAAGAAAATATAATAAAACTGTTTTGTAGCAGTTTAATGTAATCATACAGAAATATCCCGGAAACAACAAGTATTAGTAAATTAACCAACTTAATTAGTCGATTTTTTTAAATAAAACTATCTTTTCGGATTATTTCGCGGATTTATTTTGATTTTTGGTTCTCGACGTTTCGAATGCTTTACAGCAATCATGGTCACGGGAGAGACTAAGGTGTTATTTATTTTTTATTTTTTTGATGGGACAAAGGGGGCAAACGGGCAAGAGGCTCACCTGATGGGAAGTGATCACCTCCGCCCATGGACATCTGCAACACTGCAAGGCTTGCAGATGCGTTGCCGGCCTTTCAGGAAAGGGAGGGAGGGAGATGAAGGGAGGAGGGAGGGGAGAGGGAGGAAGGAGGGTAAGAGGGCCTCCCGGACTCTCACTTACCGGACGAAACGTGACAGCATAGCTGCCACTTGACGCCGGTCTCCTGTGAGAGAGTGGTAGGTACTATACGGGGCGTGCCGGCCCATTCGGCTGCCACCCGAAGGTAACAAGCATGGCACTACCACTTTATAAGTGTTAGACATCTCAAAGGCATATATACCGAAAAGATAGTTTAATTTAAAATGTCAAATATTCGCGTAAACTAAGAAAGTATTAATTAGTCGATAATAAAAAAGTTACGGTAATTCAAAATTTATTATGAAGGCATTAGAGTTATGTAGCAATAACAGCCATAACAAAATGACTTACGTAGAAAATAACAATATGTAATTGTAATAACTAAACCTCATCGTGAAGTAAAGATGAGATCAAAACCGATCCCTAAACAACAAAATAAATACGGGAACACGAGTTTTCCACATCAATTTGCTAGAAACTAACAATAAATGTTAAAGGTCACTACTGAATAGACTTGTGATATATTTTTATCAGAGTATTGGGTCAAATATATAAATATATGAGTAAAAGTAGACTAAGAGTTTATTTTGCCGTCAGTTTTCCTCCGGCATTTTCCGATATTAGGCGTCTACGCAGTCAAGGAAAATAAACATTTCGCCTATAGGTATTGTGTTAAAAAGATAGTGAATATTGTTTTATTATATTTCTTTTAATTAAATTAAAACATGAATATCTTTTATAATTTCTAATAGGACAAAAATCTTATAAGTATTTAACTTTAAATTAGAACTTTTTTTAATTAAACCTACTTAATTAGTGCTTATACTGGTAAATAATAATTATTTCCTTATATAACTGTAAATTAAAAATAATAAGTAATTTATAGAATACGAAAAATAAACATTAAAAATCGAAGAAAAAAAGGTGTTTTATTTAGTCAATCATAATAATTACATAAAAACAATTTTTTTTATTGCTTAACAGGTGCAAATAATGTAGGACGACTTAAATTCTCAGAGAATTTACAATCAAGAGTATGACACACTGATGCTCTCAACTGTCAAAGTTAGGTACATGTCAAATATATTTGATAAAATTGACAATTCTTATCTTTGATAAGTTGACAGGTGTCACATAAATGATACATGATGCAGTGCTGATTTGATAAGAAAATAGTTCAAATTTAGCTAGTAAAACTCCTTTTCGCATTTTGTTAATTTTTGAAGTAAAACTTCTTTACGCACGCTTGACTTGGGGGATAAGCTGGCGAATGCGTTACGAAAAAATGTATGTTTGTTGCCATGGTAACTGTTGTTATTGTCTGACAAATGATATATAACATTTTATTTTTTCCTTAAATGATATTCTATAAATATATGATTGTAATATGCCTAATGTGCGTTATTTTATAATATCTCACCTATCCTAATTATTTAAAACATAAAATAAATTTCATAAAGAGTACCCATAACCTGCAGAAGTTTTACTTCTTGCGCGTGTACACATTCATACACGCACTCTTATTTTTTTTTTATATGGTTCTTTGCAAGTGAGAGTAAATGTTCCTGATATAATACTGAATGTTTAAACCGTAAAAAAAATTATATATATATATATATATATATATATATATATATATATATATATATATACTAGCGACTCACCCTCGCTCCGCTCGGGTTCTTCCCTAGGGTGGACCACCCTTGTCACTTAGGGGTATGAAAAATAGATGTTGGCCGATTCTCATAGATACCGGATAAGCACAAAAAAATTCATCAAAATCGGTCAAACCGTTTCGGAGGAGTATGGCAACGAAAACTGTGACACGAGAATTTTATATATTAGATACCTATATATATTGTACTTTCTTAGATTTACGCGAATGTTTGACATTTAAATAAAACGATCCGAAAAGATAGTTTTATTTAAATATATATATTGTGTTATTAGTATTATATCTTAGTCCTATTTGGACAGATAAAATATAAAAATAGAAAATAACAAGGAAGAAACCTACACAATAATTACTTCTAAAATTATGCTAGGATAGAGTTAAATCGAACACAAAAGAATTATGTATGTACAACTTTTTTCTAAATTTAAATTGCGCGCGCATATTGTGAAAACTGTATTGCATGTCCTATGCATGCGAGAATGAAATCTATGCTAATATTAAGCTAAAGAGTTTGTTTTTGTTCGTTTGTTTATTTATTTGTATCAGCTTTCCTCGAGAACTACTATTCCAATTCGAATAAATAAATGCAGTAAGTAATTATTTATACATAAATTAAATAATATACGCAAGCCAAGCCGCAGACAAAGCTTATACACAGTTTATACTGTTCCGAATCGCGAAACCTCACAAACGCTAGAACAAAATAAAAGTGTGCGTGTACTTATGCACGCACGTAAGAAGTTATAGTTCTTTTTTTTAGGGCATTTAAATAAAAGCTTGTTTCTTTTTTTGCTAATTATTATTTATTTTTCTTTCTTTTTTTTTAGATTTTATTTAATTCGTATTCTTCTCAGCAAACCCTTTCATTTGATATCCATATCATAAGGTTGCATAAAAAAACACTCCGCCATATTTGGGAATCCACCAAATTGGATTTACAATGGCCTAAATCTGTAGCATCGTAAAAAGTTCACTCTCATAATTTTTCCCCCTAACACGCAAAAACAGTATAACTTCAATATTTGAAACTAACAATGTAGATTAATTGTTCTTTTAAAAGGGACATTAAATCCGACAAAAGAAACGTGTTAACATTTTCCGGACACACAAAAATTTAAAGATTATCAATGTCAACAACATTAAACACATTACAACATCCTGTGGTGAAAATAATCGATTGTTGGAAAGAATCCAATATTTTAGACAATATTCTTGCGGCTGAACGCTATCACAGACAGCAATTTGATCCCAAACGAAATTAATTCTAATTTTAGTGTGTGACTAGCTGACTTCTTTAGTTGATGACACTTTAAGTAGATTTTTATTATAAAATCGTTTAAAAATATATGCAATTCAAAATTAACGTTATTTAAGATCTTTATATTATAGGGGCATATAATTTCATTATGTCACAATAATCTGTATCTGTCTATCCGTATTTACAGGAATTGAAAGATGCGTTTTTTTAGGAATTGAAACATTTAGATCGAAGATATGAGCGCGGCTATTTTTTATACATTGACTCCTATGAGATATTAGACTGTTACTAAGACCACTAGTACCTATAATACATATATTATTAAAGAAACACATTGCAGGCCCATCACATTGCAATCATTATAAACGTACTCACTCACACATACAAATATATTATCATTTGTCGGATTCGAAATATTGTCTTATATTTGATATAATTTTTCTATATACTTTTATAAATATATAAATAGAGCTCATTCGTTTAACGAAGGCTTCTAAGGTTTAATTAATTGTAAGTAAATACAATATACACGTTAGTAGATTGATCCGATAGTGATGGAAGTATCACTTAGTTGCTAACTAATTTACGTCAGCCTCCGCTACGGACGCGGGCGAGGCGTCAACCCGTAATCGGTACTCATTCTCCCAATTATAACTTTGAATTATATAGCTCTACATATAATGAAATGTCGATAGTATAATAATTATGATTTATATAACGGTATAAGAATTTTCTTAGAAGAAAATATTATAATAAAATGTAATCTATACTTAAATATTAACTGCCATGGTGGTTTCACGGCTAGCATGTAACTGCAGGTCCGGCGGTCGTAGGTTCGAGTCCCGGGTCGAGCCAAATTTAGTTATTAAGGTATTTTGTTCATAAATTCTCAGTTGCAAGCTTGCCCGAAGTTGGAAAACTGTTACACCTCCTTGCCTCGGAGAGCACGTAAAGCCGTCGGTGCTGCTCCTCGCCGGTCATATTGAAGTATCCTTCTATCGGACTTTCCGATTTTGTTGTGTTTACACACGTACTTGTACAGTCTACACTATATTATCTCCTGCGCAGTTGGCTAGTCTCTAATAGACATTAATATTATTTAAGTTAGTGTTTGCGTCTTTTACCTATTCACACTGTAATAATAGATGTGACTTATATCTTGGATTAACATATAGACTTTTTATAGACCTACCTACTACCTAGCACGTAAGCGGATACACGAGCAAAATCATATGGGTTAACGCTTAACCCAAAGCTACTAGAGCCGCTAGCCCAAATAACTTAACCGATGGGATACAAGCATCCTAATTTGTCACTAAAAATATATCTTATTTAATCAAGTATCATTCTAAAAAGTTGATGTAAAAAGTAAGTAGGTATGAAAAAATATTTTCTAAAATATTCAAGTTTATATTTCCTAAGCTAGCACGATTAGTTTATTTATAAATACCTACCTACCTGTTTCGATGTTTATGGTTCTACATCACATACGCGCAGACGACCTTTAAAGGTCGTCTTTAAACCTAATTACCGTATTTTCTAATATAGGTCGCGCCAAACATTACAGGTATTGTCGTTCTGATTTAAGCGCAAGTCAATGCGCAATAGTCAAAGAACAATGGCAGGTCTCCATACAACGTTTTACCTGATATCCATTTGAGGCGTCTTGAAATGAAAAAATGCTAAAACGATAGGGATTAAATAACACAAATTTATCCAGAAAGATTTATTTTATTAGAAAGTCACAAAAAAAAAGATATTAGCATTTTTATTTTATGATTTGTGGTTATAAACCTACCTAGCAATGACAGCTGTCTCTGATTATTGTACCGAATAATATAAATTAAATATTATAAATTAAAAAAAAAGTACGTTAGCGTTACATATAAGTTACGTTTTTAATTTCTTTATCATGGATAAAACAAGGTACTACTTCGAGTCCGTTAGGAGAAATCAGTATTAATCATAGGTATGCATTGGCGATTGTCCGAGAAAATGCACAAGTCGTCGCATGGGGCAGGTAATCGGGTCCGTGGGCAAAGCGACAATTAAAACTTATAATAATCTAGAAAAATGGAACAGTAACAGCAAAATCAAACGTAGTAGTCAGAGGCATACGTAAAATCATGGATGACAATTAAAATATAAAATGTAAATAATATGTCAATATGAATTATCAAGTCAATCTCATTGTCATCTGTTGTGTTGCTATTACTATTATTTTAATTACTGTACTAACTGTAATAGCTTCAATTAAACTTACAGCTTAACATATAATGTTTCCATCATATGTAAAGCTGTAAGATTAATGAACAAAACATAGTTCATTATTTAATTATGTACATTACACTTTTAATAAAAATATTTTAAAATAAATACGGCATTTTATTTTCTTCTGTGGCAACAATTTTTACATCATCTTTTTTGACGAATGGCGAAGCCGGAAGTACATAAAAACAATCAATTAGTAGCTTATTATGTAAACATTTCTTCGTGGCTTTGTCATGTAAAACTAACGCCATAAAAAAAAGAGCAAATTAAATAATTCAGTTTAGTATATGTCCTAATCTTAGACGCTTTAAAAACGTTCAGGTAAAAACTTGCCATTGTTCTTTGTGCGCTAGCGAGACATTAATGCTAACTAAGCTGATGTTAATTTGCCTATATTGAGATCAAACATAAAGTTTGACGCGATCTATAATACTAGATATTTTACATATAGTGCCACATATAACGGGTATCCTCTTATCAGAACATAAACCTGTGTTGATCTTATTACAACAAACAGGCAAGGATTATATTCAAGAGCTCGCTAATTATGGAGTTAACCTCCTTAACAACGCCGATCCTATTTAAACAATACGAAACTTGAGACACTATAACATCCGCTTTACAAACTGAAACGTACCTCTGCAATACTAACAATAATTTTAAAGCCAGGTACTGAACATATAATAACTGAAAACAAATAACTTCTATAGTATTGTAATAATAAAAATGTTGTCATGATAAGCAATCTATAACATATCGAGTATTATTAGATCAGATACAATACGGGGAAAAATTTCATTTCTTCACGATATTTCTGTCTGCGGAACCAGCGAAGCGCTTAGAATTTTAAATTTTCAATAAAACTTTACGACGACTTCGTCTGAATTACTTAGTTTAAACGGGACAAGTGCTACTTCAAAACTTACACCGTCAAAAACTCTATAGTCGTGACAAGTATTTAAATAAAATTACTACAAAATTTTATGAATACCTATTATTATAAAAGTTATCGTGTAAAGTTTACCTAGACGTAGTAATAACGTCAACAAGTCATATCTTAATGCGATGGACGTTGTAACATGCGTGAAAGGACGGACTGAAGTGTTCTCTCAGTATACCTTCAAGGTTAGTAGTATTCTTTGCTTAAAGCCGTGTCAAAGTGTAGCCTACGGGGATTGTCTCACGGCTGTGCTAACAAAACCTTGTTTCGTCGGCTATGGCTTTGCGAATAAATGCGATCTGAATATATTATCGAGCGCATTACGTACGACTCGCTGGAGACGTATCTACTCTAGTCTGCAGAATTCAGTTGCACACTTTTGCAACTTCATCCTCGCCAGTTCTGTTCTATTGTACTGTATCGTACACCATTATCGGCTGACAATACTGAGCTTCTAAACTTTATATTAAAATTTTCTATCCAAATTCATATATAATACTAAAGAAAGTTACTAAATATTACAAGTAAGAGAAAAGTTATCTGATCCCGCTTAAGTACCTACAAGTGTTTGTCTTGGACGCTTTTCCGAACCAATCGTGCCTTCGGTAAAGTTTGGACAATTTGTCGGATACGACCTATATATCTACTTTTGCTTAGACAACTTACCTAGCTCCGCTTGTCTGTGACAGCGGTAATTAATTACACTTCGGCCTCTCTGCCGCTGCACGATTGAAGTTAACTAAGCATGGATCGCTTCCCCCACAATTTTGATATTTGCCATGACTGTAAACTACGGGTACAAACGTTCTGCCATTACCAGTACACGTATCATTGAGTAGAACAATTTCTAATATTATTAATAAACGCTTCATTTGTTTTTAGCGAGTTATGTTCAAAGTATATTTCAAATATAGTTTACAATATCGTTGGCTATATTGTTCTTGATGATGAGTAAATATAAAGTAGCGATTACTATAATAATTTAAACAATTTTGAATCTTACGCTATAGTAATAAATATACAATATTTTCATCTAAAAGTCTATTCTACTAATGATAAAGGTCATGTTAAAAAAGAAACCAATTAAAATAATAATTAAAAAAAACTGGCATTATAATTGCTCGCACGATTCCTAAATATCTTAAAAAATAAAATAACTTACTTAACTATTGTATAATAAATATCATATTATTTTAAGGTTATTTTACTAACATTGATGATCGAAACAAAAAATAAACGATGCGAAACGTGTATTTGTAATACTTATAATAGGTATGCTTAATAGTTAAAATTAAATGAACCGTACTCTTCCTTTTACCAAAAAGTCAAGGTGACTGTGTCATCTAGTATCCTATTCATAGACTATAGTTGAGATCAATTATTGAGTACCGAAAATTCAAATTAATCGATGACATAAGAAATAAATCTGTCTGTCTGTGCCGCCGGGAATCGCAAGCGAGACGAGCCCAGATCCGGTTGTTATATCCAATCGAAAATACTATTTTTATTACTCTTTATGCTGGTCTGTATTTTAAGTTTATTTTTAATGATGAATTAAACCCGTTGTATGATGTCATCGCATAAACGTTTAAATTTAAACTTTCAAACTAACTAGTTATTTATTGCACATATATTTTTATTTGCTCGATCTACAAGAAACAGAAAATACACGAAAACAAATAATGATTATATAAATATTCAAAGTTGGTGACTTTGAATATTTAGGTAGGTACATATGATTTTTAGCACTTTTGCGTCTGCGAAAAAACCCAGAATAAAATCGCTTACCTACATGTCTTACAAACACTCGAATATGCTTATTTGCGATGTTTAATGTAATGGTAAATAGCTGAGACTTACAAAATCCATGACATCCGACCTCGCAGGTGAACGGATATTATTCATCTCAAATATGTCTAGTCACCGATACGTTGAAAATATATTTTAAATATTATATTTATGAACGTACCAGGTAACAAAATATAAAAACTTATGTACGTACACCTTACTGAATTGGCAAACTTTCCTACATTAGCTTAGTTTGTTTTAGATCTTTTTAACACTTAATAAAATCATATACTTGTATTAGAATATATTTATCATTCTGTTTTATCTTGGAGCTCTCGATTGGTACTCGTGATCTCGGGCTTAGCAGTCATTGTCAGTCAGTTTTTTACTGTGCCATGATGATGGTCCACAATTTACTAGTATATATTACAAGTACACTATTCACTACTTATTTTTAACATTCTTAGGTGGCACAATATATTAATAAATTCTGAAGAAAAGTCTGGTTAAGTTAGTTAATAATATTTAATTGTTATCTCACGGGAAGGCATTATTGGGATAAGAATGTTTCATTTTAGTCCACAACATGGTCTATTTGTGTGCCAAGTTTTTTTTTTAAATTGATCAACGCATTTCACCTTGAATGAATTATAAACATGTCTTTTAAATAATAATCTATAGTAACGATAACAGGATTTGTATATTAATATTTTATTAATAATATATTCTAAAATAAATACCTATTATATTTGCTATTCTCATATCCATTTTATATGGGAAATAAAACTAACTAGTAAATTCATATTAATATTCATCACGCAATATGCATATTAAATATATATATTATAAATTTTATAACTTAGGATATAAATGAAACGAGCATCATACAGAATATGGTGTAATCTACACAGGAATTACGAAAAACTAAGTGTAAATTAGTCAAAAGTGTTATAGATCTCTCTCCAAGCTGTCTCACTAATATGAAGCATTTAAATATCAAAGGAATGTATATATTTAAATCATTGAAGCTGTTCTTATTTCAAAGATTTTAATGTTATATGAAAATATAGACAACATAAAAGCTTTTAATACCAAAATGTTTGAACGTTCTAAATGAACGAGTACATTCGGAATAAATATCCTATGGCTTTGCATAATCATTCTTCTACTGTTCGTTTGTATACTATCAGCGTGGCGAGATTTATTGAATGACAAAGACCGTAAAAATCAGGTTTTCGATTAAATGACGAGCTTCAAAGCTCTGAAAAATAACTTACTGTGTTTGACGTCGCCATTCATTGCATGTGCGCTTGGTCAATAGTCATTTTTTTTTATTTTCTAGTCGTAGCATGGTATGCAAAACTATTAGACAACGGTGCGAATTTTCAAGCGTAACGTATGGGTCGCTAAATAAATATATTTACTTGTAAAGGTAAGATATCCAATAGAAAAAAAATGTTCGCATTCATATCCGCTATCAGTTTTTTCTTATAGGTATACATACGAGGGGCGTTCAATAAAAAGTGAGAAAAGTATGTTGCCGGTAACTTTTGTTAAATTTTATTTTATTTTTCGATATCTTTCGAGTCATAATATACTTGGAATATCTTTTTCCTAAGCTTAAAATTCCTTTTATAAAAAACTCTTCATCCTGAGCACCTAAAAATTTCTGTACTGCAGCGACTACTGCTTCATCATTTTCGAATCTCTGTCCACTCAGAGACTCCTTCAAGCTTGGAAATAGATAGAAATCACTAGGGGCAAGGTCGGGTGAATATGGAGGATGCTTAAGTATTTCGAAGCCAGCATCTCGAATTGCAGCCATAGCAACGGCGGACCTGTGAGCCGAGGCATTATCGTGATGGAACAAAACAATTTATGCTAGTATGCCTCGCCATTTCTCGCGAATTTCGTTACGAAATTTTTTTATTTGTTCTGATTACAAAAACCCAGTAAGAGTAGCTCCATGATAGAAATATTCTATCATGACCACCCCTTTACTTTCCCAGAAAAGAGAGTTCATGATCTTTCCGGCAGAACAACTCGCCTTTAAATTTCTTAGGGGTTGGAGACGATGGTATTTTCCAAGTCATAGACTGTAATTTTGTTTCTGGATCAAGCATTCGTGTAAAATGCTATGCACACTATCAGTCGGAATTTTTGTTTCTTCGACTTACCACGACACAACGATCTTCAAAATCAATGTTTTCGACTTTTTGGACCATTTCTTCGGTCACTACCATTGTGGGGCGGCCCGAGCGAGGGTCGTCTTTGAAGGATGTTCTTTTACGTTTAAATTCGGCGCAACAACGTGCAACTGTTAAATAAGATGGATCATTTGCTCCTAAAGTATTCTTAAGTCTTGATTAACTCGTTCCGTAGCAAAATTTTTCAAGCACAAATAGGTAATAACCGCGCACAATTCATTTTTTTTACATTTTCAACAACATGCTATGACAGACTGCAAACAAAAGACTATCATAAAAAAAAAGAAATTCAAATTATTTCCTATTTTTAAATCTATTCAACGTTCCAGCTTTACCAGCCAATATTATTAATTTTTTTCAGTTCCAAAGAGCTTGTACCTCATTCTCACTTTATAATGAACTTGAACGCGCTATGTATGTGCATTGTACTATACAATAAAATTAACGGATCGATTTCATGTAGATTTTTTTTTAATTTGTATACTAAGGCATATTTGACATTGATATTTTTTTAATTTTGTACGTTTATTTAATTGAAACTTTTTTTATTATAAAAAAAACTAAACTAAAAAACAGGGAGATATTAATCGGTGAAGCACATTCAAACATACCTTGTATTTATATCAAGCTAAATAAACACGGACTAAGCCACAGACAATACTGGTGGGTAATGAATGGATGGGGCATTCTAAAGAAAGAATATTTATGCTAAGGTTTTAAATATTATTTTCTGTTAACTTGGAATTGTGTACATTAGTAAATATAGTTTTAAATTCAACCTTATTTTTCTTTTATTATAATATATAATATTTTTCAACTAATACGAATACGAATTAAGAACATTATAGTAAATTAAAAGAATTTTTGTGCAAAACTAGTTTTTGTAAAACTAGTTTCCTATATATTTTTTTTAGTATAGATCATATAACACTCCATTTACATTGGTCCTTCTAAATGTAAATTAATAAATATTTTAAATATGTATTGCCTACTTAGTGCTTAAACCGACCGATATTTGTGTTTTATCTATAGGTACATATAATAAAATTGTGACTTAGCCAAATCTGTACGTTAAATATTTTTTAGAAAATCTCATTGAAACAGACATTATTATTGATACAGAGACCGAATCTGCAATTTTTAGAATTTTTGTCTGTCTGTCTGTCTGTTACCACATCACAGAAAAACCCCTGGAGGCATTTTGATGAAATTTGGTATCATGATTGCAGGAAAATATCTCATCTCTGAGAAATATTTACTAAACTTTAAAACGTAAGTCGGGATGAACCCGAGCGGAACGGGGGTGAATCGCTAGTCTTAAATATACAAGGATGCGGCTAATTATATTTTTGTTCCGAAAACAGAACTAGGCACCCTTACCCTAAGAGAAATGTCGCTCAGACATACTCCCCTACCCACGACGGTCGTCACTATATAGAAATATTTATGATAATGAAAACTATGCTAATGCTAGTAAGTTCTAAAAATACGACTTTAAAAAACTGCCTCAAAGTATTCATTAGACATAAAATATTAATTGTATTCAAGTTACAAGTTATACGTATAAATGACATTCAAGATGTATTTCTAAATAATAATTTTTGTATTTTTATTAAAAAAATTGGACAAATATGAGTTTGACTCGCACACCGAGGGTTCTGTAACATAAAATATTAAAATAAGTTTATATGTGATGTAACGACACATTTATGGTTTTCGGGATTTTCCCTTCAATTGATCTATACATATAAGACATCATTCTAAGTCAAAGGGAAGTATCCGAAAATTTTGACTCCCTTGCGAATGTTAAAATATGCGGCATAAGGGACTGTACATATCTATTTGTTTTTTTTCACACCTTTAAAGGATTGCAGACCTGAGTATTTGATATAAATATCAACTTGGAACTCCCACGCGTTCCTGAGGAAAAGGATCTTGTCAGACTGACAAACAGACGGACAGCGAAGTGATCCCTATAAGGGTTCCTTTTGTCCTTTGAGGTACGGAACCCTAAAAAATAATTTAACTCATTTATCTTGACTTAACTTAACAGAAGTTACTTGTATTGAACGAACAAATTCAAAGCGGACCCGCAGGCAAAAACTAATTGCAAAAACAATATTAATTAAGAATATAAAATTGGAATGTAGTAACGAAAATAATATAAAATGAATACTAAAAGCTAAGGTAACAAGTTCTTATATGAGCAAGGAAAAAAAGTGGTGTTGAAGGAGACTTATCTGACATCATAAATAGATCCATGGCTGACCTTTACAAAAACGTACAATAAACATAAGTAAATATTTTATAAGGCACCACTTAAGTGGTAATCTAGTCTTTAATTATAATATCTTTTATAACGAACCCCATCTTCTTATAAATTATTATCGTTAAATTACCCTTTCTTGATTATTGAAAATTTGAGAAAAACTCACATGAGTTGAGTTTACATATCTATATGTTTTTAAATTTCTTTACTGATACCCCTTAGCTCGTCAATAACTACTAAACAAAAAAAAAATCAGTTGCAAACTAAGGAGAAAAAAGTACTGAACTGGTACAACATACAAATAAAGCACAATATATAAAAAAATGTGTGTGTGTACTTATGTACGCACGTAAGAAGTTATACTTCTTTGGCGTAAGAGAACAACACACAACTCTCTGTTTGTAAAAGGAATGATAAATTAATAAAATAATTAAATAAGGCATATTATAATGATATATTTATAGAATGTAATTTAAGGAAAGAATATAATATTATATATCATTTGTCAGACAATAACAACGGTTACCATGGCAACAAACAGTTATTAGCTAACTTCATCATGTTGCTTTTTGGCTGTCGGTGTGCGCGCGCATCGTATAAATTTTACTCTCATAATTTTTTCCAAACGTCCCAAAAGAAGTATAACTTTAAAAAACAAATATTGTTTTATATATGAAGGTTTCATTGCTTGTGCATGTAACTACGCATGCGTGTGCGATCATTTGAATAGTCACGAATACAAGCTTGTACCTTTCCATGTAGCACAAGCTGTATTTGGAATGTACTGTACCAATTGAAAATACACATAAGAATATTTTAATAACAAAATAAACTTCGTAATAAAAACTTTCACCGAAATCCCTCCAGCCCTTCCCGAATTACGTTCGCGAAAAAGAAGAACCAAAACGAAACAAATCAAGAACTCTTTCAAAATAACATAACAAACAGTTATTTTAACATCTTCTCTATCCCAAATATTTCCTATGATAAAAAAATGTGTCAAGTTTGAATAAATTGATTCAATAATGTACTTACTATTTTGATAAAATGATGCATTTATTGTAAAATGTTTGTCATCCATTAAGGAGACGAGATTTAATTAGATAACAAATTAAGTTAAAACCTTTTAAAACGACTCTTTCATTTCAAAAACTATTTACGGACCAATAAAGGCTTGGTAGCGCTAATAGGTTTTAATGGTAAGCGTGAGTTTAAATTAATTAATCAGCTTCATAATAATGGTGTGAGGTTTTAAAACAATAACGTTGTCGAAATCAGTTTAACACATGTCATAATTATTCCAACTCTATTTATTTAGACTGTATTCGTAATGTAATGCGTTATTATTATAGTTAATACATAGGCAGTGGTAGCTGAGGGTAAAGCGCTCGCTTGGGTAACCAAGTGAAGCTGGTTCAAATCCCGGGCCTTGTACCTCTGATATTTTCATGTGCGAATCATTTCCATGATACCACTTGTCTTGCAGTGAAGAAAAATATTGGGGAAACTTGCGTGTCTGAAAAAACCTAGCAAGCATTCAAAAGATTTTTTTATTTAATTTTGGGAAATGCATTTACCCCTACCACCATACTAGTGTTTATGTGGGATGTTAGAGCCTTGGAGTTTTAGTCCTATGTGTAGAACAAATTATGCCAAAAACTGTTTTGTAATTAGAGCTTGTAGATTACATAATATATAATATTATAACCAAATTTACATATTTGATAGTAATAACAACAGATTTTCACAAAGCATTAAACATAAACTCGATCATCTTTAATATAATCTTTATTTCGCAATCCTCTCTGTACACAAATATTATGTTTAAGTGACTTTATGTATAGTTTGTATTTTTATTCACTCCATGTTTACTTATAAGTGGAAACTTTATTGGCCGATGAGAAGAGTAGTTTGTATTTACATATATCTGTATTATAAAAGCTGTTTGTTTTCCAACTGACAATATTATTATTATTATTTTATTTTTATTTTTTTCTCACGCTCGAGGGTTTCTGGTAGAGATCTCTTAAAGAGATAAGTCATCCTTTGTACACATGGTTACTGTTATCTATTTTATCTGTATCTTTGTTTTTGGTACATAAATAAATAAATAAAATAAATAAATAAATAAATAAATAAAATAAATAAGTTTTCGAAAGATATGTGAAGTTCGCCAACCCTCACTTCGGATCTTCTCGTATAATAAAAATAATTCTTTATTTTTCTTATTTATTTTTCTTTATTATAATAAAATCCGTAAAAGTTTTTTTATTTATTAACATTTATTTACTTATCACTAATTAGGTATACAAATTGATTAACAGCAAATTGAGTAAATGCGTATACAATATACATACTTCACTAATCAGTCTACTAAATTATTTTCTATATCACAAAATAAGTTATTATAAATACGTATTATTAATGCAAAATACAACAAAATTTAAATAATATAAAGTTACCTATAGTAACTTACAGGACAAGCAACAAGCTTTGGACCTTCATATATATAGTGGTATGTATCTATACGTAACTTTTCACCTCGTATGTACACATCTTTGCGATACTTCTCTTTTAGATACCTCACTTTATTCTAAGTTTCCGTTATAGTTACTCCGTATATTTCTTTATTTTACAAAGCAAAACACGATGGTTTCTTAACGCGTTTTATTTCAATTTTGGGTTTCAATAAAATATTGAAATAAATAGCAATTTTATATTATTTCCATCTAAGACGAATTAATTTTATAATCGTTATGACTTATGGCCAATAGAAAACTAAGAAATATGAGAATGACATTTTCCACCCACGTGACATAGCGCTTAGAGATGTCATTTCCATTCATTCTTTTGTTTTCTATTAGAGATAGCGATTGTAGAATGTCATCTTGTCTTATTCTAGATAATATAAAATTTGTTCTCATTTCAAAGGTTGGTACAAACATTTAGAAAATCGATGTAACTATATATTTCTTGCGGGTGCAAGATCTTCAACGTCAAGCTAAGAGACAGTTAATTAATCCTAATATTTAAAAGATATTTAGGAGTTTCACCATTTTATCTTTTTATACTAAGCTCCATTCAGTAACCTAGATTTGTCTACTCGTATTATTTCATCCTACATTATTGTTTGTTGTTTGTATGCTATGGATAAACTCTGCATTTACTTAACCCATTCTACCAATTATATAAAGGTATATTAATTGTTAACCGCGTGGCTATTTTGTGGACGTGCCACGCGAACGACACCACGGTCGGAAACTAGTGCAATCTATTATGCATAATATAATATGATCTTCTAAAACAAAATGAAATTATGATAAAACCATGTATTTTTATGTAGTTTAAAAGTAAATCACACAAAAATATGTAGCGTCTTTATTTTATATATTTAGATATTACTTCAACTGTGCATGTAGGCATGTTGGTTGGTACCTAGAGAAGAAACGATTATTTCTGTGCACAGCAAATTAAACTTTATTAACATCAATTAAGGTACAAAAACCGAAGCAATTGCCATATTCAAGCATGATGTGAGTGACCGTACCTTCGCCGCTTCGTTGACCAGAATAATAAAATTAGTAGACGGCAGCGGTTTCGTACATATGTAACTTTAATTTCGACTGGTTCAAGGTGAACGATATTAGCACCTATTGAATTTATAAGTAACTCAAAATACTTAACTATACTTTGTAAAATACATTACTGGTATGAGAAAGGAAAACTTATTGGTTCATTTATGTTATATAATAATGAGATATTTTTGTCATGTAAAGTCATTAAATACTCTAGTGTTTTGTTTAAATAGTAGCTTACTAATATGTATGTACATATATATTGCGGTTCAACGCAGAATGAATGAAACAATAGAAACTAGGTCCTTTACCTCGGCGCAGTACGTACATAAAGCCTACAGTTTCATTAAAACTCTTAATTAAAAGAAACGATGGACAAAAATAGCTCTTCAATTATGAAATTTGAAAACCTTGCACAAGTGCCTAAAAACTAAAATATGTGAAACTCCATGGACCTTAGAGCCTTGGAATAAAAATAAATTTCGAATGATTTTAATGTATGCGTTGAAGAAGCTAAATCGTGGAATGTTAAACGATATGATGACGTCATGCACTAGTCAGATGCAGACTGAGCAACTGGTTATACACAAAAAAGACCTAAAATAATTTCAACAAAAACTCTAGAACTTAACTAACTAAAATGCACATATTAAAGCTTGTTGAGTCTCACCTTAGAAGAAAAGTGTTGCGCGCGCAGGTAAACACCGAAATCCCACAGGTGAACGTTAATTTCAATTCAAATCCAAAATATCCAGAAGACGTTTTAGGGAACGTCGTCTGAAGGAATCAGGAGTACACTCGTGCACTTTGCATTAGCCACGCACCAAGAGCCGGCACTATCACACTACACGTTTGTTTATAATATTACGAGCCACTTATTAACAATATTTAAGGACCCTACTGCGCATGTCCATAAAATACGCGCCTATTTTGAATAAGGTTATGTTACAAGTTATAAACACTTCAAAACACTACACGCACTCCAAAGTTCCAAACGGAATCCTATTAGAACTTATCCGCGCAAACTTTTTATACGTCTGCGTTCACTTTTATCGCCTTTTGATCACTTAACTCGGTTCCAACTGCGAATCCAATATTATCTGTTAATTCTAACAAACTTTCTGCACTTTTAGGAGGATCCGCCGACTCTACCTGCGGCGAATGAATGCCGTGTGTGTTATAAACACTTGTAAACTCCGGAACCGGTAACAATTCAATTCCGCACGTGACACTGTCAAAATAAAATATGTCTTACTAAACAGGGTACCATCGGAAACTCACTGAGCGACTTGCGAAACTTCCCAAAAAGTTTTGTAGGATAAATGAAATGAATAGAAAAGAAAATAAACGAAGAATATTAAAGTCGGCGACTGTAAAGCCGAGCGTCCGACACTCCTGCTGAGCGCTGTACTAAACGCGAGAGGCCACACGACCCGCCCCTCCCCGCGTCTCTTATCCCGCCCGCGCCCTGCGACCCGCGCCCAGACGTCGTATGAAAAAATAAGTAATATTAAAAAAAAAATAGTAGACATCCAAAAAGACTTCACAATCAGTTTAATATGGTTATGAATTAAACGATTACATTAGAAATTTGTATAGAGTGTTCGATGCGGGTAGAAACGGGACGCCGCGCCGGTACCAGCTCAACCATTCAATTAATCCGACAACACGTGCGTGATGCATCGAATGGAGGGTTCCGCACAACACGGAGGACAAGCTCAGTAATCCGGTTTTACGGACCGACTAAGATTGCCTCAGATTTCAATTACTGTTTATTGTTTCGTGTATTGGCTTTAATTACTATTTAAAGTCTTAAAAATAAATATTATCTATAATTTTGTACCGTAAAAGTATTTATTTTTATAATTTTCTATTTTTCTTAACAATCAGCCTTCAGATCTTTATATAACGATTATTAATATTAAAAATACATATGTACATTGTATTTATATTTCGGTTTAAGCTTTCGGTTACGTTCTTTAACCAGTTAAATTCCAGAGAACAGTTTTTGCCGAATTTAGGTTCTACGATAAAAATTAAGAGGTTAAAATGAGTTTTTGTGCGTTCAGTGTTTATATTCAGCAAATCTTTGCTAATCGTGAATTACTTAGTGGAAGGACACATGTACGTTTCTCACTTATTAATGAATTAACTGGATTATTTCGGTATCAAAACCGAACCTTTCTTTAAGAATAACCACTATTATTTGGGTTTACTAAACCGTTCATTTTCATTAACCAGTAAATGAACGAGTGATGAATTAACTAATACATTACTTTAATAAACATATACTCGTAAATGAACCGTTTTTTTAAAGTGGTTCCGAGCCCAGGGTGTAATTATTATATAAATTAAAATATAATTTTTAAATAATATAATATAGTCTGTATAATAATGTATGTAACAACAAAAAAAAAAGATTGTATAAACAATTTTTAAAAATATTTTTATTTGGAAATATTTTTAGGATTCTTTGTAAAAAATAAAGAAACATTAAAATTAAGTATTTCTTTGTCGTCAAACAGGTATATTTGAGATAAATTAACGCTAAACATCCAATGTTTGAATTTAAAATGCGGATCTTTTTTTTTTTCACACAAGTGTCAAAAGTCGCATGGACCCACGTTTTTTAGCGTCGCAGGTAGAAAAATCTCTTTTATTTAAGTGTTCAGTTTGTTAGCGGTCAAAAAGGCTTTACGTGGCTGGTCGGACTGGTAAGAACTTAGAATTTAGTTAATATTATATAATATATACATTATGACAAGCTCAGTATATGTAATAGATAAAACATGATTATATTTATAACGTTTTATATTGTTACTAGCGATTCACCCTCGCTCCGCTCGGGTTCGTCCCTGGGTACGTTTTAAGGGTTAGTATAGATTTTTCAGAAATGAGATATTTTCTCGCAGTAAAAAGTATCCTATATATTGACCCGAATAATCACCTATTATCATACCGAATTTCATCAAAATCTGTCCAGTAGTTTTCTTGTGATGCGTTCCCAGACACACAGATAGACAGACAGTTCAAAAATCTAAAAACTATAGATTCAACCTCTGTATCGATAATAATAATAATGACTATTTCAATAAGATTTTCCAAAAAATATTTAATGTACATATTCGACTCAGAATTTTATTACCTATAAATTATTAATACACAACTATTAATTTATAATAAAAATGATAAATTATAATATTAAATTTTTGTATTATAATAAATAATAATATAAAATAAATAATAATATAAAATAAATAAAGATATTAGTAATGTTATTACACAGTTACATAATCTCTAAATAATCTTCAGTCTATTGCTGTAATAACTAAAATGTATATCATATTCTATCTATACTATAATAAAGCAGTAACTTAGCGAAATCTGTACATGAAATATTTTTTAAAAACAATGACTGTAACGTATTATGTATACGATATAGACCCCAAAACAATAGTTATAAATTTTTTTGTCTGTTTGTCTGTTTGTCTGTTTGTCTGTTTGTCTGTTTGTCTGTACGCGTTTCACGCAAAAAGTAATGAACCGATTTCAACGAAATTTTGTGAACTGATAACTTATTACTCGGGTCAACATTTAGGATACCTTTTACTTTAGAAAAATCTTTGTTTCCCGCGGGAAATCGCAATAACTGGTTTTATCGAGTCCTCCTTAGGAACCCTCCGCTGGCTAAACCTAAAGACATACATCAAAACAATTTACTTAAAAATTGTAGATCTTGAAAAGGCCAACAGAAATATCTACAACAGTATATGTCTATCTCTTAAGGTACACTCGCAATACCTATTCTTATCTATACCTATAACAAAACTAACTTAGTTAAATCGATGTGCGCGTTTCACGCAAAAAGTACTGAACCGATTTCAATTAAATTTTGTATAGTGATAGCTTATCACTCGAGTCAACATTTAGGATACCTTTTACTACAGGCACATTTTTCGTTCCCGCGGGAAAACGCAATGACTGGTTCTATCGAGTCGTCCTTAGAAATTTCTATGGCTAACGGTGGCTGAACCTTAAGAGATACATCAAAACAATGTACTAGAAAATTGTAGGTCTTAAAAAGTTCTACAGAAAAGTTCTCAACAGTATATGTCTATCTCCTAAAGTACACTCGCTATAACTATTTTTATTAAATGATATTACTGTTTTCTTATACGAGTACGTTATCTATCTATACTATAATAAAGCAGTAACTTAGCGAAATCTGTACATGAAATATTTTTTAAAAACAATGACTGTAACGTATTATGTATACGATATAGACCCCAAAACAATAGTTATAAATTTTTTTGTCTGTTTGTCTGTTTGTCTGTTTGTCTGTTTGTCTGTACGCGTTTCACGCAAAAAGTAATGAACCGATTTCAACGAAATTTTGTGAACTGATAACTTATTACTCGGGTCAACATTTAGGATACCTTTTACTTTAGAAAAATCTTTGTTTCCCGCGGGAAATCGCAATAACTGGTTTTATCGAGTCCTCCTTAGGAACCCTCCGCTGGCTAAACCTAAAGACATACATCAAAACAATTTACTTAAAAATTGTAGATCTTGAAAAGGCCAACAGAAATATCTACAACAGTATATGTCTATCTCTTAAGGTACACTCGCAATACCTATTCTTATCTATACCTATAACAAAACTAACTTAGTTAAATCGATGTGCGCGTTTCACGCAAAAAGTACTGAACCGATTTCAATTAAATTTTGTATAGTGATAGCTTATCACTCGAGTCAACATTTAGGATACCTTTTACTACAGGCACATTTTTCGTTCCCGCGGGAAAACGCAATGACTGGTTCTATCGAGTCGTCCTTAGAAATTTCTATGGCTAACGGTGGCTGAACCTTAAGAGATACATCAAAACAATGTACTAGAAAATTGTAGGTCTTAAAAAGTTATACAGGGAAGTTCGCAATATTATACGTCTATTACCTAAGGTACATTCGCAATTACTATTTTTATTCACTACTCGCGACTCACAGACTGACTTATCAACGTTTAGCTCAGTTCAGCAGTAAAACGTAACTAGGGACGAACCCGAGCGAAGCGAGGGTGAGTCGTACATAATATAATATGTATTAAGTAGATGTTTAAATAAACATTTCACTTCTAAGGCTGGTATAATGATTTTAAAGTTAGAAATCTAATTAGCAACCCTCGCTTTACTTTGGTGCGTCGCTAGGTGCTTATTGTATTTATAATAATCTATACTAATATTATAAAGAGGAAAGATTTTTTTGTTTGTTTGTTTGTACCGAATAAGCTCCGAAATTACTGGACCGATTTAGATGAAATTTGGTAAGAATACAGTTTGAGACTCTGGAAAGGAGATAGGATAGTTTTTATTCCAGAAATCAACCCTTAAGGGGGTGAAAATGGGGATGCAGGTTTGTATGGGGAATCAACCTAGAGACGAACCCGAGCGAAGCGAGGGTGAGTCGCTAGTTTATTATAAAATGATAGCATAAGCATTGTGAAATGAATCAATTTATCTTATAGTACGTACTCTCTAAGGTAAAGTTTGTAAGGTCGTCCTTCACCTTATCAGATCTACTTACTGGATGAAAAGTGCATATTTTGTGTTCAACATAAATATTACAGGTTCTTTGCTAGTCCAAAAATCTGTTTATTTTTAACAAGCGACTTACCCTCGCTTCGCTCGGGTGCGTCCCTGGGTACGTTTTAATTTTTTTGAGCGAAACACTAATTCTTTTTCTAAAATAAAAGTAGCCTCAGTTACTTCTTATAATATTAGCTATCTGCCAGTTAAAGTCCCGTTAAAATTGGTCCAGCCATTTTGGAGATTGCCAGAACAAACAGACGGACAGACAGACAAAAATTTTCAAAATTGTGTTTTTCTTATAAGTACCATATATAATTCCATATGCATTTAGTATAAAGCTGTTATTTTGATATTACAAACAGACACTTCAATTTATCTGTATAGATAAACATTTATTGCAATATAACTTGCAATTTTTAATTATTATGTTTTACTATTCCATACAGCTAATATGCTCAGATTTTTATATCACATCCTGTACCTACTTCCATCATCGTACGCGCTATACTACTCTATCCCGCCTTGTTCCAATTTTAAGAATATGATTCGTGATCGATTCTCTATCGAAAGCTTTAGACAAACCTAACATAACTTTAGGATGTTCCTCATACTTTATACGTTCAATAAATATCAAATTTATTTAATAAGTGGATGAAATATATTTCATCAAGTAATTCCATATATTTTATACAACACACTTATCCTGTAGACATATTATGGGTGAAAGACGGCCATATTTCGCTTTTACTATATTCGCTTTTTGAGGACACATAATGTCACATAAAAATGATTAAATTTAACCTTCGAATGGAAGTGTGGCGGTAGCGTGTACAACTTCGTTATTGGCTCTAGAAACTTACTTTCTAACATAAAAGTACTAGCTTATTTTCAAAACTTACTTTGGAAGTTAACAAAATGGAACTTAAGTGTTAGGTACCAATTTGCAAGTAAAAATGTAATATGCCTATTACTAATATTAATATGAACTTTATTTTTCCGTTGCCTTAACAAAAAAAAAAAAAAAAACTAATAAATCGAGAATCGAATTAATAGTGGTTATGTCTCTAGATGATGTCATGAGAGTTAAGACTAAATAAAACTAGATATGCTCGAAGGCGTATACACATACAGATATATATGCAGGTAAACTTATAAGTGTATTATTTATATTGTTGATAAAATAATATTTAAATCGTTTATTATGCCTTATATTGGCAATAAAAATACTTATATTATGATTTATCTTAATATTATATTTTATTTTCATTACTGATTTTCCTTATTATTTAATTATTTTTTTATTATTACGTTTAAACGTTTAGTATAGATTTATCAGAGATAAGATATTTTCTTGCAGTAAAAAGTATCCTATATGTTGACCCGAATAATCAGCTATCATCATGCCAAATTTCATCAAAATCCTTCCAGAGGTTTATCCGTGATGCGGTCACAGATAGACAGACATAAATTCTAAAAACTATAGTAGATTCGGCCTCTGTATCGATAATAATATCTATTTCAATAAGATTTTCCAAAGAATATTTAATCTACAAATTCGGCTTAGTTACAATTTTATTATATGTATAGATTTCAGCTAATAAAATGAACAAACTACAAAAGTTCTTATTTATTTCTTTTACCAATTTTAAATAAGATGATCTATTTTTAAAATCATACATATTCATATAAATGAAGCGACAATCGTTGTTAAAGCATACTTAAGATAAAAACTGTATGTTTAAAATTAGTAGGTATATGTATTTAAGTAGTTACTACAATTTCTCTTTAGAAAGCGTAATTTGACTCTTATTGTACGTACATATGATGTCTAGTTTGGTTGTTTTAAATTAATGTATTATATGTACCGTCAATAAAAATGGCGTTTTTCAAATTCTAATACGATAACACCTGCTGATGATCATAAAAGTTTGTATATTTGTTACTCCTTTGACGACACGTTTGGCTCAGTTTGTAGTGACCCTACTTACTGTTCCAGCGGTCGCGGGTTCGAGTCCCGCTGGGGACATTCATTTGTGTGATGAGCACGAATGTTTGTAGTCCAGTCAAGGGTGTTTATATTTATAATATGTATGTATTTAAAAGTTATATATGTGTTTTTTTATGTGTTATAGTACACAAATAGAGTAATGACCTGGAGTTGATAGGCTAACGTTAGACACTTAAAGTTCCGCTCGAGCGAAGAGAGACTATATCGGTAGTATATTACTCATAGTACCTGGGCGACGGAGCTTCGCTCGGAGTTTTTGGGCAAAAGTACAATTTTCTTTTTAATTTGGCTTAAAAACAAAAAAAAAACTAAAAATATGAATAAATACAAAAAAAAAGTAAAAACTTTTTATTCGACCAGGATTCAAACCCGGACACCTGTGATTGTCAATCTTGCGCCTTGGCCGCTTGAACACGATGCTTATATGCCCGAGCGTGCGAAATTGGCAACCATATTTTGCGTGGAATACTGCGATTAGAAACCGCATGAAAACACGCGTTTTCCCGGACATAAGACTAATCTAGATCGATTTTTCACGTACCAAATTTCAGTTAGAGCCGCTTCCTAGATCACCGGTATACATATACGAGTATAAATAAATAAATATACAAGAATTTTTTTAAAGGTATTAGATATAGGCATGTTTTTGGATATCGATTGTATACTATGAGTGTAACGTTAGGCCCCATCATGATGATGAGGATATTATCAGCCCTAGGCGATGATATTCACATCCGGACACATCCGGGTGATTTCAACTTTCAAGTAACTTATAAGGAAATAACTGTTTTAGGTTCTAAGTGTTACCCGATTGCGGCGAAGCCCAAAGAAAGCTTTGATTTGTTTCTACGAGTATGTTCGATCCTATATTTCCTCGTAATTACTAAACGGCTTAACCGATTTTGATGAAACATAAGTCGTTATATTTGTCTTGGTAACGCGAGTTTTATAGGGTGAATTGAAAAATCTAAATGGCGGATCTTAGGGGCCACTTTGTGTGTCTAGAAAAAAAAATCTCCCAAACCTATCGAATGGGGTATCAAAATAAAGATTTTTAAGAGGCAATTGCAAAACATATACAACTTATATGCTTAAAAATAATTTAGGGTAACAAATTTTTGAATGAAACTCCAACTGTCTAACTGGCCGGAGACATACGTTACATACTGCCACACCACAATTACATAAACCTAACCCATTAAGGGTAAGTTTAGTCAAAACCCTGGGGGCTGTTATATATATTATGTAATGTATATAATAGCGCCTAGTAGCCTTATTCCTTTTTCTTGAACAGCACTTTTGATGATTCATAATTATTAAATATTAATTATAGTTTAGTTCGATTCCAACATCCGTGCGTGACACTTGCCCTAATAAAATCGGGTCCAACCTTTTAAATTAAAGTGTTTTTAAGTAATTCCAAGTTATTTTCTTTTTTTTAAAACCAATTTTCGAAAAGTGCTATAACGGTACATACATACATCTCATAGCAAGGATGAAATATGTACATATTATGACTCCGGCTGCATAATACTATGTTTCTTCGTCTACTTATTATCATCTTTTTATTTCGCTTTTTACGTAGTCGAGTTTTATTTTTTATATCACTACATGTATTTATATAGTATTAAAATATGCTGTATTAAAATGTTTTATTGGAAGTTCTTAAAAATTATACATTTTCATAAGGGTTTCATTAAAATTAAATAATATATTTTTTCATTAAGCTTAAACAAAATAAAAAAATATATTCCACATTTTTAATATATCCATTAATGTAATAAATATTTTTGACATTTTTAAGCAAACCGCAATAAAAATGTAATATTCCCTATTTTTTTAATATTTTATAGAACACCCACACGTCGTCGTTGGTTTTAATTTCAAGTAACTTCTAACATTTCCTACAAACTTGTCTGCACCGTGTATGTTGATTTTGCTGTTTCTCGTATTATCTAGATGGATAAACAAAAAACATCATTTATAAAGTTATAATTCCAAACAGGTTAAAAATTATATATTTTTTTCCAGGTGCGTATTATGTAATATGTATTATTATTAATAGAAAATCTTTTATTAATTGACTAGCGACTTACCCTCGCTTCGCTCGAATGCGTCCGTGGTACGCGGATTTTGTTCACAATTTCATGGGTTTTAATTTATTTGAATACTTTTTCTAAAATAAAAGGAGCCTATGTTACTTCGTAATAACATCAACCTGCCAGTGACAGTCCCATCAAAATTAGTCCAGCAGATTAGCCGGAACAAACAGACAAACATGAAAATTTTGAAAATATTTGTTTTCTTATTAGTAGGTACCTACCGTATATAATGTTATATTTTATTTATTAATTCAGTAAAAAGCTGTTATTTTGACATTACAAGCAGACACATCAATTTTATTTATCTGTAGTATGTAGAGATTTATGGAACGATAAACCTAAATATCATAGGTAACTACCTATCATAGGTACTTTTATAGAAGAACTGTAGGTTTTTATGTACTTAGTTGCACATAAATTTATTAGCGGTATGCAAATCAATATCAACATAAATAAATATGAATTTCAACATAATTCTCAATAATATTCAACACGCTTAACTACTTTACAAAGCAGTGCTAACAGATAGTAGATATCTTAGGGCAAAGCGCGGTAAAACAATAAGTTCGGAAGTTGCCGCCAACTCAATTGACAGCGGACGAGTGCGGAAACCGTTCCATTTCAAGGAGAATTCTCTCCCCAGTTATTATAGTTTCTAGTTTCTACTACTTATATTTTTTGCATCGCGTATAACTTTTATAACTGTTAGCAAATTAGGTTAATAGAACAACTTGGTACCTATACGTGTAATAAATAAGTTCTTAGGACTTTTGCATTTCAACAAATTTATTGTTTTATGATTATTGAGTTAAAATTTTAATTAATAATATTAAATTTTTAGTGTTAGTTCACCTACTGCGGTGGTGTAGTAGCTAGAATGTACGGCTACAGGTCCGGAGGTCTTGGCTTTGAGTCTAGCGTGCGTAGTTTTGAGTAGATTGGTTACCGTAGTCGAAATCGGTCAGAAGGACGTTTATCATGATCACCGTACTCTCTTCATTCTGTCGATTTACTTGATTTATCTATACTAATATTATAAAGCTGAAGAGTTTGTTTGTTTAGATAGCCCGTTACCTGAGGAAGGCTTTAGGCTATATATCATCCCGGAGAAATGTACAGTTCCCGTGGAATAGATTTGTTTTCGTCTAGGGACGAACCCGAAGCGAAGCGAGGGTGAGTCGCTATTATTTATATAAATTCATAGATTTTGGGCTTAAAAACTGAGTCACTCGCATATAATAAGACTATAATAGACTATATTTTATCCCGATTCATTAAGTGACTCGCGAGCACTATTAGTAAACTGTAAAAAGTGAAGAACACACGGCGTAAAGACCTGAGGGTCGCTAGTGTAATCCTCGTATAATTCTATCACGTTTTATAGTTTATGTTTATGTGTAGTCGAGAGTTTGCTTCCTCAATAGCTTTCTCTATTATTTTTAAATTATACTTAATTACACAACCATTTGACCTATATATTTTCCAGATTTGTACGTACATTGAAATGGAGTGACGTCTTCAAGGTATAAGGGAATAAGAAGCTAATAAGGAAGGAAATAAAGAACTTATTTTTACTACGTATGAAGTTATTGCATCCACTATAATTGCGATCAACTCAAAAATATTTATGACAGAAAGCTGTAATTGTAAAGATGGTTAATACTATATCTGTCAGATATTATAGTTTATTAAAGGCAGTGGTAGCCTAGTGGTAACGCGCTCGCTTGGGAAAACGAGTGAAGCGGTTTCAAATCCCGAGTCTCGCACATCTGATATATTCATGTGCGAATCATTTCTAACATGATTACCACTTGCCTTACGGTGAAGGAAAACATCCTAAGAAAACCTACATGTCTGAGAGAACCTAGCAAGTTTTCGAAAGACGTGTGAAGTCCACCAACCCGCGCTTGGCCGGCGTGGTGGACTATGGCCTGATCCCCCTTGTATTGAAGGGAGGCCGATGCCCAGCAGTGGGACGTTAAAAAGGGCTGAATACATACATACTATATCTGTCATCGTTTATATCATTGGTTGTAAATGAAATATTTTTAGTGAAATTGATAAAGCAATCATAATTTTAATAATGGAATTCTTTTCGTAATTTCGTATCTCATTAGTAACTTTTACAGTACAGAAATCAATAAGGGATATTGTGATATTCTCTTTAGTGACGATGTCTTTATGCTATTAGTAGACTATGCTATTATTATATAAAATGCTATAAAAGATAACTTATCTTTTTATTTACGTAAGAATTTGATTTGTACAAGATACACAATAAGTGTGTGATAAACCATTAATTATAATTAGGCTTAACAAAGGAGAGGATTCTCATTAGTACCAGACAATCCAACTGAGCGTAAAGCTAAAATGTACTGAACAGATTCTGATGAAACTTTACAGTAACAAAGCTTATACATCAGAGTATAACATAGGCTATAACTATAATATATTAGTATAGGAAAAAGTTATACCACATATCATCAATACATATAATAAAACATTATTATCGATACAGATGCCCAATCTATAGTTTTTAAATAAATATATATATATACTAGCATTTCCCGCGGCTCCGCCCGCGTTCAGATGATTAAAAACCAAATTCTTAGGTTTTACACATTAGTATACTCTTACATATTATACCACTTTCATTGTGCACCGCACGATTGTTAAATAATGGCAGTGATTGATAATGCCACAAAGGTTCCTCCGTTAATCTCATATTTGATTTAGTAATATTGCACTTTTTGTTTTAGCAATAACATTTATGTATATATGTCTATACTTCTGTTTTGTTTGTTTGTTTAGTTTTGGGCGATAAGCTCTCAAACTACGGAATAAATTTTAATCATTTTTTACTAATAGACAGCTATAGATTAATTTAATATATAGCAGATTATTTAAATTACATAATGATAACTTTTCTTAATTAGCGCTAGTTAGTAATATTTTCCAAAACGATTTTCAAAAGAAAGTGTAATAAGTAAATAATTCTAAGCGAATACATTTCTATATTTCATATGGCTCGGCTAATATGATTAAAGTCGTAAGCATTTTATTGTGTCCTTTAAGCCTTTACCTTCCAAGAAAAGGTGTCAAGAAAAAGTGAAAAAGTTGAGGTATAACAGTTCCTAAAATACTTTTTCATAGTTTTTGAGGTATGAAATATTTTTAGTTATCCGCTTTGGCAGTTTAAGAGCCATAAACTTGTTTTCCATAAAATGTTATAAAATAATATAAATTGAACTTATTTTTACGGTGCAAAAAATGAGTAGGTATTGTGGAAACGTAAATATTATTCGTATTTATTTTAGTGTTAACCATACAAAACACGTAAGTAAGAAAATCAACATAGCATTTTGCTATACGAAACCTAAAATGCGCGAGTTGGATTTACATTTGCCCAATTTTTACATTAAAAGATTAAAAAACATTAACATTATTTTCTAAACAATAAAAATTTACAAATATTCTCATTTGAAAATTGTTTCGACCAACAAAATATTACTAATATGTTTCTAATTTATAAAGCCAAAAAGTTTGTTTCATTAAAAATTTAAGCACGGGCAGGGCCGCGGGTAATTTAGTAGTAATTATAGTAAAGTCATAGAAAGGTTATATCTGTACATTTTTTTTTTTTTGGATAAAACTACGTATTTTAAAAACACATGGCGACATCTATTGTCAAATAGCTAAATAACACATAAATAAATTTTCATTAAAATAACTATTTTAATGAATAAAATCGCGCTGTTAATATTTCTTTTAAGATAAGTTTTTTTTTAATAGTTTTAACATAATATATAAGTAAGTTACCTTGCTAAAGTATTAATAGCATCATCGTGATTTTACTTTAACCAGTTTTTGTATTTTTTCTCAGAAATGAGATATTTTGCTGCGGTAAAAAGAATCCTATGTGTTGACCCGGATAACCTGCTATTACCATACCAAATTTCATAAAAATCCCTCTAGTGGTTTTTCTGTAATGCAGTCACATTCAGACAGACAGAAAAAATTCTAAAAACTATAGATTCGGGCTCTATATCGCTAATAATGAATATTTCAATAAGATTTTCCGAAAAAATATTAGGGGTTCGGCTTAGTTACAATTTTATTGTATGTATAGTTACTAATTTATGAAGCGAAAAAGTTTGCTTTACTGATAATTTAAACACGGGCGGAGCCGCGGGTGATTTAGTAGTAATTCTAATAAAATCGGAAAAAGGTCATATCTGTACATTAATTTTTTTGGGATTAAAACTATGTATTTTAAAAACACATGGCGACATCTATTGTCGAATATCTAAATAACACATAAATAAATATTAAATAAATAACAATTTTAATGGATAAAATAGCGCTTTTGATAATTTGATTTTCAAGATAAGCTATTTTTATCGTTTTTACTATATTTTGTATATTACCTTGCTAAACTGTTTACAAATAGTATCGTCGTGGTTTTGTTCCTACCAGTTTTTGTACTTTTTTTCAGAAATGAGATATTTTCTCGCGGTAAAAAGTATCCTATATGTTGACCTGGATAACCAGCTATCATCATACCAAATTTCATCAAAATCCCTCCAGTGGTTTTTCTGTGATGCGGTAACAGACAGACAGACAGACAGACAGACAGACAGACAGACAAAAATTCTAAAAACTATAGATTCGGCCTCTGTATCGATAATAATGTCTATTTCAATAAGATTTTCCAAAAAATATTTAATGTACAGATTCGGCTTAGTTAGAATTTTATAATATGTATAGATATATGATTCATCAACGCAGAGCCACAATGGTCAAAATTTTGAATTTTTTTTTATGGTGTACACATCCACTAAGGAAGGATTTTTAGAACTTCCACTTCTAAAGAGGTAAAATAAGGGATGAACGGTAGCATTCAAATCCGGCATTTTCAAAGTTAGTAGCATCATATAGGGAGTCCGTCACTTTTGGAGTAAGAAGTATGAAAATTAATATTAAAGCTTCTCAGGAAAAATAAAAACATATGTATTTCATCGTTTTTGGAAATTCAACCCTAAACGGAGAAACAGGGTGGAAACATTAGTATAAAAATAAAAAAATGGTCTGATCTGCTTGAAATTTACTTTAAATTTACGAGAAAAGAGGTGGCAAATTATTTATTTTTGTTTTGAAGGTTAGCATGTTTGTATGGACACATTCGCTAAAAAAACTTGATATAAATACTTCTAGGTACAAATAATGAAATACAAAAACTTTAAAAAATAAACACTGGCTTCAAAACTTTTTAGTTTTGGTTATTTAGACTTATTAGTTTTATTCAACAACAACTCCGGCTTCGTTCGATCTAAAACTACAAAAAAAAACTCTAAAAAGGAAGGTTCCATACAAACTTTCATCCCTTATTTTACCCCCTTATAGGATGAATTTTGAAAAATGCTAAAACATGTACTTATTTAATTTTATTGAAGAGAATTAATTATACTTAGTTAATACCAAGTTTCAAGTAATTCTGATCATAAATATTTTTTTTGGATTGTGTTATTAAACGTGTTTTTGCGTGAGAATTAAGTAATCTCCCGCGGTAAAAACCTATGTCACTCTACAGCCCTCCAACTAAGTCCACACAAAAAAAAAACAATCTCAAACAAACAAACAAACAAACAGACTTTCACATTTATAATAATAAATACGGAAGTATGGATTTCTTATTCTAAATTACTTTAAAATATATAAGTTGTATATGACATTCGCGTTTTTATTTACTATAGATACCTAATCAGATATTTTCGAACTCATCAAACTATTACTAATAGCCTAAAGCCAAATAGTTTTTTTCGTAGTTTTAGCGCGAGCGAAGCCGCGGGTTCTGCTATATTTATATTACTTATGTACATTTAGAGCAAAGAAATACAATAGGTACATAGTATTGGTGGTATGCGCATTGCACAATGCACATATAAAGCTTGAATGAATGCTCCAGATGCAAAAATGAGGTCTATGAACTAAGATTCATTTCCCGCGCACGAAGCAATTGATAAAAATGTCGTGTTGAGCGCAATTTCGTGTAAAATTAAAGTTCACGTGTTTTCGTTCCAAAAAAATGCATTCTAACGTAAATTGTCTTAAGTATTTTTTCTGGAAGGCTTTCTATATCATAAATAAATATTATGCCTATAATAAAATTATAATTGTAGTGTATTAGTTCGATCTTAAAATTTAATTTTAGGACACTATAATAAATGAAAATATAAGTGAAATACAAGTATATTTCATTCAAAAGAAACGTTATAAAAGTAAAATCAATAATTACTATACGAGTCAAATCTGAGAGGAACTGTGGCAATAATGCTAGTTGCATTTCCTCGCTGAATGGCTAAAAATCTAAAAAACCCCCGACAAAAAAAATGTAATTCGCCATTTTGTTTGGTGGCGGCCATCTTGGATTTGAAATTTATCATAGTGCAGTATTATACTAGTCAAGCACTTTCATTTGATGCCCATATTGAGGGAGCTGTGAAAAAATACGTAATCCGCCATTTTGTGGCGGCGCTCATCTTGGGCCGATTTTCATCAAACATGAGAACACTCGGGACTAATTTACCTTTCAAACAAACTAATTTACCTTTCCGTTGGGGAGCTACGATGCCACAGATAGACACACACACAGACACGTCAAACTTATAACACTTGTTTTTGCGTCTTGGGTTAAAAAACCAGCTCTATTGTTACCAGTAGAGGCGATAAGTGTTATAGTTTTTAAGAAGTTTTTAACACTTTTCTCTATGAAGCAATAGTTTTGATGGTTTACCAATATTGAAAATGTAAATGTACTGTTTATGGGGAAATGAGTATTCTTGATATTTCTTTACGCTGCAACAAATAGGCAAATTTTTATCAGGCGAGATATCTCGCAATTGAAGCTGCAAGTTTTGTCTAGATGACAAAGTCAGGAAAACTCTATTCTTTATCTCTTGTATAATCGTACCCATCCAATCCTATGTCAGTGTACCAAAATTGATTTTTGTGAGTTTTTATTTAATTACTTTAATTGTTATTATTCATGTTACATTCAGATATTCTCTGGAGTTATTTTTATAACATAAATAAAAACAGGGCCACCTCGTTAGTCTGTATCGTTTCATCTTGAACACGACACTCAAATCGAACGTTTGAATCTGAAACCTACTAAATTGGCTCCCTCCAAAGCAATAAAAACGAGGTTATTGAGGATAATCTTACAAAATAATTTAAATGTCCCTTTTCCATATGCCGTTAAATTATGTAAGTGTACTAAATTATTATTTCACTAGCGGCTCACTCTCGCTTCGCTCGGGTTCACCTCTATAAAAACAAAAACAAATCTATCCCACGGGAACCGTACATTTTTCCGGGATAAAAGGTAGCCTATACACTTTTCAGACTATAATCTATCTCTGTGCTAAATTTCATCCAGATTAGTTCAGCCCTTCTGGCCTGATTGAGTAACAAACATCCAAAGATCCAAACTCTCACATTTATAATATTATTATAGATTAATTTAGCTTCTCATAGCCATTAAAACGATGTTTTCTTTAATAAACACGTTCATTAGTTTGGCTCTTGCAAATTGAATCTCTAACAGTACCTATATTTCAGAGATTTAATGGGATGAATAATGATAACTAATACAGTAAGAGAGATTTTAGTATGTCTTTCATAATATCGTTAAATTTTGTACCAATTGTTATTATTGTTTTGATATAATCAAATAAATCGTCAAAACAAATATTGCAGTATACAAAAATCGAATTCGTATTCTACAATGTAGCAAGAATACACCACTGCATCACAGCAGTTTGACGGCAATTTATAAGAGAGATCGCCTGAAAGTAGAAAAGGCAACATTCTTTTAGTTTAAATTCGACCTACTTAACTACTTTATTCGAATTTCAGCTTGTATTTATTATGAACCTTACTTTAGTTTTGATTCAACGTATAAAACTTTTCACTATCACACATAATATATAATTCATCAACATATTGAAAGCTTTTTTCTAAAATATTTATGTATACGGTTTATTTCAGTAGGTTATTTGAAGAGTAAATGAATTTACTTTTGCATAATTAGAAGTTTCTTATTACGTTGAAATGTGAAACATGCAAATATTATATGATTATACACTTTTAATGAAAAATGAATTCGTAATAACTTCTGTTCGCGAATCCAAAGTAGTTTCTACAAGACTAATCCTGAAGTTGTTTAAGTTCTAAAGAAGCAAAATATTCATTTTTTTCTTAACAACTTAAATGTAACTTCTTAAATTTACTTAACAAAATAAATTTGAAGTTCATCTATACTATAATTTTATAAAGCTGAAGAGTTTGTTTGCTTAAAGTATTTTTTATAAGTAGAAATTTTTAAGAAATCATATTCCATAAGAAATTATAATTTACATCTGAAATGTATGTTAGTAAGCATAACTCCTCACGAAGTTGTTAGCTCATGCATGTTTCCTTAAAGTGACTCTTGAACTTGCTCTAAGCGTTAGAAATTATTTAGATGCAGCTAAGTTTAATCTACATTTGCCTTCTATAAATTTACACAAATTTCTGTTAACTCCTCACTTGTAATTTATAAGTAACAACGTTAATACTGTCATAATTTAACTAATTACGTTTTAATATACTAAAATTGAATATATTATAGTAGATAAAATTTGCAGATCATCAATCAACACAAAACAAAATACCTTTAAATGCTTAATCATTTTAAATTAATAAATGAATTATTACCACAGATTATATCACACTCTTTTCATTCATTCATTATACTGGAAGATTACAATGTTTCAATTTAAGGGAGAGTAAAAAAAAATGCGGTATGATAGAGCTATATTCGTATCCCAACCAGAATTTTTGTTTGGATGTTCGAAAATTTAAGTGCTTGATACAGTCGTCATACTTCCATCAATAATAGAATAAACAAGTAGGTACACTTTGTTGCTTTCAATTTTTTATCTATCGACGTGTACAGACTGAAAACTATTTGGAAATGACACGTCATATTGTACCTGACAAACTAATACCCTAAGTGTTTTCGTATACAAACCGTTGTGTAGCAAGAGCTAGCACCTTAAAATGGGTGAATTTAATAGAGTATGACATTTTAAATGTTTTCCTCTTGTTATTCTAATCTTCAGCTATCAACTTCAGATCTTCAATTCTTCAAATCCTTGCTAAAAGTACTTATGTTGCTTTATTATTGATTTATGTAAAACTGGTGATTTAAAACACAGATAAGTACATACATTTATCTTTCTGGTAATTTGAATTGTAAAAAATTTGTTAATTATAGTTAATACATGTTGACTGTTTTCCAATAAATAAAACTTCTGATCTTTATTCCGAGTGTATCGATACAAAAATCACCGCTGTTACATGATCTGGTCGGCGCGAGCTCTCAAAAGCCGTGATTGGCCAAATTATTGCATTCGAAGTATCGACGTGCAACTGAACATATCAGTCATTTGTGACTGAAATCGGAGCGGAATATTCATTACGCAATATTTCCCCCCTAGAGAAAATCGCGATGAAGCGTATAGAGAGAAAAACTGCGAACTTCGTTTCACAAAGCGCGCGCCTGAAAGGGGCCTGTGAAAAAACATTTTCATTGTGTCTGGAACTCGCTCGATTTTTAATCTCTCCCCGCGTCCCCTGTAACTTTATTGTGAGCTTTGCAAAATCTGTTGAACTGACTGCCACTAAATCGACGGTTATCTGCCTTTAGTGCTATATTATGACTAGGAAGTTTGATCAGTATACACCAGTTTTTCCTGATGTAGATCCCATAGCTTGTAAGTTGGATATAAAATGAGTACTTAAAATAAAAAAAAAGTTTCATTAAGTATGATTATTTATCACAATAAGATAATTAAGTTAGCTGAAAACTCCCTATTGACAAAACATTAACTTTAGTATTTTATCATTGCAAGTGTTAATTCAAGTTATTCAATATCAATATTTTTCCCATTTCCAAACATATCAATATTTTAATTTTGAGAAAAATTTTAAGAAACAGAAATGCTTCACGCTAAAATGCTTGAATACAATATGTAGAAGGCAAGGATCCATGATGCTCCATGTTTTATTCATCGCGCTTGAGATAAAGGCGCTGTGATGTTAGCAAAAGACGCAGTCATACATTGATCGGTATTGTGGCGAATTGTTTGTATAAACAATACATATTGTGTTTTGTGATGGTAAATGGGAGCGGAATTGTTAGGATAATACCTGTCATTGTGACGTCATTATCGTGTAAGAGAAACGTCTGCGTATATTTATTTATGCCATCTATCGGTATGAATAAAGATATGAGTAATGTATTGTTTATGGGTAAATATTTAGGTACATAATATATACGGAACTGTGGTAAGAAACTATTGTTGATATTGGAATGAGATACATTAGACTATTACTGTCATTGCTAAATTAATACTGGGTGACATTTTAAAATAAAACCTACTGTTTATTTTTATTAGAAGGCAAATAGAACAAAAAATAACTATGTATTTTTACATTTTATAATTGTGTTTTAAGCAAAAAAAATTATTATTTATGGCACACATACCACGTATAAATGAGTTTGAAAAACTAATTTCAGAGGCAAAGATCCAGTAAAGTAGTTTAACTTTTCTTATACAGGCTTAGGAGAATCGAAAATGGTTATTAATTTGCTTAGTAATGGTTATTATTTTTCTAAGCGCAATAAAATATACATAAGAATATGAGTACTTTTTGATTAAAAATAAATTGCAAGTACGAAGAAATAAATTGTATTTAATAACCTTATGGTATAATGACAGCAAATGAGATAATAGTATGGAGGTTGTGAATTGAACTCTTACTAATCCTAGTAGAAATTATCTAATTATGTACTGATTGACGTAATACCTATACCGATCAAAAATTCAAAATTGTTGAATAAGAAATTTTTAATCTAGTTTTAGCACAATATATACGTTATATAAACACAATAATTAAAAAAAAAAAAAAACAAAGTAAAATACGTGAAAATACGGTATTCAACTCTATATAAAATAACCTAGAACCAGTAAAAAGTATTTAAGTTGCACAAACATTAAACTAAATAACAATTTTTCTTTTCAACGTAAAATCAGATAAGTTTCGACTTTCGACTTCTAAAATACGAATTATTATTTTTTTCTCTGTTATAATATTTTGTCTTATATCGCTTTATACCTACTTATAAAAGAACACATTATTATTCTATATTTGGTCGTATTTATGAAAAGTAAAAGCAAGCTTTTAGTTTTAAAACTATTGACTTAAACACATAAACGTTTTAAGTAATGAGTTTCACTCTACCACTCCTCGCGATGGAATTATGAATAAAACATTGCGGTCTAAGGACGGGTGTCTATCTTATGTTGCACTACAGATAAATATGAACAACAATTTATTTTATAAAAATTTTGGTGGTTTCAATAAATTTGAATTTAAAATGATAATGTTATGGAAAAAAACTCATTTTACAGTTTTGATATGTATAATTTTATAGAAAACTAGCGACTCATCCTCGCTTGGCTCGGGTTCGTCCCGGTACAAACGGGTTGATTCCCCGTACAAACTTTCCTCCCCATTTCACCCCTCAAGGGATGATTTTCGAGAAAAAAAGTATCTTATGTCCTTTCCAGGGTCTCAAACAATCTTCGTACCAAATTTCATCTAAATCAGTTCAGTAGATCCAGCTACAACCTCACAAACTCACAAACTTTACCTCTTTATAATATTAGTATAAATAATAGTTTTTTTTTTTATGAAAATTTGAACGAATTAACATGAAGATAACAGGAAATGACCTGATAATTAATTTTTCCTTGCTTTAAAAAAATCCAGCCGTTCTTTTTCGAATTTAAGTGTAAATATGCGCGAGTTAGTATAAATATCATTTAACATATCAACACATAAAAATATTGGTAAACTTAGATGTATAATGTATATTATATTCTATACCTAACATTCTTATTGTATTGTCACAAATGATTAAGATATATTTTGAATTAAATATTATCGTTCAGCCATTTTAGCGTAATAGAGTAACAAACAAACAAACACGTATAAACTTCGCAAAAACAATTGTAGTCTCTTTATGTATATGGTAGAAATAATTATATACCTAGATATCAAAATATAAATAAACGTAGTCTATACATATTATAAAATTCTAACTAAGTCGAATCTGTACATTAAATATTTTTTGGAAAATCTTATTGAAATAGACATTATTATCGATGCAGAGGCCGAATCTATAGTTTTTAGAATTTTTGTCTGTCTGTCTGTCTGTCTGTCTGTCTGTCTGTCTGTCTGTCTGTCTGTCTGTTACCGCATCACAGAAAAACCACTGGAGGGATTTTGATGAAATTTGGTATGATGATAGCTGGGTATCCGGGTCAACATATAGGATACTTTTTACCGCAAGAAAATATCTCATTTCTGAAAAAAAATACAAAAACTGGTAGGAACAAAACCGCGACGATACTATTTGTAAACAGTTTAGCAAGGTAACTTACAAAATATGGTAAAACCTATAAAAATAGCTTATCTTGAAAATCAAATTATCAAAAGCGCTATTTTATCCATTAAAATAGTTATTTTAATTAATATTTATTTATGTGTTATTTAGATATTCGACAATAGATGTCGCCATGTGTTTTTAAAATACATAGTTTTAATCCCAAAAAAAATAATGTACAGATATATTATGACCTTTTTTCGATTTTATTAGAATTAGGTACTACTAAATCACCCGCGGCTCCGCCCGTGTTTAAATTATCAGTAAAGCAAACTTATTCGCTTCATAAATTAGTAACTATATACAATAAAATTGTAACTAAGCCGAACCCGTAAATTCAATATTTTTCGGAAAATCTTATTGAAATATTCATTATTAGCGATATAGAGCCCGAATCTATAGTTTTTAGATTTTTTCTGTCTGTCTGTATGTGACCGCATCACAGAAAAACCACTAGAGGGATTTTTATGAAATGTTGTATGGTAATAGCAGGTTATCCGGGTCAACAAATATGATTCTTTTTACCGCAGGAAAATATCTCATTTCTGAGAAAAAATACAAAAACTGGTTAAAGTAAAAGCACGATGATGCTATTAATATTTTAGCAAGGTAACTTACTTATATATTATGTTAAAACTATTAAAAAAACTTATCTTAAAAGAAATATTAACAGCGCTATTTTATTCATTAAAATAGTTATTTTAATGAAAATTTATTTTTGTGTTATTTAGCTATTTGACAATGGATGTCGCCATGTGTTTTTAAAATACGTAGTTTTATCAAAAAAAAAAAAATGTACAGATATAACCTTTCTATGACTTTACTATAATTACTACTAAATTACCCACGGCCCTGCCCGTGCTTAAATTTTTAATAAAACAAACTTTTTGGCTTTATAAATTAGTAGACATATAGTCATAGTAACATATTAGTAATATTTTGTTGGCCGAAACAATTTTCAAATGAGAATATTTGTAAATTTTTATTATTTAGTAAATAATGTTAATGTTTTTTAATCTTTTAATATAAAAATTGGGCAAATGCAAATCCAACTTGCGCATTTTAGGTTTCGTATAGCAAAATGCTATGTTGTTTTTCTTACCTACGTGTTTTGTATGGTTAATACTAAAATAAATACGAATAATATTTACGTTTCCACAATACCTACTCATTTTTTGCACCGTAAAAATAAGTTCAATTTATATTATTTTATAACATTTTATGGAAAACAAGTTTATGGCTGTTAAACTGCCAGAGCGGGTAACTAAAAATATTTAATATCTCAAAAACTATGAAAAAGTATTTTAGCAACTGTTATACCTCAACTTTTTCACGTTTTTCTTGACACCTTTTCTTGGAACGTAAAGGCTTAAAGGACACAAAATGCTTACGTCTTTAATCATATTAGCAGAGCCATATGAAATAAAAAAATGTATTCGCTTAGAATTATTTACTTATTACACTTTCTTTTGAAAATCGTTTTGGAAAATATTACTAACTAGCGCTAATTAAGAAAAGTTATCATTATGTAATTGAAATAATCAGCTATATATTAAATTAATCTATAGTATAAATACTAATATTACTAATACTATTAGTAAAAAATGATTAAAATTAATTCCGTAGTTTGAGAGTTTATCGTGAAAAACTAAAAACAGAAGTATAGACATACATACATGTTATTGCTAAAACAAAAAGTTCAATTTAACGGAGGAATCTTTGTGGCATTGTCAATCTCTACCATTATTTACCAATCATGCGGTGCGCAATGAAAGTGGCATATGTAAGAGTATACTAATGTGTAAAATCTAAGAATTTGGTTTTTGATCATCTGAACGCGGGCGGAGCCGCGGGAAATGCTAGTTGAAATATAAAGTCGAAGGTTTCTAAACAAATAGCACAGCAAAAGAGCCGTACATTTTCTGACAACACGATGACGTAATTGTGAACTTAAGGGAAATCATTAAAATTAAACAAACTTCCACCGAATACTGTTCTACTAATTTATGACTCCTATATATTTTTTTATGTTATTTATTAATAAAACTATTTTCATAAAACAGTTTTTTTTTTAATTTTTTCGCGGATTTATTTTGTTTTTTGATTCCCGACGTTTCGAATGCTTTACAGCGCACATGGTCACGGGAGAGTCCCTCCCGTATAGTTTTATTTAAAACAAGCGGCTCACCCACGCTTCGCTCGGGCTCGCCTCAAGACAAACAAAAACAAATCTATCCCAAGGGAACCGTACATTTTTCCGGGATAAAAAGTAGCCTATTTGTTATTCTGATGAACTTATATCATTGTAGTTTCATTAAAATACAATCAGTAGTTTTTGTGTACTAAGCTCTATAAGTTACTATAGTTTTTTAACGATCCCACGGGAACTCTTTAATTTTCCGGGATAAAAAGTATTTAGGATGTTGACCGGTAATATAAAGTACCACCATGCAAAATTTCATTTAAATTGGTCCAACAGTTTCGGAGATTAACAAAAAAAATTGAAAAAAAAAAACTGGGTTTGTTCTATTTCTCTTCTTACATCCCCCTGACTCGGTTTTTAGCATTTTTTCTATGTACAGACATTCGACCTCTACAATTTTATTATATGTATAGATATTAAATATTCGCGTAAACCTAAGAAAGTATTACGACTACTATGTAGTATTATCTTAGGTACGCTACAATTGTAGGTTACTATCATGGTTTTCATTATTATTGGCAGTAAAGGAAATATTTTAAGGTAAGTTAAATGAAATTGATAAAGGCAATAATTTGAATAATGAAATTCTTTTTGTAATTTCATATCTCATTAGTAACTTAAAAGATACAGAAATCAATATGCGATATTAACATATTTTAGCGATGATGTCTTCAAACAACGATTAGATTGTATAAATATAAAATATTATATAAAAAAAATAATTTACTTTTCTATTTACGTAAGAATTTGATTTCGGTAAGGTACACAATAAGTATACGATAAAACATTAACAAAGGAGAGCAAAAATAATAATCACAAAAATATGTATAAGTATCATTATTAAAATAAAAAAAAACTCTTTTCAACCTACTTCCAAAAAGGAGATGTTTATCTATATGTATGTACATATGTTCACAGATTTCTCGGAGACGGCTTGACCTATTTTGTTACTTTAAATTTTATTCAGTTAAAGTAGACCCCGAGGTGGTTGAATAATTTTTTTTCGACATAGAGTAAATAAATCTTTTCCGAGAAAATAAGGAAAACCATTACATTTGAAGTACCTTAACTGATTAGATTTTTATACTTATTTTTAACTGTCATATCGATTTGAAACTTTGGAAGTGTATGTATTTCCGATAATTTTGTATAATTGTAAATACTTGAGTTTGATCTTATTTTGTTTGATTTGATGAAACTTATACGTTAGAATTGGTTTTAAGAGCTTGATTTTAACGGACTTCCAAAAAGGAGGTATGTTCACTGATTTCTCGGAGATGGCTTGACCGATTTTGATTTTAAACTGTATTCTTTTAAGGTAGGGAGGGATCTAAAAATATTTAATTCTTTAACATAGGGCCTATTCTTGAGAAAATCAGGAAAATCCATGTTACCCTTACTGGTATAGGCTACCCTTGATTCCCGGCTCGCTTATCACGCGACCGATGCCGCTGGTAATGCCTAATCTATACTAATAATATTATAAAGAACTAAAGTTTGTGAGTTTGTGATATTGTGAGTTTGTGACGTTGTAGGGGGTAATCTCTGGATCTACTAAACCGATTTAGATGGAATTTGGTAAGAAGATAGTTTGAGACCCTGGAAAGGACATAGAATACTATTTATCCCGGAAACCATCCCTTAAGGCGATGAAAATGGGGATGAAAATTTGTATGGGGAATTAAGCTAGGAACGAACCCAAGCAAAGCGAGGGTGTTTAATATAATATAAAATTAATGTTCATAATAAAATCTTACTACTGACTCACTAAAGGACAGAACACAGCCTAAACTGATAGGGCTAGAAGCATAAAATTCTGCACAAGAGTTCCCTATTTAAGGAAAGTGAGCAATCACTAAAAAATATTTTTGGTTTATCCCCTAAAGAGGTTAAATAATAAAATTGTGAAATAACTCAAAATAAAGCTCTAGCTTAAAATTTAAATAGCTTATCTGTCTCCGAATCTGATCAAATCTTAAATACAGTTAGATTTTAGAACTAATTACGTAAGCACACATTATTAAAGATAAGACCAGTAATATGGAGAATATAAACTACTGAACAACTTTTCTATGACGACAATAAGTACGAAACTTTTAATATCAGCGTATGTAGTTCCTACAGTAAACTCCAATGCACTGTGAACAAGTAGTTCATGTCAACTTTGTCCGATAATGAACGTGGGGACCGGATCCGAACCGGATATAGAGCAGTCCTGTTACACGGCTACAAAAATGTTTTCTAATAATTCTACACTTTTTACTGTAAATATTTTTTATCTGTACTGTGCCATTAAAGCTGTCGAGGTCATAAAATAACTATTCTAATTTACAATTAAACCCGCCTGTATAAATAAGCAAAGCTAGAGTAAACATTTTACTCTTTTTTTTGTCTGTAGTTTTCGTTTGAGCATTAGATATTGAGTTGGTATATTTTTGACACTTTTATTTATATTATGTTGAAAAAATATAATATGATAACGTTTTAGTATCATACTTACAATTTTATAATTTATGTCTGTCAATTTGTTTGTATTAATTGAGCAAATATACGTATTGTTAAATATCACCTTACCTTACTTCTCACCGATGTCGGTCATAGCAGCCAATCTTACTAAGACTATCTATTTGCACGGGTAATATTATATGCACAAGTTGATGCGCCAACACTAGCACCACCACCACTTTCTAATTTTTTATCATAGACCCATGGGGCGACAATTCGACACAAGTCACAACTGGGAAAATACCAAGAGCAGGAACTTCAATGCCTCCATGGCACGAGATGTGTAACACCGCCACCTTCCAACTCCGGACTTGAGAAGTATTAAAAGAAAAAAAATATACATGGCTTGACTTATCACTAAATCAAACATAAACTAACCTAATAAACCTTCTGAACAGAATCAAGTAATGCTATATAATAAAAAAACTTCAAAAGTGTATAAACGGTAATATGTTTCTGAATATTCACAAGCATGTTCAGAAATAATTATTTTATTTACATATAAACTACTTCTAATTTTTTATTATCTCTTTTGACTTTATCATAAATGCGGTAAGTATTAATGCAAGGACGAGACCGCTTAAGCCGCTTTTGTTTTGCATTGTTCTTTTTAAGGGTTTTATTTTTGCCGAGTTTGTTAAAACTTAGCTTCTATCTGGGTCGTTTCAGTTTTAAATGCTGTTAAAAAATTTTAAAATAAGAAATCAAACTCTTTTAGTTTTCAGGTCACTATTTGTTTGAGTGCTCTTCTTACGAAATAAGGCTACTTTGTTGAATCGTATTATTAAAATAATATTATACTTTACTACATTAATTTTACAAAACCTTTTCAGAGAGAGAGTTTATTTGAATATCTATTATCGTTTTTCTCAGAAATATTACATTTTGGATATATTTCATGTAAAACTATCAAACTATATATGGGTATTATCATATATGGATATAATGCAGTATATAAAGATATATAAACTAAAATCCTGTCTGCAAAATCATAGCGCTAACTATTTATGTTATGATATTGTTTTCGAAAAGTACGAGACCGCGTAATCCGCTGCACTCATAGCCTAATGACTTGAAAGCAATTAGAATGGCCGTAAGTTAACAGTAGCGATAATTTTTATTACTACTATTTGGGTTCCGAACCTCAGGAGGAATAAATAAAACTCATATAGAACCTCTTTATTGTACGTTTATCTGTCTTTCTGAAAGTTGCTATTTTCTCTGAAAATGCAAAGGCTTATTCAAATAATATTTAAGGTTATTGAAAGCTGTATAATCTTTAAGCTTCTAAATTGATGCAATTAAAACATACAATAAACCATTCGCCAACTCGGTTATCAAAACCAATAGAGTACTTTATGTTTATTTAGAATCATTAAATTTGATTAAAACAGCTCACAGCGCTAATAAAGAAAAAAACGAATATCATTATGATGTGGTTACATTATAAATAATATATTTTAAGATTCTTTTTATATTTACACTATCCTTATAAATAAACACAAAACATACGTATATACGACAAATGTCAAACTTGATGTGATTGAAATGCAAACTTCTAAGAATAAAACTAAAAAATAATGTATAAGCCAAGTAGCAATCGTGCTAGGTTCTTCAAACATTTTTTTTTTTTAATATAAACTCCCATTTTGTTGACAAATACGAGAATTTGGCCACGGCGGCCGATCTCATTGAGAGAACTTCGCGAGAAGGTATTATAGTGCACAAGTGTAAGCACAGACACCAGTGCACTCTGTGTTCCATTCACTCTCAAATTCCGATGGGACGGTAATTCGACCTGACCGGTGATATATCAGGTAAAGGACCGACGTGCTCTCCGAGGCACGGGCTTAAAACACTGCCACCTATTCAACTCTAGGCTGTTAATGGGACTTTTTTTAAAAGAAAGACTCAATAATTAAATTTGGCCCGACCAGAATTGAACCTGAGACCTTCTGATCTGCAGCCGTACATGCTAGCTACTACACGGTAACACAACCGAGGCAATATAAATAATTAGTAAATATATAGTAAATACATATAGTAATAAAAGAGTATAAGAATATTGTATCGTAGTACGAAACCCGAGTTTTGCGAGTCCAATTCGCACTTGACCGAGTTTCATTTAATAATAACTTACACTTAAACCAAGACAACCTTATAACTTGTAGTGATTTTTATAGGCTATAGTTTTCTTACATAACCTAAGAAATAATTTAGGTTTATTTTCCAATTTCAAACAATTATGAGTATTGGCCTTTTATTTATTTATTTTGGTTTATTATTATTTTTAGACGTCCGTACCTAGTAGTAGAAATTTTTTTTATTGTGGGTAATTTATTTATTCCTGTAACTCAACTCTAGCTTAATCCAAATCTAAACCTAAGAGGCTCGTGTGTATTTTCACTTGTATATTTTATTGTTTTGTATAAATTGAATTTCTGTACCTATAACTTCTTTGTGAGCGTATTATATAGATGCACTAATAAGTTAGGCTGGAGTATATTAAATTTCATATTAAATGCCTTCAATAACAAGTAATTTTAAATAACTAACAGAACCCGCGGCTTTGCTCGCAAATATGTCCAAGGAATAAAAAGTTTCATACAAACTTTTATCCCCTATTTCACTCCTTTGGGGGTTGAATTTTGAAAAATGCTTCCTTACTGGATGGTCTACGTCATAAGAAAAATACTTGAGCGAAATTTTAAATTTCTAGCCCTAAGGGTTTGGCCTTTGCGTTGATACATCAGTCAATCACTTTTGCTTTTTATATATATAGATAGATAGATAGAAGATAGATAAAGGGTAATATTTAAATATTTTTTTCAAATATTACCTATTACCACGTACTCAACACTTTAACAAGTCTATTAAGGACAATACACCCGTCAGTGATAAAATAGACCGATAGTAGAGACTAGTAGAGCAAGACACGACTATTTTCCAGAACACACATTCGGTGGTAAGTATATTACGGTACTTCGAAATGTATAAATAAATAAATAAGTTACCGACTCACCGCGCCTTAGTCACTACTTATCGTTTCAAGAAACTATATTTGACTCATAAAATTTGCATCCTTGTACCTTTTATCTTACTTCAACATAAAAAGTTCACAATATATCATTTTCGGTCTTTGCTCACAAATAAAAGTCCCGCTTTAATAACCTTTATTCTGTGGAAACTTTTTTCTTTTCATATAAAAGCTTTATCCTAAGATCATTAGATAGTAGGTACAAACAAATAGACAGATCGATAAACAAAAATTTAGATGGGCTTCGGCGTCGTGTAAAATAATGATGTTTATTATTATTTTTATCCGACTTCCAACAAGGAGGTCTTTATATATATTTTTAACAGAGTATATATATATTAAAGTATTGTCGTTTTTAAAGTAAATAATAAAATTTTACAAGTAAAAGTTAACATTTCCATTATCGTAGTATATATGTATACTACATGCCTATTGATTGATATTTATTAGAGTCTAGAGGCAATTCGCACGGGACAGGTAATTTACGACGCCAAGCCATCGACATACCTTATTTACGATTAAATAAAACAGGATCATTGTATTATCGGTAAAAAGGTGTAACTGTGAGAGCCGCAATGTTGTGTAGAAATTTTCATTAATAAATAAACTGGCCTATGAGAACGATAAAGAACTTGACATAAGTAAAATAATCATATTATATTCTGTGTAGCATGTTTAATGAAACAGTATAATCGCTTTATACGTTACTAGCGACTCACGCTCGCTTCGTTCGGGTTCGTCATTAGGTTGATTCCCCATACAAACTTTCATCCCCATTTTCACCCCTTTAAGGGATGATTTCTGGGATAAAAAGTATTCTATGTCCTTTCCAGGGTCTCAGATTATCTTCTTACCAAATTTCATCTAAATCGGTTCAGCAGATCCAGAGATTACCCCCTACAACCTCACAAACTCACAAACTTTACCTCTTTATAATATTAATATACATTAGTTCCTTTTGACGACTCCTTTGGCTCATTTTGTAGTGGTAGTACCATGAAACTAGATGGTGCTGTGTATTAATGTCCCAATATATTATATTTAATATTTATATTTTGGACTCCGTACAATGTTCGTATCGTTGTTCCTTCGTGTGACTTAACTTTGAACTGCTATATCTTGTGACTCGTAATAGACAGAGATTCCCTCTGTAACTAATATTAACTCTTACCGAGCTTTGTATGGAGGCAAGCTTTTGATATTGTCAATAAGAATAACTTCATTCAGGAATCGAACCACTGACTTCTAGTACACACTGCTAGTCAGACATTAATTACACTACACCTAGTGGGGAAATTCAATAGGAACTTATGAAAGCCATAGTAAAAGGTCTTGTTATTTAATTCTATTGTATTAACTTCGTTATATTTAGCTTTTATGAGTGCATAGTATTAATTAATTTTGCTAGAAGGTATCAGTGGATCCCCATACTGTGGCTAGTATATATGTAACTTAATAATAATAACTCTTCTATAAAAATATTCTTGGCAGATTTCGTTCACAAATCGAATAGAAAGGTAATTTTGCAAGATTGAATTGATCAGGCGCAGGACCAAAACTTTATGAGCTCCCCGAGGTCTGTGAGTAACACCAATTTCTTAACTCTTAGGTATTATTGAATGTTTCTTAAAAGAAAATAACTTTTCCACCGTATATTTAAATCTTCGGTCTTGATGATGTATATAACATGTATATTATGTTTCGCAGCTTCATTCTTTGCGATTTAGATTCACATATTGTAGATGTATTTCCAACTATCAGCCTAGCACGGAATTTAAAGTATTTATTTTCATTTATTTATTTTTTAAATAGCAACACTTTCTTTCAAATACCCCACTTCCTAATCCCCACCTATCCATACTTCCTCTTTGCAATGTTTCGTGTGGCTCGTCATTATGTTTTTCCGTGCTGAAGCCTACGCACATCAAAACTCGAGTCAATCAAAATGGGGAAGAAAAGACAACGTGACAAAAGTGAAGAATCTATTCGAAAAAAGATAAGGAAATTGGAAAGTAAACTGCAGAATCGTCGAAGAATAATTTCATCAGACGAAGATAGTCAAAGTAAGTACTTTTTTCTCAAAAACTGACGGTAAATGTAAATAAAAATTTAGCAATTAATATATTCAAATTTTTATTGCATAATTTTATTTTTTATTCACTTTTTAATTTTTTACCGTTAGAATTTGACATACTAAAAATTCAAATGTATAAACATAAGTGATGCGTTTTTACCGTCACAATTAACTTGATGCGTTTTTTACCATCATATAAGGGAGCTGATGCGTTTTTACCATCATGCTTGCCACATTCGACGATCCTGAGATCGTTTTCAGTAATATGTGATGAATATTCACAGGTCCAGGTGAAGACCAGTATCTACAATCAAACAAGATGACAGGTGTGCTCACACCATGTGATGCACCCTGTTCGTCCTATACAGTGGAGACGCCCAATCCTGAGCATCAAGATGGTCTTCAGTTTTTACCTACAGACCCAGTTACAGAGCCAATTGAAACTGTTGACGATAGGCTAGATGAGGGTATTTTAGAAATACTTGGCAATGCACCTGAACCAGACACCAGGTTAGGAAAACCTATACATAAGGACATAGCTGCCAGATGGATTGAGGTTCTAAGGAAAGGTTTAAATAAGGAACAAAAAGACCTATTGGCTAAGGAATATTTAGTTCCTAGTAACTGCGAGTTACTCGTACCGCCTGTTTTAAATCCTGAAGTAAAAGTTGCTTTACTTGAACAGTTTGTAAAAAGAGACACGTCTTTAATGAACAGACAAAAACGATTCGCCAATGCTATATCTGCGCTAGGTCAATCCATTGAAATTATTATTTCTACAAATTGTGAGCAAGTATTAAAACAAAAAGTTTTAAAACCTGTCAGCGATGTTTGTAAAATTTTATGTGATATGCATCATGACGAAACAAAAACAAGACGAAAGTTTGTCATTGCATCCATCAATACTAGCTTAAAAGATACATTGACAAACTCTGAAGCTGACAAGTTTCTTTTCGGAGATAACATGTCAGAAAAGCTTAAGACAGCAAAAACTGTACAACGCTCAGCTGAAGCATTAAAGGTGACACAAAGGCCATTTTCTAGGACTAATTTTTCTAATAATAAATCTTTCAACAGCAAGAATAATTTAAACTACAAGTCCCTGCATCAGAAGACAACAGGCAGGCAAGATGCAGGGAGGTCGTACGCAGTCCTGCCTCCACGTCACCAGAACAGCAGTTTGCAACGGCAGACTCACTGGGTGCAGCGGCCGGCTCCACCACCGCCGCCCTCTTCACACCAACCACCTCCGCCGATACGCAGGTCGACTCGCAAATAAATGAGGTACCGTACGCAGGCCGATTAAAGTTTTTTATGTCCAATTGGTATAAGATCACTAATGATCCTACAGTTTTGTCTTGGATTAATGGATATAGAATTCCTTTTATTTCTTTACCAATTCAAGAAAACTGTCCTTCCATATACTCTGACTCTATAATTGAATCATATGATTATGAGAATACAATTGCAAAATTATTAAAAATTGGAGCTATATATAAATGTAGTCATGAAAATTTTGAATTTTTATCACGGATATTTCTAGTTCCTAAGCCTAATGGTGAAAAAAGATTAATTTTAAACTTAAAAAGGTTAAATAAATATATTAAAAAAGATCATTTTGAGATGGAAGATTATCGCACTGCATCAAAGTTGATAACTAAAAACTGTTATATGGCATCCTTAGATTTGAAAGACGCTTATTTTTTAATTAATATAAATAAATATCACAGAAAGTTTTTACGTTTTATGTATAACGGTCATCTTTACGAATTCACATGTTTACCATTTGGTTTATGCACTGCACCATATGTATTCACAAAGCTTCTAAAACCTGTCATAGAATATATTCGTAGTAAATATAACATTTTGTCAGTAATCTATCTCGATGATCTTTTATGTTTTGGAGAAACTTTTCAAGAGTGTCAGAATAATGTTCATAACATTAAAAAATTGTTGATATCATTAGGTTTCATCATTAACACTGAAAAAAGTTCATTAACTCCTAAACAACAATGTAAATTTTTAGGTTTTGTTTACGATTCAAAAAATATGTTTTTACAACTACCCGATGATAAAAAATATAAAGTAAAAGAAATCTTATTGACATTTGTCAAATTAACCAAATGTAAATTACGTGACTTTGCGAGATTTATAGGTCTGTTAATATCTGTTTGTCCTGCAGTAGAATATTCTTGGTTACATACAAAACAGTTTGAGTACCATAAATATATGTGTCTACTTAAAAATTCTTCTTATGATCAAATAATTAATGTACCTGATAGTTTAAAACCAGATATAAATTGGTGGTTAGCTAATATAGAGAATTCTTACTGTCTATTTAGATTTAATAATTACAACTTAGAAATTTTTTCTGATGCTTCTCTTACTGGATGGGGTGGTTATTGTGGTAATAAAAAAGTTCATGGATTTTGGAAATTGGAGGAAAGTTGTCTACACATTAATAAGTTAGAATTAAAAGCAGCTTTTTTCACATTAAAAGTGTTCACAAATAATTTATATGGCAAAGAAATTCTTTTACGTATTGATAATACAACCGCCATTTCGTGTATAAACCGAATGGGAAGTGTGCAATATCCTCATCTGTATCAAATAAGCAAAGATATTTGGAAATGGTGTGAGATGCATAAATTGTATATTTTTGCATCATATATTAATACAAAGGATAATACGGTAGCCGATTCTTTGTCTCGTAAAAAGTTTCAGGACACAGAATGGGAATTAGCAGACTATGCATTTCAAAAAATTTTGTTAAATTTTGGTGATTTTGATATCGATTTATTTGCAAGTCGGTGTAATGCAAAATGTAAAAAATATATTACTTGGAAAAGAGATCCCGATGCACTAGCAGTTGATGCCTTTACTGTGTCCTGGAAAAATATATTTTTTTATGCCTTTCCTCCATTTATTTTAATATTGAAAGTTTTGCGAAAGATAATATCAGATAAAGCAGAAGGTGTATTAGTTGTTCCATATTGGCCTACACAACCGTGGTTTCCCTTGTTTGATAAATTAATTTGTTCACCGTGTGTATATTTTGAGCCAAACGTTAATTTACTAACTTCTCCTTTCAGATCATTACACAGTCTTCATCAGACCTTGTGCTTAGTAGCCGCGAAGTTGTCAGGAAAACATATTTAAAAATGGGTCTAACATCTAGAACCGTAGATATTCTAATGAATTCACTTTCCGATAATACTTACAAACAGTATGACAGTTGCATAAGGTCTTGGTTAGAGTTTTGTAAGAATAAAAATCACGATTTTTCCTATATGTCTATTCCTATTATATTAGATTATATGAGTGAATGTTTTCATAAAGGCGTTAAGTATGGAACAATAAATTCACACAAATCTGCCTTATCACTATTATTTCCTAATATACTTAAGGATGATTGTATTAAAAAATTTATGAAAGGGGTTTTCAGAACGAGACCTTCTCAACCTAAATATAGTATTACGTGGGACCCTAGTATTGTTCTTAATTATTTGTCTGCACAATGGCCACATGAATGTCTCGATCTGGAAATTCTCTCGAAAAAAGTTTTAACTTTGTTGGCTCTAGTCACAGCACATCGCGTACAGACTCTAGCTTTGATAAAGATTCCTAATATTGAAGTATATGATTCGCATATTATGATAAAAATTCCTGATCTTGTAAAAACATCTCGACCAAATTCATTTCAACCTATTCTAAAATTGCCATTTTATAATGAAAAACAATGTATATGCCCAGCAAAGTGTTTGTTAGATTATATAAATAAAACTAGCTCCTTACGTGATTCTAAAAATATTTTTTTATTTATTAGTTATAAAAAACCATATAAAAAATTAACTTCACAGACCTTAAGTCACTGGATAAAGGATACTCTTAATAAAAGTGGCATAAACACTTCTATTTTTACCGCACATAGTACGCGACACGCAGCTACGTCTATAGCCAACAAACTTGGTGTCAATATAGATGTAATTAGAAAGACTGCCGGTTGGAGTCAATCATCTGCAACTTTTGCCAGATTTTATAATAAAGAAATTGTTGTTGATAATTTTGCTAATTCGGTACTTGCCTCTGAAAATGTTAAGAATTAAAATATAATTAAATGTATAGAAAGAATTAGATACAAAAATGATAAATAAAACGTATGTTCATACTTACATGTTTATTAATACTTACCTCTTTCCATATTACATTCATAGTTACATTTTATATTTGCTATGTTTCTCTGAACATCCTACAATATGTGAATCTAAATCGCAAAGAATGAAGCTGCGAAACATAATTGAAGATCAAACGAACTTACCAAGTGAAGTTCGATCACAATTATGTGAGCAGCTTCATTCGACGCGATTTATATAAACCCACCCTACATAATATTTATTAACATAATTACATTTCTACCTTCGAAAGGAAATAAATATATTATTTCTTATTTACCCGGCCCTAGTTTTAATAATTAAAAACGACAAATATAAAATGCTAATAATCTTTAAACTAAATGACGAGCCACACGAAACATTGCAAAGAGGAAGTATGGATAGGTGGGGATTAGGAAGTGGGGTATTTGAAAGAAAGTGTTGCTATTTAAAAAATAAATAAATGAAAATAAATACTTTAAATTCCGTGCTAGGCTGATAGTTGGAAATACATCTACAATATGTGAATCTAAATCGCGTCGAATGAAGCTGCTCACATAATTGTGATCGAACTTCACTTGGTAAGTTCGTTTGATCTTCAATTATATAGAACTGGCCGTCGACAGGTCTACCAACAGAATAGTTTTAATGAATATTAAAATAAAGTTGTATTGTTCAGACGGCGTGTTTTCATAAATACTAAAACATGACTATGACGGGTTATTGTTGCCAAAATTGCCGTGTCTGTCATTATTAATAGGAAATGACTGTAATACAACGGGTATTACTAACTTAGTACTTGTGCAGTCGACTCTTGGTTAATTAATCGGTAACATTATTCACTGCTAAAACTTTACGGTATTACTTAGCTTTCACAGCTTATTATCAGATTTCTTACGGTTGTTCTTACTTATTTTAATTAATTTAAATATTAATGTAAAAGTATAGAATAACTTTAAATTGAACTCGTTGAATTAAAAATGGTATGTAGATTTCATTATACTCTTATGTATGTATGCTGAGATTATCTTTATTTTTTTGTAACTTGTAAGGCATTCCATAAAGCGATCAAAATAAAGGAGGAATTGTTGAATTTTAAAGCTCAATATGTTTGTTTTGAAATGTTATCTATACATAATCTGAGTCGAATATGTCAATATTTTTATAAATATTTTTTGAAAGATCTTATTGAAATAGTCATGAGTATCGATACAGAGGCCGATTCTATTGTTTTAGAACTAAATAAATAATGCGTTATAAGTTATAACTAAATATGAAGCCAAACAAAAACTATTATAAATAATATATAATATTTCAAGACAGAATACAAATATGAATAAAATATTCATTGCTGTGATAAGTAAATGAATGTTAATAAATAAAAATAGCAAACGGATTTTATTATAATAAAGAAAAAATTAAATAAATAAACATACGTGTTATGCTCTTTTTCAACGAAAAGAAAACGAATGCATAAAAATACATAAAAAATGTTATTATTTTTATTATTTATATTTTCTTTTTAGAAATTGTTAATTAAAAAAAAAATATATATATATATATATATAATACCTATATACCACTAATAAAACTTTAAGATATTCTATGCAAATATTCGTATATTCAGTACCACTATATCCGTCAGTACGTCTGTCTGTTTGGTAGCTACCACCGGCTCGAAAAGCAGTTAACCCATGCGAATTAGGATTTGACATTGCAAAAATTTTCAACAGCAAAAATGTGTTCCAATTTTTGTTTCATGAATAGTCTATATAGTGTTCCAAATATAAGATTAAAAACTATAGCAAAATGAACACGAATGTTGATTTGTAAAAATAATTAGAAAAAGTCATTATTATTGAACGTACAATTTTAACAACAGAATAACTAAAATTCATAAAATGAATAAAACCTACTGCACGATAACCTAATAAATATCAAAAGGTACATTTAAAGTAATGTATAAAACAAAATAGTGCGTCGCGCAAAGTTGATTAACTTGCTGCAGCACTCATGCAATATGAAAAATGCTTTCAATTGCAGTAACCTATTGACTGACATTTTACAACATGTAAGACCTTGTTTAACATAAATAATAAACTATAATAAATTTATATTTTACATAAAAACAGATGATAAAAATATTTTTTGGTTTAAAATCTTACCTTTAATATGGATGTTATTTTAATTTTTTGTTAATTTTTTTTAGATTTGTGTAGAGTAGATATAGATATGTATAAAGCATGATGATAGATGTACAAAGCAAAGTGAAAAAAGTGATAAAATAAAAATTAATAGATAGATTCACTTAGTTTAAACCACTGTTTAAATTCAGCATATTTTATTTTATATATGGTAGATATGGTTTTATATATAAGAGGAAGTGGTAGCCCAGTGGTAACGCGCTCGCTTGGAAAATCGAGTGAAGCGGGTTTAAATCCCGGTCCTCGCACCTCTGATATTTTCATGTGCTAATCATTTTCAACATGATTACTACTTGTCTTACGGTGAAGGAAAACATCGTGAGGAAACATGGATGTCTGAAAAAACCTAGCAAGTTTTCGAAAGACATGTGCAGTCCGCCAACTCGCACTTGGCTAATGTGGTGGACTATCGCTTGATCCCCCTAGTATTGAAGGGAGGCCGTGCCCGGCAGTGGGACGTTAAAGGGCTGAATACATAAATATTTTATATTTGTGAAGTGTATTATGATCATACTTGTGTGATTGCATCTAAATTATTTAAAAGTTCTATTACTTTATTCAGGCTAACGAATCTTATTCTGTGATACGTGGCTATTATAGATATGCAATTGGTAAATCTAGAAATCCTAGATGTGCACACAAGAATTTGTCAAAGTTTCATCGTAATTGAATGAATAGTTCAGTAATTCATACGTAACAAACAAAAAGACATTCATTTTTCTTCCCTCTCGGTGTTTTTATGAGTTTTCGTAATTCATTAATAATCCGCGAGATTAATAACCCTTTGATGTTTGGTTACAAGATTATCTATGGCGCTCCCCGTAATAAATATAAAGATACTCTGCAATAAAAATCATATAGTATGATTTTTATTATATTATATATTAATGTATTATTTTTAAAACACAAAATATCTATAAAAATATTATATTAACGCACATATTTAGAATTTCATTAAATATTCTACGTAAATTCTAAAAAAAATATAATTTCCAGCCAACAAAAGCGTGAAAAATGCACAAGTTAAAGACTAAGATACACTTTATTTATAAAATTAACATTAAAACGAGTAGAATAAATTATATTTTTCTTATGAAGGTTCAAACTAATGTTATGTAAGAGTATTTTTTGTGTAAGATATTATTTAACGGTTAGGGTTCAAAATTTGTTTTACTTTAATTTAAATAGTAAAGCGGGTCTTTATTGCTCAAAGTTTGATTAATATGTGGCATCACGCCGCTCGCTTTGTTCGTCGCTTGCTATTTTCGTGAAATTTTAATAAACTAACGAATCCATTTTCATAATTTTACTAGCAGAACCCGCGGCTACGCCCGCGTTCAATCTACAAAAAAACTCTTTGGCTTTATCTTATACAGCGATACAGCTACGTATTTATATAATATTGCTTATATAAAAATACTAAAATCGTTATTAACTTTACTTTACTTTACGACCTATTCTCATACCTACCAAATATACAAAAAAAAATCATTAAAATCGGTCGAGCCGTTTCGGAGGAGTGCGACTAAAACACTGTAATGCGATATATTTATGTATCAGATAATATTAATAACCAAATGGGGATTCACAGACTTCCTTCGGTGAAAACCAGTGTTGAATTTCCATTTTTCCTCTTTCTCTCTCTGTCACTTTTGAGACACAACGTATCCGCTGTATAAATGTAAACTTTTACTATGTACTTTAACTTCATGCAAATCATGAAAAAGTTTGGACATTTTCCAATTTTACTTGTAAAAATGTAATAATATCATGTAAGAAAAGCAGCTTTTCCACAAGATTGGTTAACGATGTTTTATTTGATTACAAAAAAGTCGACTTATAGGGAATAAAACTTAAGTCTTTAAACCGATTACTAAGACATAATTCTCGCTGTTTATTCCATAAATACATTTATGGGCGATGAAGTTTGTGGCATACCTTGTTTTCTTATGAAACTGCCAGGCTTATTTATTGCATTGACAAGTTTAATTATTATGATAAATAACTAAAGATGTAGTTATAATGCCTAGGAAATATCAGATTGCAAATCTAATATATGGTGATCTTAAATGAATATTTATGATTCATATTTATGAGATACTTGTAAAGTAAAATAGTAAGCCGACTTGGTGAATACGTTGCTCCTAACAAGTTTACTAAAGAGCATGTGATGACAAAGCGCAAGAACGACTGTTCGCAAATGTAACAAATATAATCAGTCTGGCTGGGATCTACCTATGCCGCGTTGCGTCGTCGCTATATATGCATGTCGCTGTGGTTTTGGATAATCGTACCTGCATTAAATATTATTAATAATTAACATTTCACTAATTTTGAACCATACAGGTTTGTTTCATAACACAGTTTGTAAGCTTATTTATGTTTGTTTATTTACGACCTGATTTTTTCTGAAAACATTGTATATACATAAATGTTGCACAGAGTAAAATTATTACAAGACCCCAAAAATATAGAAAGTGTAAAAGATATTTCTCATTAATGTTATTAAATATTTCATATTATATTGATCTTTATTTATTTTTTTCTTTCTTCTAGTACCTAAATAGAAATTATAATAAATATTAATGAAGTAATTATAAAGGCTGCTGCTGGCTTACATAACAAATTATGAATAAATTAATTGATATTTGAAATAAGTAAATAAAAAAATATTTTATGTTATTTTAAAGAACAGCAGCGTAGAATTAAAAGATTAAAATACTAGTATAATATTATCAAATAGGCTTTTATAAGTATTTTCGAATCGTCAATAAATCAGTAAGCAATCAACCGTTAGCGAAAGTGAAACCTAGGTTAAATATTTTTAATTTATTTAATATTAATATTCTAAAAAATATTAAAGAATACTATAAACATTGTTTTTTTCTCAAATTATTCAAAGCGCGTATCCCAACACCACCCCAAGTTTAGCGAAGGTAACCGCGAGTGTAAGACGGGCTTATAATTCCATTTGTTGAACGCTCAGTCCCTCGCCCCGGGACCAAAGCAACTTCCAGATGCAACTTTAATTGAAATATATTTTGTTCACTTTGGTAAAACATGGATTCGCAAGATCCATTACAGCATTACAACATTGCTCACTTGTATGTGCTTCGGAATGATTTACATGTCTGGAGTTACTGTAATATGTTCATTTGTCTGACGAACTGTCCCTTTATGCCATATTATATGTATTATATACTAGCGACTTACGCTCGCTTCGCTCGCGTTCGTCCCTAGGTACGTTTTCACGGTTAGCTATGTTTATACATAAATAGTAGCTTGCTACTCCTAAGATATTCATTTAAATTATATAGCGATTTATCCTTGCTTTGCTCGGGTGCGTACGCCGTACGCGGACTTTGTTCACTATTTCATGGGTTTTAATATTTTTTTCGCGGAACTATGGTTTTCTTTCTAAAATAAAAGTAGCCTAAGTTACTCCTTATAACATCAGCTATCTGCCAGTGAAAGCCGTTTCGGAGATTAGCCGGAACAGACAGACAGACAGACAGGCAAAAATTGTAAAAAATGTTGTTTTGGTATATGTACCGTGTATACATCCATTTAGTAAAAAGCGATAATTTTAATATTACAAACAGACACTCCAATTTTATTTATCTGTATAGATTATACATAATTTGATTTTGATTTTCGCACTGTATAAGTCTTATACAGTGCGAAAATCAAAATCAAATTCTTCAAATCACTTATCTTTTTATGAAAAAACACATCGTACCTACTTATGACATATCCATTTAAAGAGTTCATTCAATACTTTATCATATACTTGATAAAATATCTAGCATAATTTAATATGTATTGCGTAAAACAATACTAAAGTTGAATTACATTGGTTAGATTTATTTTGAAGTAGATTTGGCCCACGATTTCTCTCACGTGTTATAACGACGAAAAATTACGACTGCCTTTCTCTCTTAAAAAATTAGGTAACCAAGCTTTTGCGTGCGTGTCTAAAAAATCATTGGAATTTTATTATTGTTTTTGTATGAATGTTATGTTTGAAAAGCAATCCCATATAAATATCAAGAAAGAATTCGACCCTTAAGGAAAATATACCCTGACTTCAAAATCTTTAGTGATTTTGTACCTTTTTATTTGAAAAGTAGTTGTTGTAAAGTTGTATTAAGTTACATAATAATATTTGGCCTACGATAATTATTGTATGTATGTTCATGACATCAAATATTATATTTGTTGTAATATTGCACATAGTGCTAAAATTCTGGTAACTATTGTATTGATTTTAGTTACAAAATAGAAGTTACATATGAAGTCGAATAAGCATGGTTAGTTGATCGATTACAAATCGATTACAAAATATTTATTATTTATTATTATCATATTTTAGTTTAGAGTCCTTTTTCCGCTTTCTCTTTCGTGTTTGGAATAGCTATATACATACTCGTAGGTACTAAAGTTTGTGTTTTTTTTATACACATTTTTAACCCACTTTTATTATTAGTTTTACTTGCAACTAACATGCTATCTTAGAAGTTGATTTTATTTGAATTTTAACTGTGGTATTATCTTTTTTTTTAAATATGTTAACCAGATGACAATAAAATAATTTGAAAGTATTCAATTAATGTGATGATAAAGCAAGAAGGTGGATAGTAAAACTTCCCAATGGCTACTAGTAAAACCATTGATTTTGAGCTCATTTGATTAATTTCGACGACTCCCCCACAATTATACAAATAGTTAAGTACGTTTCTTTAAATTTTCCAAAAGTATAGGTACTTATTTAAATTATTAAAGATCAAGAAATAAGTTATTAATGTTCAATTTATTACTTGATGGCAATCACAGTTAAATAGATCTTTAATTGCTTAAAATGAAATTAAAAATAATATTTTAATTTAATTTTACGCAATCCTGTACAAATTATTAACACTTGGGAACTTATTCAGTGCGGTTCACCTTGACATATTGACAAGAGGGTATGTATCTGAGTGACGTCACAGGGCACATTTACGCTACCAATTTTATGAGCAATATCACTGAATAATACGAGGGGAGGTGAAGAGGGTCGCTATTATACACCTATACATTTATTTGGTTAGGAAGAAATCCTTCATTCGCTAAGAGATTTTGTGTGTTCCGCATATTGTGAAGTAAAAAGTGGAGTTTTTTTCATAATGGAATAACCGAAGCAAAGATGGGTCCAAATCTTGTTTGTTCATTTATAAAAAGATTGTATACTTATTAGGTTGCCATTCTATTATACAAATTCACTGCTTGCATATTTTTTGTTTACCGTTTGGTCTTTTCCCAGTTTTCTTTATATCTCGCTTTAAACAAACAACTAAACTGTATTTTCGTGCGTCTGCATGTTCAAATGGCCCAGTATGGTTGGTTTACACAATACGTGTTGTGTGGAACTCAAAACGAATCAAATGTGTCACTATATTCGAAGGTTTTACTAGTAACCACTGTATTTCCATTATTCATTTACTGATCCTTCATCAGATCAGCTTCATGGTATCAAGCTATAGTATTATCATCTGGTTTTCATATTCTTACAAAGTTTGTAATCGATACGAAAATTAGAATTAAGTAAAAATCAACTTCTAAGATTTGATTAGGTATATATTATGTAGTTACAAGTAAAGCTAATAAAAGCGTGTTAAAATATAATGTCAAAGAAGGTTCCCATAATATAAATGTATTTCTTTTTTTGTTTGAAATATAAGTTTTTGTTTTTTTCTTTATTGGGAAAACAGTAATAAAGTTGGTGACATAAATTATAAAGATTGCCCAAATGTAAAGCGAACTTGTACTAAATATTTTTACTGTTATTTATTGAGTACCTATGTATATCTTGTTTTAGTACGCAAAACGAATAATAATATAAAAAAAATGTGGTGGTACCGAAATTTCGATGCTCAATTCTGACTTGCACTTAAGCGGTTTTTCGATTCATAAAAGTATAATATTTAATTTACATTGAAAAATAAATTTAAAACTCTTGTATTTAAACCACAAAAAAGCTACTTCAATTATTACACATTTCATACTTAATGGTCTTTTAGAACGAAATATTTCATATTAAGGGCCTCTATAAAACATTAAAATGATTTTCTAGCATAAGATATATTCGGCCAAAAATTACTCTTTGGAATGGTGCAACATTAGTCTGTGTCTGGTGTTGTAAATATCGCTGTCTGCGGACCCAAACTTCAGAAAATTTCTCTCGTTGACTGTTTATTTATGTGCTGTTATTGTCTAAATGGGTTGCAAACAATGGTATGTGAGAGTGGAGAGCAAAAGTTTGTGAGAACTGATTTAACTATTGTATTGAATTGATTTTGTGGCATTTTTAAAAGCTTTTAATTTGCAATGTTTGTTAGTTGGTATGTTTGTATGAGTCAAATCTTGCAAGCTGAATTAGAACGTACAAGAAGTTGAAATTTTACGTGTTTATTCAGTTTTCATAACAATGATTTTTTATGATAATTATGATCTGATTCTCCATCTAGCATAGACTCCGGACGAAGCAACTCCTCAACGATTAACAGTTCAAATACGAATTTTTATATACGCATTCAATAAACCATTGTATACTATTTGTACTAAAGTCCATCATGATTTGGCTGCTGTGTCCAGGATTAGCTCCAAACGAGAGATCTCCTCAGCGGTCAACAGCACAGATACGGAACTTTGTTTGCGCATTTAGTTATGATTCTGTTGACTTAAATAGTGCACCCACACCATGACATGTAAACCTAAAAAATAGATAATTAACTTATATCTATTAAAAAAATATATATTCATGTAACTGTCAGAAAACCAACATTAATTTCTGACCTTAAAACCAAACTTCTTATCAGTATAAATCTAATAATCATTTACATATAGTTATAATAGAATATTATAAAGTAGATTTTTGTATATTACTTGAAATGTTATAACACCAAGTTCTCTTTTCATATTCTCTCAGTCTTCCTTCCATAAAGCTTTTTGAAGCGCTTTTTGAAGCGATATAAAACATTCACATGATATTTAATTTAATAAGAGTTAATTTGTTGAAAATAGGTATTATACTATGTGGCTAAACAAAAGTTTCATCATGACGCTTACTACTTTGAGATTATTGACTATGATGTCTGGCGATTATGAACCTTTGTATGTACATAGATCCATACTTTGCTTACTTTATTTGAAAGGATAAGTTGGTTTTTAGTATCTAATAAAGTTGTGAACCTGTACTATAGAATAGATACTGAAATAAAATAGTAGAATACCTTAATAATATATTGTAAATGAAATGGTCTGGAACGAAATTTTTCCAATGAAAACCAGTAAATTTACAATTTACTGGTTGCGATTAATATAATTAAGTACTTGGGTAACCGAGCTTCATTCGGAGTTCTTTTTTGTTATATCGTATTTTTCAGATAAAAAAAAACTAAAAACTCGAATAAGTACAAAAAAAAACAAAAGTAAAGGCTTTGTATCTGATCCAAGATTCGAACCCGGATACCTGTGACACGGTAATGATATATAAAGTATTGTAACTCGGCCCTGTACTTGAAATAATTACCTACAGCCGCGCGATACGTAACCACGCGACAGGTCTACCCGCCTACAGTATTTTAATTTCATCTTGAGCTTCTTTCTAGTTTCGTGATTGCAAATATTTTATTTTTTATTTAAAAAATATTATTAGTAAATTAATAAAAAAATCTCAAATTTATAAGGGTGGTATGTGGCTTTTATAAAGAGATTGAAAAATATTTGCGCCTCGACTGAGACATAAGAAAAACTTTATTGTTTTTAATAGTATAAATAATCCGCATTCGTATAAACAGTTTAATTAAAAATACTTACATTTTTATTTTTAATTTAATTAATTTTATTTTTAAAACATACGATGTCTCTATACTTTTTTTTGACATTAGCGAAGTTACGGGAGAAATAAAATGTTTATTTTTGTATCCAATTATAAAAGTTACATAACATAACCATCTTATTCAATTTTCATATCCATTTACACGATCTGGCAGCCCTTTACGGTTGTCTACCGAGTGTATACCGAACGCGAGGCGCGTAGGTATAACTCGATTTTCGACCGTTTGTATGAAGATGGAATACTGTAGGTATATAATATTACCGTGCCTGTGATTATCAATCTTACACCTTGGCCGCTTGACCACGATGCTTATGCCCAAGCGTAAGAAATTATCGACCATAATTTTTGCGTGGAATAATATTATTTACTTCCAAGATTTACAAAGGATTACTCCTAACAATAATAAACCTATTTTATCTACCAGTCTCCCTCTTCTCCATTCTGCGTGACATTAGCAAAGTGATCTGTGCTCAACTGGCACATTTTGAAGCCATAAACAAGAAAATTGAATTAAATTGCACAGCTAATTTACACAAAACTTAGCTTGAAAAAATGTCTCCAAGAAATTTATTTCGCTTAATTTTCAAATGACGCACTATGAAGTAGACAAAAACCTAAATAAAAAATTTAAAAGCGAAAGTACTACCTTAACTTTTCATAACTATAATGTACAACATGACCTATTAAAATTTTACTGCACTTACACAGGTATTAATAAATACAAAAACAAATCAAAAGTCCATACATATATATGAATCGAATCTGCACATTAAATATTTTTTTTTTTTGGAAAATCTTATTGAAATAGACGTTTTATCAATATAGAAGCCTAATCTATAGTTTTTAGAATTTTTACCTGTCTGTCTGTCTGTCTATCTGGGAACTCATCACGAGAAAACCACTGGACAGATTAGGATGAAATTTGGTAAGATGATAGCCGGTTGTCCGGGTTAAAATTTAGGATACTTTTTATTGCGGAAAAATAACTAATCTTTGTGAAATCTATACTAACCTTAAAACGTAGGGACGAACCCGCGTGGAGCGAGGTTGAATCGCTAGTTCTATATATAACGTGTCTTCTCCATTCTCCGTGACATTGGCAAAGTAAACGATGCCTAAATGGCAATCCTATGAGCTATGAACAAAAGAGTTGAATTGAATTCAAGTCATAAATAATCGTATTATTTCACAGAAATAACAAAACACAAGAAATATAAAAATCAATGTTAGTCTTCTTACGAAATATTAGTATGAATCAATTATTACTTAATCGGGAATAATCATGCAAAAGGATTTTAACTTATCTGCTGATACATACATATATTATGCAAGTCCGTCCGTTATAAGATATTCATGTAGCAAATCCAATCGGGCTAGGACGAGGAACAAAGTGTTTCACCTTTATTTATTCTGACTTTTCTGATCGCTTGGTAAATAAAATTATTTTATAGTATCTATTTGTAAATATTTCTTTTATAATATAGATAAAGTTTTAATATAAATGAGAATTTTCTCTGTAAATAAATTAAGAATTATTTTTCAAACTAAATACCTCTTTTTATGTGTATTCTGTATAGAGGTGTTATTTACGCATTACTGGAGCTCAAAGAGCTATTAAAAAATATATTTGTTTTTAACTATGTTTCACGCTAATTTCTGACAAGACCTGAACCAATTTTAAAGACGTTTTCTCTACCACAAATAGGATTCAAAAGAGTGTAGTATGATCGTCATTAGTCATAGTAATTTAAGTTAGGTTTAAATTAAAGCTGGTAATAAAAGCAAGAACGATTTCTGATTCGATCTTATACAAAGTAAATACTACAAGGCATACAATATAAAGCTACTTTCTTTCTGTTTTATTTCGGCAAAAAATTCGTATGTGCGGCATGCCTCAAAGTTCATATTTCTATTAAATTCGAATTTTACTTTACGGAACAAGAAATCAATAATAATGGATGTACTTTTATTTTTAATTAATTCAATTCAATTCAATTCCCTTGTTATTTTTAATTAAAAAAATGGATGTTTAAATGTTAATGTCTCCAGTTATGTGATATACCCACGCGCTTCGTTCCCTTATATTATGTTTAAAAATCTGTTAAGATACTTCAAAAGACCGTCTGTACCTTCATTACAAGTCTCCGAGGCGCTTACAATAGCTGTGTAAGTATTCAGGTAGGGGCTGAGTAACCTCTCGTGATTTCTCAGGAGATGTCTTGTGAATGGCGGTCTCTGGGCTACTGGGCCGACTTTAATACGAAAAATATGGAGTGAGATTACATTTCTTTTAACAGTATCATTTATTTGTTTTTTTTTTTTTTTATATTGTTTATAATTTATCTATTCATATAATAAAGTTCTGAGTCGCATCTGTACATTGAATATTTGTTGGAAAATCATATTGAAATAATCATTATTATAAATGCAGAGGCCGAATCTATAGTTTTTAGATTTTTTATCTGTCTGTCTGTAACCGTATCACGATATATAAAACTTATTTAATACATAATAAATATAATAAATCTTATGCAAATTCAAACAGATAATCTAAACGAGTGGAGTGTCTGAATTACCTGTATATTAAATTGTTTTTGTGTATGTTATAGGTGCATATGTATTTAATATTTGCACTAATAATATTTGTAATATACTCACACCTATACAAATAAATAAAATTGAAGTGTGTGTTTGTAATGACAAAATATAAACTTTTTACTAAATATATATGACAGTATCTACATTCTACGGTAGTACTTTATGGAAAAAATAATTTTTAAAATTTTTGTTTCTCTGTCTGTTTGTTTGTTCCTGATAATTTCCGAAACGGCTGACTTAACTAGACTTGAATAACGGGACTTTCTCTGACAGATAGCCGATGTAATAAGAAGTAACTTAGGCTTCTTTATTTTAGAAAAAGAATTAGGGTTCCGCGCAAAAAAAAAACCCTGAAATTGTGAACAAACTCCATAACTAGTAGGTATAATATAAACTTTAAATGTGTATTTTCCACACAGGTGGAAGAGTTTTATTTATTCGAAACCAAAATCTGACAATAAACAAAAATTCAAATAGTTTAAGGAATAGCATGTTTCCCTGTTATCCATTGGATTTAAATTTTCAAATAAAAATATATAAAAGAAAAAAATGTTCATAGTAATTCTTAAATAGGAATTAAATAATACAGAAAGATTAAGGAAATCCTTTTCCATGCATTTTAACTCGACCTGTACTTCTTTATATATCCGTGTATAAAAGGAAGCTATATAAGACTGTTAATTTTAGGCTAAAACGAAATTTAATTACACTAATGAAGTAAAATGCGTTTATCCGCGCAATGGGGATGTCGCACAGTAACTTATTTGTAGATGTGGTAAATGTTTAGACTAATTGCTTTACATAGGAATAAATCTAGAATATATATATATATATATATATATATATATATATATATATAATCCATTTGTAAGGTTTTACGGTCTAAAAAGTAAACATATTTTTTTACGTTCGTTTGTACGATTGATACCTTTTACTGGGATAACAACTAAATGTTACGAGTAAGCGGGTTAGATCCCAGTTGTTATCAATCGATAGGAACATAAGCTGTGCTGAGACCTCTTATACGGCTGATGGATGTTTTTATACGTATTATATATGTATATATTCTTTACTAGCCACTCACCCTCGCTTCGCTCGGGTTCGACCCTAGGTACGTTTTAATTTTTTTGAGCGAAACCCTATTTTTTTTTTCTAAAATAAAAGTAGCCTAAGTTACTCCTTATAATGTCAGCTATCTGCCAGTGAAAGTCCCGTTTAAATTGGTCCAGCCGTTTCGGAGATTAGCCGGAACAAACAGAAAGACAGACAGACAAAAATTTTAAAAAATGTATTTTTCTTATAAGTACCTACCGTATATAATTCCATATGCATATAGTATAAAGCTGTTATTTTGACATTACAAACAGACAATTCAATTTTATTTATCTGTAGAGATGTAGGAACGAAATATTTTCTAAAAAAAAAAAAAAAAAAAAAAAAACATTTTAATGGCTTCAAAAAAAAAATTCTAAATTCTATGTAGATTATTTTTGTGTATATATTTTGTGTATATATTACCCGATTTCAGGCCAAACTGGTTTGTCCTAGGTAAAACCGGTTCATCCAAAGTGTGTCAAGATATACTTATTTTAGCCCAAAAAAAAAACTAAATATTTTAGGTTTAACTAGTTTGGCCTAGGCCGAACTGATTTTGAGATATCATTCGGCAGCAGTTTAGTACATGGAACTCGGCCTTTGGAGGAGTGGGTGATATAATTATGTGACAGGCCCGACTTGGATAACGTAGGTTGAGAAGGTTCTCGTTAGGTCTTTTTTTTATTTCAAACTTAGAATTCCGAATATCATAGGTATTATATACTATTTTATTTTAAATTTGGTTTACAATTTATAGACAAACTAGCGACTCACGCTCGTTTCGCTCGCGTTCGTCTCTAGGTAGGTACGTTTTTACGGTTAGCTATATTTACACATAAATAGTAGCTTGCTACTCCTAAGATATACATTTAAATTATATAGCGATTTACCCTCGCTTCACTCGGGTGCGTACGCCGTACGCGGATTTTGTTCACAATTTCATCGGTTTTAATTTTTTTTTCGCGGAACTCTGATTATTTTTCTCAAATAAAAGTAGCCTAAGTTACTCCTTATAACATCAGCTATCTGCCAGTGAAAGTCCCATCAAAATCGGTCCAGCCGTTTCAGAGATTAGCCGGAACAAACAGACAGACAGACAAAAACTTTAAAAAAATTTGTTTTGGTATGTGTACCGTGTATACATCCATATGTCCATATATCCATATTTAGTAAAAAGCGGTTATTATAATATTACAAACAGACAATTTTATTTATTTGTATAGATAAATAACTTCAAGAGAACCTTAAAAAATATTAGTTAATACCCAACAATCTAAGCCTGGCCGTGCATAATATTACCAGATAAACATTTTAAATAGACGGTTTACTTAGATTTCCTTATACCCTGGTGGTTCCGTTGGCTCAGCTCGGATCATAGACTCGGTCTGTGGCAGACGCGCTTTGAGCAGAAACTAATTGCAAGAGAGCCATACAACATTGATGTAAAAACTATGGAAGTTATTAATAAACATAATATATTTATTCAGTAATTACAAAAATAATAATTAAAATTGAATTGTTTGGTAACTCGTAAATTTTGAAATCTTTAAATGTTCTGTGTTGAGTTGTAGAGAAATATTCAGTTTTAGAGTTTAATTAAATTTAATTTACTTAATATTTTCTTACTAAACTCTATTTTTAAGTATTTTAAAATCTCATTATCACAGGAAAGTATGGTAGCCTGAGAAATACTAAAATATACCGCTTGTAATATTTATTCACATAATACTTATATTATGTGTGTTTGTAAATAACTTAGGTTAACTATTAAAACATTTCGTATTCATATTCGCTCCATACTATCAAGTCATCGTATACACATTTCGGTCCGTTAATGGACATTAACATTATCACATACCCGTAGCCCTTCAGAGTACCCCGTGTCACAGTCCGGAAACGACAAACGTGCATACACATATTATATGTATAAGGGTTCACATCCACTTACACAATATATTCAGGTGGAATAATAATAAAATCTCATCATATTTACCTATAATTATTAAACACAACGTATCTGTCTGTATGTCCGCTTATTTTACATAACTTTTTACATGATTATGGTTTACATGAGTTTATCGCTAAAATACATTATTTAATTGTCTTTAGTTGTTTTGCTACTTATTCTCAAATTGTTGTTACTTAAAACATAGACTAAATTTTTTGCAGTAAGTAAGGAGTTAATAACAGGCTAGGTGTACTATGGCCTAAACCTAAGCGAAGCGAGAGCAACGCTTTATTTTCTACTTGTAGAAAAATTTAATCTCAAATTACGATGTAAATGAAATAAATTAAATAAAAAACAATTACCTTTTGTATATATAACCAATTTTTGCGCGAAATTAAAGTTTCTGCTAAAACACTGCATTTACCAATACAACATCTCAAAATCTACGTTAAACATGGTATCGAGTTGTAATGCAAATTTGTCCTCGTTATCTATCCCATGAAAATGAGGTTATTAGCAACAAATAATATAATAAAAGTTTATTTCGTGGAAAACATACTTAATATTTGCAAACCTGAAACCACAACAATTGTTATTCGTCTCACGTCTCGCTTTAGAATCAATGTTTTAAACAGTGAGCTGCGAGTCATAAACAAACTTTGTTTCAATATTGAAAATTACAACATTTAAAACCGATTCCCTTTTATGTACTGATTTGCAATCACGAGTAATGTTTTGAATCCATTCAATTCGTTTATTTAACTGTAATTCTGGTAAAAGCTGAAAACTATCCGATTAACTAAAATCTAATGGTTTAACAGAATTATTAAAAACAAATAAATAGATTTGAAAATTTAGATTTTTTATTAATCGGTAGTCAGTTATGTGTTCTCAAACTAATGTATTACTATATAATAGCCGTTTTCTCGCAGTCTAAACGCGAACCGTTGGGTAGGTACATATTGTATGAACTTAGTTTTTTGTTACTCGTATTTAAGACTAGTTACTAGCGGCGAAGGGTAAAATTTTAGCAGAGGTTAGCTGTAAAAATAGACAGAAAAACATTGATATATATTTTTTATAAATAAAAATGCAAAAAAAAGAAAACATTTTTTTTCTTAATAAGACTATTATGTTATTTTTAAATATATTTAAAATATTCTAGCAAAATACATTACATACACTTAATAAAATAATAAAACCTCACAAAATATTAATAACGCCATCTATGGAAAATTATTACGCATCACTTAATAGTGAAAATACGGAAATTTGTTTTGAGAATGTATTATTTTATTTTTGTTTATTATGAGTATATTTTAAAACCTGAGTATACTTTTTGGGATTTAAATATCCTTTTTTTTTGTTAGTTTTACATAAATAAATGTAAACAATATTTTTAAACAAATACCGCCATCTACTGACTTCTCTTTAAACGACTTCGTCTTTCTTACTGATGAGATTGATTTATTATTTATTGTATTTTATTTATCTTTTTTTTTTTTTGGTTCTAGTTATTTATGTACATTATTATACACATTATTACACATAGTATAGTATAGTACACATTATTATGTATTAAAAAGTAAGAATTTGCACTTGGTTGGTATTGGATTATGATTTATCCTATTATAATAATTGAAATTTTTAATTACGACTTTATATCGTGATCAACACAAAATAACATAGCGTTAGTATGTTATGAAAAAAAAAAACAACTAAATACAAACTCAGATGATACAAATGCACATTAATATCAAATCCATGCTTAATCTAGTCACAATCTATATCTTCGACGAAGACTCCTGGATTAAAGCCAACGAAGATGTTTGCTGCTCACAAGTAACTACTTAGGTCCGATTCCGTTTGCAATACCAAAATACGAGTACGTGGTCGTGGCTCAATAACTGATAGTAATTAACCGTATCACAAGATAACACCGCCAAAGGCTCCTGACATTGACGATTGATACAAAGGCCTCCATTAACTAAAGTGTATTGTTGAATACAGTTTAAGGCCTGGAGTGACAAATCATCTCATCGTCGAAAGTGTTTTGTCTAGTTCATGAGCCTATTATTATAAAGTTTAGCTTCTTATGCAAATGACAAAATTTAATTGGAAAAATGATTGAGATTAGAAGTACCTTCAGTGTTATGGAGGCTACAGTATTTCGTAAAATATGTTACAGTATTATTGGTGTTTATATATTCAATTTAATTAAAAACTTAAGTACGGATAACCTCGTGAGTAATATCGTCGTAAATGGCATAAAATTATTTAATCATCTCAATTCTAAATATTTTCGTAGAAATGTCTTAATAATAAATATTAAAAGATGTAAGACTAAATAAGGAAGAATCTTACAGTTTTTAAGTCTTAAATGTGCACGAATACGTCCATGTACTCGGAAGTAAAGGGGCATAAACCAGAGAGAGAAATTAGCTATGAAACCACGTAAAAGAGGCATTTTACTGCATCGAGTAATTGCCAGTAATTTAATACTTGCTTCTGGGCTTAAGAACCCCTTTCCTTACAATGATTGTTGAACAAACATGTGTTCACATATGTATAATGTTTAACTTGAAAATATTTTTTATATTAAAAGTACTAACTGATTCATATTTTTAGTAGTTTTAAATTAAATTAACGATAATAAATGAAATTGCATACAGAGTATAAGGAATTGTTGAAGATTTACGAATAAAAATTACGGTCCCGAAAATTTTGTAAAGCTTTTGAAAGATTCTGAAAATTATAAACCAACAAATTCGAACTTCGGGAAAGCGTTAGAAAACAAAGCTTATAAAAATGCATATTATTACAGGAATTTAACAACAAACAATTGAAATACAATTTTTAAACAACAGAAGCTTTATCTATACTTCATTAACACTGAAAAGATTGTTTATTCTTTGTTATTTTGTTTGTTTGAATACGTTAATCTCTGGACCGATTTAGTAAATTATTTTTGCATGACATAGCCTATTTGTTGAGGTATTTATCTAAGGGTTAGGCTATCTAACATCAAAGTAAAACCCTTAATATTGATACAAATAAACTACGCGAGTCAAACCGCGCGCAATAGCTAGATTTATATAAACTTCCAACGATTTTATTAATATCGTTTTGCCCGAAGCAAAAGTCTAGGTGTCGCGCATATTTTATCACGAGAAGGAAATTGAAACACGTTCTCGTACAAGTCAGGGCGTGATGGAACTCAAGCCGAAAGCTGTAATTGATAACTAATCCTTCCTTTCAGACACGCTCACGACATGATCTACACGCTCGTGGCTTTATTGTTTGTCGCCGGGTGATGGTTTTATATCTAAATTGCTCTTTCGTAATTTATATCTGAACAACAATAACAAAAGCTTTAGTAAATTTATAATTTTCTTGTATTTTAACTACACTTTCTTCAATCTTAGCTTAAATCCTCAAGGATGGAGCTGTTTTGGGCTTAGGGATAATTGTATGATGTTAGAGGGTAGGCTTCTTATCTCCAAACATCAGGTGATTTCCATGTTATATTAATTGCATGGAAGTAGTTTAACTTAGAGTTTTAGTTGAATGTCTTTTGAAAAGTGGAGCAAACATAAAGAAAAATATTATTTACAGGTTACCTTCAGCACTATATCCAATTTCTGGAGAGCAACTATAAAATTTAGAAACGGTAAAAGATTAAATTTCTCGTCATTAATCGTTTTAAAATGCTCTTGGATCGCCTTATAACTTACAACAGGGCTATTTTACAATAAGTTTGTAAAATATCTCTGATATAAATAATTATAAGTTATTTTTATTAATTATATTTTATATCTAAAGAAGTCAACTCAAGCCTAAACATATTAGCGATAATTTTCAAATGTACAATAAAAACTTTTTGCTAGTAAAATCAAATAAAATTATCCGTAAACGTAAGATTATTGGGTTTTATTACCTAGTTATATAGAATACAATTATATATTATACCAGCAGCGAAGTGAGGCGCGTCGTAAATAGTTAATCACGTACGAAAATATTTTCTCTTAGATGCTTATGTAATTTGGGACACACTATTTGTAATGTTCTTTTTACGAGTGCTACGTAATTCTTTTCTTTGATGTGGAACAATAATAAAGTTGTGCTTCATTGAAACACACCGAACCATTTACGTCTCGATTGAAATATACGAGTACCAAGCAATAAACCTAAAACCCTTAGTTTCAGGCGAATGCCGTAAATTTGACAACTAATTCTTCTTTAGCTCGATCAATTTGTTCTAGGCTGCACTTCACGATGCTATAAGTTGCATTCAGAAACTTATAGGATTACAAAAATTTTGCTTTATAATCCAAAAATAAAAATCTAAGAAAATTGTATCCTAATTATTTATCTAATATTACAGTTTTTTTGACTGTACATACATCTGTCTAGGCGGGTAATTGAAATCCGTCAGAGTTCCTCGTCGGGGATGACAAATGGCATCGTCCATTCCGTGTATACTTTTATGTACGAGCGATTGATAAGAAAATGAAAGTCACGATTCCCAACTAAAGAACGGACACACATCAAATAAAAATAAACGCCAATACTTACACTGTATTTATTTTTGAAGTTATACTTCTTTGGGCACGTTTAGAAAAAAATATGAAAGTAAAATTTTTACGATGCGCGCACACACTGACAGCCAAATGGCGACATGATGAAGTTAGCTGAAAGCGATATGATGAAGTTAGCTGCATTCCTTTTACAAACAGAAAGTTGTGACATACGGGATGAAATCTTTAGCTATTTTTCTTCTGTTGCCAAAGATGAATAACTTCTTACGTGCGTACATAAGTACACACAAGTTTTTTTTTTTATCACATAACACACATACTATTTTTAGTTTTTGATATAGATAACTCCTAAAATAATAATGAATATTAAAAATAAGCAAATTGCTGAACAAATTGCGATGACATTTGACAAGGACATAGCATTCCTTATATTTCAGGAAAGGAGCAAAAAGTAGTGTTGTCTAAAATGCAATGTATATTAATTAAGTTATTTATTAAGGTGCTTTTTTATTTTCATATATTTTAATTTTATTTAGCCTTGACTGCAACAGTAAACAGGTATATTTGACTATGACACAATGAAATCGATGATATTTAACGTCCGCTCGATCGTTGCCTGGCTGATATTACCATAAATGGTTTGGCTGACCCGTACAGAATATCGACGTAAAGAAGCAGTACCTTTGCTATTGTGTTTCTTTCGGTGAACAAGAGCATAAGAGATTATAATTCCCTTCCTTCTCCCTGGGGATAGACCTCATTATTACACCTGATGAAGCGTAAGAGCCTATCAGCAGACAGATAGAATATATAAAAATTTTAAAAAGGCATATTTTGCTACCCCGGTGTTCGTTATACCTGGCTATCAATAAATGCGTACCTAACACAAATTTAATCTTCTATCTGGTAGCCCAACTACTATTTTATATTACACAAAATAATATCATACGCGTTCTGCCGAAGTTATACTTTTAATTTAAATGCTTTTTAGCTTTAGCTTCATAAAACATAGTTAACAACTGGTAATGACTTCCGGAAACAAACAATAGATCTTTAACAGACGGTATTAAATTAGCCACGATACAAAATTTTATATAAATAAAAATTATTTATATTTATGGTAATAACATGTACTTATGTATGTACGATGTACATACAACTTTTTCAGGTTTGGGCTAGTATGGAAACTATCTTGGTAGCAGCATCAAATTCAGGATACCATTTTATTGTAGGACCTACATGTTTACATGGTGAATATTTTTACAATTCACAAAAATCAAACCTATGAATAGCTTTAAAAAATACTCCGTAATATGTAAAGTTTTAACAACCTACATATATATCTATCTTTCATATCCATGGGTTGACTAGAAGAAATTTCTTTTTGGGATAAGTCCACCTTTGCCTTTGTCCTTTAATATGCAATGTAAATATTATGTTTCATAAGTGCAATAAAGAATTAATATATCTACTACAGACACTGGAAATGTAGGTGATTGCGTTTGCGAATACTTTCTTATTTATTATTTGTATTATTAACGTACAATTTACACAGCGTTTACGTTACGTACGGTTACGTTACGTTTCAACACATAGTGTAGATTTCTCAGAGATGAGATATTTTCTCGCAGTAAAAATTATCCTATATGTTGACCCGGAAAACCAGCTATCATCATACCAAATTTCATCAAAATCTGTCCAGTAGCTTTCTCGTGATGCGGTCACAGACAGACAGACAAACAAAAATCTAAAAACTATAGATTCCGCCTCTGTATCGATAATAATGACTATCTCAATAAGATTTTTTCAAAAAATATTTAATGTACAGATTCGACTCAGTTATTATTTTGTTATATACAGGGTTATTGGTAATTCGACGTATTCCCGTTAAGAGGTGATAGGGGTGACTATTTGCGATAATTTTGACCCCTATATGCATTATGCAAAAAGTGAACCATTTTTGAGTTATCATGTTTTTTAGCTTTTTTCAAAATAAGTCACAAATGCAACTTCAAAAATTTATTAAAAAAAAGGATCAATTTAAATTTCACTTTCTCTTCTGATTTATAAAAACGGTTAAACACCAGTTATTTATCAATATTAAAACAACAATTATCGGTCCAAATTAAAAAAAAATGCGAGACGAAAAACGATATTATTTCAATATTTTTTTGAAACTTTCTCCACTAAAATACCTTAAAAACAAAAAAAAAAACGTTATGAAACTTGGCTTGCAGATTATTTTAAAAACATAACTGTTTTCTTAGCTCTCCAAAAATGCATAACAACTAGGAACTTATTTCAAAAAAAAACTGAAAAAAAATTGATCACAAAGGAAGCAGGCAGAATTTCGTATTCGAACTAAACTTAAGGTCGTTCTTTAAAATCTCCATAAAATTAATTAAAAACAATACCCAATATAAATAAAACAAAAATATATAAATTTAAAATAAAATTTAGAACCAGTAACAGTTTAGTGGTAATAACAATTAACAATTAATAATAAGTAACAATTAAAACATTTTGTAATTTAGCTTAATTAAAGTTCTTGCTCAAAGTGACTTCCCCTATTGCGTACGCAAAGTCGCATTCTTTTTCCTAATTGTGACTTAACTACCGAAGTAGTCAAATTATTCCGCATCACATTTGCTGCGTTCATAATTCTTGTTTGGAGTTCTTTCGCGGATGACACAGACGAGACGTCGAAAAATAGGGATTTTATGAGACCGGCGTCAATTCCGGACTCCTCGCAGGCCACGGAATGGGTCCTTCTCGCCCTATCCAACGATTAGGAAAATGGCTATCGAGCCATTGCCTAACATTGACACCAAAATGTGCAGGACATCCGTCTTGCTGGTATATCATGTAAATAAAACTATCTTTTCGGATTTTTTCGCGGATTTATTTGATTTTTGGTTCCCGACGTTTCGATTGCTTTACAGCAATCATGGTCACGGGAGAGACTTTCCCGTTCCATGGCTTTAGGACCCATTCCATGGCGTGCGCGATATTTCAGACTTAACGCCAGTTGATTTCTATGTCCCAGACATAGAAGTCCCTAGTTCACGACGTCTCGCCTGTGTCATCCGCGGAAAAACTCAAAACAAGAATTTTAAACGCAGCAAATGCGATGCGGAATAATTTGTTAAGTTTGTAGTTATTTGTAGTTAAGTTACAACTCGGAAAAAGAATGCGACTTTGCGTACACAATAGGGGAAGTCACTTCGAGCAAGAACTTTAAGCGAAATTACAAAATGTCTTAATTGTTACTTATTATTCATTGTTAATTGTTGTGTTTTTAATTAATTTTATGAAAATTTTAAAGAACGACCTTAAGTTCAGTTCGAATACGAAATTTTACCTGCTTCCTTTGTGATCAATTTTTTTCAGTTTTTTTTTGAAATAAGTTCCTAGTTGTTATGCATTTTTGGAGAGCTAAGAAAACGGTTATGTTTTTAAAATAATCTGCAAGCCAAGTTTCATAACGTTTTTTTTTGTTTTTAAGGCATTTTAGTGGAGAAAGTTACAAAAAAATATTGAAATAATATCGTTTTTCGTCTCGCATTTTTTTAATTTGGACCGATAATTGTTGTTTTAATATTGATAAATAACTGGTGTTTAACCGTTTTTATAAATCAGAAGAGAAAGTGAAATTTAAATTGATACTTTTTTTTAATAAATTTTTGAAGTTGCATTTGTGACTTATTTTGAAAAAAGCTAAAAAACATGATAACTCAAAAATGGTTCACTTTTTGCATAATGCATATAGGGGTCAAAATTATCGCAAATAGTCACCCCTATCACCTCTTAACGGGAATACGTCGAATTACCAATAACCCTGTATAATAGATAATAAATATAGATATACTTACTTGTAATCTATATACAACCAGAAATTATTAAAAAATTGTTTAGCTCAGTTAAACTAAAGATGAAATAATCACTATTTAAACTAAATATTACATTCGGGCCGTCGCAAGTATCATCCGTCATACATAGCGCCGTTATAGTCCGACGGAGTTCAAATTTTTGTGCTCACGCCATAACTTTTATTTGGAAAAGTTACCTCTAAGCCTTTTATCTGTTTAATGCGTGTTCAGGATTTCATCGCTTTGTTAAAATAAAATATTTTCGCAAACAATTTGGTAACTTTTTTTGCAATTTAATTTAGTGTTGTACAATAAATTTTGCACTTTCATTTAAAATGTTAGTTTGGCTTTGATTTAATTAATAAATAAACATTTAAATTAAATCACATATTCACATCTATTTATATATTTATTACATACGTTATATTATTATGTTCTGAGCGATTTTGGTCACGGCGGGCATTTTCATTGAGACTAGCTAGATGCACAGGAGATATTACGAGTATATTGCACAAGTGTACACGCAGACATCAGTTCACTCTCAAATTACAATGGGACGATAATTATTAAGTAATTATAATTCGACACGACCGCTGAGAGATCAGGTGCAGGACCGACGGCTTTACGTGCTCTCCGAGGTACGGGGGTGAAGAACCGCTAACTTCCCAACTTCCGGCTGATACTTAACACAAAGACTCAATAATTAAAGAACCGACCAAAGACCTCCGGATGTGCAACCGTACATGCCAGTCATTATACCACCAAAGTGAGTTTTTTATTCATGCAATATATATTATATGTATGATGTACATTGTACATATAATATGTTATAAATAAATACAGATATTTTGGTTATTATCACGCAGTACAGTGGCTATAGATACTTTATGGGCTGGATATTTGCTGGTAGCAAAAACTTAAAAGCAAGGTCGTTTCACTAGTCGGACTATTATAATAAATGCGAAAGTTTGTATCTGTGTGTATGCTTGTTACTTTTTCACGCTGAAATGGCTGTACGGTTTTTTAGGCTTCTAGGGTCACACGATTAACGATTTTAATTCAATTAAAAAAATGTTAAATTCACCTATATATTAATACGTGAAGAGAAAACTTTGAGCCCCTTTTTAAGCATATTGCCTGTATAGAGGAGTATGATCTTTGGCATAGTTAAAGTTTATATAAAAAAGGACTGCAGAATGCCAAAATTAATTGACTTTCTTAAATGAATTACTTCATTGCTAAAAGATGTAGCATAATGTTAGATAACCTTCATCAATATTATACGAGTACTTACATAATAATAATAATATACTTAAAGATGAAAAGTTTGTTTATCTATACGTGCAAATCTCTGAATCTATGGGCCCATTTGAAAATTCTTTTGGATTTTATAGGTTATCTTTATAACTTTGAAAAAAGAACCTCAATATCGATCAAACTTAATGAATTATGGTTTATTTTCAACCAGAGGGCGTTCAATCAAGAAATATAGTATAATTAATGAATATTATATTTCTTCTTTTAAATATTTCAATACTAAATTAGAACTCATGAATAACGATCCCTAATAAAGAGCTATTTTCGCAAACAATTTGAAATCAAATCTGTGTAAATAAAATTATAATAATCTTGCTTAAATTAGCGTTTTAATTTTCATTGTTAAAACAATGTTGCCCAAGTCGGTAAACTTTTAATAAACACCGAGCCGAGGGAAATCCGCCGGAACTTTGTGATGGCAAGATATATTATATCATTTAAGTGTGACTAGAAATATTTGAAGTTGAATGAAATACGTTCATAAAATTTAACTCAACCTATTAATATATTCAAATTAAGCAAATGTTTGCTTCATGTTATGTCTTCTCGTAGTTTTCCTAACTAATGAACTGTTTAACATTTTCTCATGTATAGTTGTAATTACATTCTAAATTCCGTACTCTGGCTGTAACTCCTGAGTTAACGGTGTAATGCGACACATTTCACTATTCAACTTAAGATGCGACAGAGGTTATGTATAATTTCCCGTGTAATAGCAAAACAGAAACAAAGTAACGTATATAATGAACGAATATATTTATAAAAGTCTATCATTTATTTATTTATTTTTTTACTGGTTTTCATGTACTTCTTTTTCTTATTATTAAGTAATTATTTGTTATACTGAAGAATGTTTGGGCATTTAGAGAATAAGTCATGTATTCAACCCCTTTTAACGTCTTTTGAGCCCCCATGATGGGTCTCCTCAGCGAAAACAAAAAAAACAGAATACACATTAACTAGAATAATTGTCATGGTCGTAGAAAATACGCACGAAGTATTTCTCACACTATTTTACTCTAGTTTCAATGCATGCAGACAAAGACTTACTATTAGTTTATATTGTATAGAATAACCCTTATCCAAGATTCTTTTTATAGTTCTAATGAGGGAACCTAATTATTGGTAGGTCCGGTAACAAAGGTTACTTAAACGTCGCACCTTTACGTGTTTATTTTTACCGTGTAGAAATAAGAAATGGCAATTTGAAACCAGTTTTAGTTTGACACGGGGTAAATAATGTAGACGAGAGGATTCGGTCGGCACAAAGCAGAACGACGTTCATATCAGTCGCGATGGCTTAAAACTGTTGCGGCTTAAATAAGCTAACAGAACAGAGACACTAGCGCGTTCGTCTTATAAATATTTTAATAAACATTAAACCTAAATTTTGTCTGAAGAATTTTAATAATGGCTGCAAAATATTATAATTTTGCTTTTTGTAGACGTCGGTTCTCAATTAACTATCTATCTGAAGTTTTCCTAAGTAGATATATAAATTTGATATGTATTCAGCCCTTTTTTAACGTCCTACTGCTGGGCACAGGCCTCCCTACGATACGAAGGATCAGGCCATAGTCCACCACGCTGGCCAAGTGCGGGTTGGCGGACTTCACATGTCTTTCGAAAATTTACTAGGTTCTCTCAGACATGCAGATTTCCTCACGATGTTTTCCTTCACCGTAAGGCAAGTGGTAATCATGCTAGAAATGATTCGCACGTGAAAATATCAGAGATGCGAGACCCGGAATTTGAACCCGTTTCACTCGATTTCCCAAGCGAGCGCGTTACCACTGGGCTAACGCTGCCTTAAATTTGATGTAAGCTCCATGTAAACTATGTCAAATGACTATCATTAGTACGGAAAATACAACTAGATAGGTTATTTGAAACCATCAATGTAATGTATTGCTGGTTTTCATGTGCTTCTTTTTCTTGTTATTAAGTAATTATTAGTTATATTGAAGAAGGTTTGGGCATTTAGAGAATAAGTTATGTATTCAGTCCCTTTTAACGTCTCACTGCCGGGCGCAGACCTTTCTTCGATACTAAATCGTAGAGACTAATTGTACTTTTCTTAATTAATAAATCTTTTACAATTTGATATGTTTACATTATTGTATGTGTATTTGACATATTATATTAGTAATAGTAATACAATATTACTATTTTTTTCCACTCCACGGTTTCTATGTTCGGCTTAAGCGCACTCAAAGTAATCCGTGCGTGCATTTATAAACGGAGTTCTGTACACCTGAGTGAAATGAGATGGATGCAGGAAATCGCGAGTAACATATGCGTTGACTGTACTTTTCTACATTAGTCATTTTGTTTGAAACGTTGAATTCTCCATATACTTTCTAAGCGAATACATGTATCTAATTGTGTTTGAGAATATGTTAAAAGAGGACTTGTAAGAAGCTATTGTTAATATGTACCGGTATTACGTTTGACGAAAATATTATGTAAAATGTTCATAAAAATATTAATCTTCTCGGTTAAAAAGTACGTTACGGTTAGTGATTATTCTAACGGATTTCGTTTTTACAATTGTATCGTAATAATAAAAAGATTATGTTGGTACTTGCTGGATTTGATAAATGGCAAAAAATATTTGCGTGTGTTTTTTTTAGAAGAAAAACACTTTAGGAATCAGGTCAGTCGACTTCAGTAAGGCAGGTAGGAATACTTTTACATACGTATGTATGTATTTTTGATATGTAAATGTATTTTATAGTGTCTATATGATGATATTTAAAAGCAATGAGTCAAATTAGTTCTAGTTTTGTACAATCGTTTTCAAGCAAAACACTGTAACACAAAAGCTAAGAAGTGTTAGTTATTAAAAATATAAAGTATAAAGGAGTCTGCCCACTACCCCGTCTCATACCTACCATGACCGTGCAAGGAGCGTGTCAGGCAAAAAAATATTCTTTGTATTGAAATGTATGAGACTCTGCCCACTAGACCGTTCCGTCACCGACCTGCACCGTCGCGTGCCGTGCACGGAGCGTCAACAGTTGTCGGCGAGAATATTTTGCCGGTGTCGGTACGCTCCGTGCCTGACACGCGACGTTGTTGAACCGGTGAGCATACGGGTTATAAACGCGTATGATGACCGTTATAACCGCGTATGATGACCGTTCTAAGCCCGTTACGTATTGCCGCTTGTCTTGTATAGATGGGCGATAATCGTTGTTAAAGATGGGTTAGTACCGATATTTCTCAGGATTAGGTAATATTAATATATTCGTCTGGTAATATTATAATATTGTAACTAATACTTCAATATTAGTGATATTTATCTAGAAACAACAGGTAATACTAAAACGGGAACCATACGGATATGACACGCGGATGATACGCGGTTGATACGCGGATGATACGCGGTTGATACGCGGTTGATACGCGGATGATACGCGGATGCTACGGTCACTATAACCGTTATGTACGGGCATGATACGCTGTTGATACGGTCTAGTGGGCATAGTAGTCCGTGCCGTGCTCGTTTCCGTGCCTGATACGTTCATAGCACGGTCATGGTATGAGACGGTGTAGTGGGCAGAGACCCTAATAACTTAACATATCGTATTGAGATTTTTCTATCGACTTTCTTATAACATTGAATTCTGAAGAAAATGTATCGATATTTGATAAAACTATGAAAAAGATAATTAACAAATATATATACATTTTTTATTCAATTTTTAACCGACTTCAAAAAAGGTGGAGGTTCTCAATTCGTTGGAACCTTTTTTTTTATGTATGTTCACCAATTACTCGAAGACGCCTGAACCGATTTGGAAAATTCTTTTTTTGTTTCAAAGGGTATTCTTCCCCGGTGGTCCCATATAAATTTTACCGAAATCGGTCAAGTGGTTTTTAAATAAATGACTTAATCTAAAGTTTCTTCTTACAAATTACCTGCTTATTACTTCTACACTAAAAATGGAAAAATAAAAACTTAAAAAAAAAACGATTTCCAGGCACTGAAAAGTAAAAAATAACTAAACGGGGTTTTCATTTAGAATAGATACCTAATCAGATATTTTCAAAGTCGGTGTGCTTTGATTTGTATTGGCTGGCACCGATTTCGAAAATATCTGATTAGGTATCTATTCTAAATGAAAACCCCGTTTTTTTATTTTTTACTTTTCAGTGCCTGGAAGTCGGTTTTTATTTATTTTTTAAAAGTTTTTTAAATAATATACTTATATATTTATATTTTCAATGTATAAAATAAACTTATAACTTATATATATATAAAATAACTATATAAGTTATTTTTTACAGTATTTGTACATAGCGGGAAATGCAAACATAAAACTTTTGTAGCTTTTATTATACCAGTTACGCCATCTAGTTCAAATAATTTCTCAAGTAGTTCGCAGTACATCTACATTTGTAATTCCAATACTCTTGCATAGATGGCGCTCTATATAATTTAATATAAAAAATAACTGTTAAATAATAAATTTTATTAAATTACCTTTTATTAAATTGCATTTATTTTATATCAGCTTTTTGTTAATTTTAAATCTACACTAATATTATAAAGCTGAAGAGTTTATTTGTTTGGTTGAATGCGCTAATCTCAGGAACTACTAATCCGATTTGAAAAATTCTTTTTGCATAGGATAGCCCCTTAACTGAGGAAGGCTATAGGCTATATATCATCCCAGAAAATTTTACGGTTCCCGTGGAATAGATTATTTTTGTCTAAAGACGAATCCGAAGCGAAGCGAGGGTGAGTAGCTAATCTGTTAAGAAATCAGTAAAAGATTTTTTTTTAGTTTATAAATACACAACGCTACGTTTATTATTTGATAATCAGAATGTGATGTCAACAGGCGCGATATCAAGCGGGTGGCGTTGACGGGCCCCCAATGAAGAACACATTGTTAATTGTTTTATAAGTAAACGGAAAATGGATATTCTAATGAATAATAATTTATGTATTTCTGTGTGATTTATTCATTAATACAGTTATAATGTATAACTACCACGGTGGTGTAGTGGCTAGTATTTACGGCTGCACACCCGAAGGTCCTGGGTTCGAGTCCCTGGTTAGTAACAGCCCGGAGTTGGTAAGTTGGTGATGATTCACCCTCGTGCCTCGGAGAGCACGGTCTTGCGTCTTAACTCTCACCGGTCGTATCGAGCAGTCGTCCCATCATAGTATGAGAGTGACAAGAATAAAGAGTGCACTTGTGTCTGCGCGCACACGCGCTGCACTATAATATCTCCTGCACAGTTGGTTATTCTCAATGAGATTGGCCGCCGTGGCCGGAATCCGTCAGGACGACATTATTATTATTATAATGTAGGTATACAAGGAGTACTTATGCTTATATAAAAATAACATTAAATAAAACAGAAACACTGTCTCTTTAACATTATTTTAACTCTAAAAACCGCCTGATATTTTTAGAGATTCTGACACACTGGTTTATGTCAGTGCTATCAATTTAGATCTCAGGAGAAGTGTTTCGTTGAGCATCCAAATATTAACTCAGAAAAAATAGTTTATATACTATTGAATTGTTGAAAGTTTATACAAATATTATTATATATTATAATTTATACAAATAATTAACATTACAAATATCTAACAATAAGCTATATGTATAAATAAATATAAGTTTGGCATATAAGTATTTCAAAATCTTAAATATTTATTGCTTCGATGCTTCTTATCGAATTTTTAAAACAGGATCTTAATCATAATGAAGAAAACCAATATTATTTAGAAAAATGAAAAACGTAGATACTCTCGTCATAGTTTGACACACTAAAATACCCTTCCTTCCACCGCTTGCGAATGTACTTATATTTTCATCCGACTTCCAAAAAGGAGGAGGTTATCAATTCTACCGTATGTATTTTTTTTTCTATGTGTGTTCGCGGATTTCTTCGTCGTTTATGAACCGATTTTGATGATTCTTTTTTTGTTGGAAAGGAGATATCCTAAGGGCGGTACCATGATAAGGAAACTAGGATCTGATGATGGAATCATAGAGAAATCGAGGGGAACCTTCGAAAATTGTAGTGGCGACTAGTGCGTTTGTTAATTTTTTCATTAAGTATTTTAAAGCGCTACTATTTAATAAAGGTATAGAGTCGATCTGATGACGGATCCGAAAGACAGTCGAGGGAACTCCTCAACGATTTACAGCAATTACCTGGTGTTTGGGCTTGATTAATTTGTATTGATGAGAACTTTACACCTAGATGGGTTGTGACTGTCATTAGGGGTCTGAATAAATAGCTTAATCGAGTATGTTTTTAAAAATCTTTCTTTTTACAAATTACCTGCTTATTACGTCTACACTAAAAATGGAAAAATAAAAACTTAAAAAAAACCAACTTCCAGGCACTGAAAAGTAAAAAATAACTAAACAGGGCTTTTCATTTAGACGTTTTTTAAAGATTTTTTAAAGTTTTTAAGTATGACCCTTAATTAGAATCACAAATAAATAGACATACTGAAATAAAGAAATTTACTTCAATATGTATACTGTATACATTTTTGTTTCACCACATTTCGAGTCGAGGTTAGGACTGCTAAGGAGCGTGCACTTATTTTATAAAAGTTCGCCAGTCCACGGCTGCCTTATTTTCTCGCTAACAATGCCCTGACGTTGACTGATCGCTCGCTCAAGACTATACCGGTCTCAACTGCTCAGGGTATAGAAACTGCTGGTAATTTATTAGCCCCCTTATTGTGCTTCTCTAAATAATTTTAAGATGAATGTTGATAAAATTATATTAACATTGTTACTTAACTACTGGAATTTCATACAGACACAAATCTATACATAAATAAGTAAAGAAAAAACAGTTCAATGCCTTTTCTCTTATGTTTATCAACTAATTTTCCTTTTTTTTCTTTAGTAGCTATGGAAGAGCTTTAGCTTTATCAAAAAAAACTGTTTCTAATTTTTTTTATATAGTAAGTTAGTCATCTATACAGATAAATAAAATTAAAGTGTCTGTTTGTAATGTCAAAATAACAGCTTGATACTAAATACATATGGAATTATGTACGGTGCTTATAAGAAAAACACAATTTTTAATTTTTTTGTCTGTCTGTCTATCAGTCTGTCGGTTTGTTCCGGCTAATCTCTAAAACGGCAATTTTAATGGGACTTTCACTGGCAGATAGCTGATATTGTACGGAGTAACTTAGGCTACTTTTATTTTAGAAAAAGAATTACGCTTTTGCTCAAAAAAATTAAAACGTACCTAGGGACGCACCCGAGCGAAGCGAGGGTAAGTCGCTTGTATCACATATAGTTAGTTACTAGTACACAGTCAGTTTTCCTCAAAATTTCAATAATGTTTTTGGTCGAATTACGATCATTAGATAAACACCAGTATTAACAAACACATTATGATGTCTATATAATAATTAATTATTGATCAATAGAAAGCGTTCAAGATGTCATGTATTGTGTAATTGAAGCCGTCGTCAATAAGCAATAGTACTTTAAGTTCAATCTTTTTGTTTACTGTAGACAACTTATTTACTTGAAATCATTAATAAGTTAATTTAGGGGTGCTATATTATTTGATTAATATTAAAAAAGCCAATATATATATATATATTATGGAGTAATTTTCGTGTCATTCGGTAGCAAGGTACGTAGTTTAATGTTTAGTTTTAACATTACTTTCTAACATTTAAAAAATCTCTTTTTGGATTTTTTCGCGTACTCGAAATATTTTAAATGATTGCTGTAAAGTATTGGAATGTTTTGCAGCAATAATTCCAAACGTTTGGAACCAAAAATCAAAATAAATCTGCTAAAAAATCCGGAAAAGATATTTTTATTTAAAATATCAAATATTCGCGTAAATTTAGATTTTATTTAGGAATGTCTTACTTTTTAATTAAAAAAAGGTACATCGATTTCAAAGGTAAATTTTATTAAAAAAAAAATGTATTAATGTAAGACCACCCACCCTTACGGTCATAAAAAAAAGAGTTATGAAAATCGATTCACAATTGACGAAGTTACCTACCATAAAACAAAAAGAACGTATAATCGAATTGTGTAGGTACTCCTCGTATTTGAAGTTGGATAATTATGTTATGATTTTTCCTGCAACCACAGAGCATGCGATATACAATTGTTTTCTATTCTACTCGGACGAAGGGGAAAATCGACACTCCCTTCTTGCTCCTATTGATTACTGTCACATAACCAGGCGCGGATCTAGACTTAAATTTTGGTGTTCGGGGGGGTCAGAGGCTTAAATATACATATAAGAAAACAGTAACGTAGCAAAAAACGTCACGCAAAAAGTACTCAACCGATTTTAACCAAATTTTGTGAAGTGATAACTTATTATTCGAGTCAACATTAAGGATGCCTTTTACTACAGGAAAATCTTTATTCCCACGGAAAAATACAATAACGGGTTCTATCGAGTCGTCCTTAGAAATTTACATGGCTAACGCTGACTTAAACCTTAAGAGATACATCAAAAGTATGTACTAGAAAATTGTAGGTTTTAAAAAGGTCTAAAAAAATTGTATTTTTTATGCATAATTTAAAAAAAATTATAACATTCTGCACTCCTTCTCTGTATAAACTATAAGTGTGGGAAATTTCATACTCCTCCGTCCGCGCAATTTTCGTAAAAAGTGGTTGAAAGTTCTTGCTTCACGTATTAATATAATAGGTACCTATAGATTATACCATTTTCGTACTGGTGGATAAAAATAGTATGCTATTAAGAATAGACTCTCTCAATTTAATGTTAGAATTATTGTAAAAATTCATTCTTTTTCAATAAATAAAATAAACATTTATACGTTTTATTATGTCTGTATTTGCGAATCTACATTTGGAAATTGTTTATATATCCTACTCTTATTTATATAAGTTAAAATATTTTTAACCTAATCCTAATGGATTAAATTCATAGCTCAAAAACAGAGAGATCGTTTTCAATGCCGTTTATCACCTGAAAGCCTTGAATTGCAGATACATTTGGTGAAAATCTATACACCTTATATCAACTTTATTCGAGAACATATTTTAATGGAGATTTTATTTAACTAGTGTACGCAGTGGTTCCAGTGGTCGAAATTCCATCATTATATATTTTTTTTGACAACGCTAAAGTTCGTAGAATAGCTACTAAAAAAAATTCGGTTAACAAACAGAAAAAGAAATTCTCTTAAGAAAAAGGTACTGAACTGTTTTGTATTTATATATATTTGACTGCCTCGGTGGTGTAGTGGCTAGCATGTACGGCTGCACACCCGGAGGTCCTGGATTCGAGTCCCGGGTCGGGCCAAGTTTAGTTATTGAGTCTTTCTGTCTAGTAAGCCTCAGTAGCAGCCCGGAGTTGGGAAGTTGGCGGTGTTTCACCCCCGTGCCTCGGAGAGCACGTAAAGCCGTCGGTCCTGCGCCTTAACTCTCACCGGTCGTGTCGAATAGTCGTCCCACCGGAGTATGAGAGTGACAGGAATAGAGAGTGCACTTGTGTCTGTGCGTACACTTGTGCACTATAATATCTCCTGCGCAGTTGGCTAGTCTCAATGAGTTTGGCCGCCGTGGCCGGAATCGGTCAGGAGGACATCATATATATCAGATCAGATCTACATCAGATAGTCCGGAAGATATTGTAATGCTTTTCTGTATGAACATTGGTGTAACTCTTGCTGAACTCACGATTATTGAATTTAAAGTCTCAAATACTCTTAATTTTAGACTACTCTTAATTTTTTTTAATAAAAAAAAACAACCTATAGGAGATTCTTTGACAGGAAAATGTAATTTTGCATTAGTGTTGACTGAAACGCGTCGGTATATTTCTAATTTAAGATATAGTCGGGTCAAAATAGACATTCACGCTTGCATAAATTCCCAAGAAGCTGAAAATTTGTATGAACGTTAGGGATACCATTATAATGAAATTGTAAAAAGTCCCCATCGATCCCATGTGTGAAAAAAAATTATACAAGGCCAAGGTCGCGAAAATGGGTTTTTTGGATTTTGGGTTCTTGGATTTATTAGCGAAACGGTTAGTTTTATGATATAAATAGTTCAGACAAAAATTGTAGATCTTGCAATTGTCTACAAAAATTGTTCTTATACTACCGGACCGGAGTAATATATAAATAAAAAGAATAATAAAAATGAAATTACAACTTTTGTTCCTTCATGTAATAAAATGACCTCAAAAAAATATTATCAAAAACATATACTAAAATATTAACGTGTGTCAATATTTAGAATATATTTACAATCTTACCTGCTAGTTAAAATAACAAAGCTTTGTTCTACGGAGATTCTTTCTAAGCACCGCGGCAGTGGGATCAGTTCATACAAATAGCATTTTTCTGTAGCCGCAGGCAGTGGTTGCACTCTAAACGGTTTGCCCCTATCTCCCTTAACCCCTACTAAATGTTTCAAAGAATATTTACCTAGAAAGCTACAGTTTTACATAGTACTAGCGACTCACCCTTGCTCCGTTCGGGTTCATCCCTAGGAACATTTATGTATAGATAAGGTAATAGTTGTATATTTTAGATAATAATTTTAGAACAAATAAAATTGATTTAGATGTTTAATTCTGAAACTGTCGTCAATGTTTTAAATATTTTTAATATTTATACTTAATCAATATTTTTTTCAGCTTGTCGCTGCACTGTCGAGCTGGACGAATGCCTCCTCCATAAACCTTAATATTTTTATTATCTTTCTGAAAAGGGTTTACAATTAAAATACACAACAAATAACTACTTTATAAAATTAAAATTTGGATGCTATCTCGATCTAGATATTATATGACGTAGTTTTGTTACTAGAAAATGAAAACAAGTGATAGGGGCACAGCAATAGTTGAATGGAACTTTTCAATCGTGAGATAAGAGGCTTGTGGAGACATTGCGATATTTATTTACCGCACCGACAAAGAAACTTACTCGCTTTGTAGACAAATAACTCGATATTCATTATTCAATCGTTTCCCGCGAGCCGAATTTAATGAGCTTATCAATTTTGTGGCGTTTTGCTTTGTACACTCATTTTATCTTAGGTGAACAGCGAGATGTTTCTAGAACTTTCGTGGCCAACGGTACATCATAAAGTTACTTTTCTGCGCAATCAAGGTAATTACCTGAGTAAGTCTAGTCGTTAGTACGAAGGGAAACTTTATGCAGAATGTCGGAAAATACAAGGAACCGTGTGCGGTCTTGGAAAATGCTAGGCGATGTAATATTTTAATGATGCAAAAGATGTTCAAGAAACTCAAAGCAGAGTTAACTCTAAGAAATTGCGTTTTAAAATAAACATAATAAAATGCAAAGGTATAAAGATTTATTTATAAATTAATGAATTTCCTGTAACTTTATAAAATTTATATTAAATTATTGAGCATATGAATACAAAAATATGTTTCGACGACGAGTCTGCATGTAAGGTATTTGACTTTCTTACAAGCAAATAATAGATCAATTTAAATAATGTTAATTTTTAATTAATTTTATTTTTTAAATTTAATTAATGTAATTTAATTTAAATTGTACAAGTGACACTAGGCTTATCAATTTCTACTGTCTTCTTTAACCGTGACAACCAAAAAGAACTTTTGAATACTGCCTCGAAGCTTAGTCATCTCGACTTGTTAAACCGCGGCGATGTATATCAGTGTAAGTAAAATTATTGATATTGTTGATAACCAAATCTATATTATAAAGAGGAAAGGTTTGATTTTTTGTTTGTTTGTTTGTACTGAATAAAAAAAACTCCGGCTCCGATACTATTGGACCGATTTATATAGAATTTGGTAAAAAGATAGATTGAGTCCCTGGGAATAACATAGGATAGTTTTTATCCCGGAAATCATCCCTAAAGGGGGTGAAAATGGGAATGGGGACGAACCCGAGCGAAGTGAGGGTAAGTCGCTAGTAAATAATATTACACAGTCATATCTTACACGATTATAGACACTTTGTTAAATGATGACAATCTCTAGTACTATTGAATTGAATCAGGGTCGGACTGGCCATACAGTTGATTTGGCATTTGCCAGCCGGGCCCCAGCCTGCGCGGGCCCCCCACGGGCAAGCGATAAACCCCGCAAGCCAGTTGGTAGGTAGGATTGGGGGCCCAGCTCTCGCGACCTACATGTAAACTAGATCAGAAAGTTCGTTCATACAATTAGAGAAGAATGAAGTAGAAAAATTCGAAAATGGTTGAACCTGAACAGGCCATTCCTGTTCCCTGAAACTAATTTTGAAAATTTCTGAACGGCGATAACTTTTGATTGAATCAATTTATTTAGACGTGTATCATTATAGTCCGATCGTAATCCGGTTTGGGAACAAAAAACGAAAACCTGAAGTTTTATGTTTTTAAAACGTTAGTAGGTATATAAGGAACAAAAATCCGTAATATGCCTCCGATTCTCCAGCTACCCCCGAGAAATGGAGGGATGAAAAACGTTAAAAAAAATATTTTAATTTTCGGCTTAATGTGACGTAAATTGATTAAATTTTTATAAACTGATAACACCAATGAATTTTGCGAGACAAAACGAAAAAAACGGTTTGCTTAAGTTTTTAATTTGTCGCTATTACTTATACAATGTCGCCGTAAACGTTCCAACTTTGCATTTGATGAGTCGTGAAAAAATAAAAAAATTGCAAAGCATAAATAGGTATATGTATACCGTTTCTTTTGTATTTTTTCCATTAAAATCTATTTTTGTTATTTTTTCGAGTTTATCGATATTTTTATAAACTTTTGATTGATTTTGGAAATTTAAATTTTAAAGCTTTAACAATAAAAAAAGTATGGCATAATTCACAATATATACTGATGAATATCCTAAATAATTGATTAAGATGAGGCTTTAGCGTTATCGATTAGTTTTTATATTTTTTAAGTTTTTCCGCATAAATATGCATTTTCTTGATACACTACTATAAAAAAATCAAAGGATCGAAAAAAAAATCCTACATTTTTTAAAGATTTTTGAATGGCTGTACCTCAGCGGAAAATAACTGTATCGAGATGAAAAAAAGTATTTTATTGCTTCAAATTTCTAATTTTAAGGTATTTAAATATATATTTTTTTTTCAATTTACGGTTATTGCGTAATCATAAAAAAGGTCGTAAATTTTTTTTTAAAACTGTTTTTTTTTTGATTACCCGGACTTAATTTCTTTTTTAAGTTAAACCAATACATGAATTGGATAACATGATTATTCAGCTTTAATTTGATCTATTTGTCATCTTTTTACGTTGTTTTTTTTTCCGAGATAGTCGACTTTCAATGAAAAAGGATTCTTTTCTCTTTAATCATCAATATCTTAGCATTTATTTATGACATTTTTAAATGATTTTTAACAAAACTGTGACTACATTTTGTAAATATCAACTTGTTTTCATTATGTTATATTTTTGAATAATTAATAAGCAAGATTAGACTATGAATGAATTCCATTTCTTTCTGATATTAACTTAAAATCTAAATTTTCATAAAAAAAAACCAATTAACTTAACTCCAAAATCGATCAAAAATTAATAAAATATCAAAAATAATAACATAAATTGATTTTAAGGGAAAAAATACAAAAGAAGTAGGTACTATACGTGACGCCCACTTTTTTTTATTTTCCCGCAAAATACATTGGTGTAATCAGCTTATTAAAATTTTGTCATTATAGTTCACTTTTTCAATGATTATTAAAAATAATATAGTTTACAAAGTAAAAATTATCGATTTCTCTATTATATATATATTTTTTTAAATTTTTAAAGGTGTTTTTACAAGATGACCATACAATGGTTTAATTTCTTTGAGAAGTGAAGTTCAAGACTAAAAATTAACCCTATCTTAAAATCGAACGATTTTTTTTTTAAATGTAAGCATCCTCTTGAAGTTGGGGGCGTTTTTTAGCTTCCCGAGACCATAAAACATTAATTTCTCGGAAATGGCTAAATATTGAAAAATTTTAGTATACATATTTCGAAGATTACATTCCATTATTTTAACAGTGTTTCAGAGGTAAAATGAAATTTAATTTTTAGATGTTCTTAAAAACTCTATCGATTCGGTACATATTTTTTAAAAATGCGAAAGCCAAAGTTTTCAATTTTCATAGTGAGAAAATAAAAATTAATTATGATTAAATCTATTATCTAGTCTCGGGCCCCGGGCTTGTGGAGCCACCCGGGCCCTTCCAGCCCAGTCCGACCCTGAATTGAATCAAAAAGATTTTATTCTCGACTAACACATGAGCTTTTTTTAATCGAGGCGTAAAGTCATAGGGGAAACTAGTACAAGATAACTTGCAATCACGAATGCTCTTTTAATTCATTTTAAAATGAGAACATTAAACAGGCTAGGAAATGTGACAAAGAAATGTATATTAATAAAAAAAACGTACAGCCGAATTGAAAACCTCCTCGTTTTTGAAGAAATCGGTTGAAAATAAAATGGAATAATGGTTGTATATTGATCAAGTAGGCATAACGTTTGAAACTAGAAATTGAGTCTGTAAAATCGGGTGAACGGCGCTGCCTCCTTAATAATTCACCAACTGTAATTGCTTCTTCCAAATCTCGGATTATCTCAAATAAACCTGGCTGTATAAATTTTCCTTTCAAATTATTGTTCAAAATTGCTTATATTATTTACGATGGTTTATTTTTTATATTATGATATAACGTAACAATGATCAGTATCATAGGTATCATATATTTGACTTGTGATTTTTTAATCATGATCTATGTTCTTTTTAATATATCTATTATTTAAATTTTTAATTTGAATGGAATCAATCATTTGTATTAAATATAAAACCTTATTTATACAAAGGTTTCGGTAAGTCTAAGCTTTCATGGTCACAGACAATATTTTTATGCTGAAAACGGGAGTACCTATTTACCATGTTTTTTACTTATTTTTTAATTAAAATATTTTTATGATTCCCACCCGCTAAAACTTCACCTTTATCTGAGCCCATAGCACATGTGCTTAGCAGTGCCAAAATATCAGGAACTCAAAAACGAAAGCGAAAACCAACCAGAATATCTCATCTTTGTATGTCTCATGGCAGCAAAAATACAGGACGTTCATGTAAAAATACGAAATCCTTTATACCCCCCTTAATTAGGACCTCTCGCAAAATTCCTTTTTAATTCATGTCTTCTAGCTAATCTATATAATAATAAACTGCCTATCCACCAAATCCTAAGATTCATAAAAAAAGTAGTTTCGTGATTAATCAATTTATGTTAAGTTTCGCTTTTTTATATTTATATAGACTAATTTCACCCCCGTCTCTGCCTGTGCAGCTTATTTATGTATCGTTATAGTGGGATCTATGATGATTTAACCGTCACTTTCGACTTCAAGACTTCAGACTTGGATTAGCATAATGGATAAAGTATCTATCATTTTAAACCAGATCAAAAATATGACTACTGTGAGCATAATTTTGCCTGCCTGTCTGTCTGTCTTTCTGTTTGTCAGGGGTAATCTTATGAGCGGCTAAACCGATTGTAATGGGACTTTGACTGAAAAATAGAAAAGTTTGTATGGCTACCTACTGGTTTAGTTACAATTTTATTATATGTATAGATTTTTATTATATTCCGAATGAAATTTCATTAAATCAATCGATAATATATACTCGTAGATATTTCACAATGATATTTGGAGTATCACAAAGATTAGTAGATAGTAGCTTTTATTATATAGGAAATTCTTAAATAATTCTTCAGTTTATACCAAATATTGATTTTTTGTTACCATGGAAATATTGAATCTGTTTGATTCAGGAACGCAGCATCAGAAACTTTCTTCATAATAAAAGCTTAAGATTTTTACGAGAACACGGCAGTAATCTCTTTTAATCCTTTACTGTACAATAAACCATATTAAGCTAAAATTTTCTGAACGGATTGTGCCATTAGATGCTATGAATTAGTTATGAATTCATAAGCTCAGCTAAAGAACATTGTGTAAAGAGGAAATTTTGCACGCAGTTTTAGGTTTAAATAAAATAAAGTAACTTTTGGAACAACGTTTATTATGTCAATTATTTATACCAAGCTCATGTATTTCAATTCAGTTTTCTTAGTTAAAATAAACCAACTGATTTTCTCTCATTTCGCTCCTGTACGTCTCTAGGTGTTTTTTTTTTGTAATACATATATACAATACTCAGGCAACACCACCTTTTGACAAATATTACTAACAAGTCCTGGAGTAAAATGTAAGACCATAATCTATCTGTGTGCTAATTGCATCCAAACCCATCCAGCTGTTTCAGTGTGAAAGAATAATAAAATTACACAAGTACACAAACAAACTTTCAGAATTTTGGAAACAGTTTTTTCTAATTCTAAAACGAAATTCTGTTCATATATGTTTTCCTCAAATGTTCAATAATTATTAAGGTTCAATTTGAATACAATTACCTCGGCCTAGAGTACGGCTGCAGATCCGGAGGTTCTGGATTCGAGTCCCTAGACAGGCCAAGTTTAATTACTGAATTTTTCAGTGTTATTTTCTTTCTCAATTAAGACATTCTCAGTAGTAGTCCGGAATTGGAAAGTTGGCGGTATCGCAACCCCGCTCCTCGGAGACCATGTAAATCCGTCGATCCTGCGCTCGTATGTGCGTACACTTGTGCACTATAATATCTCCTGTGCATCTAGCTAGTCTCATTGAGATTGGCCGCCGTGGCCAAAATCGGTCAGGATAGCATTATGGCCCAATTTTGACCACTAGGCGAGCACTAGTATAATTACATACATACATATAATATATTACATATACATGTATTGTATGTTATGTATAGTAAATTAGTCTGAATAATACAACAATGTCGAGATCAAGCCTGCACCAAAGAACAGAACTTTTGTGACCCTGTTACATGTGATATGGCGTTGTAAGGTGAAATCAAGAAAAAATTGGTAGGTAAAGCCTGGGTATGCGGTTAGTATGTAGATATAATAACGGGTAATCTTACTGCTGAAACCGATTGTCAATATCCGTGTCATTAAATTACAGTTCTATCTTCATGAATAATAGATGATCTTGAGTTGAGTGATTACCATAATTAAAAACATTGTTAAATATTAATATTTCTATAATATTATATATATTATTAGTATAAACATTAGTCGGTATCTATATATAGAAATGAATAATTGAAATGAAAAATTAGATAAGTGCCAGTCTGACTCGCACACTCAGGGGTTCCGTAGCATGAATCATTTATTTTATTCTCACTCCCCACTTCAATGTGTGAAGTGTATTATTTTCGTTATTTAACTGCATAATTATCAACACACGAGCAGTTCACATGAGACCTATTTATCAAATTTTAGTCCTGCAGTACCTCATATAGACTCCAAAAATTGGATATGACACACGGACAGTGGTATAGACGGACGTGACGAAATTATAAGGAACGAGGAGAACGTCTTGCATTTAGGCTACAGAAACCGCAAGTAACTTCGTGCAACAGTATGGCTATTGGCTGTACAGCGTATACAAAAATATCATACAACACACAGCACCATCTGGTTCCAAGGTAAGCAACGAAGCCTGTGTTATGGATACCAGGTATTTGATACACTACATTTTTAAAACTTTAAATACATACATACATATTATAAATATAAACACCCATGACTGGAGTACAAACGTTCGCGCTCATCACACAAATGAATGCCCCCAGCGGGACTCGAACCCGCGAACGCTGGCACAGCAAGTAGGGTCACTACATACTGAGCCAAACGTGTCGTTGCTATTATAATGCTACATACCCTATATGCGAGTAATAAAAGTTATTTGTATGTGTTAGCTTATTTACGTACCTCCAAACAATAAGTTATATATTTTTTATTGTATTTGCTAAATAAAATTTGATACATTGATATTCTAACAATATTTCAAAACGTGTATAACTTGTAGCAGACTTTCATCAAACATTGGCAGTAAATTAACAACAAGCTATCCACGATCCATGCTACTACGAATTTATAATAAGACTGGTTCGTTAGAGTAATATTTAATATTTGATATTATGTTTTCAATAGTAACATATTTGGTGAGTATATTTTCTTAATTTCAAACAGGAATATAGTATACTACTTTTTAAGTTGGGAAATGCATTTACGCATATCACTTTCATATATACAGGTATATGTGGGACTTACAGGCTAGAGAATCTAGTACTACCCACTAAAACCCAACAGAACCTCCCCCGTCTTAATGGGGCGTCGCAGGATCGCTTACGCACTCAATTACGACGCCCCGATGGCAGATCTGCCGAAGCAGACCACACAACCAAGGGGTTGCTCCCATAGTCTACTCTGCTGTCAGAGAAGTGCCAGGAGCAACCCGCATGGCACAACGTCCACCGAGGTGGGCCTTCACACAGTACGCTTCTTGACTTTATGCCCATCTGGATTGCCGGATGGTAACGAGCATTACGACAAGGTGAACATATTGGGGAGGAATATAATATACCTAGTACAATATCAATAAATATCGCCTAACAAAAAATTAATCAAATAAGAACCAACAAACGTGTACTAAAATAAACGAATATTAAGCCATATTCGTCTTAAACAGAGTAAAACAAAATAATTGTAATGAATATTATTTAGTTTCATTATATCTCAACTAAACTTCTTTTTAATTACGCTTAAAGTAGAAATCGTTTTTTTATGATTTTGAACAGTATAATATATTTTGTTTTAAATAATAATAATATTTTTTCTAATAAATATTTGTTCGATTCCGATTAGAACTGCCACTCAGCGTCGGAAGAATGTCGGAAAAGAACGTAATAACGTGTCACTGAGTTCCCTCTGTCCCTAGCAAGAAAAATACTTTTGCATAATACATATTCGACTACTCGAGAAGCCTTATCTTAGTCATAAATAAAATTTCTTCAATTTTATTATATACTATTCATTTTTTTTTGACGCGAACCGGCTTGAGCATAGATACCTTCGCCTTCAACTTGATGATGATTGATTGATGTGTGAAAAATTGTAAAATAAAATATTGATAGTATTAAAAATATTTATATTACGCCTGTAATAAACCTATGAACCGTAGTAAGAGCATTCAGTTTTTGGTCATTACTCTGCGTATCCGTTTTAATTTCCAGCGCAAATCATCGAAGTAAGCGGTGCGCGAGTGGCCGGCAGTATTTACCTCGACCAAATACGCTTCAGCCAATTCCGACCATTGTTAGAAATATACTTGTTTGTTGCCAGTAACCAACCAACGGTTTACTCTAATAAATTGCTAATAATGAATTGCTTTATAATACGCCTCAATCTAATGCCGCTAACAAAGAGGCTTATTTAATTAACATTCGACTAGTAACATTACACTAATAGTTTGAATCTAGTTTCCGTTAGCTCTTAGGTTTATGCCTGAGGGGCTCCTTCAGAGCTTTGTGAAATAACGGTAAACTCAGATGATGTAATATTCATTTCCAACTGAGAGTTAATAATAATGTTGATTAATAAATTATTTAGTGATTTTTTGTACCTACTATAAAAGGTTGTTATGGAATTTCCCGATATAGCTATAAATTATCACTTATGTTTTGACTTTATTTTGAAAATAATTAATTAGTTCAAAATGTTGACGTTAAAGTATATCTAATACACAAAAATATCTGGAATAATATTTGAAAAAATATGAAAATTCCATTGCGTTGAAGTGATTTTCAATTTGCAATTCCGTAGCATAAACACGAGTGGGAACTATTTCAAAATACTCATAGTCGTACAATGTTAACATAAAACTTATAAAACCGACATGTTATTTTAAATATACATTTCAATTAGGTTGGTTTACTTTTGAAACACAAGTTAAATTCACAAAGCACTCGGTGGGTAGCCGGAGGGAACGGGCAGGCTTCAACTAAAATAGCTACCTCGGGCACTCTAGCCCGTTTTCAAGTGTTACTCCACACACCTGCACAGGTTATAAATATCGTTATGCAAAGTTTAGTTATAATAAGAGATGCTACTAGCTCACATGTTTCATATTTTCAAAAAACTCCGTAGGTCCGTCTACGTAGGTTGCATCTTATTGGAATACCTAATTATTTTAACCAAAATATATACTAGAAGGATTCAGAGGCTATAATAAAAAAATGTACCTACTATGATTTTAATAGTTATATAATAAAAAAAAAACTTAAACTTTTGTTTTTACTCGTTCAAAGTCAACTTTTTTAATTTTAATGGGTCTCCAATAGTTTTATTTTATGTTAATACTAGCAACTCACCCTCGCTCCGCTCGGGTTCGTCCCTAGTAATGTTTTAATGTTTAGCTCAGAGATGAGATATTTTCTCGCAGTAAAAAGTATCCTATATGTTGACCCGGATATCCAGCTATCATCATACCAAATTTCATCAAAATCTGTCCAGTGGTTTTTCCGTGATGCGGTAACAGACAGACAGACAGACAGACAGACAGACAGACAGACAGACAGACAGACAGACAGACAGACAAAAATTCTAAATCCTGTAGATTCGGCCTCTGTATCGATAATAATATCTATTTCAATAAGATTTTCCAAAAAATATTTAATGTACAGATTCGGCTTAGTTACAATTTTATAATATGTATAGATATCGATGTTTTAGTATAATCAGGTTTAATTATCTCCATATTTACAGGTAATTGTAGGTAAATTGATCGTTATGTAATTTGATATAATGATCTACGTAAAATTGGTAAGGTTGGTAGTATTACTAAAAACCGAAAAAAAATTATATCCAATATTATTTTACCATATAGAACGCTTATCAAGGTTATAATAAATTACAAGAAAATATTGTCTTAGATTTACGCGAATATTTGACATTTTAAATAAAACTAGCTTTTCGGATTATTTCGCGGATTTATTTTGATTTTTGGTTCCCGACGTTTCGATTGCTTTACAGTAATCATGGTCACGGGAGAGACTAAGGTGTTAAACATCTCAAAGGCGTTATATACTTGTTACAGACAGTGCCTACCCACTATTTTACAAAAATGATTTCAAAAATTCAAAAATGGCACCAAAGTACCTCACAATATTTGTTAATTTTTAATTCTAAACATTTAAAAAAAATTTAAACTTTAATAAGTATTATAATTAAATATAGCAATATTATTTACTTCATTTTAGCTATTATTATTATAAATATTACAATTTTTAAAATTTTTATTAATTACTAATATTATTTAGTGTTGCTATTATTATATTATCTATAACCATAAAGATTATTATTTTTTTTTTAAATATTATTTATTTAAGCAATATTATTGTTTTATATGTAATTTAAAAGAAGTTAATTATACATTTAGATTACTATTATTTAAAGTTAAAATATTAAGCAACACTATTGCTACCTTTATAGATAAAAAAATAATCTGAATTACTGTTATTATTGCGATCCACACAGTATGAACTAACTATATCTACTGGTCTGTTATGTTTGTTTTTGTTGTTAGATTTTATTATGTTTATTACAGGATCCCATGATGACGGTAGTACCCAGCCATCTTCCCTATTGAAGTTTGGATATTTTTTAATTTCAATAGCTTCGCGAATCATCCTGGGGCGATAACGGTTCTCTTTCGCAAGTATTTGTGGATTATCAAAGCGAATGTAGTGGCTTGAGCGATCCTGGCTATGTTTACAGACTGCAGATGTTGTATTGCAGTCTGTAAACATATTTTGATAATCCACAAATACTTGCGAAAGAGAACCGTTATCACCCCAGGATGATTCGCGAAGCTATTGAAATTAAAAAATATCCAAACTTCAATAGGGAAGATGGCTGGGTACTACCGTCATCATGGGATCCTGTAATAAACATAATAAAATCTAACAACAAAAACAAACATAACAGACCAGTAGATGTAGTTAGTTCATACTGTGTGGATCGCAATAATAACAGTAATTCAGATTATTTTTTTATCTATAAAGGTAGCAATAGTGTTGCTTAATATTTTAACTTTAAATAATAGTAATCTAAATGTATAATTAACTTCTTTTAAATTACATATAAAACAATAATATTGCTTAAATAAATAATATTTAAAAAAAAATTAATAATCTTTATGGTTATAGATAATATAATAATAGCAACACTAAATAATATTAGTAATTAATAAAAATTTTAAAAATTGTAATATTTATAATAATAATAGCTAAAATGAAGTAAATAATATTGCTATATTTAATTATAATACTTATTAAAGTTTAAATTTTTTTTAAATGTTTAGAATTAAAAATTAACAAATATTGTGAGGTACTTTGGTGCCATTTTTGAATTTTTGAAATCATTTTTGTAAAATAGTGGGTAGGCACTGTCTGTAACAAGTATATAACGCCTTTGAGATGTTTAACACCTTAGTCTCTCCCGTGACCATGATTACTGTAAAGCAATCGAAACGTCGGGAACCAAAAATCAAAATAAATCCGCGAAATAATCCGAAAAGCTAGTTTTATTTAAAAAGAAAATGTTGGGTTAGGTAGGAATATGTTAGTTTAAAATTACAACTTATTAAATGGATTCAAATATTACGTACGATATTTATGTTTCCATTGTACAATGCTAGCAGTTAATATTTTAAGGAATAACTCTTAGTTAATAGAATGGAACCTAAATAAGCAGAACATTAAATTAAATCCAAACCGCAAATAGAGTAAAAATAAATATTGCCATTAAAGGGTCATCGGGCTGTGCCTACGAGGGGATACGCTTATCAAATTTTAGATAAATCCTTTACTTATTTCTATAGAATAATGTAATATAACTTTTAGTTACTTTAGATTTCTTTAATTAATTTCTTGTCTTTAATTTGCTATAAGTGCAACATTGAATATGTTTTGACTTTTTTCTAATAAATTTTGCTCATATTTTGTAACGTTTGATAAGAAGTATGATATAGGTATTATATTAACGCACTAGCTGTAGCTGCGACTTCGTTTGCGTGAATCACTAACGGTAAATTATAAGTGAGAAGAAAAAGTCTTTTTTATTAATCAATATACGTGGCAAAAAAGATCGTTGGAAAAGTTTTTACCCCTAACCCGCATAATACACTTTAGTTCTTTCCTATTGTAGATAGTTTCTTCACTATAACTGATTTTTTGTTAGTTTTTGATTTACGCAATATATTTAATATGATTATTTATGTCGAAATGGTAAACGTGTGGACCAACCACGTCACCTTATAAATGTTAAATGGCACTCGGCCACACAGTGCTACGCCGTGAATTTATTTTGGTTTACCATTATAGATTAATTATTATACCAAACTATAAGGGCACTTCATGTGTTAAAACTTTCTTTAAAAAAAATGTTTATGTAGCATAAAAAATATATATTTAATAAAAATAAGAGTAGGTAAAACGAGTAAGTAAATAGTAAAATTTCTAACTACTTTTTAAAAAACTTTTTTTAACTGGTTTTTTGGAACAAAATTCCTTATCGCGCGTTACATGCTCTGAGCGGATGGGAGCGAGACCGAAAAAAGTGTAATAAGACTTTTTCCGACACTTCTTACTATAGTTACAGCCATATATGAACTATATATGTACATCGCCGCATATGACTCTCTTCTCTTCGGATTTTTTTTAACTTTTATTTATATGTTTATACTAAATTCTTAATGTTTATTTCTAAAATTAAAAAAGTATTATTAATAAAATAAGATTTATACTGTTCTTAAACTTTTATTTATTATTAACTTAACTATCTCAGATCATTTAGTGTTTAATTTATCTTTATTTATTTTATACATAATAAATATATTTTATCGTAATTTTTTCAATTGAACTCTATTAATTTGATATTTTATAATATAAATTATAATGACTGTATAGCAAACGTCTACCAAAAAGCGAAAGAACTTCGTTCCGACCGGGGGTCCATAGACCCCTCATTTTTTATGTATATATTTTTGTTTGTACGTTATATTTTTGTTCTAGCTAGGTGTACATAATAAAGGTCATGACGTATTCACAATTTTTTCCCTAAACTTTAACCTCAAGTGCATCTAAAATAAAATAGAAGCGGTACTGCCAATAAGTAAAAAAGTATTATAGATATAGAAATAACAAAATATTACAATAATTAGTTATTTAACAGTCTCAATTGCTGGGTACGTTAAAACGCTAGCAAGCTGTCACAACCATACCTTCGCTACCAGCGAGAGCGCTACCATGAAGATACCTCTACTCTTAATTAATAATAGAGCCGTTTTAATCTCAAAGTCGTTGGTTTGTGGAGGGAAGAAAGTTGTGAATATCATCACAAAGGACAAAGGCTTTGCACCGGAGGGCATTTGCTCAGCGCGTATTTGTTCGCGCCTAATTAAACATGAAACAGTGGTACAGGTATGCGGTGGATCATAGGGCTGCCGGTTTGTTACTGTTGACTATACAAATTACTGGCTAAAATCGAATGTTAAATCAAATAAATTCAATCAAATGTGAATCGGTCTTGCGTGAAATAGGGTTCTGTATGGAATTATATGAATTATTACCGTTTTTGTTACATTTTTTTTAGTAATAATGAGTACATAATATATTAGTTTTATAGATTAGACCTTTTAATACTTTCTTTTTCTCCCGTGACCATGATTGCTGTAAAGCATTCGAAACAACAGGAACCAAAAATCAAAATAAATCCGCGAATAAATCCGAAGAGATAGATTTTTAAAATCATTAGCCCTTTATCTGATAGCTTACATAACGCACGTGACATTTTTTATTCTGAATCCTAAACGTAGAAGAATTCTTTAATTATAAAGTAATGTATAGGTACATTATTTTGACACTAGCAAACCCGCGGTTTCGCTCGAGCTAAACTACAAAAAAAAAACTCTAAAAAAGTAGGTTTCAAACAAAATTTCATCCCCTATTTTACCCCTTTATGAGATGAATTTCGAAAAATGCTAAAATACGTCTTTATTCAATTGTATTGAACACGTCTTTATTCAATTGTATTGAAGAGCATTACTACCAAGTTTCAAGTAATTCTGATCATAAATAATTTTCGCGTTGTATCATAACGTGTTTTCCCGTGGAAATGAGATTATCTACCGCGCTAAAATTAGCCTATGTCACTCTTCAACCCTGCAACTATCTCCACACAATAAAATCACGTTTGCGAGTATGGATGTTTGTTACTCTTTCACGCCAGAAAGGCTGAGCGGATCTGGATGTTTGGCACAGGGATAGATTATAGTCTGGAATAACACATAGGCTACTTTTTATCCCGGAGAAATATACGGTTCCCGAGGGATAGATTTGTTTTTGTTTTTCTAGAGGCGAACGCGAGCGAAGCGAAGGTGAGCCGCTAATACAAACATAATTTACAGAGTTTACTAAGTAACAGAGCGCGTCCACGAGAACATTAATATCAATAATACCTGCATAATAACATTAACAGTTCGATCTATATTAGCGACCTCATTTCAATAATGAGAGCAATCCGCAAACAAGCGCCCTGTTTATCTAATAACTACAAACATTTGCAATCAGCGCCAATACGCTAAAACAGTTCTCATTCCCCCATTCAATGGTTCCAAGCTCCAACGAACGTACGTATATTGAGAAATAAAGCAAAATTTAAAAGAGTTTATGAATTATACTACATGTACTCGTATTTTAAATAAATGAAATAGTTAGGCAATACATTAATTATTATTTTAATTTTATATACCGACTTCAAAAAGAAGTAGTTCAGGTCATTTTATTTGTGTGTATATTAAAAGGCTCTTATATGATTTTGATAGTTATTTTTTAATGAGGTCACAAGAATGACTTAATATAATTAAAAAAAAATCTCATCAGTAAGGGTAAAATAATAATTAAATTTTAAGTGATTTTGAAGTCGGTATACCTTTTTTAGTAAGATGTTATTTATAAAGCGTTATTATTAATTTTATGATATTTTAAAATTAAATGTAATTTAATTTATACTAGCGGCTCACCCTCGCTTCGCTCGGGTTCGTCGCTGGGTACGTTAGCCATATAATTTTTTTTTTCGTTAATTTTTCATTTTCTCTCTCTATTAAAACCTTCCGTGGACCTTAAGGAACATACAAAAAAAATAGCCGAATTGGTCCAGCTATTCTTTAATTATGCGCTTACCAACATTCATTTTTATTTATATAGAAAATAGATATCACATATCTTGCAATTCGAATAATGGAATATAGCGTCTCTAAATATCTTCATAGTCAGACTGAATGAAACAACAATATTCTTTTGTCTATAGAAACATTTCCTTAAAGTTCGTCTTCAGTATCCAACGCCATAAGCTAGTATTCATAGCTAAGAAACTCTGCTAGGCTAGGAAAACGAAGCAATAAGCACTAAAAACGTTTAGCAGAATCAACTGCCAAGCATACAACCATATGAAAAAGTTAGGCGCTAATACAAATTTATACGTCCAATTGATTGTAAACAAATGGTCTCAAATCTTGCACCAGTTTTGACCATTATTGTTTCACAATGCGAAACAAGCAAAATAAAATATTCTATCAGCGGGATTCTCCTACCATAATTCACTCAGAGAGGTGCGTTCGCGTGGCAGGTGGTCTTAATAAATACGAGAATGGGCTATCGTGGAGTTAGATAATAAATTCAAGAGGCAATCAACGCTACGGGAGCTGGTAAAAATATTAATAGCGGAGAAATAATTACATATTCATGACTTTCATTGCGGTTACGGACGTTACAGCAACGGGGTAAACTAAATCCGACGTCCAAACCGTTAAAAATTTATTATTACTTTATCCTGAGGTCATTAAAATACCTTTTAAAATTATAAGTTTCTAGTACATAAGCTTAAATAAAACCTTTATAATGCAATCAAAACTTTATCGATCATTATTATTAATAGGTAAGTATTTTTTTTTAATGACGCTGGGGAAACTCGTCATAGGGACCGTAGTAGTATCGTAACCCGAGTAAATATGTAACGCCTCACGATTTTATTTTTAAGTCTGATTAATGCTCTAGATTGATGAGGAGAGTGGTGTGATGACTGGTACCTAGGACCTACCTATTTATTTTTTAGCTTATATTACATTATATAGGTACAATATTATTATCTTTCTTTTCAATAAAACCGTTTAACATAATACCTATTTTATTGTCAAGTTTTTAGTTTTTTTTTTTATTTTAAATTGTCTAAACTCTATGATTCATCATGCACTGTGTTCTATTTTTAAATCCCTTTTATTTGATAATTTATATTGAAGGGGTTGTGAAAAAATATGTGATGGGCCAGTTTGTTGGCGGCCATATTGAATTTGGATTTTTTTATAGTGTACTGTATTCTACTAGTCAAGCCCTATCATTTGATACCCATATTAAGGGGGTTGAGAGTTGAGAGTAAGCCGCCATTTTGGGGCGGGGGCTATCTTGAATTTACAATAATACTTAATATATTCAATTGTGTTGTCATTAGAACTAAAGGTGTGTACCAAATATCAGATCAATCTGTCAACAGGAAAAAAGAAAAATTTCAACTACTAATGTTGACCCAAATAAACAGGGCAAGCTAAATAAAACGGTTATAATAAAAATAATAAATGGGAAGATTTTTGCAATTATGTGGATAACTCAAACATAATTCAAATTATTCTCTTTTTTTAACCTTCAAATACTTTTCATTGGTGTAATAAAAGATTATTTTCAAAAATTTTGTGTTTTTAACTAAGCATAAAATCTCGATTCTAGATCTAACATTTGATTATGGAGACTTATTCAGAAACTTTAATTTGTTAAATTATATAAGATTCAAACTTATTTAAAAGTTTTCTTAGCACTGAATAAATTATCTATTTTTCGCAGGCTAAAGGACTTCGAAAGTCTATCAATAACATCTTAAAAGGGTTTTTAATATATTATATATTCACCTAGACGTCTTATGTTTCTAAAATTCAGAGAACTTACTTACAATCACTTTACAATAATTTTCTAAGACAATTGAGAATGAATTTTGTATTTCATCCACATCTCTAGTGACCTACGCTCGTTTTTTTCATGCCCGAACTAGATTTCCCATATTCCATAATAGTAAATACAGCTTCCACCAAAAATAGTCTATGTTAGTCCTTATCTTATAAAGTATCTCTTTGCTAAATAACATGTCAGTCAATTTTATTTTCCCACAAATGCATTTTACTAGTATTAAAAAATAACTTAATTCTATTTAGAAACTCAATTCAAAGGTATAGATAGATGACAGATATTTAAATATAGCGACATAGTCAGCTTTCCATATCCTATATACTATATACATAATACGTAAATTCCGTGAAAATCAAAGCATATCAAACGTTACGCTAGAATATTTATTTAGCCCGTACGAAGATTCAAACCATAACTATACAAAGATATATCGCTTTACTAAGTGTCTTCCTCAATGGCTTTTCTTGTTACGTAACTTTTTCAATAGACAAGTATTTCAATATATTATGTATCTCATGGGCACTAGGTACTTAATATTTTGGAATAAAACGTAGGATTATGACTTCCCGTTGGAAAACCTATCTTTCTACAAAAAATGTGTCAATAAAATATCTTCGTTGATGCATGAAACGACAAACGAACAAATTTTCACATTTATAATATTAGACAATGTTTAATTCAATATTTTATTGCTTAGTAATTTTCTGAAACGAAGAGATAACAAGTTAATTACAAAAAGACATTTGCACGTTGGAATCAACACAAACAATCGAAGTCCATGCCGCAGTCGAGTAATCAATCATTTGTTAACGCACCCAGTAACGTATCCTTAAGGGTTCATACGGACAAGTGTGAACAATAACCCGTTATGTAACAAAATTTTTATTTGTGAATTATTTACTTTATTGTCTCAAATAAAAAATTATAATAGATATTAATAACGATTTCCTCAAGCATGTTAATCTATACTCTATACAGATAAATAAAATTGGAGTGTCTGTTTGTAATATTAAAATAACTGCTTTTTACTAAATGTATATATGGATGTATACACGATACATATACCAAAACAACATTTTTTACAATTTTTGTTTGTCTGTCTGTCTGTTTGTTCCGGCTAACTCTGAAATGGCTGGACCGATTTTGACGGGACTTTCACTGACAGATAGCAGATGTTATAAGGAGTAACTTACATAGGCCCCAAGAAATAGGGTCCTAAGAAAAAAATTAAAACCAAATTAATTAATTAATTTTGTTTTGGGAAGCAACCTAGAGACGAACTCGAGCGAAACGAGGGTGAATCGCTAGTTATAAGTAAAGTTCTCCAATATCTTTAATCTTATATGTATATAAAAATTTTGTTTGTTTGTGGCTAGCATGTGCCTGTAGTTTCAGAGATCCTAGATTCGAGTCCTGGGTCGGGCCAAATATTAGGGTCTTCTGTCAAGAAAGACTCAGTTGAAGCCCGGAGTTCGCAAATAGGCGGTGTTTCACCCCCGTGCCTCGAAGAGCACGTAAATCGCCTGCGCCTTATCTCTTATCGGTCCTGTGCAATTGTCTCATCGGTGTTTGAGAGTATATAGAGAATGCATTTATGTCAGCGCGTATACTTGTACACCATAGTATCTCCTGCGCACATGGCTAGTATCCATGAGATCAGCTGCCATCGCCGAAATAAGTCCGAAAGGCAAACATTCATTTAAAATCCATAACATTTTACTAGTACCAACGTCCAATCGGAAAGAAGAAGAAAAAAATTCAAGACTAAGTAATATAAAATCTTAACGATAAACTAGTACTCTATCTGTAGAAACCTAATGAACCTACAACTTCACCATAAAACGGCTAGGCAACGGATCAAGAAACCATTTGCTCGATAGAATCATCCCATCAACTCCGAATACAGTTCAATCGAGTCATCAATCAATCGTTAATCCAACGCATATCCATAAAATGAATCGTCCGCGCACGGGGCGGTGCATTGCTACGTAATAGGCACACCGAGCCAGCGACAATGCCGCAATCGGGCTCGCAATCTGCATAATGGATTGCTCGGCCGAACGCGCCGTCCGGTCGGTCATTCAATTGTCGCGGTCGTCGATGTGTGCCGATGTGTCGCCTGGTTATTATGGAATACGGAATTAATAATTTCACGGTGAAATGATGCTTTGAAACGTTTTTAGATTGCCGGAGGGCATGTACCATACAATGAGGCTGAATTTATTTATTTATTTATATATGAAGCCAACATAGTATACAGTGCTTTTTATCTTTCATATATAATTACGTATAGAATATTTTTTACACTATACACCACACTTGTAGGCTGACTCAACATGCAATATAAACAGCCGTTCCGAAACTTATAGGGGAGACTGGGTACGGTTTAGAGTTGGGCATAATAGTTCGCGACTGGGAGCGGTCAATTTAGTTCGCAGCTCCTTAGCGAACTAGGTCGGTCTTTTAGTTCGTTAGTTCGTTTCGCGGCTTTACTACTTTAATCCTTGTAGTAGTTCATTACAGACGTGCTACCTACACTGAATGGCCTAAGTCCCTATTATACTCGTAATTTGCAAACATAATTATATACTGCCAGGCTTTTATTGTGATTTAAGCTGGCGAGCAAAAAAAAACCGACAAAATTCTCACTACATTTGATCAACAACAGCTACAACTACAACAGCTTTCATGTTAGTACTTACTATTCCTTCCAACGAAACACGTATTTATTTTTCCCGTTATTACAAATTGAACAAAACCCGCATTTACAAATAAAGTACATATAAAAAGTATCTACTGTGTTCTGAAAAAAGATCCGTAACACACATTACTAATATATAACATCCATAGATCCTTAGGATCGAAAACGAACTAACGAACTAAAAAGCGAGAGATCTGAGAACTAGTTCGCATAGTTCATCTGTGGGAACGTTCTTTCGAACTAGTTCGTTCGCGAACTACACAAGCCTAGTACGGTTGTAACAGGGTACGGTTGTAACAACGCGAATATCAGCGAACCTATGCGTGGTAGGTGCAAGGTACAAAGGGAGGAAACACTCGGGGAACAAGTCCCGACACGACTCCAGCGTTGCTTCGTCTTTCGCGCGGTGAGTGCGTTTACGAGAAGGCCTATTGTTTTTTGGCAACCAAAAGTAAGTATTTTTGGCGAATTTATTTATGATATAGCTTAAATATTAATATTATTATTGTATTTTAAAATGTATTTACGTAATCCTCGTATTTTAGAGATTATAATACGCTGATTCATTTTTGTATAGGTTATGTTATCTCGTTACTATGGCAGTCTTATGACCAAAAAAGGGATGTGGGGACGGTTGTAACGATTTTCATGGTGACGGTTGTAACAGTAATTTTATAATATTTCCTATTGCAGATACCTAGGAAACGTATAAGAAACACTTCGAGAGGTGAAACTGATATAATGTCGTATAAGAACGCTTACGATGAAGTCAAATTAGGCACTTCATTAAGACGAACTGCTCTTCTGCTCAAGAAGACTAACCCACCACCCGAATTATCTGAAGAAGAAGAATATTATTACCTTCTTTGCCAAAACGTATTCAGCGAGTCGATCTGGAGAGAGTTGAAATCAGTGTCAAGGGGACTGCAAGCAATGGTCTTGCGTAGCTTGTACTGATGGGAGTAAATATTGTACTGCGATGAGTCTGATTAAATATTACACGGAAAAAATATTTTGTTTTAACTTAGATTTTGTTAATTAGTTTTTTTTTTAATTATTATTTAGAAATTATTTGTGTTCGGCAAGTCTAATAATAAAACTACTCAACTAATACACTCCTAAGAAAGAAATATTATTTCTGTTGACTTGTTTTAGTTTAGTTTTAATAATTATCCATCTTAAAAGTGCCTTAAACATTTTTAATATGTTTTAAGTACATTTCAGTATTTTTGAAATAATAAAACTGATTTTAAATGCCTGAGTTATGTATTATTTTTGAGTGTTACAACTGTCCCCCATTGATGTTACAACCGCCCCTGGTATGGGGGTCGGTTGTAACAATCGCACATACTCATTAAAATGACATATTCCTGCCAAACTATTATACCTGAGCTATTGGTTTTGATATTATTTTAAAGACAAATAATTATGCTTTCATCGCAAAGGCTTTAATCGCTGCTTATAGCTATAATAGCTTTGCTGTGGACATTTAAAGGAAAATTGTTACAACCGTACCCAGTCTCCCCTACTAAATATCTATCCTAATAAAAATAAAATACTTAATAAATATGTAAAAAGTAAAGTAAAAAACAATAGACAACAAAAAAATTGTAAAAATGTGAAAGTTAAAAAAAAATTCAAATTCAAATTAAAAAATTTGAAATTCAAAATTCAAGCAATTTAGGCCTTAATATGTTTATAATGGAATGTTTGATTACTGAAAGTTTATTGAAAGTATTTAAAGGACGAAACCATTCCCCATACAAACTGGAGCTCGGTGTTACTGGCTTGAAAATTAGTCATAAATTAAATAAATATTAATTAAATATTTTGTTTGGCTCTTCAGAATTGCTCACCACAGTGGCCTGAAACAGGCGAAAAATTTTCCTTCTCATTTCATTTTATATAAGAAAATTCTTTAATTTTTCAATACAAGTCTAAGCTTCGAATATGCTAATCTCTCTTAATACCTAATAAAATTTTGAAACTTGTTTTAAACGAGAATATTCGCTACGAGCTTGTCTAGAGACTAGAAATGTTGTATTAATTATGGAAAGATATTTCACCCTAACGAACATTAAGGTGTGAATGACTCATTTATTAATAAAATCTGATATGTTAGTTAGTGCTCATTGCTCTCTCTCACTGCGAAGGCGACAACTTCCTCATAAATACTGATAGCCTCCAAATTATTCACGAGCTTTAAGTTAACTTTACATAAAATGATAAAAAAAGCCTTAATGTAACATTAATTTCAATCTTAAGGCATACACTTGTTAATTATTACACCATTTCATTTAACGTAGTGCTCTCAAAAAGACAAGGTCGTTATTTTTATTCATAGAAATGTAACAAAGTAATGTAACTGTGTCAACATAAAAAAGTGGCCTGTTTGGCGTTCTTCTTTGTGTAATAAAATTAAAAATTTTTTAGGATTACTCGTCTCTATACTTAGTATATTCACGTCTATTTGTTTTTCTCTCATAACCTACGACTGTAAATGTATTGTACACAAAAAATGTTTTTTTTTTTTTCAATTTATGTAGAATTTTGTGACCTAATCAAAGACGAATAACATAATCCATCAAAAATAACATTAAAACAACATTGTACTACAAAAAACTTGAGTTGGTATTTAAAGCAGTTAATTTCTATCTATACATATTATAAAATTCTAACTAAGTCGAATCTGTACATTAAATATTTTTTGGAAAATCTTATTGAAATAGACATTATTATCGATGCAGAGGCCGAATCTATAGTTTTTAGAATTTTTGTCTGTCTGTCTGTCTGTCTGTCTGTCTGTCTGTCTGTCTGTCTGTCTGTTACCGCATCACAGAAAAACCACTGGAGGGATTTTGATGAAATTTGGTATGATGATAGCTGGGTATCCGGGTCAACATATAGGATACTTTTTACCGCAAGAAAATATCTCATTTCTGAAAAAAAATACAAAAACTGGTAGGAACAAAACCGCGACGATACTATTTGTAAACAGTTTAGCAAGGTAACTTACAAAATATGGTAAAACCTATAAAAATAGCTTATCTTGAAAATCAAATTATCAAAAGCGCTATTTTATCCATTAAAATAGTTATTTTAATTAATATTTATTTATGTGTTATTTAGATATTCGACAATAGATGTCGCCATGTGTTTTTAAAATACATAGTTTTAATCCCAAAAAAATAATGTACAGATATATTATGACCTTTTTTCGATTTTATTAGAATTAGGTACTACTAAATCACCCGCGGCTCCGCCCGTGTTTAAATTATCAGTAAAGCAAACTTATTCGCTTCATAAATTAGTAACTATATACATACAATAAAATTGTAACTAAGCCGAACCCGTAAATTCAATATTTTTCGGAAAATCTTATTGAAATATTCATTATTAGCGATATAGAGCCCGAATCTATAGTTTTTAGATTTTTTTCTGTCTGTCTGTATGTGACCGCATCACAGAAAAACCACTAGAGTGATTTTTATGAAATTTGGTATGGTAATAGCAGGTTATCCGGGTCAACACATAGGATTCTTTTTGAAGAATCTTGAATTATTTTGAAGAAATTTGTTTTTGTGTTATTTAGCTATTTGACAATAGATGTCGCCATGTGTTTTTAAAATACGTAGTTTTATCCAAAAAAAAAATGTACAGATATAACCTTTCTATGACTTTACTATAATTACTACTAAATTACCCACGGCCCTGCCCGTGCTTAAATTTTTAATAAAACAAACTTTTTGGCTTTATAAATTAGTAGGTAACATATTAGTAATATTTTGTTGGCCGAAACAATTTTCAAATGAGAATATTTGTAAATTTTTATTGTTTAGTAAATAATTTAATCTTTTAATGTAAAAATTGGGCAAATGCAAATCCAACTTGCGCATTTTAGGTTTCGTATAGCAAAATGCTATGTTGTTTTTCTTACCTACGTGTTTTGTATGGTTAACGCTAAAATAAATACGAATAATATTTACGTTTCCACAATACCTACTCATTTTTTGCACCGTAAAAATAAGTTCAATTTATATTATTTTATAACATTTTATGGAAAACAAGTTTATGGCTGTTAAACTGCCAAAGCGGGTAACTAAAAATATTTAATATCTCAAAAACTATGAAAAAGTATTTTAGGAACTGTTATACCTCAACTTTTTCACTTTTTCTTGACACCTTTTCTTGGAAGGTAAAGGCTTAAAGGACACAAAATGCTTACGACTTTAATCATATTAGCAGAGCCAAATGAAATAAAAAAATGTATTCGCTTAGAATTATTTACTTATTACACTTTCTTTTGAAAATCGTTTTGGAAAATATTACTAACTAGCGCTAATTAAGAAAAGTTATCATTATGTAATTGAAATAATCAGCTATAGGTATATTAAATTAATCTATAGTATAAATACTAATATTACTAATACTATTAGTAAAAAATGATTAAAATTAATTCCGTAGTTTGAGAGTTTATCGTGAAAAACTAAAAAAAAACAAACAAAACAGAAGTATAGACATACATACATGTTATTGCTAAAACAAAAAGTTCAATTTAACGGAGGAACCTTTGTGGCATTGTCAATCTCTACCATTATTTACCAATCATGCGGTGCGCAATGAAAGTGGTACCTATATGTAAGAGTATACTAATGTGTAAAACCTAAGAATTTGGTTTTTGATCATCTGAACGCGGGCGGAGCCGCGGAAAATGCTAGTCTTAATATAAAGTTGTTCTTTGGAGTTGTCAAAATAAAAAGAAAAATATTTAGCAATTAATTTTAGGAACTAAATCGTATTAATGACATTAATGTAAAAAAATATAAAAATATTTGTAACCCACATGATTTTAATATTATTTGATAACAAATAGGGTATTTATTCTCTTATAAATTAAATTTAAATTTTTAAATTCTAAAAAAAAAAATGAAATTAATTAAACACTTTATAATCATTTAATTAAACAACTTATATGTAAAAACAATGGAAGAATCATAAAAAATGTTATTACTTGGAATCAAACCCACTACCTCGACTAGCACTTATCGAATATCCAATATTATCTTAGTAACTATTTTATTTTACCGCTTATACGTTCTTTTCTGTGTTAATCCAAGTAACCATATATTTAAATGTTTTAAAATTAAACCTAAAAGTGTATATTTTACTATAGCTAATGCAATTTTTACAAAGCTTAAATACATAAACAAAATGCTACCATTTAATTATGAAACTATTTCGTGTGTACATGTAGCACACATCGACATTATTTGCAGTTGCATACAATAGGAACCTTTGAGATGTGTGCGTAGCCAGCAATCGTCATATACGAGTATAGAAGTGTAGTTATTCCCCATTTACCAACATAATACGTACACTGTACATATGTAAAACATTGTTCAAACAAATATATTTTCAGAATTTCTACTACATTTTGTAGTATCTAATATTGCAAATGGAAGTGCAATTTGTACGAGTTAGTTTAGAATTTACCTGAATATGTATTCAGTAGTTAGGTGACAGAACTCTGTTAGATGGCAGGACAAACTGGACTAGACACATGGGAATTCTTTGCATATTTGACTATCTTGCTTGTCATTTCAGTGTTAGCTAAATTACAAATTAATAATCTATAGGCATTAGTTATTACAGCTCATTGTTATGGATTGAGTGACGTTTGCAAATTATAGATGGGATATTTGTTTGTTCATACGTTATTGCAATTTGTGTAAATAAGTAATGTTATTGTTAGAATTGTAGTAACAAAATATGCGAGCCTGATTATATTTTCATGAGCACGAGCCTCCCTTCAATTCGAGGGGGATCAGGCCATAGTCCACAACACGGGCCATGCGCGGGTTGGCGGACTTCACATGTCTTTCGAAAACTTGCTAGGTTCTCTCAGATATGCAGGTTTCCTCACGATGTTTTCTTTACCGTAAGACAAGTGGCAATCGTGTTAGAAATTATTCGCACATGAAAATATTAGAGGTGCGGAACCCGGGATTTGAACCCACTTCATTCGGTTTCTCAAGCGAGCGCATTAGCACAGCTTAGTCTGATTATGTTGCAGTTGACAGGTTAGAATCCAGTATGGGTCAGTATTTTCATTTATTTTTATATGCTTACCTTAACCCTTTTCAAACAAAACGCAGCGATACTCAGGTAAATTAGTTTCGGTTAAATCGGTTGGTAAGACAAACAAAGTAGCATGTAACTAGATTACCCTAGATAAGATAATGTGATAAGGCAGACGTCAGACCATCGTGGTTGAATACGAAAGTAATATCAATTTGATGGTACCGTCGGGCTATAATAGCTAGCTGGCTCCTGTAGCCGGTAAGTACTATATTAACACCGGAGACAGTTGATATGCATAAATGTATTTTTTTAAGTAAGAATTAGGACTTTCCGAAACATAGATATATAGAAAAAGAATAGCCATGACTAATAACGTTAAAAACATCCAACAAAAAATAATTTAAAAACATTTCTACTATTTAATTTACACAAATTATTCTTTAATTTTAGCTTTGTACTGAAAATAAACTGTGTCTCTATTGGGATAACTATAGACTATAAAAAAATAATAAGGTTAGTTTAATATGAAATTATAAAATCTAACTAAACGTAGAAGTTTCTCTGCTACATATTAGATGAGAAAATGAACACTTTAATTGGAAGGTTGGATGAGTTATGCGCTCGGTCAGCGCCGCGGGCGGCAAGTGCAAGATGTACGGCTCAATAACGTCGCCTTAATCTCTACTCAGCTTTCGAAGACCTGAAAGAGATTTACTGCAACCCGCAACTTAAAGTAAAGCATTGTGCATATTTGTAATCAAAATAATTATTATCCGAATTAATATCATGATTCATGATAACGTAGCTCGAATTTGGCTATAGAAAATATTATTATACAAAATCACAATTTTATACCTTCAATAGGCACATGAATAAGCGATTCACCCTTTTAAGAGATATTTAATAACCAAAATGTCAAATGGCACTCTGTTAAAAACGCTACAAAATGTACAATAGCTTTTGGAACCATATAGGAAAAATCAAGTAGTCAAGTGACATGTAGTCGAGCTAAAATTTCCATTTGGCTAGCGGCGTTTAAGAGACGTGAATGGCCATTGTTCTGGAGCCATTGTATTTTTCTATTGACCGGCGCTGCTCATACAGCTATGACTTCAATTACTGTAGAAACTGGAATCGTTGGATAAGTTACTAGATGATTGACGCAGTGATTAACGCTTTAAGAGTTATTTAATCAAGTTTTACTAAATGAGAACTTTAAGCATTTATGTTATGTTATTTAAAATCTTAAGTTATGAATTTTTTGGTAATATTTTTTTGTTGTGAGGTGGGAGTTCGCTGTTAAACATTCAGTTTATTATAATTTTTAGGGTTCCGTACCTCAAACCAAAAATGGAACCCCTGTAGGATCACTTCGTTGTCCGCCCGTCTGTCTATCTGTCCGTCTAGATTATTTTATCAGGAACACGTGGAGGGATCATGTTGAAAATAATATTAAATACTTACTCCGGTCTGCGGACATGATGCCCGAATATTCACCCTATTAGTCATTCGATTCAGCGTTGCGGTTGTTTGCGGTGTTATTGATGATTTAAATATAATAAATATGAAAGATGTAATCAAAAATAAGGCCAATTTGCTCATTTTATGGTAAACCTTCCAGAAATGATTATATTCCGTGAATTTTGAGTGAATGTAAAAGAAGTATATACAAATTAACATTAATTTAAATACATTTTTCCAAATACATAAATTTTTGGAAGAATCGGGTTGATAATTACTTGGTAAAGTTAGAGCCCTTTCCCCCCCAACGTGCGTACGTACACCTTGTCGTGGTGGGGTGGTCGGTCGCGTCCGGCAGTTCAGCTGGGCGCGAAGCCAAGAAACGCACAGGGAAGTGGCCCACTTCGGTGAGTGGTGGGAGGTGGCCCACTTCGGTGGGCGGTGTACCATGCGGGTTGCTCCTGGTACATCTCTGATAGCAGGACTATGGAGCAACCCCATGGCTGGTGTGGTCTGCTTCGGCAGACCTGACGTCGGGGCGTCGTAGTTGAGCGCGTAACCGATCCTGCGACGCCCCATTAAGATGGGGGAGGTTTTGTTGGGTTTTAGTGGGTAGTACTGGCTTTTCTAGCCGGTGAATAATACATAACCACCTGTATGTCTCCTGGTGGTATGCGTAAATGCATTTCCCAACATTAAAAAAAAGGTTAGAGCTCTTTGCTTCTTAGAGCTTTTTGGCGGATTGAATGAGATATTGGATACGTAGTGAATAAAATAGTTTCCCAACGCTGTTTGTGGGCCTGCCACGATCTTGCTTATCCGACTGACTTAAAATGTAGTTCATGCATGTTTACGACTTTCCATTCACATGCCTTCCGAGGTATGGGAATGTAATACCATTAACTTCCTTCTCTGGACTGCTACTGAGGATTTTTTAATAGTAAACCCCAAAAACTTAAGCCGACCTGGGTCTTGAGCCTAGGACCTAATCTACATTGGTATATGCTAATTGTTAATGACTTAACCAAAGAGACAATCTTTTAGTGTATATAAAGAAGAGGTATTAAATATTCTACCTATAATTAAATAGCTAGTCTTATTCTGTAAGCACCAAGTATTATACGGGGATTAAAATTTTAACGTTTAATCGTTCAAGAGAGTGAAATGGCTATTGTTTTAGAACCATTATGTTCCTCTGTTAACTACGGCTGTTCATTTCTGGTGTTTATATAATTATAGTAATAACTTGTCGAATGGATTTATAGTAATTAGAGCATCATTTTCCTTTCAACTTTCATATGCATTTAGTAAAAAGCTCTTATTTTGACATTACGAACAGACACTTTTTTTTTATTTGTATAGATACTATTTACTGAAGTGACTTGAAAGTCTGTAACGACAAATCGTACACTTAAATATCCATCTGTTCAAGCGTCTAGCACAAAGGTTTGGGCAGTGGACTGGTCTAACGAGCGTAACGTATCATTGCCAGCGTGTGAAATCCAAAATTCTAGCTGTGGCCGTTAACGATGTGATTTCACTGTTTGTAGCCTTAGCTAAAGCCGTTGCATCATGACTGGAATGCTCTGCAAAATACTGATAAATGAACAATACCCACTAACAGATTTGGCGCACAACGGTTTTGGTTTTCATTTCAATTAAAACTGGGGGTGGTACTGAAACGTAGTTACAGCCGCTGACTGTATTGAACGAGTTGTTTCAATTTTGCTGCAAACATTTTGCCAGATAAAACAAATATGAATATTGAATGGTGATTCATTCTTTTTGTACTGTGATTTTGGATGATTAATTCAATTATAACACTTTTCCCTGGCATGTATAAATAATATCAAGGAAGAAATTAAAATGAACATGAACTTGAGCAAGCATTTATTTAGACTAACTAAGAACACATTAAAAAGGTGGTAGCCACACTTCGAAGTTAGATTTGTAGGCTAGTTTCTTTCGTAGTGCGGCGTCTAGAAATGCATCTCGACTTCCGTCTCGCGGGGCGCACTTGTCCCGCCCGCCCTCTCTTGCGACTTCCCGCGCCGCTCGAAGAAACTTTGACACTTGAGCAACACTTTCACGAGCGTCTTCCATCGGTAACTAGCAAGGGTAAAAAGAGTTATTTAGTCAAATTGCTTTTTTTGTTTGTTATGAGAATTTAAGATTAATAATTGCTTTAAAATTTTTGTTTATTTATTTATTTAGGCTTTATTATTAAAAAAAAGAATGAAGATTATTTATGAAGATATACATGAGATATATGAGATTTAAATTATGAATATATAAATAAATAACTAAAATAGTAATAACTGAGTAATAAATGTTACTTTTAGTTTTACTTTATTATAACGCATAAAATTTTTTGAACATGAATTTCGGATCTTTATAAAAACAAATTATATTATAATAATACCTGATCATCATTAGGTAAAGTATGGGGATATATTCGCACCCACTGTCCAACACGACCTAGAGCACGATCCCATCGCACTCCATTCCCCCAGGCGCACGCACTCATCATCTTACGGCGGGATGCGGCAGTAGAGTACCCACCACGCCACGATTCGTCAACGGTCTCCGTTGCCGTAGCTACACTTGTTGATGACTGAAAACGTTCCTGTTTAGTTTACTTGCTGTATTTATTTCGCTTAAAATGAACTTACATTTTTATAATTTAAGATAATTAAAAAATGTATGTTATTTTATATAAGCGCACGTAAACAGGCAACTGCCTAATATTAAACAGGACAAGGAGTGTGATATTAAATGAAGTTGTTGGTTGGTGATGGTGAGGAATATAAAAGACTAATTTTATTGCTTCTAGAAATCTAGGCCTATATATCACGAGAAGCTTTCTGGATTCGAGTTTCAGATCGGATCGAAAAAAATTAGGTTGTAAATAACCTGTATACCTGTATTTCTGTGTTTTCAAAGCTTAATTCAGGTGAATTTTTCAATAGATGTCCTATTTGAAAATCCTTAGATTTTTCAGGTGATTCCTTAAAAAAGATATTATATAATATTAATTACGTTTGTAATTATAAATTTAGAAAATAATAAAGCTTAAACAGTAATTTAAAACAAAGTCTACACTTTTTGTAAAACTGTTTTAACAAAGTTATAGTCACAGCTTTCGCTATTTAATAGTGTTATGAATCTAGGACGGCCTTACAAAGTTGGTTAGGAACTAATAGGCAATACTAACAATGACTGGGAACTTATCAGCCACAGGTGGTTGCAAGTTGACACAATGTATAGGCATCGCTCGCCTCCTTCGTTGGCGACGAGTGCCGCGTCGGTGACCTGTCGACACTCTCGAGGCTATGACTTTTGTAACTCCACTCTCGTCTTCTGAACTACAGCTGAAATAAAATAAATTGTAATTTATGGTTTTTTATACACGCATAATATAATTTAATTTAAAGATATGAAATTTTATAGTTATTTGTCGAAAAAATTGGTATTAGCGAATTTTTTGTGTGGATGTATACTTAATAAGAATAGAATCTTATTTCAAGGATTCTATGTCTATATTAGGCATTGGAACGAGCTTCACTCGTAATATTATATTTGTATGATTTTATATCAACTGCTTATGTATATAGATAGTTAGATACGTACATTTTTTATAATAATAATAAAAATTTAAACATAATACACTCTTATAATGCTGACTTTCCTAATCGAGCTATTAAAAGAGTTCAAGATCTTTAAATAAAACTATCTTTTCGGATTTTTTCGCGGATTTATTTTGATTTTTGGTTCCCGACGTTTCGATTGCTTTACAGCAATCATGGTCACGGGAGAGACTGAAGTGTTAGATGTCTCAAAAGTATTATATAGTTGTTACAGACAGCCTACCCACAAATAACCAAAATGAATTCAAAAAACTTGAAAATTGGCACCAAAGTACCTTACAATATTTGTTAATTTTAATTTTAAAACATTTTTAAAACATTTTTATAATTTTAATTACTTTTATATTATATAATTTTATATTATTTATTTAATTTTAGCTTTATTATTATAATTATTACAATTTTTTAGAAAATTTATTGATTAATAATCTATATTTAGTGTTGCCATTATTATATTTATAACTATAAAGAAAAAATAAATTATTAATTATTTAAGCCACATTATTATTCTATGTGTAATTTAAAAAATTAAAATTAATTAAGAATTACTATTTGCAAATGAAAATATTAATTTGAATACTAATTTAAATTACTGTTATTTTGATCCGCACAGTAAGAACTTACTACATCTAACTGTCTGTTTTGTTTAGATATATTATTTGATTTTATTATATTAATGACAGGATCCCATGACGATGGTAGTTCCCAGCCATCTTCCCTATTGAAATTTGGATGTTTTTTAATTTCTATGGCTTCCCGAATCATTCTAGGGCGATATCTGTTTTCTTTCGCGAGGATTTGGGGTCTATCGAAGCGAATATAATGGCTTGGGCGGTCCTGACTATGTTTGCAGACAGCAGATGTTGTATTACGACGGTGTTTCACATCAGCTATGTGTTCCTTGACCCGAGTTCTAATGGATCGCTTTGTTCCTACCTTACATGAGAGGAGTCACTGACAAGATTGGCTACATCCTAAAGCGAGCTTCAATTAAAACTTACTTCAAGCCGCCAAAGAAAATAAGTCAATTCTTACCACCTGTCAAGTGCCACATCCCTCTACAAGATGCAGGAGTTTACAAGCTTGATTGTGATTGTGGACTCTCTTACATCGGACAAACAAATTCATTTTGTTATTTGTGGGTAGGCTGTCTGTAACAACTATATAATACCTTTGAGACATCTAACACCTTAGTCTCTCCCGTGACCATGATTGCTGTAAAGCAATCGAAACGTCGGGAACCAAAAATCAAAATAAATCCGCGAAAAAATCCGAAAAGATAGTTTTATTTAAATGTCAAACATTCGCGTAAATCTAAGAAACTATTATTTAATCACATAAATGATCAAAAACATTATACAATAAATGATTTTATAGAAGATAGCACGCCTTGGGAATGAAGTGATCGCCTCCAGGCTACTTCAACTTTATAGCAATATTGTAAATTATAATTTATTAAAAAATATTAGTCCCGCTGAGTTTCTTTCGCCAGTTCTTCTCAGGTCTGAGGCTTCTTCTTTCCGAACTGGTAGTAGATGTTCAGTAAAAAATTGTAATAATTTAATGCTGAATAAAATATTTTCAATTTGAATTTGAATTCTACAAGAAATGGAAGCTTTTTGTTATATTTGGATATTAATATAGTTTCGTAAAGATTATTTTAATATATAAAACAAAGGTTTCTTGCAGGTTAATAGATAGTTATAAGACTTTAGAGATAATATTCCATTATCTATATATACATAAAATGCTTTGTCCTGACTGACTGACTGATCGATCAACGCACAGCCTAAGCCGCTGGTCGTAGAAACGTGAAATTTGGTAGACATATTCCTTATACAATGTAGGCATCCGCTAAGAAAGGATTTTTCGAAATTCATCCCCTAAGGGGGTAAAATGGGGGAAAAAAGATTGTATGAAACTCTATCATTCTTAACGCGAAATGCACGAAAAATGATATTTAGCTTTAAAATGAAAAATAAGAAATATATGTATTAAATTTTTTTCGAAAATCGTTGCTTAAAAGGGTAAAAGGGGGTGATAAAGTTTATATGAGCAAACAATTATTTATGATCAGAATTACTTGAAACTTGGTATTAATGCTCTTCAATATAATTAAATAAATACGTAATTTAGCATTTTTTAAAATTCATCCCATAAGGCTGTCAAATAGGGGATGAAAGTTTGTATGAAACTCTGTAACTGATGCACGGAAAATCGTATTTACCTTTAAAATGAAAACTAAAACAATACAAATATTATTTTTTTTGAAATTCATCCCTTAAAAGGGTAAAAGGGGATTGTGCTGTTTATATGAGGAAAAAATTGTTTATGATCGGATTTACTTGAAACTTGATATTATTGCTCTTCAATACAATTAAATAAACATGTACAGTAGATTTTTTTTTAATTCAAGCCCTAAGTGGGCAAAAATGGGCGATGAAGTTTGAGTTGTTGAATATATTTAAATAGAGTAAGATGGCTCAAGTTCTCTGGAAGTGCACATTTACTGTGTGGAATATAAAGTAGAGAACGGAAATGATTCCGAATCCATAGGAAAATTATGTATAACTTTTCGGCCATAGCAGCGACAACTATAACAGACTTAAAGCGCGAGAGAGAGAACCTAGCAAGAGAGTATCCCGCTATCTATCCTAATATCTGTATCCTCCTTTTGAAGGTTGGCACATCTGCAATAAAAAAGTCGCCTAAGCTATGTAACGGGATTAGACTGTGAGTAATTCATTAAACATCATAGTGGCCACTATGTTTGCTGGATGTGCTCGGAGGGAATTAGAATTCATACCTAGAATACCACTGATAACTTCTGTATTACTATTGTAATTCCATCTTAAAGTTTGCTTTGCAATGACCTTTTATACAAAAAGATCATTATAAATTTATCTTAGGGCCAGTCCTTAAAAGTAGAAGGCATAGACTTAAGAGAGTACATTGATCGCGGGCGAAGCCGCGGGTTCTGCTAGTAGGTAATAAAATTAAGTCAAGAACTTTAAGAAAGAATCTTTATTATAAAAGCGTAATTTAAAAAAATACATAGGTACAATATATCTAATGCGCCTGTAATACGTATAAAATGGTAAATATTTACTTGGTGGGTTGTAGCGTAGGTCCTTGCAACAAAGATAAGCCCGTATGGCGCATTGGGAGACCTAATAAATCAAATAATTCATGTAACATCGGCTGCTTTACGATCACATCCGCTTCGCAGTCAGCGCCCAGAGCCGGTGATAGATTCACCTAGAACGTTAAACTGTATCTAAACATACCTAATATTTTTGAAACTCAAACAATTAATCAAAGATATAAACCATCCCCGCGTATGTGTAATTAAAAGTAAAATAAACTATGTTATTATGCCATTGTATATTGTATATAATTGTATTATTGTATAAAAGAATATGGCAAAATTAACCTTTTGAATTTGACAGCTTTATTCGAACTAGTGATCGCCGCGTGGTTGAAAATCAACCATAATTCATTAAGTTTGATCGATATTCAGGTTCTTTTTCCAAAGTTATATAGACAACCTATAAAATCCAAAAGAATTTTCAAATGGGCTCATAGATACAGAGATTTGCACGTATAGACAAATAATCTTTTCACTTTTATATTATGTAAGTGTATTCAGCCCTTTTTAACGTCCCACTGTCGGGCACGGGCCTCCCTTCAATACGAGGGGGATAATTCCATAGTCCACCTTGCTGGCCAAACGCGGATTGGCGGACTTCACTTATCTTTCGAAAACTTGCTAGGTTCTCTCAGACATGCAGGTTTCTTCACGATGTTTTCCTTCACCGTAAGGCAAGTGGTAATCATGTTAGAAATGATTCGCACGTGAAAATATCAGAGGTGCGAGACCCGGGATTTGAACCCTCTTCACTCAGTTTACCAAGCGAGCGCGTTACCACTGGGATACCACTGCCCCCCTATTATGTAAGTACTCGTATAATATTGATGAAGGTTATGTAACATCGTACTACATCTTTTAGCAGTGAAGTACCTAATTATATATAAATAAAATAGGCGAGTGGATTCGCGGGTAAAAGAAAGTCAATTAATTTTGGCTTTCTGCAGTCCTTCTTTATAAACTTTAATTATGCCAAAGTTCATACTCCTCCGTACATGCAATAGGCTTAAAAAGGGGTTCAAAGTTTTCTCTTTACGTATTAATATATAGATTAATTTATTGTAACTATACGCTCCCTGTATTTTATTATTTAGTTTGAGACTTAAAATGACTATCAATAATTTACAATGATACTAATTTTCACGCTCCATTTCCTGGAGACATATTTTTCACATCAATCTGCATTGAATGCATACCTACATAGATGTACCTGACCTTGTAATGCCATTAAAGTAACTGGATACCAAGTTTCCAATCAATTAGATCTGTGAAAGTTGTTCATACCGTTTTACCGTCTAGGTAATATCCTGCAAACGGCTGAACGGGTTTTCATGATTTATACCTAAGAACACTGTTGGTCGTCACCTTTCAAAAAAACGAAATGAATATCGATTTATCGATTTGGTTGCTACGATGTCACGCTAAACTTATACCTCCCCTCTATTTTCCATCGGGTGTTAAAAACAAACATATCTCTATACAAAAAAATCCAAATATATGCGAGCAGTTTTAAAAAACATAAAACAACAACAAAAAGCTCTTATACGATAATATAACAAAGCTTAACAGCAATCAAAAAAGTTTTATTATTTTTCAAGAACTTAAAAGCTAGATAATTAATAACTTAAAACTTATTGTAATACCTCAATAAGCCAAGGCTTTAAAGAATCATCAAGTAGAACATCAAAACCGTAGAATTCGAAGCAGTTTCTCGCTGGGGGCGTCCCCGCGGCTTGAGCGAGCAAAGTTAGCGTTACTAGAGCCCTTATTTTTTGCCAAACTAACCACTCGACAGCACCCCATCTTGCGACCAAAGCTCGCCTTACTTGCTTAAGTGTCCACTTACAGCCTGCGAATAGAGTGACATCTAGCGAATAACTTTACATAATTGTAGCTTAACATTCAACGCCATCTCCCAATAGAAAAAAGAACTATTTGAAATGTACTTGATGAAGAAAAAATATTTATGGATTTTATTATATTATCTACTACCAGTATTAATAATTCTATAAGTACATACCGCTACCAATTCTATCCTTACATTCTGCATACCGAGGTCCAGTTTTGTTTAAAGACGAATTAGTCAAGTGTCTGTATGGATTGTGGATATCAGATAATGTATATTTATCTGTACCTGTGTATAAAAATAAATATATAAACTTAGATTTCCTGCATATGTTCTCTATATTTTCACAAAAAGTATTGTAAATTTAAATCAAATGGTCGTTTATGTCTACATATTTCTTTTTTATATGTGTATGTATTTTTCTTATTCTTATGTAAATTAATGCAATATTCATTTTTTCTTTGCGGCTCCACTTACGTAATACGATAAAAAGTATCGTATTTATTAATCAAGGGTATAAGCTATATCAATTTCGAATTCCACTCAAATTCATAGAGCCGTTACGGTGTCAAGAATTTTAGCGTTTATTACATTTAATTGGATAATAATATGCCACGAGAAATATTTAATACACTGACATAAAAAAGCCTCGCTTATTTTAATATTTAATTACTAACGAATTACCCTTATATATGTCTATCTGTATACTAAAGTTTATCTAAATCCATCCAACTATTTAAGCGTGAATGTATAATAAATATTCACATAAACATATAAAACATTCTTGCATTTATGTACTATAAATTTACTCCTTATAATATCAGCTATCTGCCAGTGAAAGTCAAGTTAAAACTGGTCCAGCCGTTTCGGAGACTATCCGTAACAAACAGACAGAAAAACAAAAATGTCAAAAATTGTGTATTTCATTTCACATTTATACTACAAATAGACTGGTTATAAAGCTAGTTTTATCCTCTTACATACCGAATCTTGCGAGTCCCTCTGCGTACATGTAAGCGGTTAGCGGTCGATATCCAGGTACACATACGTATAATCGCAAATCAAACTTATACCCAGCAATAAGAAGAGGTCGCTCAATATACCTTTGAACGACAGCCGGACTACCAAATCGCATATCGCATATGCTCTGGAATAGAAGAATTCCGTATCTGTATAGTCATATTAGAATTTGTAATAATCACAATATACACAGAAAAAACCATTCAGCCGAATTGCCTCTTCCTTTTTGGAGACGGTCAAATAAATCTCCATCCATTATATACAATAACTGAAAAATAACACTAAGTATAGAATCGTATAACACAGATACGTTAAATCATTACGTTTATTATTATACTCAAATAAACAGCAAACGTCATTTTTTTGTGAACATTCAATAATATAACATTTAAGTATTATTACATCCTTAATTAACTTACATTTTTTTTCCAACTGTCTTTGGCCTCTTTTATGAAAGCCAACAAACATTTTTTAATATATACACGTACTCTATGTTCAATTTTTAAGCAAAACATATAGATTTGATGTAATAAAAGGGACGGAAGACCGATTTAATCTAATATATACAAATTTCGTGTAACGGTGTTTGTGCTCGCACTCCTTGGAAACGGCTTGACCGATTTTTATGATTTTTTTTGTATATTTGGTAGGTATGAAGATAGGTCGTAAAGTATTTTTCACCCTCCTACCCCCAACCCCATTTTTAATAGCGATTTTAGTATTTTTATACAAACAATATTATATAAGGGGTGAGTCGCTGTATAACATAAAGCCAAAGAGTTTTTTTTTTGTAGATTGAACGCGGGCAGAGCCGCGGGTTTTGCAAGTTAAATATAAAATAAGGTAAGCTGTTGGTGTTAATACCATTACTATTTAAGCAAGAAATACTCAAAAATAATAACAAGTGTGTGCATTGGCTTTCTAGTTGCATGTTCATTGTATGTACGTTCTTGCTAAACAAATAATTGGAAATAGCACGCGTATTAGAACCTACTCCTGCTAGAATTCACGTAGACATTACCTATGACCTGCCTCAATAGCGTGTCTGCATGTACTAAATTCGGTAATTCAGTACAAAGCTTGTGTACTCGGAAGTCTGTTATCGAAATACCTTTTGTTAACATAAAGTACTAGCACTTGCAATAGTATTTATCCTTTAACTACTTATGAGTTTAACAGGCAATGTGAACTGCGCCGGTGGTCGCTCGTTCGATGTCCTTGCCAGTTGAATATTTCTAGCGAAATTGCTTGATAACAAAAGTAATGTCCTCCTGACCAATTTTGGCCAAGGCAGCCAATCTTACTGAGACTAGCCAGATGCGCAGAAGATATTATAGTGCACAATTGTACGCGCAGACACAACGTGCACTCTGTTGTATTCCTTTTACTCTCACAGTTCGATGGAACGATACTTCGATACGATCGATGACAGTTAAGGCGTAGGACCGACGGCAGGCACAGGAGTGAAACCGCGAAATTCCCAACTCCGGGCTGTTACTAAGAATATCTTAACAGAAACACTTAGTAATTAAACTTGGTCCCACCCGGGACTCGAACTCAGGAACTCTGGATCTGTAGCTATACGCACTAGCCACTAGACCATCTAGGCAATTAAATGACAAGTGTATGACATTACCCAAACATTTATGAACATCAGCGAAAAGTGTAAGTGTAAAGTTACTATAAATGATTAGACAGACATAGACTTTACCAGTTAGACAAATAATCTGACTGGTACAATGATACGAGCTGTTATATTTATTCAATATACCATTTCCAAAGGAAGAAAATCGAACCAACTACCTGCTGCTAGTCACTCAACAGGGTCAGTTATTTATTTATTTTTGCGTCATTTGACCATTGACCTAAATACGAGTATATGTATCTATAACAGTTAAGTAAGTAGTTGTTTATTCCATCTCAGTTTATTCACTTAAGTATACTTAAAGTAGTTCACAGGTATGAATCATTATACCTTCAAGGTGAGGAATGTGCAATTTTACGTGATCTACTTGTAAAGTGGACATAATGTAAAAAAAATGTAACAGGTCCAGTGTTTATTTTCGTTATATTTTTCCTGTGCGTTATCTTAAGATATAAGTATTTACGGTGAGAAAAAAATATTAAGATTTTATCAGTATAATATTGTACGGCATTTTAAACTTTTATTTACCCTAAATAGAAATATTCCTCTGCCCTGGCTTTGGGCTACGGGCTTATGTATCCACACAACATTAGCACCTATGGCGTCATCTCGTCTTAGGCGAGAGCACTCAGAAACCAGCTTCGCATATTCTAAGGGTAGATGAAAGCAGGGTGGGCTGGAAAAAAAATATATTTAATAGTTTATTACGAGAGAAAAATATAAGCTTTACTATAATTATCAGATATTTTATTATTATGGAACAAGTATTTCTTCTTCATCATCATGCCTTTAATTTTCATCGCTTAGGGAGAGAACATTGCAAGCCTATGGGAACATTTAGTAATTGAACCGGCAGACGGTGTATAACCTATGCTAGTTAGACAAAAAGTTAGTGGTAGCCCAGTGGTAACGCGCTCGCTACCGGAAATCTACATGCCTAAAGAGAACCTAGGAAGTATTCAAAAGACATGTGAAGTCCGCACTTGGCTAGCACGGTGGACTATGCCCTGATCCCCCTCATATTGAAGGAAAGCCGGTGCCCAGCAGTGGGACGTTAAAAAGGGTTGAATACGAATTAGACCAATGCAATACTACACCACGACGGTCGTCATAGATTGTTGAAGGTCGACATTGCCATCTGTTTCTTTAACAGAAGGTAGCGTGCGACAGTTGCTCTAACGAAAACGTCATTAATTCTATATAAAACAAAACTATGACATTGACTTTTTCTTGGGAGCGTCACGCGAGCCACGGTACCACTTGGGGTAATTACGTTTCATTAATATACATACCCTATAATTTTATATTACCTCGAACTTTCACCTTCGTCCCGGCAGAAAGAATTTATAATACGACCTTTAGAACTTTGCTAATTTAATAACAGCGACGAATTAATTCCTTGTAATATCTTCATAAGTTTTCATTGTTTTTTGATAGAATTACGATTTCAATTTACAAAGTTCATATTGAGAACTTTCTTGAATATTTTATTTTACTGTACTTACATATAAGTAATTAACGTATCTAACACTTTAATATGTAATGCCATTAAATACATAGTTGAATGTTTTTTTGTGGGCATTTTTTTTTTTGAGTAGTATTTTGATTTTATTAAAAAATAATATAATATATAATATTTATGTTCACATATAAGAACATTTTTTAAGTTAAATAATCTGCGATTTTATTTCAAAAATCGGTCTTATACGACTTAGATGAGTGAGCCTATAACACTTTTTTTTATCACACGTACGAGACCATGAAATTGTTGTTTAAAATCCAAGTCCTAAGTCCCAAGTCCAGGTCTATTGATAAATATTTACGTAAAATGCTGCAAATATGCACGTAAATTAGTACCTACGAATACCACGGTACACCGGTCCGACTCGCACTTGACCGAATTATACTCATCCCATAAAAGAACAGATAATATCGTGCTGCACGCAAAGCGCGTGGATTCATTCAAATCGTCAATGACGTGAAACGATTGACTACAGCCCTAAAGTATGGTAGGCAAATATTTAGAAAAAAGTAAAACTAAAATAGCCCTTATTCTGTTAAGAATAAGAACTACTATTACAACTGTATAAGTTGTTGGGTCCATCATTCAACAAATATAATATAATGCTTAATAATTTGATATTTCATATTGACAACTTCCTGATTGATGTTGTCTATGTATTACATAATTTGAAAAAGTTTTTCCTTCCCTTTTATGATAAGTCGATATCGAAAATCACTCATAGTTATTTAAAATGGTTCTTAGCAAAAGTAGTTATTTATTTTAAGTTAAGCCCAAGTATGTTCTATAAAATAGTAGCATTTACTTAGTTTTTGAAACTTTCAATGTTAATATTTTTGTAAGATATTCAGTCATCGACGTACTTTTTTGAGGTTGGGGAATCACAGAAATATTGAGGGTTCGATTACCTCATTAGAATTCATGGTTGTGCGTGTTGATTTTTTTATTGGTTAAAATTGAAAGATTTATGTTGTTTTTATTAGATATTTCAGGTTTTTTGTTGTTGTTTTTGTATTTCTAATTATAATCAAACTTAATTTATGTATTTTTTTCATAAAAATATACCTTATTAAAACGTGCAATTACTAACCTAAAGTCGTAAATCGTTCCATAGATTCTTCTCATACATCGCAATAATCGTGACAAACTGTCCTTCCTGCATAATGAACCACCTTTAGGTATATGATTCATGAACTGAAATAAAGAAAATTTTTACTTAAAAAAGCTTCAGTAAAAATAACATGTAGGTATTCTATCTACAAAATTATACTTCATAAGCCAATAGAGACGACATTTTAATAAACCCAAGGTTTTTTTTGATTTACTAATTTTCAAAACCGCTTTACGTTAAGGTAAATAATAAAAAGTATCCATGAATAACAATAATGTCAGACACGATCCTTAGTCATAAAACTATCGACTTTCGTCACAGCGTCATAACTTTGGATTAGAGGTAGACACGAGAAATCTCAATAGAACATGAATGAATATCGTTAGGTAAGTATAGTTGCACCCATTTTATACGTATTTTACTAGCCTGTACTTTTCTAGCACCTATAAAATATTATTTCAACTTGATGTAATTTTGATCGTAAGTAGCCTGCGAATAAGTAGACACTTGACGAGAACGCGTTCATCTATCAATTTTTCTACATGAGACATAATGTTAAAACTTTAAAACTGTTTATATTTTGCTATATATGTATTTGATATCCATATATCCTTGGAAAGTGGTAGGGGCAGTGGTAGCCCAGTGGTAATGCGCTTGCTTGAGAAATCGAGTAAAGCGGGTTCAAATCCCGGGTCACCTCTGATATTTTCATGTGTGAATTATTTCCAACATGATTACAACTTGTCTTACGGTGAAGGAAAACATCGTGAGGAAACCTGTATGTCTGAGAGAACCTATCAAGTTCTCGAGAGAAATGTGAAGTCCGCCAACCCACACTTAGCCAGCGTGGTGGACTATAGCATGATCCCTCTCATATTGAAGTGAGGCTCGTGCCCAGCCGTGGGACGTTAAAAAGGGCTGAATATGATATCGGATCTCGAAAATTGCTGTTTATTCGTTTGTATTTACTTTAAATATATCTATTTATATATAGTTTATCTGATTTGAAATACGCCCTACAGCCTCTTTCAATAAATTTTCTGAATGAGGCTTGCAAAGTATGGTACATAAGAATAATTAAGCTTATTTTTGCCATAGAATATGTCATCGTCGTCCAAATATTTACTAACGTCATTAATCTATACATATAATAAAACTGTAGAGGTCAATTGTCTGTATAAAAAAAATGCTAAAAACCGAGCCAGGGGGAGAAGAAGAAGAGAAATGGAATAAATCCAGATTCATTTCATTTTTTTTGTTTCTCTGTTCGTCTGTTTGTACGGGCTAATCTCTGAAACTGTTGAACCGATTTAAATGAAAGTTTGCATGGTGATATTTTATATGCCCGGTCAACATTTTAGATACTTTTTATCCCGGAAAATTAAAGAGTTCCCGTGGGATAGTCAAAAAACGATAGTAATTTATACAGCCTAGTAACACAAAAACTACTGGTTGGATTTTGATTAAAATTTACAGTAATGTAGTTCATACATCAGAATAACAAATAGGCTACTTTTTATTCCGGATAAATATAGGGTTCCCGTGGGATAGATTTGTTTTTGTTTGTCTAGAGACGAACCCGAGCGAAGCGAGGGTGAGCCGTTAGGTTGTAATGTAAATGAATGATTTATATAGAAGAATAATTAATTTATTTTATTAGTGAATATGGACCGCGAATAAAATGCCTTAAGAAAAGGTTTAACCTGCCAATCTCCCAACGCTTTATAAGAAGTAGCTGGAAAAGCACTATTACGCCACCATAGATTCCATTTCTCCTCACTACCGCTGTAGCCTTGGTACATGCGCCACCCACGTTCCGTACAAACCTGAAACCAAGTATGAAAAAAATATGTGTAACTAATTAAGTATAGTGATAATTGCAGGTGTGGAGCAGAAGTAATGCTCTATATTCACAAGGAAGAAATATTCATTATTGCCTTAACTTGTGGATTAAGAAGAATAGAATACTGATGCTCTTTCTATCGAACTCTATAGGGAACTATCGTAAAAAAGTAAAAAGAAAGGTATTTCCATGCTAAAAATAATAACAAATCATTAATGAATTAATGAGTTTAATAAATAATGAATTAAAAAAAAATATGATCTATGAGTCTACTGTCTACAGTACTACTACGACTACAGTAATATCCCTAATTAATTACATTATTTATAAACTACCTTCACGAGAAGGCTTGGCCCAAAACCGTTATCATTTAATCGGTAAATAAAAGGTTCATCGTCTTCGAACACTTGAGACATTTTCCTTAGCAGCTATCTGAAATAATATAATAATACTATTTTTAGTATTTTTGTTACTCATTTAATTATATTATAAAAAAAAGAAATAATATTAAATTCACATACGAAAGAATACTTGTAAAACTTATCGCATTTAATATTGTCCCTTTGGCAAATATAATCGCATATTTTTTTATGCGAATATCAAAATCGCATGTCACATCGCCATACAAAACGCATCGAGATTCATATTTAAGAGCCACATGTCGATAGGGACACGTTATGTTTACGTTATTTTCACGTGTTTTTATGTTTCAGCGCGTTACGTTATAGGGGCCCGTTCAGCTCGGCCGCCCGCCCAACACTGCTCCCGCTAGTATCTAAGATACCAGTGATTTATAACCGAGGATTCGTGACACGCTGCTTTTAGTAAAATCAGTAACTAAGTAAATGCCGTTCCTTAAACGTAGTGACGTGACATTTCTATTTATGTTATATTGCACTTGTCACGTTGATCTTTCGCGAAAAAAAGTTTATAATAATTATTATAAAAATTATTTTTCCTTTTATTTTTGTTATATTCTCTTCCTTTTCTAATGGGTTTCATCCTACTATTATTTTTTTTTTGGTTTCAAAAATTATCGAACCATTTTTACCCAAATTTGTATTAAATGTATTATTATAAAACGAAAAATATATATTTTTTGTAATATATAATAAAATAAAAATTTATGCTCATTGAGCTTTCTATAACTGTTTTAAGAGATAGTATTTAAAACAATCAGTCAGTGACTGTAATATAGAATTGAATTTTATAATCAGCGTTTTAAAGGTATAAAACTTATTACAGTTACTTTTTTGTATGCCTGTACATAATATATAGGGTTCATGAGAAGGAATATTTAAAAAATACGCTTTAAAATCTACCTCTATAATTAATTATTTATAACATATTTAGTAACTATGTAACGTAGTTTTGAATTATGCCATATTAGTGTAATTTTTGTTGATTACAATAGTATAATACCTATATAGGTACCATAATATATACTACATAAACGATCATTACAGTTATTATACATTTTAAATGATGTCATGACTTAAATCGCAAGCTAATCACCGAAATGTATTTTTGAATCAATTGTCGTAGCTTTGTCATAAACCAAAAAGATTTATGTTGACAATTTATTTTAATGGCCTAAAATACAAGCTGCATTATGCAAATTATGATAAAATTGTATTTTAAAAGGTCGTTTATCATTACAGACCTTGATTAAAGCTAAAAAATGATAATTTCATGACAATGTAGTAATAAAATAGGTTATATAAAGTTACATATTTAAAATTATTCCAAAATTATTATTATTTCGAATGTATGTTTATCTTTTTTTGTATTTCTTTAAGACTATTCTAGATAGATCACACCACATGAGAGATACATAAGAAAGAGAAATATACCTACATTAAAAAAAGAGACGACAGCAGGCGGCCTTTTCGCTAGGAGCGGTCTCTTCCAGGAAACCAGGGTAGAGGAATCAGTAGGTATACAAAATAGTAGGCTGTGTAATTGCTATTAATATATTATATACAATGAAATTCCTACATACATACATAAATATATACATGGAAATATCAAATAGCCTGTGGCAGCCCAGTGGTAACGCGCTCGCTTGGGAAACTGAGTGAAGCGGGTTCAAATCCCAGGTCTCGCACCTCTGATATTTTCATGTGCGAATCTTTTCTAACATGATTACCACTTGCTTTACGGTGAAGGAAAATATCGTGAGAAAACCTGCATGTCTGAGAAAACCTAGCAAGTTTTCGAAAGACATGTAAAATCCGCCAATCCATATTTGGCCAGCGTGGTGGACTATGGCCTGATCCTCCTCGCATTGAAGGGAGGCCCGTGCCCAGCAGTGGGACGTTAAAAAAAGGGTTGAATACAAATATCAATACCACAATAAACATAACACATTTGTATAAATATTATATCCATATAAGCTACATACTTGAAATAAATATACATATATGTAATACTAAGACAAAGAAACTAAAGATATAAATAATGAGCTTTAACATCGCGTCGTCTTATACTTGGTCTTAAAATTTTCAACTCTGCTGCTATTCTGCCTTGTATATTATAAAATACATTTCCTTTACAGACGTTCACAATAAACAAAAATCATTATTTTATCTTAAACTAATTACAGAGTTCATTTCTTTACTAAACAAATGGTCCAAAAATGCTTCAAGTGAACTAAGTTAAGAATTCTCCCGGCGCAAATTTCAATTTGAATTTTTATATAAATCAGATTAGATAAGTTACATAATAATCAATCGATATGCGTATTCTCATCAATTTTATAAGCACGTTTTACGCATTGTCAATCCTACCGATAAAATAAAAATGCTTAATGCTCTGTCAAAACTTCTTCTTGCCTTAAAAACTAAATTATTTTTGTAGCTATCCTTATTCTTACAATGCTTCTCTTCGCTCTTCTTTTTCTTTTCTTCTCGATGGTAAAATGTTTTTGTGATTTAGCAAAATTAGAGGCTATGAAGAGTTTATAATACTTTTTAAACATTTCAATTATTTATAATATACAAATAGGTATCATCAGTATTCATAAATTGCTGTTTAATTTTATATTATTATTGCGTATTTTTCCTAGTATTACATATAATTATTATAATATTATATATAATTACTACTACAGTTTAAACACATTCCAAATCATTTGCGCGATTTTCTAAGCATTTGCAATTAAACAAAGCTGCACCTTTTAAACCTAATTATCATTCGATCGAGAGAATTCGATCGAGTGTTCTTAGCTACAAATCAAGAAAATATGTTAGTCGTTTGGAGGCTATCAACTCTTTTCTAGACGGTTCTCGTAAAAGAACTTGAACAACTTCCACAGATCTAATCGGTTCAAAACTTGGTATCCTGTTAATTTAATGACCTTGCAATGATGGTAACCTTAGCTTGATGCTGCAGCATCACCTGGAATTATTAGCAAGATACTCAACTCTTTACTCGATATCGTTTGTACACCTTGTCGTGGTGGGGGACTCATTAGCGTCCGGCAGTTCAGCCGGGCGTGAAACAAGAAACGCACAGGGAGGTGGCCCACTTCGGTGGGCGGTGGGAGGTGGCACACTTCGGTGGACGGTACACCATGCGGGTTGCTCCTAGTACTTCTCTGATAGCACAGTGGACTGTGAAGCAACCCCATCGTTGTTGTGGTCTGCTTCGGCAGACCTGCCGTCGGGGCGTCGTATTTGAGTGCGTAAGCGATCCTGCGAAGCTCTATTAAGACGGGAGAAGTTTAGTTGGATTTTAGTGAGTAGTACTGGCATTGCCGGTGAGTCCCACACTTCGTGCCTAAATGCATTTCCGAACGTTAAAAAAAGGGGGTTATGGATCCATCCATAACCTTTGGATGGGTTTAAAACTGTTCTGTTGGATGAGACTACAGGACGTCCACTTGCTCAACAGTTTCACATTGAATATTTGGCGGACGGTGACACGAATGTCAGTCGATGGGCCCCGCAAAGCGGCATGGTGCCTCGGGCGCACACCCTGTCGGACACTTGGCTTTTGCGCTCCACTTTGGACGGTCAATGGAGGCAAGCCAGAGGCGAGGGAAAGATGTTGCTTCCCCCTAGAGACCTCAGGTCCGTGGTGTCGCCATTCACCAACAGCTCGCCAAATTATTATTATTTTTTTTATCGCTTTGGAATGCACGGGATTATTATTATTAATTGATTAAGTACTAGTAGTTAAGTACTTACGTATATTATAAAAATATGTATGAAAAAAACTTGTTGTGTTAAGAAAATGTATATTCAACATTTAAGGTTGAATTTAAAATATTTTTTATAATTATGTTGTGTGCATAAATGGATAAAAATGAGCGCACTTGTTATCTTTATTTATTTATACCAGCAATCTCGGAAACGGCTCTAACGATTTCGCTGAAATTTGGTATGTGGGGTCTTTCCGGGGCGAATAATCGATCTAGATTAGTCTCATGTCTGGGAAAACGCGTGTTTTTGAGTTTTCATGTGGTTTTCTTTTGCATTATTCTACACAAAATATGGTCAATAATTTCCTACACTCGGATATAAGCATCGTGGTATAGCGGTCAAGGCGCAAGTTAGACAACGCATGTGCCCGGGATCGAGTCTCGGTCGGAATACAAAGTTTTTTTTTGTTTTTTTTTTGTATTTATTCAAGTTTTTAGTTTTTTTTCTTATCTAAAAAATACGATATAAAAAAAAGAACTCCGAGCAAAGCTCGGCCCCCAGGTGCTAAATAATATATGAGAGTTGTTTTTATGCTTGTTAAATTTGTTATTGATGAATTTTGATTTTATTAAAAACCCCCCTTTGCTTAAGCCGCAAAGATATTGATAAAGCATACGACTTGCCTCATGGTAAGCAAAAATCGTATTTTAAGTACGTTTGCAAGCGACTACTACAAGCGTTTACTAGCGACTTATCCTTGCTTCGCTCGAATGCGTCCCTTGGTACGAGGACTTTGTTCACAAATTCATGAGTTTTAATTTTTTTGCGCGGGACAATGAAATTATTTTTTAAAATAAAAGTAGTCAAGTTACTCCTAATAACATCAGCTATCTGCCAGTGAAATTTCCGTCAAAATCGGTTCAGCCTTTTTGGAGACTAGGCTGAACAAATAGACAGAAAGAGACAGATAAAAAATAAAAAATAAAGTTTTTTCTTAGAATTACCGTTACATATAATTTCATATATATTTAGTAAAAAGCTGTTATTTAGACATTTCACACAGACACTGCAATTTTATTCATTTGTATAAATTGGGAGACGATCAAATATACCTTCGGCGCATTGGATGAACAAGAACGTAGTTGACACTATTTCCGAGACCTCGACAGAGAAGGCTCAATTATAAACCTGTATATTATTATGTAATTTGTTCATGTTTTCATCTCACGTAGTAGCTTTATTTAAGTTTTTATTGTTGGTACGTATTTGTTTATATGCAAAGTGACAACTTTTACATACGTATATTGCTCTCAATAATCACTTATTATTTTATAAAAACTTAAAAAATAAAACGACTTCAAAAAAACACTTAAAAGTAAAAAATAATTGATTGGTAGTTTTCATTTACTATATATAACGGTTTGCTTTGATTTGTATCTCCTGGCACCGGCTTCTAAAATATCTGATTGTGTAAAAACTACCATTCAGTTATTTTTTGCTTTTTAGTATTTTATTTTTGAAGTAGGTTTTTATTTTATTTTTTTAGTGTAGACATAATATGAGCATAGTATGAAGAAAGTATTTTAAAAATCCAAAAAAATAAAATCAATCATCCCCTATTTTCTATACTAAAGGATGTTTTTTTTTTTTTCAGATTTAAATGGGACCAACTTTGAGTTATCCTATAAAAAAAAGAATCATCGAAATCGACTAATCGGACTACACTGTAAAAATTTATGTGTGGTCAAACATAAAAAATATACGTATTGAATTGAGAACCTTCTCCTTCTTTTTTCGTCGGTTAAAAAGTCACGCCAACTGTTTAAAGTTTGCTTTAATAATAATAAATAATATCGGCCAATCTCATAGCCATGTGCGCAGAAGATACTTTATTGTACAAATATTTGATATTTTAAAATAAATCGATCTTTTCGATTATTTGTTTTTTGATAGAGTTTTATTTAAAATGCATGTCATACTAAAATATACCATTAAGTAAAATTAACAAAATATACATTTTTACAAGCTTTTATTTAAATTGCTATGCTTGTTAGTATCCAACAAGCTGAATTAGAACCACTTCCTCTTAACCTACGAGTTCTTCTCGGCAGTGCCCCCGCCAAGTCGAGCAAAACAAGACACAGCCATACCATCGTCTTCTCGAAGCCGTTCAGGACATATTCTACCCTGAAGAAACCTGAATTTTCAGCGACTAAGAGGACATAATATAACTAGGTACATTCCCAAATATCATTCAGTTTAAACCTGCAGCTTAAGAATAATTGCAGATCAATCTTCTTTAATTTTGTCACTCACTCACAATTGTCAAACACCAATCATCAAAATTCTAAGGTACTTCTAGCAGACACACGAACTTCGAACACAATTAGTGTTTGATCTATGAAGCAAGGGAAAACTAAAACATCTTGCAATTCCAGTCTTGTTTTCTAGATATACAACAAACTGCATAAGTAAATTTGTAATCCTATATAAATAGTTATGCGATAACGGACGCGGATGAATATGCGGGCGGAAACATAATTACATAAGAATAATCTACTATTTTAATTAGTCCTTATTGAACATAGCGCTAGCGGCTCTAATTTATGCATACATAAACATAAATTGTTCGGTCCAAAGGTTGTTTACCGAACACATAAGCAATAATGCTTAAACGGTGCATTATAAATACATGAATACACGCCTCAAAGTGTCAGTGCACGTTCGGATAGCAATCAAATCGGCTGCATTCATTATCATTCATAGCAATTCATTATCAGTGTATCATTAACTTTAAATCAATAAACTTTACGACGATTTCGGACTGTATTTAATTTATCAAGCAATTAGTAGTAGGTCGCGTCCTCTACATTTTTTGGTCCTTCGAGTTTTTGGACCTCGCGCTTCGTGTTTATAGCAATTCGCGAGTGGGAGGAGACATTATTTTATCAGTGACATTATCAGTGACATTATTTTATCAGTTAAATTAATCATAAGTGAAACTGTGAGGTGAAAATTTTATCATCGTATCACATTCGGGAGGTAAATCAGCCTCCGGGAATAAGCATCAGCAGAGAAAGCTTGACCACTAAGTTGAGTTTTCTGGCATCAGCAACAGCAAAAGCTAGTCTTGACTGTTGAGTCGAGCTTTCGAACCAGACGAGCAGGTAACAGCAGAGGACGCACTTCAGCAGCAGAACCAGCACCAAGTAAGATCTTTCTATTTTATCATTTGACTATTTTGTTTAGCAAGCATAATGGAAGACTTATATTCCAATCAGTTAGAGATCGTCGAATCAATTGAAAAACTTTTTATTAACTTTAAAAAAGACAGTCAAGAGCGGAAAACAGAATATCATATTAAAAAACGGCTCCAAACTTTAGAACCTTACTGGTCTGAATATCAGGAAAATCATAAGCGTTTACGAGAGTATAAAGATTTGAGTCATCCGTACTTTGCAAATTCACATTTTGAAAATACAAAGAAAAAATATGAAAATATCAAATTGTACATAAATGAGAAATATAGTGAGATTGTTCAAAAAATTCCGGAAACTTCTTATTCTCAAATAAAAGAGCCGTTAGCATCAACTTCATCGCCAGCAAAACACAAAGAAGAAAATACATCAGTTAGGTTACAAGAAAGTCGAGGATTATACAGCAAACTAGATGAAATGCTACGTAAACAATTTATTAATTTTAAAGCTTTTTCGCGGACTGTAAGCACCATAGAAATTAATTCTATAACAGAAAAATGGTAATTCGAAGATATTTTAAAACAATTACAGCAAAGGTGGGCGGCAATAGATTCACTTCATTGGGAAATAGATTCAGAGCTAAACGGAGAAGACGTTGAGTACGATCTTGTTTTCAATAAACATGAAAAAACATACAATGAGATCAAGAAATCATTAAATAATAAAATATGGTCGGGATCGCATAGGGAAAAATGCACACCTCAAATGGATGTCCCAACTTTTAATGGAAATTATCAGCAGTGGGTAGCGTTCAAAAATCTATTTACTGAAACCATCCATAACAATCCATGCCTATCAAATTCACAGAAAATGCAATTTTTAAAGGGTAAATTACAAGGTGAGCCCGATAGACTCATACAGCATCTGTGTATTAGCAGTGAAAATTATTTAACTTGTTGGGAAATACTGAACAATCGCTACGATCACAAAAAACGCAATTTCACATCCCACATGAACTCCCTCCTTGGTATACCTGTTATGCAACAGCAATCCCTAGCAAACATAAAACGATTACATGATTCTACATTAGAGTGTATGCACGCCATTAAAAATCTAGGAGTTGACATCAGCACATGGGACCCCATTCTGGTTCATATACTGTCACAAAAGCTAGATGCGGACACACATTCAGGATATATAGAGTCATTATAAATCCGCGAGAGTTGCCTTGTATAAAAGAATTCTTACAATACTTAGAAGGAAAATTTACATCATTAGAGTCGTCTAGAAGAAAGCAGGAATCATCAAACAATAATCAACCTAACAACGCATCATTAAATCATAGAATTCACCAACATAAAAATTATACGTTCAATAATAACCAACAAGCATTAAAGTCTTTTAAATCTTTTCATATATCGAATATTAAATGTCCTATATGTGCAGAAAATCATGGTATATTTAATTGCAAGAAATTTTTAGACATGCCAGTACATGTTAAACAAAAAACAATTGTGCAATTGCGATTGCGTAAAAATTGCTTATACAATCACAAAGGAAATAGATGTTTTTCGGTAAAAAGGTGTCGAATTTGCAACGGAAATCATAACACATTATTACACAACAGCGAAATTCATTACAATATACCTAAAAAACAAAGTCCGATTGTGAAATCTATAGAACAAAGGGAAAACACTGTCAGCACTCTACATGTGGCGGGTGATCGACCGAACGAAATTTTATTATCCACAGCAAAAATACATGTTACGGCAAATGATGGCTCAACTCACATAATGAGAGCACTAATAGATCAAGGGTCTCAAATATCATTAATAAGCGAAAATGCAGCACAGAAGTTAGGGCTTAAAAGATCAAATTGTAAGGGTGTCATTTTTGGCGTAGGAGAAAAAGAAAGCAATTGCAAGGGCATGGCGAATATCATATTTTCATCTATTTATAATGATTGTTCTTTCAATGCTGAGGTATACATAATGCCAAACTTAATCAAGAATTTGCCAAACAAAACTTTCACTAAACCGTCATGGCTACATCTAAACAACATAAATTTAGCAGATCCAGAATTTTATATCAGTAAACCGGTTGACGTCTTATTAGGCGCTGATATATATTCATCAATTTTATTGGGAGGTATTATCAGAGGAGAACGAAAAAATCAACCGATAGCCCAGCAAACTCATTTAGGTTGGATATTATGTGGTAACGTACAAACATACCATTGTAATGTCGTATTAAACAACTTAGAAAATATTCAGCAGTTTTGGGAAATTGAGGATATAACCGAGCCCTCAAATATGACATCGGAAGATTTAGAATGTATTAGATTTTTCAAAGCAACAACAAAACGACATGAAAACGGAAAATATGAAGTACGATTGCCTTTAAAACAAAACATTGAGGAACAATTAGGTTTTTCAAAACAAGTGGCTATTGCTCAATTTAAAAATTTGGAACGTAAATTCAGCAGAAACAAAAAATTTGCAACTGAGTATAAAAAGTTTATAAAAGAATATATTAATTTGAATCATATGCAATTGTGTAACAATAGCAGCAATACAACACTGGAATGTTATTTACCGCATCACGGTGTAGAGCGCATTGACTCTATAACGACTAAACTTAGAGTCGTTTTTAATGCATCAGCCAAAACATCGAATGGCACAAGTTTAAATGATTTAATGTATCGGGGCCCAAATTTACAGCAAGATCTGCAGTCACTTATATTAAAATGGAGAAAATTTGAATTCGTATTTACTGCCGATATTGAAAAAATGTACCGAAATATATTAGTAAGCAAAGAAGATCAAAAATATCAAAAAATATTATGGCGAGAGGAACCTAACAGTAGCTTGCAATCTTATCAACTTTTAACCGTTACATACGGCACTAAAGCAGCACCGTTTTTAGCAATGATGACCTTGAAGCAATTAGCAGCAGATGAGCAGAGCAGATTTCCAGAAGCGGCTAGAATATTGGAAGAAGATTTCTATGTCGACGATCTAATAAGCGGAGCATATACTATCGAGCATGGCAAACAATTAGTAGAATCTTTAAATCATTTATTGGCATCAGAGGGGTTTTTATTACGAAAATGGTCTTCTAATAATTCAGAGTTATTAGAAAATATCAATGTAAACCATAAATTAAATTCTGAAAATAATACGTTTAATTTCAAAAAAGAATACGTAAAAACTTGGGGGTTACATTGGAATCCCTTAAAAGACACATTTTCTTTTAATTGCAATGTAGGTCAAAGATTATTATCAAAACCTACTAAACGAATTTTGCTGTCGGAATTATCAAAAATTTTTGACCCCTTAGGGTGGATAGCGCCTGTTGTAACTAAATTAAAATTATTGTTTCAAAAACTATGGGAGTCTAATCTCAAATGGGACGATATTATTCCTGAAAATATTCTTACTGAATGGATTTTGATCAGTTCGGATCTAAGTAACATAAATAAAATCACATTAGCAAGGTGGTTAAACAGTAAGCAAGATGATATTATACAGTTACATGGGTTCTGTGATTCATCTCAAAAAGCATACGCCTGCGTAGTTTATGCTAGAATCGTACATAAAGAAAAATGCTCGGTAGTAATGGTTGCCGCTAAAACAAAATTAGTGCCAAGTAAAAGGCAGATTACTTTACCAAAATTAGAACTCAGTGGAGCCTTTCTACTGGCAAAACTAATGGATAAAATCAAAATATGCTTAAGCAATCACAATCTTGAAGTATACGGATGGTGCGATTCAATGGTCGTTTTGGGATGGCTGTAAGGCGACCCCGGTCGTTGGAAAACATTCGTTGCTAATAGAGTCAAAGCAATTACAAGTATTATTTCTCAAGACCATTGGAGGTATGTAAAGTCAAGTGAAAATCCTGCGGATACAGCAAGCAGAGGGTTAATAGCTTCAGAATTATTAAAAAATACTTTGTGGTGGCAAGGACCACCCTGGCTATCAGCAATGAATATTAAAGAAAACTCGATTCAAAAGTTTAATACGGATCATGAATTAAAAATCAATCAAACTTGCATTATTCAAAACAACAGTAATGAAAACATTATTAATAATTTGTTAAATAGATACAGTTCATATATTACTGTAACAAGAGTATTAGCATGGGTCTTGCGTTTTATTAAAGGAAAACATAAACAATCGAGTGACTATCTCACATTACCGGAGTTACGATATGCAAGTCATTTAATAATTAAGTACGTTCAATGCACTGAATTTGCACCGGATATTGAATATTTAAAGAAACATAAAACAGTTCAGACAAAAAGCAAACTCTTAAACTTGAATCCATTTTTAGATAGTTTTGGTATCTTACGCGTCGGGGGAAGACTGCGTCACGCAAACATTCATCATGATATGAAGCATCCAATTTTAATTCCACATGACAGTCAGTTAACGAAGCTATTGATAAATCAAGCACACTTACTCACTTTTCACGGTGGACCCCGCTTAACATTATCAACTTTAAGACAAAAATACTGGATCATTGGAGGGAATCGTTCAACAAAAAAGTTCATTCGCAATTGTGTTATATGCCGAAAACACAATACTACGACAAATTATCAGTTAATGGGAGATTTGCCTTCAACGCGAGTAAATTCTGCTCTCCCATTTCATCACACTGGCGTGGATTTTACTGGTTATGTGGAGGTTAAAGCAAACGTGTAAAGGTTATATTGCAATATTTATTTGTATGGTGACAAAGGCTGTACACTTAGAACTCGTGTCAGATCTTAGCATTGCAGCATTTTTATCAGCTCTCCGTCGTATGGCAGCAAGAAAAGGAGCTCCAAAGCATATTTATAGTGATAACGGAACCAATTTTGTTGGAGCCAGCAGAGCATTACATAAGGAATATTTCGATTTAAAGCAATCTTTAGGTGAAGAGTTTTATAAAGAATATGCATATTGAATGGCACTTTAACGCTCCAGCTTGGCCTAGTGCTGGGGGTCTATGGGAGAGAGCAGTTAGAAGCTTAAAATTCCATTTAAGAAGAGTTTTAGGAGAGCAAAAGTTAACATTTGAAGAGTTTTCCACGCTATTGGCTCGCCTTGAAGCATGCTTAAATTCGAGACTATTATGTGCTCTATCAGAAGATATCGATGACTTAGATGTTTTAACACCCGCTCATTTTCTAACTGGTAGAGCGGGCTCATCCGTAATTGATACGGTTGAAGAAGCGCGATCTCGGTGGCAGTTAACAACTAAGTTATTTCAAGATATTTGGAAAAAATGGAAGTCTGAATACTTATCACAGTTATCAGCTAGAGGCAAATGGCTTAAGCCCCAGCAAAATATCAAAATAGGAGATATTGTGGTCATTCACGAAAATAATTTGCCTCCTGCAAAATGGTCTATGGGAAAAGTGGCAGAGCTTCATCCGGGAAGGGATGGTCATGTTCGGGTTGTCACTTTAAAAACAGCCAATGGATTTATAAAACGTCCAATAATTAAATTAGCTACATTGCCGTTATCTGAATCCGACACAGATGTTAAGACTACAGAGAGTTCGAATACTCCTGTTGTCAATAACAAATATACGGAAAATTCAAAGAAAATGAGTTTCTTTACGTTTGTTACTTTGTTTATCTCCTTTATGAGCTTAATAACTACATCTCAATGTTCATACAATATCACGTCACTTCGAAATGATCAGTTTTTATATTTGAATCCAGTAGCAAATTTAAAACTAATACAAGATGAGTGGAAATTAGTAGTGTTCTACAAAATGACTCCGTATTGGCAAGGCATAAAGGTATATAATCAATTAACTAATCATTTGGAAAAAACATGTGCTAGTATATCAGACAACACGCACTGCGATATTACTCTATTACAATTACGTCATGAGTACACTGAACTGGAGTACTATAACCAGCTGCTTCTTACTCAGCATTTCAGAGAGCACACGCGACGGCGGCGCGGTCTTATCAATGGAGTGGGTTATATTGCAAACAGTCTGTTCGGCGTATTGGATGAGCGATTCGCAGAAAAGCGAGACATTGAACTTATAAAGAACAATAATAAATACTTTTTAAATTTAATGAAGAATCAGACGTCGGTAGTGGAAGCCGAATACAATCTATTAAAACGTACCGAGTCAACAATTGAAAAACAGCATAAATACATAAACAAACATTTAAATAGTATATATGGGTCATTAAATACGGTGCAGCAAGAGTTAAAAAATTTGTTATTAAACCAAGAATTTACACTTTCAGTAATTACAGCCAGCAATATTTTACAAAATTTACACCGAATACAAAGCAATCTCTTAGAAATTATTACTGATATTCACAACGGGAAATTTAACATATATTTGTTAACACCCAAACAATTACAAAACGAATTAAATATTAACGCAGATCATCTTCGGAAGGACTTGACACTGCCGGTGGACGATTTCCACACTGAATTGAATAATTTATACAAAGTTTTACGAATTAAAGCTAGGATGACTCAACAATATTTAATTTTCGAAATATCATTTCCTCTCGTAAGCAGGGATCATTACATACTTTACAAATTAATTCCCGTCCCGCGTCAGGTGGAACATAATATGATAACTGTTACACCAATATCAGATTATGCAGCAATCAATTTAAGAAAGGACACTTATTTTACGATTGAAGATTTGCAGTTGCAGAAGTGCCTGAAAAATGATCAAAGTTATATGTGTCAACATAGAGAAATGATTTTTCACCTTGGTAGTCAAGAAAAATTTTGCCTAATTAATCAAACGACACAAAACTGTAAAACTACTAGTTCGGTATGTTATCAAAAATGGACGGAGCTTAATTTACAAACATATTTATATTTCTATTGCAATAGTTACACAGTCAGAATTATTTGCGACGACCATGTATTTTCCCAGAATTTAAGTAATGCGGGCATTATCCACTTAACACCAGGATGTATCATTAAGGGGGATGAATTTATTTTATTCTCATATCAACAATTAACAACAACTATTGATCTTGAACCGCGGATATATGCTCCAAGGGTGACCGAAGTTAATCATTTAATAAATATATCAATCCCCATTCAAACAGTAAGTGAATTAAATGTTTCTAACATCAATAAAACATTTGATGACCTCAGCTGGCAAATAAAATCTATTCAACAAAATAGTCAATTGATCGATCTTGGTGTATCATATCACGACCTCCACCAGTACATAGTATGCTACGTGTTGGTGGCGGCGGTAGGAACCACTGCAGTGGTTCTAGTGTGGCGTCGTTGCAGAAGGCGGCAAAGCGCGCCGATCACTTCTAATCATCAATACAGAAATAACAGTGTTTGTAGTGTAAGTGATAGTGTAAGTGCCAGTGAAATGTGTGTGTCGCGAAAGCAGAGCAAGGCTGACCGTCAGCCCAGTGTTAGTTTTAACGTAGAACTAAAAAATCAAGCAACCTCTCCTATTTTCAAAAGACCTTCTTTTGTGATTTAGTAACATTATAAATTATAATTATAAGAAAGTATAAGAATTTGTAAATTATTTAGTTTAAGATTTTTTATACAAATATTAATTTAAGAAAAAATTGACTTCACCTTGTAATTCATCTCATAATCATTATTTTTATCACTATCATTTCTTGCCTCCCCTGGGAGCATGTTCGGTCCAAAGGTTGTTTACCGAACACATAAGCAATAATGCTTAAACGGTGCATTATAAATACATGAAAACACGCCTCAAAGTGTCAGTGCACGTTCGGATAGCAATCAAATCGGCTGCATTCATTATCATTCATAGCAATTCATTATCAGTGTATCATTAACTTTAAATCAATAAACTTTACGACGATTTCGGACTGTATTTAATTTATCAAGCAATTAGTAGTAGGTCGCGTCCCCTACATAAATAATGCACTGAGAACGCTAATATTAGATAAATTTTGTTATTTGTATCTATTTATTAATGAAATAAAGATATCTAATTTAAAAAATTGTAAAAATTTATGACAAAATTGTTGGATAATGCTTCCATATATATGTACACTGAAATAAATTAATCGATTTAGTTTATACATTAGATCTCACAGCTTTTTGAGGTAGAAGAACTGTGTTGCGAGACTTGAATTTTTTACATGTTATGTTTTTGATCATTTATGTGATTAAATTTTATACGTTAGTTCAGTTCCGATGACAAGGACTTTTTATGATAATTATGTCCTGATTCTTTATCTAAGATTACCTCGCAATATTTAACAGTTTAGACATGAAATTTTATATACATTCAATTAATCATTAGGTATAGCCCGTTCTAAAGTCCACCATAATTTGGCTGCTGGGTAATTCTCACGACAAGCTATTATAGTTATATCATTTAAATTTTTACAATGTAACGAAGTAATGGGTTGGATTTGTTTCAACGTTTATTTTCTTCTTTTTAACGTATTAAAATAAATGCTTATTTTAAAGATTTTTTACTATTGATTTATTTAATGTCATCAATACGTGATATGCTATGATAGTTTAAGATATAACATAGACCTACTAATTATTTTGACCGCTAAAATGATGATTATATAGCAATTATATATATAGCATAAGGTAAAATATGTTATGTTTATTGACACATAATTATACTTCTTAGTAAAATAACTCAACTGTGATAGTAAACGAGCAATAAAACTGATACAATTGATAACTTTGAAACCTTCCTCGTATTTATTAAATATTATATAAGATATTTCATATAAATATTTATAATACAGCAATTAACTTAAGAATATCATATATTTTATAGAACCATTTAAATATAACAGCGTTATTTTATTAATATAATAGCAGTGTTTATATTATATACTGTTAATGTAAATACTCACGAGTATTTCAGATCTAGGTCAGGTAGGTCAAGTAAAATTCGTTGCCATTGTTACACAGTTTTTATTATTTTGTTACAATCAGAGTAACGCCTCGAACAACGTTACGAAAATGAACAAGGAATTTCATAAAATCAAAACAAAATGACACTCAAGATGACAAGTTAACACCTCCTGGTTAATTTCTAAGAAATTAATTGTTACTGGACCACGGATGGCTCGGAGGTCGTTAACAGGTTAAGAAAACTTAAATAATTTTATTTTAATACTAGCGGCTCACCATCGCTTCGCTCGGTTTCGTGGCTAGGTACATTTTAAATAGATATAAATAGTTATTAGCCAGTGTTAGCCATATAAATTTAATTTTTTTTTTCGTTAAATTTTCATTTTTTCTCTTTATTAAAACCTTCCATGGACCTTAAGGAATATACGAAAAAAAAAATTACCTGAATTAGTCGAGCCGTTCTTGAGTTTTCCGCTTACCAACATTCATTATTATTTATATAGATATCAGAAATAGCGACTTACCCTCGCTCCGTTTGGATTCGTCCCTAGATACGTAATGGTTAGTATAGATTTCTCATAGATGAGATATTTTCCCGCAGTAAAAAGTATCCTATATGTTGACCCGGATAACCAGTTATCTTCTTCTTCTTAGTCGTTCACTCATGACAGAGTAATCGTGGTCGTATCTCGGTCGAGTCTTGAGCCATCATTTCTCTTGTGATGCGACGTCATGTATTTCTATGTTCGGCGGCTTGAGTGTGTCACAGATTTTATGAGATATCATTATACCTTTCATCAAAATCTGTCCCGTGGTTTTCTCGTGACAGACAGACAGACGAAAATTCTAAAAACTATAGATTCGGCCTCTGTATCGATAATAATGGCTATTTCAATAAGATTTACAAAAAAAATTAATGTACAGATTCAACTCAGAATTTTATTATATGTATAGATGGCATCTTATAGAATCAAATAATTATTTTTACAATTATACATATAAATCCTATTTTTATATAATTAATAATTTATATTGTTATTAAACTGGTATAATACTACATTTATCTAATATTATCTAATATATTTAAACGAGCAATTCTTGTATATTTATATCTTTATTTATTTATTTATACCAGCGATCTTGGAAACGGCTGTAACGATTTCGCTGAAATTTGGCACGAGGGGGTTTTCGGGGGCAAAAAATCGATCTAAATTAGTCTCATGTCTGGGAAAACGCGTGTTTTCGAGTTTTCATGCGGTTTTCTTTTGCATTATTCTACGCAGGATATGCTCGATAAATTTTTACACTCAGGTATAAGCATCGTGGTCAAACGATCAATGTGCAAGATTAACAATCTATGGGTGTGTCCGAGTCCGAGTCTCGATCGGATATAAAGTTTTTCTTTTTTTTTTGTATTTATTCAAGTTTATAGTTTTTTTTTTCTAAAAAATACGATATAACAAAAAAGAACTCCGAGCGAAGCTCGGTCGCCTAGATACTAATATTTTATAAAGAGAAAAGATTTAATACAACAAACTATTATACTATTCAACAGTTGTTCAATAGTTTCTCGATTACAAAAAAAATAAATGTGAGGGCAACTAATAGACTAAGCGTAGGCTAAAACTAAGTTGCTGGCTTAAATCATTTAAAATAAAATACAGCCCATGTTACTCACTGATAATGTAGCTTTTTATAGGTGAATTATCAAGATATCATTGTGAATATGTTTAAAAAAAGTTATATAAAACATTTCTCTTTGATCATCATGGTCATATTATAATTTTTCTTCCTATCATTTACATGCCTAATATCTTATTGAGAATGTTTTTCCAAAACCAACTCATAAACATTATTGTGATATTTAACTTCACTGTAATATAATAGACTTATAAAGATAGGTTAAAAAAATAACAAATTAACAAGAGGAAAATATTAATTAAATAAATAATTACGTTTTTTTTATATATATCCGGACTTCTGGCAAGTCCTGTATTGCGGAAAAACGCATATACACGTTATACCATAAATGGTATTATCACATGCATAGGTACCGTACAGAATTTAAATCGTGTTAGGAAAGAAAAAATTGAATCATCTGAAGCATTAATACCTCACGTAGTCTCGGTAGATTAAATCTTACCACTTTTGGAAGTATTGCATATACTTGCAAAAGTGTTATATATATTATATATAACATGCTTGTCACTTGAAACAATTTAGTGAGCATATAATATTATATTGTATTTATAGAAATAATGTTTAAATAATGTGATTTATAATTTCAAAGTAGCAGATATAGCAAGATTATTTTCGCAAACGAAAGAAGACATAAATCAAAGTCTGAGCTCGCGTGTGTGTCTAATGACAGATAAACAGGAATAAATCAACATGGAACCAAGAAAGCAACATTTGCTAAAATACTTCTCTAACTGGTACGCCTATTATATACATTCATACGTGTACGACTTTCAGAAAGTTTTTTAATAAAGCCGTAATAATACAATTTATTTACAATGACAACTAAAATATTTCATGTAATTTTTTTACATGTCAGCGAACAATATATAGTCCAAACAAAGTAGACATGTCAAAGTGCAAAAATTCGCATAGAGCTGAAAATTGGTACGAATGTTCGGAACAACATTACAAATGGAACGTAAAAAGTCCCTGTCGATCCCACACTTGCAAAAAAAAATTATTCAAGGTCAAAGTACAAAAAAAAAAGGTAAAAATACTACAATCAGAGAAAAAACAGAGGTTTCTGATATCTTGAATGGAGGTGGGCTGGGCACTCACAAAGGGAAAAAAGTAAAGTTGTAACAAATTGCTATCCCAGAGGCGCTAAACATAATAGAGGTAGACAGTTTAAACGATGAGGGGATGAAATTAAAGAGACCGCAGGATCACATTGGATAAGAGTAGCACACGACATAAAACAATGGAAGGAGCTCGATTAGGCCCTTGCCCATAGACAAACTGAAATAAGAGACATTTTATAAATGTCAAAATTTTACTAAACAAATAAACTAAACTAATTAAAAAAGAAAAAAATAATAATATTATATATATTTATTACTAGCGACTTACCCTCGCTTCGCTCGGGTTCGTCCCTAGGTACGTTTTAACGGTTAGTGATTCCCATACAAAATAAACAGTTCAGAACTTTTTGATTTTCCAGCTGTTTTTTTTTTTTGTGTTATCGCAAAATTTTTTTTTATATTTAAACCCCCAACAAAACAAAAAAAGAGTTATTCAAATCGGACCAGCCGTTTTTGAGTTTTAGCCAGACTAACGAACAGCAATTGATTTTTATATATGTATATAGATATGATAGCTAATACTAAAATTTATTATTTGTATGAAGCATGATTGGTATGAAGCTAATAACAGATTAAGGAATGTTTGTTTTTATGTATGGTTATTTAAATTACACATTATTTAAAATTGTTAACTAAGTATTCGCATAAATTGAAATTAGCATTATAAAAATTATTATACTAACAATCAGTTTCTATTAATAAGATACATACTAACAATATAACAATATAAACATTGCATTCATTCTAAATAACAAAAAAAGGAACTAATGTATACATATAATAAAATAGTAACTAAGCCGAATCTGTACATCAAATATTTTTTGGAAAATCTTATTGAAATAGACATTATTATGGCTACAGAGGCCGAATCTATAGTTTTTAGAATTTTTGTCTGTCTGTCTGTCTGTCTGTTACCGCATCACGGAAAAACCACTAGAGGGATTTTGATGAAATTTGGTATGATGATAGCTGGTTATCCGGGTCAACATATAGGATACTTTTTACTGCGGAAAAATATCTCATCTCTGAGAAATCTATACTAAACTTTAAAATGTAAGCAGGGACGAACCCAAGCGTAGCGAGGGTGAGGCGCTAGTAATATTATATAAATATTTTAAATAAAATTAGGGCTACTATTATTATATCAACTTTATTTATGAAAGATATCAATTTTTGCAGCTTTATGATTGATATATTTACCTAAAAATATGCTATCTATGTAGAAAAAATGATTTGCATGTGTGAGTCTATAAAGTCAATTTATTTCAGTAATTAAAGGCTATTTTATTTTATTTTATTTAAGTTTTATGGTAAAAATAGATCACACAAAAATTGTAGATTATGCAATTATCTATAAAAATTGTCTACAATTTTTCTCCTAAAGGTCACCGTTTCTGAGATAAAATTGTTGAAAAAGTTGAAAAAGTTGTATTCTTCATAATATGCACACGTTTCCACGCCACCTGAGAGGTAATGTACTTGGCGCGATTTTTTTTAAGTAGTTTCCCCGATAGGACTTTTCCACAATCTATTGTGATCCTGTTTATTTAATTACTATTTGAAAATATGTAAAAACTGGTACTATTGAAAATGATGAAAGCCGTGTGAATTCTAAAAAAATAGGTAAAATTATCCGTTTCATTCATAGTCATCTGATAATTCTGCTTGTTCTTCTTCTTATTCCTGCTGGGTGTAAGTAAATTGTTCTAACAGTGATACATCAAATATCTCCTTACTGATATCGCACGAATCCTCTTCTGATGGCGATTCAACATTGGATTCATTTCAACGATGACTCACTATTTTCTTAACGCGAAGGAAGCCCTTTGCAAAAATATCAGGTATACGTATCTTGCCACGCGGACAATTGAAAAGGAGACGATGTTACTCAAGGTTACACTTGCATAGAAGATGAGGGACTAAACTCTCGAGTTTATATTCCTATAATTGTAGGTACTATTTCGTATGTATAAGTTATAAAGACCGAGAAAAAAAGATTTTTACTTGTATTATAGCTCCAGTGATGGATGTACCCGACATAATTATGCATATTATTAAGAATACAATTTTTTCAACTGCTAATACTGCCTAATACGCTAACCGCATAACACAGCATCAAATCAATCTAGCATTAATTTAGTCAGTTCAATAAGTGCACTAAATTAATGCTAGATTGATTTAATGCTGTACAATAACACTGCTAGATTAATAATTAAAAGCTAGCAGTTTTTTAATTTTCTGCCAATCTATAAGAGCATCAAATCTTAGCTTTTGCCACTAAATTAGCACTAATTGGGCAATAATTTATGCACTTATTTTTAAGCGATTCTGCTCATTTTGCCATGCTAACTTTACATAAATACCATTTTCCTTAAGCGTTTATAAATAAAAAAAATATATATTTTACAATCCAAGAGATAAAAAAACGGGTTCTTATTCAAATAATTTATTTAAGTGTTTAATTAAACTCGTTTAAATGCAAGTAAGAAATTAAAAAATAATTATAAATAATGTTTGACCTACATGTTCGTTATTGTAATCCAGATAATGATAGACGTAGTAATTGCAGAAATGAATTCAATGAAGTATATTTATGTAAATAGAGGTTAAGCAGATCGAGATTGTTATATGCAGTTTAAATGATTAACATTATATTATAATAACACGACCAAAGAATCGGCATTACATTCAGTGGCGGAATGCAGCTAGCATTCTTAGAACATTTACAAACGTACATAACTTGTGCGGTAATTATTATGTGTACATTTGTTTTGAACATAATATGTATATTACTATATTAGGTTGACTCCCCATGCACACTTTCGTCCCCATTTTCACCCCCTCCAGGGATGGTTTCCGGGATAAAAAGTATCCAATGTCCTCCCCAGGTTCTCAAACTATCTTCTTACCAAATTTCATCTAGATCGGTTCAGTAGATCCAAAGATTACCCCCTACAACATCACAAACTTACAAACTCACAAACTTTACCTCTTTATAATATTATTACTATAGATTAATAATATTAAGTATACTTTTAATTTTAGAGTATTTTGTTCTCTTATAAATATCTTTATATATGTAAAAATAAAGATAATTTTTAAATCATCATTTAAACGCGTATAGAAAATTATCTAAATGTTTACAAATTAATTATATTATATGTATGCAATTAAGCCATCCTCTGATAGTTTCGTTACATTAATTGATAAGTAAATGGTTGCGAATAAACACGATAGCTGGAAAAAGAACAAAAGCATTATATAATATCAGTTTAATAAGAAAATCATTTAAAGTAATGTAATTTGTTTTAATGTATTTTTTTTTAAATCCATGTTTATATTCGTCAAAGAATTCATGTCACAACATCCATATTTTATACAATCAAATTAGTTTTTTGAAATTAGCAGTAAATTGAAAATATAGTCCTTTGAACACTTTCAAAACTGCTTATATATTTCGAACTTTTGGTTAAAACATTTTTTTTCGGACTTATCTATTAGTGTAGTATTCATATAGATAAAAAAATGTATTTCTGGAGACGCCATCTGAAAAGTAAATATAATCCAAGCGCTATTTTTAAATTTCCTGATGCTTTTCAGGGCTACAACTTACAAGGATGTGTATTGGAACCAATAGAGTAACCTTGGTTAATAAATAAAATGTATCAATCCTATTAAGTTGCTAGGGACGGTAAAGAATCAAGGCACAAGGCTGTCAAGATTGCTTGACAGCCTTGTGCTCTATAAAAACTAATAAAAACTTAAAAAATATATAAAATAAAAGTGTGTGTGTACTTATGTACGCTCTTAAGAAGTTATACTTCTTTGCCGTAACAGAACAAAAATAGCTAAAGATTTCATCCCGTATGTCACAACTCTCGGTTTGTAAAAGGAATGCAGCTAACTTCATAATGTCGCTTTCAGCTAACTTCATCATGTCGCTTTTTAGCTGTCAGTGTGAACGCGCATCGTAAAAATTTTACTCTCATATTTTTTTCCAAACGTTCCAAAAGGAGTATAACTTCAAAACCGAATTCCAGGCACTAAAAAGTAAAAAATAACTGAACGGAGATTTTCATTTAGTGTTATAGATACCTAATCAGATATTGTCGAAGTCGATGCCAGCCGATGAAAAGCAAACCAAATGTATTTCGATACGTATAAATACATCAAAAATTGATATATAATATTCTAACTATAATTAGAATTCATACCTTGTCATATTTAGCTATTAGATATTCATATCTTAAAACATTATCGGCTGGCACTGACTTCGAAAATATCTGATTAGATATCTATACTTAATGACAAGCTCCGTTCAGTTATTTTTTACTTTTTAGTGCATGGAAGTAGGTTTAATTTTTTTTTTAGTTTTTTACGTACATATTTCGCTTTGTTACTATTTTATTATTATATGTATAGATTACATGATAGTAAAAAAACATTAATTATAATGTTACTACTGTATAAGTAATTAGCGTTCTTAAAGTAACTTAATACTTTATAATATTGTATTATATTTGTAACTACATGGCAATTATTTACCGTACCGCAGCTGAGATAAATCATAATAGAGGTAAACTATGAAGTTATGTGTTACATGTCCTCATTATTTAAACTTATAAGCACTGTAATTTACGTAACAAGATATACATATTTCTCTTATTTTTATAATCATTTCGATTTAAGGATTTTTTACATATTAAATAATAACTAAGATAGTTTTAATACATACATTAAAATTATTTAATAAATAAATTACTGTATAGTAACTGCCTCGGTGGTGTAGTGACTAGCAAGTACGGCTGCACATCGAGAGGTCCTGGGTTCGAGTCCCGGGCCAAGGTTACTTATTGAGTCTTTCTGTTTAGTATGTCTCATTAACAGCCCGGAGTTGTGAAGTTGGCGATGTTTCACCCTTGTGCCTCGGAGAGCACGTAAAGCCGTCGGTCCTGCGCCTTAACTCTCACTAGTCGTGTCGAGTAGTCGTCCCTCCGGAGTATGATAGTGACACGAATAGAGAGTGTATTGGTGTCTGCGCGTACAGTTGTGCACTATAACGTCTCCTGCGCAGATGACTAGTCTCAATAAGACTGGAAGCCGTGGCCGGAGTCGGTCGGGAGGTCATTACTGTACAGTAAAAAAACTTTTTTCAACTTTTCTGACAAGGATGTAAAAAGCCAATAATGGAATTAGGTAGTTTTCCACTAACTAGGACAGCCGATCAGCCTAGCTACCGGATTGTGGGTCTCCAAATAAGCAATACCTATAGTTACCTCCTTTCTTATAGCTTGTATCCCATCTCCTTCTACCTGGTAGTACCTGGTCTGTTTACTAAAGTACTAAAGAATTTTATAGGAACGAAGAGAAGAATATCTTTTGTAAAAAATAATTGTACAGTTTCTGAATTTACTATTAATATAGTAATTACATTTGTAAATAATTGCAGGCATATTTCCGAGTTAAAGTTTCATCAAAGAGGCTTTCGCAAAAAAGCAAAACAATAAATATTACGTTGTGCTACTTAAATTCTTTGCTCGGGGTACTCGTAAGTATCAAAATTTTGTTTAGTTTTATTATTATGATGTATTTTGCATAAGTAATAAAAAGAGCCTATGTATTATGTTTAGGTATTTAAATATTTCTTTAATTCTCCTTCAAATATCATTAAAAGTGTTTTTTATAAATTTCGAATAATCTGACACACATATTTCTCTATTTTTATCTTTGGAGCTAAACACCAAACAATCTCGTTTTTTTTTAATTATATTGATAAGCATAAATATTAATTCTAAGGCCAGGTAGACCGGGCAAAGTAGGTATTTAACACTACCACCTACCCCTCATGCAAAGCGAGCTCTACGCTCACTTGGTCGGCGTGAACTAAATAGATTATTATCGTTAAATAATTCACTGTAGATTTTTTATATTGCTACTCAGTATCCAGCCGCTAATTCTCATTGCCATTTTAGTTTCGTTTAATACTTTAGCTAAATATGGGTTACATGTCAGTTTCTGGTCTATCGTTATTCCCAGGTATTTAATTTCCGCCGAAAAACAATTTTTTTTCATTTCAAGAAGAGAGGCTTATTGGTCTAAAAGCCTTTAACTAGCTATAATCTTTTTTACCAGTTTTAGGTATAAGCATGACCCTGACTTGCGTCCATTTATCTAGTACATACCCACAGACGTAGCTCGCCAATAAAATTGGTAGAATCTCATCTTTCCCGCTTGATTTGTAGGGTTTGAATGAGTCGACGGCCCACAATAGCTGTTTGGGTCTTATTATCTCAGCGGCTCTGCTGCACTAGTCCTCCCTACAAGATCTGTGGTGCGTTAATCGCCTGTTTCTCAACAAATACCTTTTTTGCCTTTAAACAATCAGTATTTGTTAGTTTATTATTGAACCAAAGTCTGTAAAATTCGGACTATCTGGCCTTAAGAAATTGTGATCGGAAACAATTTCTTCGCCATATAAACTTTACCACCCGTTTTCCCCTTTAAAGGATGAATTTTGAAAAAAATTGATATATATAATATATATATATATATATATATATATATATATATATATATATATATATACATTTATATTATATTGTTAGCTGTATCTCAAAAGTAGAGGGAGTTACGAGTGTCAAGCCCTATATAAGCCGGTGAAAACCAACGCCTCGTCCTCTTTCTCTGGACAAAAGGCGTGCGCTCGTAGACTCGTAAACGTCAATTCAGAATATCGAATTTTGAAAATTGTATTTGTGTGATTTTATTAGAATTAATATTAATTTTTGTATAAATTTTCGTATAAATCTAATTTATTGTTTTGTTGCTAATTAAATTTTTTTTTTAAATAAATTTGCTTTTAAATTATAAAATCAGAAGTGGGATTGGACGCCGTTAAAGTCGTTTCAAAGCCATCTCTGATTTCTTTAAAAATGTCAAGTACAAAACGACAACGGGAGCCACCGCGAGAGCGCGCGTCTTCTTCTAATTTAGGTAACCTATCAGCGACGATGGAGGCAATCCTTAACCGCCTGACAACGCTGGAACAACGCACCGGGACACCAGGCCCTACTACGCAAACGGAGCGCGTGATCACGCCGCCGTTGCCAACCTCAGCCGAGCCTACGCTTGCCCTTGCAACAAGCACGCCACGTGGTACGGGCATGGCCAGCATCCCTAGCGCCGTCAGTTCCTCGGCGCTATCAACAACGGCACCGGTGGACATCACTGAGCGCCTCATTGACGCGCTAAAATCCATAAACCCGGTGAGATCTAATCATTATTATGTTTCGGATTTCGATCCTAGCATTCATGACGTCTATGCGTGGTGTGACGAAGTGGATCGTGCCCGTTCGCAAAACCAATGGGACGACAAAGAGTGTCTAGCCCGTGTGGGATTATCCCTTAAGGGTGACGCTCGTTCCTGGTTACGCGAATGGTCTAATAACGATCATACGTGGTCAAATTTTAAATTGGAACTTAAAGCACTTTGTCCACGCCGCATTGACGTCGCGAATATTCTTTTTGATGTAATGTGTAAAGAGTCTGATAAATACTCCACGTACGCTGACTACGCGCGGAAATCATTATTGCGATTACGTATCGTGAAAGGATTAAGTGAAGAACTATTGTGTGCCATTATTATACGCGGCATAAAAGATCCACAAATACGTGCAGCCGCCACTAACGCAAAATTGACATCAGAAACAATCGTGGAGTTTTTATCAATCTATGTGAAACCAGTCCGTTCAAGTGCAAGTGTTCCTAATAGCATCCACACGCGTAATAACCGAACTGTCGTAAATAATACTTTATTCGAGCAAACTCGCAAGCGTCCCTTAAATTTTAATACACAATTACGGTGCTATAATTGTAATCTAACCGGACACAAAAGTCAATATTGTCCAAAAAGAAATAAGCCCGATGACAATAATAATAACATAGGTAAGAATAAATTTATGACTACCCTCGAATCTACAAACAAATACGTTCCTAAAGTTATATGCACATTTTGTAAAAAATCGGGTCATACCGACAATGTTTGTTTTGCAAAAGATCGTTCGGAAACGCGTAATAAATCTAACGTTAACTTTTGTCGTGAAGAAAAACGTGATCATACTAAAAATGACATTATAACTGCAGTAATTAGTGGAATACCCACTGATGTATTAATCGATAGCGGTTCGAGTATTTCTTTAATATCAAATGATCTTGTCAAACATCTTTCATGTCGCACATACCCGAATATACAGATATTACGTGGATTAGGTGGAATAGAAATGCGTTCCGATTGTTTCGTTACTTTACCTATAGAATTTAGTGACGTAACCTTAGAAATCGATCTTCATGTTGTACCCCGTAATTACCTTAGTGCGCCAGTGCTTATTGGTACGGATGTATTGAATAGGAAAGGCATTGCATACATACGAACTGGCGATTCACAGCGAATAATTAGGAATACGTCGTTCGTTAATAACTTAACTCATAGTAAACCGACTGTGCAACTCGACTCAATCAACACACCGTTGATAGGTGATGAAAAAGCGCGTTTATTATGTATTTTGAACCGCTACTCACAATATTTCCTTAGTGGCACAGCAACAACCACCGTAAATACCGGGGAAATGCACATTCGGCTTACTAGTGAGGAACCCATTAATTACCGCCCGTACAAACTTTCATATAATGAAAAACTTCGCGTTCGTGAAATAATTAGCGATTTAAAGGAAAAGCGTATAATACGTGAATCAGAGTCCGCGTACGCGAGTCCAATCTTATTGGTTAAAAAGGAAGACGGTTCGGATAGAATGGTTGTTGACTATCGAGCTTTGAATAACATAACCGTAAAAGATCGATATCCTCTTCCTTTGATCGACGATCATATAGATAGGCTCGGGAAATGTAATTATTTTACTGTCCTGGACATGGTTACCGGTTCTCATCAAATAAAAGTAAATGAGAACTCTGTACACAAAACTGCGTTCGTGACACCCGAAGGGCATTTTGAGTATCTTAAAATGCCCTACGGTTTAACTAACGCACCTGTAGTTTATCAGCGAATCATATCAGATACATTGAGATCTTTTATTAATGCAGGACATGTTCTAGTTTACATAGATGATGTTATGTTGCTAAGCAACAGCTTAGAGGACGGTTTGTCATTGCTTGATTCTGTTTTGAAGGTTTTAACAAAGGCAGGTTTTTCTATTAACTTAAAAAAGTGCACCTTCTTAACCGCAGAGGTAGAATATCTTCGGAGAACTATTAGCAAAGGTCAGGTTCGGCCGAGCGCGCATAAAATAGCCGCACTGATTAAATCTCCGGTTCCTAAAACTGTAAAACAAGTGAGGCAGTTTCTCGGTTTGGCTGGTTATTTTAGAAAGTATATCCCAGGATACGCTACTAAAGTGGCCCCAATTGCTTCACTGACCCGTAAAGATGTAAAATTTCATTGGGGAGATGAACAGGAGCAAGCAAGACAAGAAGTTCTCACAATTTTGACTAGTGAACCCGCGTTAATAATCTTTGATCCGTTGTTGCCGACTGAAGTACATACAGACGCGAGTTCGTTAGGATATGGTGCTGTATTAATGCAGACGGGTAAAGACGGCCGTAGGCATGCAGTAGCATACTATAGTAAAGTTACAGTAGGGGCAGAACCAAGGTACCACTCCTACGAGCTAGAGACCCTCGCTGTAGTTAAAGCGTTGCAACATTTCCGTCAATATCTTGTTGGTAAACATTTTAAAGTAGTTAACGATTGCAACGCTTTAAAAATGACTCAACGTAAGAAGGATCTCTTGCCTAGGGTGGCACGCTGGTGGATGTTCTTACAAGATTATGATTTTACCCTTGAGTATCGAAAGGGTCAGTTTATGTCACATGTAGATTATCTTAGTCGTAATCCGGTTAACCTTTGTGCTGTGCGAAAACCACTAAACTGGGCTCAAGTAGCGCAAGCCGCGGATGATGAAACAGTAACTTTACTCCATAATCTTGATCAGGGACAGTTAGATAGTTCACGATATGTAAAGAAAAACAGTTTGCTCTACTATAAGTACAATCCAATAGGTGAACAGTCACGATTACTATGCTATGTTCCAAAAGGATTTAGGCTTAGCTTATTACGTATATTTCATGATGAACACGGACATATTAGTATTGAAAAAGTACTTGATCTAATATTAAAACATTTTTGGTTTCCCAACATGCGTCAGTTCGTCAAGAAATATATAAGTCATTGTATTATTTGTTTAACATATAAAAATGTACCACGAGCTCCTCTACAACCAATAATCTCGTGGACGAAACCCACATTACCTTTTGATACAGTGCACGTAGATGCACTTGGCCCTTTACGTGAATCAAATGGGTACAAATATATTCTTATTATAATAGATGCTTTTACGAAATTCTGTTTTCTGTATCCTATGTATAGACAAGATAGTGCAGAACTAAAACGAGCATTCATTAATGCCGTGTCAATTTTTAGTACTCCTAAATTAATTGTATGCAATAGGGGTAGAATGTTCGACAGTGCCGAATTTGGCGAGTGGGCATTAAGTTTTGGTATTAAGATACATTTTATAAGGCCCGAAATGCACCATGAAAATGGTCAGGTTGAAAGGTATTTTCGAACAGTTCTTAATATGGTTAGGATAGAAGTAAATTATCGACAAGAATCTTGGTCTAATGTACTTTGGAGATTACAACTTGTACTAAACATTAACAAACAAAAAAGTACTCAATGGTCACCACTAAATCTACTCATCGGTTGTGACACCACTACTCCCACTACTGCCTCGGTGGTGTAGTGGCTAGCATGTACGGCTGCACATCCTGAGGTCCTGGGTTCGAGTCCCGGGTCGGGCCAAGTTTAGTTATTGAGTCTTTCTGTCTAGTAAGCCTCAGTAGCAGCCCGGAGTTGGGAAGTTGGCGGTGTTTCACCCCCGTGCCTCGGAGAGCACGTAAAGCCGTCGGTCCTGCGCCTTAACTCTCACCGGTCGTGTCGAATAGTCGTCCCACCGGAGTATGAGAGTGACAGGAATAGAGAGTGCACTTGTGTCTGTGCGTACACTTGTGCACTATAATATCTCCTGCGCAGTTGGCTAGTCTCAATGAGATTGGCCGCCGTGGCCGGAAACGGTCAGGAGGACATTATTATTATTATTATTACTACTCCCACTATTAATGCTCTTATCCGAGATATAACTGTTGATAGTTCCACACCAAATCGCGAAGCTTACCGCGAGATGAGACGACAAAGGGCTGGGGAACTGATGGCTCAAAATCAAGCTAATCAAGATGCACGTGTTAATAAAGGTAGAAAAACACCTAATACTTTCGCTCTGAATGATCTGGTTTTTGTCAAGAAATCTTCTCAAATAGCTGATAAGCTTGACAGTGGCATCCGGGGGCCATACCGTATTATAAACACTCTGCCTAATAGTCGATATGAACTACGACTGTTGGCAGGTTCGTATGGTAAAACGACGCAGGCCGCCGCGGAATATATGATACCGTGGCGAGGCGAGTGGACCCCCGAGACCTGTGCAGCTTTTTTTGAATGTAAGATATAAGTTACATTATTAGAATTTGATGATACTTATGTTTTTGTGTTTCTATTTATGTATTTAGGTTTGTTAATATTTTTCTGCTTATACGTGTAACATATAATTGTGACCTGGTATAGACTCTTGTAAGACCTTGTGCGGCATCGAGTTGATTTGAAAATAGCTAAGTGTTTTAATTTGCATATAAGTCCTGGATGGCTACGGCATAAGGCATTGCGTTCTCGTGTAAAACCTTGTGTGGTATCGAGATTCACTTTGTGTAAGTCCTTGTGTGGCATCGAAGTACACGACGTGTAAGTCCTGGTGCGGCATCGTTCGTAAAATTATTTTATGAGATACGTATATGTAGACATGCAAACAATCACAATGACATCCCTTATCACCTTTAGGCTATTAACGCCTAATGTGGCGTATGTTAAAATTAACGCATACGTATTTCATTCTCTCCAGGCTATGAAGATTCAACTATTCAGACAGCCCCAGAGACGGAACAAGTTGAGCCATCAACAGAGAGCATCGAGGACGCTGCACCGTCAGGAGAGGCCGTGTTAGCTGTATCTCAAAAGTAGAGGGAGTTACGAGTGTCAAGCCCTATATAAGTCGGTGAAAACCAACGCCTCGTCCTCTTTCTCTGGACAAAAGGCGTGCGCTCGTAGACTCGTAAACGTCAATTCAGAATATCGAATTTTGAAAATTGTATTTGTGTGATTTTATTAGAATTATTAATATTAATTTTTGTATAAATTTTCGTATAAATCTAATTTATTGTTTTGTTGCTAATTAAATTATTTTTTTTAATAAATTTGCTTTTAAATTATAAAAATATATATACATACACACACACACACACACATATATATATATATATATATATATATATATATATATATATATATATACGTATATACATATATGTGTAATATTTTCTTATATTTACGCGTATATTTGACATTGTAAATGACGGTTTTATTTTATATAATACACTCGCATATATTTATTTTTAATTTTTAAAGCTAAATGCCACTTTCCGTGTTTTCACATTAAAAATTATGGAGTTTCATACAAACTTTCATCTCCTTAGAAAATACATCCCGAATTTGTAAAAATCCTTTCTTAAATGACTTACAGTTTAAAATCAATATATAAATAAATATAAATATGTTGGGACATTAACACACAGCACCATCTAGTTCCATGGTAAAGCTACGAGGCTTGTGTTATGGATAACAGATAGTTGATACACTACACATATATAACTTTAAATACATACATATTATAAATATAAACATCCATGACTTGAGTACAAACATTCGTGCTCATCACACAAATGAATGCCCCCAGCGGGACTCGAAGCCGCGGCCGCTGGCACAGCAAGTAGGGTCACTACAAACTGAGCCAAACGTATCTTCTCCAATTTCAAACTTCTATCATGAGCTGTTTGGGCTGAGCCTAGATGAGTCAGTCAGCGTGTTGCTAAACTCCTTTTATAAATTAAAATATAGATGTCTTATATAATCATCATTACATTTATAATGTCATAAAATTAGTATGAGCAGGGACATAAAAAATATACTTAGGAATTATAATCAATTTTTATTAAAAAAAATATTGTATACAATAGATTAAAAATCACTAAATTTTTATTAATCACTACAACACCCAACAGCAACCCTCATTTGTTTAAGATGTTGTACAATTATTTTGATCGAATATCAGATTTAGGTTGTCTTTTTTCGAAAGCCACTTGATAACCCGTAACATCTTTCATCATGACGTTCAACTTCACTTTGATATGAGGAATTGGCCCATCTTCTGGTTCTCCAACCACTTTGTTGTTCCGAAGAATCCACGCTAGTGATGTCTTGATCGACATAAGAGCATATTGATATCCTGAAATAACAATAGTTATTTTTAGTTTACTCACAGTAATTAAATTAGCACAGCTGTATATAGTACTCGTAGGTATATACCTTTTTGAATTAAAATATTTTTAATATAAAATGAGTGTGATATCGATTTAAAATATATCTACCCTACCGCTACATTTTTTCAATAACTGAAGTTTTGTTTTGTTTACCTACAGCAATGCATCACCATGTTTAATAAGTGAAGTACACGTTTGTGCAATATTAAAACTTGTGTTTAGAGTTTTGCTCACCTACACAGTTCCTAGGTCCATTACTAAATGGCATGTAACTGCAGGCATGTTTCAAGTTAAAACGTTCCGGTAAAAAGCGATCAGGATCAAAATGCTCTGCATCCGGACCCCAATATTTTGGGTCGCGATGGCAACCCCAGATGCATATGACCGCACCTGACCCCGCTGGCAATACACGACCAGATGCTATAGAAAAGATTATAATACCATTTATTATTGTTTAATGATTGTTGAGACTGACTAAATTATGAATTATTATTATGTAATCTGCATAATATTGTAAAATAAGCATGTTTACGACTTGAATAATTAGTAAATTACACAGGTCTGTTTTATTTTCTTTTTTTAAATTTTCTTAAAACTGTTAATATTGGTTACGAGTATAACTATTGGGCTTAAAGTAATATAAAACAGTTTTTGTATTATATAAATCACGTCAAATTTACCAGATACAGATGGTGTTGTGTTTGAACATTGAATACAAATGTGTGCAAAAGAAAAAATATTTAACAATATAATTCTAATTAATCTTCAAAGTTTTATTTAGCGTATAATTAACACATCCAAATATGTAGTCTGCCACTATAGTGACGACGCAACGACCTTGATACCTTTTTTCTATCTCTTTTGTCTTGTTAGAGTGAAGGAGTCTATCCTGACGGTTTACGTTCCTTGCTGCAGTCCCCTAATTTTTTTTAGGAAACAATCAATGTACGCGACTCATTACGAGTTATATTAATTTTTTATTACACATTGATCAAGAAGTATGCATATTATGATTTTGACACCGCAAATTGACAGGTTCAGTGTTTTGTTTTTTTTTTTCAGGTATTGATGCTTTATTGCCAAGAAGCAAGAGGACAGCTTTTACGCTTCTTTTTAAAGTATATATAAAATGTCACTATTCTTGAGTATTTAATTTGATGATATATGAGAATAAAAAAAATTATAAATATTAAAATTAAAATCATAAATATGTTACAACAAAGTTTATAATTGGAATATATAGGTCTGTATAGGATGCATAATAAATAACAAATTCATTATACGTCTTATACTTTATATGTGGAATTATGTATTATAAAAACTTTTTCATCGCAGACCTGTGCTATCAAAATGATTACATCATTTATCGCTGTTAAAATTTGTCTTTTCAGTCTGGTTAACTATGTATAAGATCCGAAGTCATTAAAATTAAGCATTTAATTTTAAGACTTTTTATCTAATGAGTAAGAAAGAGTAAGAGACTATTTTTTGATTATGATATTAATCTAGCTCGTCTAGACCTAATTGGACTAACTATGTACTAATATGATAAATTGGAATTGTCGTCATTTTAATTATTACAATAATTACTTACGCAATTTTACTTCTGTCTGCACTTTGCGAATAATGAAAGGCACAGGAGGGAATAGCCTTAACGATTCTTTTACTACCCTCTCTAAATATTTCAAGTCTAACAAATCTTGTTTAGTGACAGATCGGTTAGAGTCTCCAAATATTTCGTATAACCTGAAATATTTTTTTAACATAATATTAGATGTTAAAAATAAAGGCTGCGGTTTAGTATATGTGACGCGGCCCCTAGAGAAGTGGGTAGTATTTTCGGATACCCCAGAACCCCAAAAATCATGAGTGCCTTACGTTAATTTAAAATTCGGTAATAGATCTGACTCATTATTTGAAGATCATCTTGGCACTTAGAAGTGACATGTTGACATTTCCAAGCGTCAAAATGGCAATAATGTCATAATACTCGTAATGTATGGAAATGTTGTAACTTTAAGTCACAATAACTTTTGATTCTTTGGTTTCCTCAAAATAAGTTGAATATTGAACTCCCTATCACCTCCCCTATCCAAAAATACCACCCACTTCTCCAGGAGCCGCGTCACATATGTAATGTAATGTAAAAATGTAAACTTGTGCCAAAATGAAATACTATTTTGTTAACTACATTCAAATTGAAATTAAAGGATAATATTGTGTTGCTAGTAAAAATAGATTTATTTAATACTGTTCTAAAATTACATAGTACTATATAATTTAGTTTTCATGTAGCACGTTTTCACAAATAATATTCCAACATATTATACTTTTGCAATAGTACAATATGAAATGATACAAACCGAGTGCAGTACAGATCATTCTACTGTGAGTCTGAATATTCTATAAGCATATGTATATGTTACAGTCAGAACTCTTTCGTGGTCAAAACTACTTTTGGCGGACAAAAACAGTTAAAAGTAGTTTTGACTGCAGGCTTTGGTCAATAGCAGTTTTTACTGGCATATCGGTCAAAACTCCTAAAATTATGGCATTCGCCGCCCGCTCGCTTCGCTCGCTCTACTCGTGCACTGTGGTCACTGTTCTAACCTAACCTAGAAAGAAAAAAGGGGTTCTTCCGAGTAACCTTAAACCTACTTACCTTCTTAACTTTCTAAGAGTTTTGACCGATATGCCAGTCAAAACTGCTATTGACCAAAGCCTGCAGTCAAAATTACTTTTGACCAACCTCTTTAGCCAAAAGTAGTTTTGACTAAAAAATAGTTTTAACTGTAACATATACATATTATGTAAGCCGAAAACAGCGAAACGAATGGACGAATGAAATGAAATACCAGTGTAAAATTTAATAGTAGTAACAGTGTAAGATTTCTTTTCACTTACTTTTAAATAAAAAATAAGGAACTTTCATAAGTAATAAATACAATCAAATATTAACTTGCATTGACTGACTACTTACTCTTCATAGACTTTATCTTGTATTTTTGGATATTTGGCCAACAACATCAAAGTGTAACCAGTGGCTACTGCAGATGTATCCGTGCCTGCTATAGTCAAAGTAAGAATTTCTTCTCGCAATTCCACATTATTGTAGCCCTTGTCACCACCAGATGAAGATATTAATAGGTCAAGAAAAGTTTTGTTTTGATATTCACCTAGATCTACGATAAAAAAACAGTTTTAACATTCGAGTAAATAATAACGGTTATTACATACTGATACTCTTAGAAACTCTCATTTATGGGCATACATCTTTTTCATAACGATACATTGCCAATCACTTAACAAAAATATACCATAAGGAACAAATTAGTTTATATTATTATTTTTCTTATTAAAATTGACCTAAAATCACAGTTTAAAAAATTGGACGTCTGTTTCTTAGTTCAGGCAAATCAAGACACGCGGTAGCGTGTCCAGCCATGTTCATGCCACAGAACTGGCAACGCAGCACCGTGTATATATTTAAACGAACCATTTGGAGCCACTTTTCACCTCGTAATAACTCAAAATCTATTTAACATAAATACATGGAATTTGGTTCATTTATTAAATCTCCGTAGATTAACTAGAATCCCCAATTTCAGAAATACATCTTAAACGGTTATTGAATTTTAATGTCTGAAAATCCGCATTTTTATTACTTACTGACTGACATATAGTAGTAAAATCTAACCCACTTCCAGATGACCTAGAAAGTTAAAATTTAGTGTCCAGATGGGTAATCGTGTGCATACAAAGGGAAAAATCCGAAAACAGTAATTTTTTAAAATTCGAAAAAAAAAAATTTAATATTTTTTTAACACCTTGCGCCTTCCAAAACATAATAGTAATAGCTTAACACCTTAGTGCCTTTTGAAATATAATATCAATTTCAATCATAGTAATAGCAAAAACTTTTTCTTCCTCAGGAGAAAAGGTTCCATGATGATTAAATTACATTTTCCTATTCCGCCTTATCCACTAACGAATAGCAGTAATAATAATAGTAGCAAAATTATCAAAAGAAAAGAATAAATTTAAATGTCACTTTGGAATTATGAATAATAATAGTTTCTTTACAAAAAGTCATGATATCCTATCAAAAACATAAATGTGAAAATGGGAGCCAAGTTCAATATTAAGAATAAGTGTGGTTGTTAACTTCACCGACAAAAGAATTGAAATCTAAATGGGTGCCAAGTTCTGTAGATAATCCTGATTTTTTTTCATGACAACATACAACATTCTAAAATAAATTTAAAACATAATTTCTTATTTTTTTTTTCTGCTACAAAAGTGTTTGCTATTTAAATAAAGAACTTATTAAATTTGAACAGTCGAATTATTTACACAGAGTAGATAACTTAGGATAAATTGAAGTTCAAGATTTAACTTGGCTTGTTTTTACTTATATTTGTCTTATATTTGGCTAATCATTTGTATCTTCTATATGCTATACGCAAGTTACTGTTTTTATATTGTAAGGTCAACATGCCTCTTCTAAAAATTTGATTTACTGGTAAAAATTAGTCATTTTCTCCCCTTTTCACGTTTATGTTTTTGATGGGATAATATTCAACGAATACGTCTGGACAGTTTTCAATGACACTAGATTATTAGATATCTACTGTGTAATAAGATCTCAATTGTAATTGTACCATAGTTAAGTTTGATTTAAATCGAAATAAAATATAGTATGAATTTGTTCTACACGATGCTTAACTGTGTACATCACATTTTTTTTTTTTTAATATGTTGGGACATTAACACACAGCACTAAGTAGTTCTACCGTAAGCTACGAGGCTTGTGTTATGGATACCAGATAGTTGATACACTACACATATATAACTTAAAATACATACATATTATAAATATAAACACCCATGACTGGAGTACAAACATTCGTGCTCATCACACAAATGAATGCCCCCAGCGGGACTCGAACCCGCGACCGCTAGCACAGCAAGTAGAATGACTACAAAGTGAGCCAAACATGTCGTCATTTAGTGGTTGTGGACTAAATAGGAAACAATACGGACCTCACCAGAGACAAAATCTGAGACAAATAAAATAATAGTTATTTCATTGCTAAAACAGTATTATCTGTGCATATAGTAAAAAAACGAAACATTTAAAATATTCAATACGCACTATAATGATTGTCAGCTTCAGATTGGAGTTTTTTATATTGACTTATTTCAGCACGCTTCTTTACGATGACCTAAAACAGTACGAGAGATTATATTTATATATAAACACTAACCTGGGTAGGTTTTAAATAGATATAAATAGTTATTAGCCAGCGTTAGCCATATACATTTTTTTTTTCGTTAATTTTTTCATTTTTTTTCTTTATTAAAACCTTCCGTGGACCTTAAGGAACATACAAAAAAATTTAACTTTATGGTATGGTATTAAAGTTCAAATTGACTTTTAAGTATTATTACGAATCTTTTGTATGGGAATATAGAAAAGTGTTGTTTTTAGACTTTTTTAGGCAATTTTTTAATTTTTTCTCTCCGTAAGGACCATCTTCGTACTTCAAGGAATATTATAAAAAAAGAATTAGCGAAATCGGTTCAGTTGCTCTCGAGATTTGCGCTTAGCAACACATTCAGTGATTCATTTTTATATTATAGATGTGGCTATTGTTTTAATTACTTCTTTTTCTCTTCTGATGTTATGTTAAGAATTACTTACTTCGTCAGTAAAATCGTGCAGAGTTTTTACAGACTTTTGATGCAAATTGTACTGTGGAAAAAATTTAAACAGCCAGTCTGGTTGCAACCACAATTTGAAAATTCGTTCACACGCGAGATCAAGGATTATATTCATTGACGTCAGAAAAGAAGAATTTGAATCATCTTGAGAGTTTATTTTCACACCTAACGCAGTTTCTGTAAATTAGAATTTCTTTTAAACATTCTTTATTCTATTTTCTCACTTCTCTCTTAATGTAATTAGGTTTATATATAATACGACAATTTAAAAATAATAAAAGAATTTTAAAGAAAAATTAATTATCTTCACAAAGGTAGGTGTTATTTTTTTTAGTAAATACGTAATGTATTAGCCATATAATGTCCAAATATCGACCTATCCGCAGAACAAAGTTATGTGTGACTTTGAACCCAAACCACTTTAATTGTATTTTTATGTCTACATTTACCCATATTTTATACTAGTGAAAAAAATTGAAAAAAAGACATTGACTTACGAAGATACTGGTCAAACAAAGTCACATGTTGTTTATTCCTTCCATAAACAAAAATACAACAGAACTAGACGCTTTGTACTCTGTCGGGATCGTCGCGCGCGACGGTTACATCGCCAGTCATACCTTTGTCGAGCGGAGAGATAGTCGTACGCGCGCTCTGTTTGTGGTCCCAATTTATCGCATAGTTTACGTATCAATTAATAAGAAATTATACAGAAAATGAAAAACACACGTTCTAGGCGAATGTTACGCCTTTTATCTCATCCACCAGATTCAATAAACAATATAACGACGGAATCTCCAAAAAAAAATCAAGGATTATTGGATATTTCAGGTAAGTAAATGAAACTTTGATTAATTATTTGGGTTCATTATAGAATAAACATAGCTTATATACAACAGTTTGCGCTTTTTTTTTTGTTATCTTTATTTTAAAACAAAAAAGTAAATAAAAGCGGTCCTACGTACACATTGAACTTTGTTCTACAGAAAATAAGGTTATTGTAAATAATACGATTAAATAATATATTTATCATTTAAATATCAATATAAAATCGTTTCAGAGTATTTTTTTAATTATTTAAATGACTGTTATATCAGATACCTAAGTTAACAAGTTACTTTGTTCTTTGGAAATAATGTTAACATGTGTGGTTCTAGGTGCATATATAACTTTGTTCTCGGGAAAATATTTTTAAATTGAGTGGTCTATGTGTACATGTGATTTTGTTCTTAGGAATAAACTGAGATATACCTTTCTTCCAATTGGGAATGAGCATGAAAGCCTAAAAATTCATAGCTTATTTTTGCATTTACTACTAAAATAGAACAATTTGTTGGATATTGCATACTTATTTTTTGTTTTGTTTAATATTTGTTTTGGTTATGAGGTTTATATCGAGGCAGTTTATATTATCTGCAGAGAATCTCGAGGAAAATCGTGAAGTTTCATCGCCATTGCCAGATGGAGCTGAAAACATTCGGCGAGATATGCCTGAGGTATGGGAACATGTTTTTGGTACATCAGATGTCTCAATTTCTGTTCAAAAATCTCTAAAGAACGTTGAGTTATCTACGTAAATAATAACTTCGAGTGACGATGAAGCAAGTACAGCAAGCCTTCTCCATGCACCTGAAAACTCTCCAAAACTTAATCAAATTTTCTCACCAAAACCTATGAATCATGTTGAAGTACCAATTCTTTCAAGCGCCATTGCTGAGTCCATTGTCGGTTACTATAATAATGCTGAAATTCCTCCAAAGGACAGCGAATTAACTGCACCAACGCCTGCAAATATTAATGAACTAACGCCTTTTGCACTCGAAGTTCCATCCAGCTTCGAAAATTCCCCCGCTATAAGCTTTGGTGATTTGCCTTCTATTTTATCAAGGAATATTCCAACTCCCATACCTTCTCCGATGAATTCACACAAGAATTGTCTTGACTCTTTCTGTTCTATCCATGATAGTGAACACTGGACTCAGTCGCCATCAATTGCTACCGCTTTCAGTGCACCTTACGATTCAAGCAATGATGAACGCTCTACTCCTCCCAAAAAAAAGTCAAAAAAACGTATCCGTCGCAAATCTGAATGGTCTGACGTGAAAAGAAAATGCCTAAAAAATATTGGAAAAGGCTATGTCACTAAAAGAGGTAAAGTAGTAGACGACAAGATTTTGGGTAAGCCATGTGCCTGCAGAAATCGATGCCATAAAAAAATATCTCACGACCAAAGGTACGACTGTTTTCAAAAGTTCTGGTGTTTGGGAAGCCGAGAGAAACAATGGGCATTTGTAGTTAATTACACGAAAAAGGAGCCTAAGCGTAGATGTTTAAATAGCGATATACCTAACAATCGAAGATTTACATACAAATATCTCTTGCCCTTAAAGGATGCTAATTCAGAGGAGTTCCAGACTGATACAGCTAGCGTCTGCAAGACAATGTTTTTAAATACCTTATCTGTTAGTGGGAAGATTATTAAAACAGCTTGGGAAAAATATGATGGCAGTTGCATTATCGAAGAAGATAAGAGAGGACACCATGCTAATCACAATAAAGTAATCTTACCAGACACTGTTAAAAGTGTGTGTGACCATGTTCGATCCTTTGCTCCCATCGAATCTCACTATGTTCGCAAGTTTTCAACGAAACTGTACCTAGATGGAAGTCTTAGCATTTCAAAAATGTTCAAGCTATACAAAGAATGGTTTGATGATTCTGTTTATTCCAGCAAGGCAGTCACCGAGCGCAAGTATCGGGACATTGTTAATAAAAATTTCAACTTAGGATTCTTCATTCCTAAAAAAGATCAATGCGACATTTGTCATGTTTTTCGCCAAAAAACTGATGCCACCGATCAAGAAAAAGAAGATTATAAGAAACACCTGGCTAATAAAAATGCAGCTCGTAAGCTAAAAGATTTTGACAAACGTGAAGCTATTAGCTCGAACGGTGTGATCTTGACGGCAGTTTTCGACTTTCAAAAAGTCTTATCATGCCCGCATGGACAGGTCAGTGTTTATTATTATAAGCGAAAATTGTCCTGCTTTAACTTCACTATTTTTGATATGGGGTCTAAACGTGCTGTTTGTTATATGTGGGACGAAACGGTGGCCAAAAGAGGTGCTAATGAGGTAGGTAGCTGCTTGCTAGATTTCATTGAACAAAATTTTAGGAAAGGCGTAAAAGAGTTCAGATTTTATTCAGATAACTGCGCTGGCCAAAACAGAAATCGTTTTGTTTTCTTTCTTTACACTTACTGTGCCAAAAAATTTAACGTGTCTATAAGACACAGATTTCTGGAGAAGGGTCACACACAAAACGAGGGAGATAGCGTGCATGCTTTGATCGAACGGGGGGCTGAAAAAAAAACCATTTACACTCCAGAAGAATGGTACCTGCTTGTTAGATGGGCTAAATGCACAGGAGATCCTTACGAAGTTCGAAAAATGACACAATGCAATTTTTATGACTTGAAAATGCACGTTAACAACAAAATTTGGTGCAAAAACACAAAAGGGGATAAGGTAACTTGGAACAACGTGAAAGAGGTCTTTGTGAATGGTTCAGAGCCGAACAAGTTATTATATAAATGTGATCATGATGATATTGAGTACAAAACTGTGTCGTTATGTTCAAACACCCGCCGCAGTACTGTGACAACTTTGCCTAATTTAGAGTTGGCATATAAACAGCCAATCTGTTTGTCGAAAGACAAACATAAAGATCTTCTAAGTTTAGTGGATGTGGGAATTATACCTTCTCAATATGCTGACTTTTTCAGATCTCTCCCTTAAAAAAAATGAAAAATCCCTCAAAAATGAAAATAGTCATAACAATAATAGCGATAGTGAAGATGACTGATTATTATTATGATATATATTAGTTTTGTTTTATTTGTGATCATCCTGAAATTTGGCATTTAACAAATGGTGTTTTCTATAATATTATCTGATCTTCACGATCGTTTGTGGTACATAGTACTATAAAAATAATGTAACTTTTGTGCAATTTTATCAATTACTTTAATTTTGTTGATTTTAAATTTAATTTTATCCATATTTTAGTTTTATATTTTATTGTTCTGATTCTTATAATATGATAGTTCCTAAAGATAGTTTTATATAAACAATTTTAGTGCTTATAATAAATAAATAATCATATTATTGTGATGATTATGGTACCAAATTTATTGATCTCAGCATAATATTAAAGACCCATTAATATTGTTCATAATGATTATAGTAACAAAAATAATTATAATATAATTTTACTAAGCCAGTGCTACGTCGGCACGGGTTGTGATTTTAAAGTAATAAAAATTAATAAGTACGTAAGTTAAGTACGTAATATTAATGTTTTTAGTAATAAACGTTTTATTATATTAACACTTTGATTTAATCCATAATAAATATTACATAAGACCCTTTGAAACGATCAGCTTTTACATAAAACAAAGTTACACTTACATATGAAACCAATAATTACTAAAACGTTTCCCAAGAATAAGGTTACATGTGAATATATGACCCAGCTTGCCACCGAGAGATCTGCAAAAAAACGTCACATGTGCGCATGCAACCCCCTAAATTTCGAAATAAGGGGTTTATTTATATAATTATGGTATCAATAAACGCATAATAATGTTTTTATTCGTTGGTAAAAGTATTAATTGCCTAAATCAATAAGGAAAAATGTTAGGGCAAAATTTGTGCAAGTCAAACTTCAAATCGCTCTCCTGTAAAGTGGGGATTTTGCAAATATAACCTTGTTCTGCGGATAGGTCGATATTATTTATTATGACTGAGACGTAACCATTTTTTTTTTGATATCTAACAAATATTGATCACCTATTTATTCCACCGGTGGATTAACTTTATAAAAACAATTTATAACAATTAGGTACCCTAAACACACATAGATCAAACATCGACCATGATGGTTAGCCAGCTATTTAATTAATAAAGAAAAGACGATAGATCTCTAGTCTACTAAAACCATGATGCTCAAGTAAATTCATGTAACTCAATACTGATGGGCAACCCACAGACTAAACTGGTTTTATTATATATCTAGAAGTCAATCAAGAGAGGTACTATATACGATGATAATGATTTCCTCCCACCGATATCTCAAGCACGGTAATGGCATATACAGTATTCCATCTTCATACAAACGGTCGAAAATCGAGTTATACCTACGCGCCTCGAGTTCGGTATACACTCGGTAGACAATCGTACAAGGCTGTCAGATCGTATAATTGGATACGAAATTATAAGATGGTTATGTTACGTAACTTTTATAATTGGATACAAAAATAAACATTTTATTCCTCCTATATACATACACATATACCTACATACATACATTTATTCCTTTTAAAATTAAAAATTAATTCATTGAATAAAAAATAACAATTAAAGTATTTTATTTAAACTGTTTATCCGAATGCGGATTTTTATACTATTAAATTTAGCAATAAAATTTTTCGTACATCTTAGTCAAGGCGCAAATATTTCCCATCTCAAATTTATAAAGGTTACATACCACCCTTATAAATTTGAGATTTTTAAATTAAATCTACTAATAATATTTTTTAAATAGAAAATAAAATATTTGCAATTACAAAACTAGAAAGAAACTCAAGATGAAATTAAAATACTGCAGGCGGGCAGCCCTCTCGCGTGGTTACGTACCGCGCGGCTGTAGGTAATTATTTCAAGGACAGGGCCGAGTTACAATACTGCATGTATAACATTACCGTGTCTCAAGTGTTCGTGTCAATACCAGTGCAAAGAGCATTGGTACTATTCCTCTCACTCTCAAATTCCTATGGGGTGATAATTCGAAACCAGCATTTTAAATAAAACTATCTTTTCGGATTATTTCGCGGATTTATTTTGATTTTTGGTTCCCGACGTTTCGAATGCTTTACAGCAAACGTGGTCACGGGAGCGCCTAAGGTTTAAGACATCTCAAACGCGTCATATACTTGTTACAGACAGTGCCTACCCACAATTTTACAAAAATGATTTCAAAAATTCATAAATGGCACCAGAGTACCTTACAATATTTGTTTGATTTTAATTCTAAACATTAAAAAAAAAATAAGTTTTACAATTAAATACAGTAATATTATTTATTTAATTTTAGCTGTTATTACTTATTATTATAAATATTACAATTATTTAAAAAACTTTATTAATTAATAATATTATTTATTGTAGCTATTAAGTTATTATATGTATAACCACAAATAAAATTAAAAAATCAAAATATTTATTATTTATTTAAGCAATATTATTGTTTTATATGTAATTTAAAAATATTATTGTTTTATATGTAATCAAAATCCGAAAAGATAGTTTTATTGAAAATGTCAAATATTCGCGTAAATCTAAAAAAGTATTATTTGAAATACATTGAAATTAGCATTTAATATTATATTCTTTATTGCACAAATAAGTTATAATAAAGTAAAATGCATAGAAAGTGACGTGGACAAAGGTGGACTTATCTCTATAAGAGATCTCTTCCAGTCAACCCATGCATGTGTGAAATAGTGTTAAATAGTGGGACAGAAAGAGAAAGTGCAGAAAAAAAAACAATAATAAAAGTAAAGTATATAAGTATAACACATAATTAATACTTAAATATATGTGTGTATATATATACATATATAAATACATAAAACATATACATATTTATTATATACATATTATATAAGATTAATACATAAATACAAGTTTAGATATATAATATTATATACATATAATCTAATACATACCAAAACTATATAAATATATATGTACATAAATGCTAACCAGAAAAATAAATTATTCAAGATTGAGCTAGAAAATGTTTTTTTATGTTGGCTTTAAACGCAGTTGTAGAAGGGCTCTCCTGTAGAATTTTAGGAAGTTTATTCCATAACACTGCAGCACGTACCGAGAAAGAGTTTTGTAAAAACTTTTAATTGTATGTACAGAACAATTCGTTTCTTATATTGCGGACGGGAAAACCCATCGGGCTCACCTAATAATCACTTAGTCAAACTAATTAGCTTTACCATGGTGCGAAGTATTACATCTATGTACTATATACATATATTATTATTAATGCTCCCAATATAGTTAATATTATATACATATATTACGTACTTACCGCCTACTGAATCCAATGCGTAAGTAGAAATATACGGCCAAATGCTAAACTTTCCTTTACCTTGTTGACTAACTAACTTTTTCACCAATTTCTGACTGTTCTCAGAAAATATTGTGACAAATTGGTCTATATTTTTTGGAGTAAACACGGGTATTAAAATTTTACGCCGTCGCCTCCATATGGGAACTATAAGAAAATAAAATTTATTCACCCGAAGCATAGTATGAATGAAATGAATGAAAATCATGAAACAAATATATCTGCTAATTAGTTATATTATCTCTACTCGAAAAAATAATTACCTGGTGCAAATATGCCGCCATTGCCAAGGACCTTTCTAAGGAACCTGTGTAAATCATCTTTTTCTAAGCATGTCTTTAATATCACTTCTATGTCCATGGGATTTGTGACCACTAAAAATTAATAAGGAATGTAGATTTTTGTTAAAATAATTTTATATTGCTTACATTATATACTTTAAATTTAAGTGAGAATTCAATCGAAAGAGGTTCAAAGTTATGCGGCGGTTGGGAAAATTTAAATTGGTTTTTCAAATAATGCAGTATCTCAAAATGAAGGTTTCAACCAGTGCGCTTATTTAAATTATTGAAAATCATAATGTTCTAAAACTAAAATTAACAAATAATGTAAGACACTTCATTGCCACTTGTCTATTTTTTTGTTTGAAACCTTCTCTTCCGTGACTATGTTTGAGTGCAAAACATCCGAAACGTCCGGAACTATATAATCTATATATATACATAAAATGCTTTGTCCTGACTGACTGATCGATCAACGCACAGCCTAAACCGCTGATCGTAGAAACGTGAAATTTGGAGGACATATTCCTTATACAATGTAGGCATCCGCTAAGAAAGGATTTTTCTAAATCCATCCCCTAAAGGAGTAAAATACGGGATAAAAGATTGTATGAAACTCTGTCATTCTTAAAGCGAAATGCACGAAAAGTGGTATTTAGCTTTAAGATGAAAAATAAGAAACATATGTATTATTATTTTTTTCGAAATTCGTCCCTTAAAAGGGTAAAAGGGGGCGATAAACTTTATATGGGCAAACAAATTATTTATGATCGGAACTACTTAGAACTCGGTATTAATACTTTTCAATACAATTAAATAAGTTTGTATTTTAGCATTTTTTTAAATTCATCCCATAAGGCTGTCAAATTGGGGATGAAAGTTTATATAAAACTCTAGGTGATTGATGCACGGAAAATGGTGTTTATTTTTAAAATGAAAACTAAAACAATACAAATATCATTTTTATTTCGAAATTCTTCCCTTAAAAGGGTAAAAGGGGGTTGTGCTGTTTATATGAGGAAAAAATTGTTTATGATCAGAATTACTTGAAACTTGGTATTAATGCTCTTCAATACAATTAAACAAACATGTATTGTAGGTTTTTTTTTTAATTCAGCCCCTTACTCTTTTCGTAGTTTGATCGCAGGCAAAGCCGCGGGTTCTGCTAGTATAAAATAAAAGCTCACGAAATCCGGAAAGGTAGTTTCATTAAAAATGTCAAATATTCGCATCAATCTAAGAAATATTATAGGATTATCTTCTTTCTCTATTGCTTAAAGTTTACCTGTGAAATCGCATTAGACTTAAGGAAATCCCCGAGCTAATATGGCAATGAGCGAGATATATATATTTTTATGTAGATAGCCGACTTTGATCCAAAGTGTTTTTGTATAGCGCCCGTGTACAGAAATGTGAAGTATTGCTACGCCCCTGCAGGGTGAATCGACGATTTGATGTAAGGAGTAGGGAGGCATTAGATATGAGTGACACAAGACAGTGGCATATCATGAAAATTTTCGGGTAAGTCTACACTTTAGTAGTGGGCCTTTATTGAACTAATACTATAGTGAAAAGTCCATTATGTTTATAACGTATTTAATATTATCAAAAGTGTGTAGATATAAAATAGAGGACGAAGATTATCGGAATCCAAAAGAAGAATTACATATTCTTCTTTTGGATTCCGATCTTTTTTTTTGCAGTTTTACCGCGAGCGAAGCTGCTGGTTCTGTTAGTAACTTAATTTAAGTACTTACAAAAATAAAGTATATGATTTAACCATCCTCTGATCAAACCATCATGCTGCATCGATTCGTAACAAAATCGTTGTAAGTTGTACATGACATCTGGAAGTAGTGTAAAGCATTTATTATTACAAGTTTTTATTTAGTTTCGCTTGTTGGGGATTATGTAATGGCATCTTGCAAGTTAAATTTGACCTACATTCCAATCTCTGATTGAGCTGAAATTTGGCACACTAGGTTGGTTCTCGAGATAATGTACGATTATTTAAATGCCGCTGTTTTTAATGCAATATGGCGAACGTTACAAAATGGCGACTCATCTTTTCCATAGTAACCCTTATGATATGGGCATCAAATGAAGGGGCTTGATGAGCGAAACATAATAAGCAAAGGGACGTCATTGTAAATGCAATATGGCGGACTCCTAAAGATGGCGAACTATGTTTTTATGCACCATCATGTGATATGATACGTATATGAAATGAAAGGGTTTGCTGAGAATACAGAATTGTAAAAAAATATTTATAAATACAAGCTATTATTTAAATGCTCTAAAAAGAAAAAAATTAACTTTAAATTAAATAAAACCCATTAATTTATTACATTACACAATTTATATGACATAAAAGCTTGTAGCGAGATTTATCTGTGTAGATAAACAAGAAACAAAATGTTGAGAAATAGTGTGTTTTTATATATATATATTTAGAAATAAAAAACAAATGTTTAATTTTTTTATTTACCTACTATTAATTTATTATCCTAATAAAATTCTATATTTTTAACTATAATTCTTAATGAGTGATAGTTCTTTAATAAAGGAGTAATATAGTAGACACTAATAATTAACGCATTATAAAGAGTAACGATTAAATAATCTATTTAATTCTATTCATTCATTGCGATTTACACATATACATAGTATCTAATTTTAAAATTTTGAAAATATAATAGATAAAAAAAATCACACAGTAAGATACTGCACCGTTAAAAGTAGATTTTTAGTCTATCTAATAATAAACTTTTCAAACTCACTGACTGGTATTGAAATATTAAGAGCCTATCACAAAATGTACTGAGTTCGATGGTATTGAGTTCGAGCGGCCGACGCGTCGCTGTTTCTAGCGTTTTCTGCAGTTGTAATTATTTCTACGTAAAGTTTTATAAGAAATTATAAAAAAAAAGTATGTAATTATGTTTCTTTTGAACTGACGCATATTCTGGTGTAAATTTTACTTAATAATATTGATGTTGTAGGCATATATTTACAGATAATTCGGAACGTTTTTAATAGTTTTTAAGATTTTGAAAAGGATTTTTTTATAGAAATCCAATACATATTTTCAAATTCAGAGGCCGCTTTAAACTCAACCACTATATACGAGATATTATTAAATATTTTTCATTTCGTTTGCTTGGTATAGTATTTCAATCCATGAGCTTGAAAAAGTGCCGTCGCGCATTTTATTAAAAAATTGCTTCGGAATTTTGGCTTTATTTCAATTAATAATGAAAATTTGCGAAAAGCGGGGTATCTATGAACTTTATTAATAACTATTCTCCACCATACAAAAAGCAAAATTGTCGAAGAGTTTAATTTTCTCTGAATCAGAACACCAAAGATGGGCATTTAATTGAAAAATCACGGTCATAATATAATAGGCCTCTTAAAGTGTGTGAATGAATGAATAAATGTAAATAATGAGCCCAATAAAAATAAAAATAAAATGTATAAATATACAAAAATAATTACCATTACGTTTCTTAGAGAAAAATGTGTTATGTTTATTAAAAACTAGCTCCTTACCGGAATCATACATTTTTGCGGGATAAAAAGCTATTTCAGACTATAATTTATCTCTGTGCCAAATTTCATCCAGGTCCGTTCAGCCGTTTTGGCGTAATTGAGTAACAAACATCCAAACATACAAACATCCGTCTAAACTTTCACAATTATAATATTAGTACTCTATATATGATCTGTGATATTAGTAAGATGATATTCGTTTTAAGAACATCAATTTTACCTCATATTAAACATTATATAATGTTGAGTTCTATTTAAGGTTTAATTTTTTTCACAATTGGAATGTTTAAAAATCATGGCTCAACACGAGCCATAAAGGGTAAATGTAAACTTTAATAATAACTTCTTAACTAAAAAGTTACACTACTTTCAAACATAATCTTAAAAGAAATTAATCATTTAATTCCCTGAGGTAACTTTTTTTCTCTCTGGAACTTTTTACCCATTTATTGTCACCAAGTTCTATTCATTTAAAAATAATGACATCCATACATATAATAAAATTGTAGAGGTCGAATGTCTGTACATAGAAAAAAATGCTAAAAACGGAGTCAGGGAATGTAAGAAGAGAAATAGAACAAATCCGGTTTTTTTTATGTTTTTGTTTCTCTGTCTGTTTGTCTGTTTGTACGGGCTAATCTCCGAAACTGTTGGCCCAATTTAAATGAAATTTTGCACGGTGGTACTTATACAGATTAGTACATAAAAACTACTGATTGGATTTTAATGAATCTTTACAATAATATAGTTTATACACCAGAATAACAAGTAGGCTACTTTTTATTCCGGAAAAATGTATGGTTCCCGTGGGATAGATTTGTTTTTGTTTGTCTAGAAGCGAACTTAAACGCGAGGCGAGGATGAGCCGCTCGTAATACATAATATTTAAATATATATATATATATATATATATATATATATATATATATTTTCTACTTTTGATTTTTAAATGACTTTAAAAAAGGAGGTTCTCAATTCATCGGAATCATTTTGTTATGTATGTTCACCTATTACTCGAAGACACCTAAAACGATTTGAAAAATCGTTTTTCAAAGGGTATACTTTCCAGGTGATCCCATTTAAATTTCTATCGAAATCGGTCGAGCGGTTTTTAAAAAATCGAATATGTTATAAAAAAACTTTCTTCTTACAAATTACCTACTTATTAAGTCTAAACTAAAAATCGAAAAATAAAAACAAAAAAAAAACCACTTCCAGGCGCTTAAAAGTAAAAACTAACTAAACGGAGGTTTTCATATTTTAAAATAGATACCTAATCAGATATTTTCGAAGTCGGTACCAGACGACAATGCTTTAAGATATGAATATCTAATAGATAAATATAACAAGGTATGAACGCTAATTATAGTTAAAATTTTATACATCAATTTGTGATGTATTTATACATATCGAAATAGATTTGTTTTGCTTTGCATCGGCTGTCACCGACTTCGAAAATATCTGATTAGGTATCTATTCTAAATGAAAACCCTCGTTAAGCTATTTTTTACTTTTTAGTGCCTGGAAGTCGCTTTTCATTTATTTTAATATATGTATAAATATTATTTTAAATATATTTAGAACCTTCTCTATAAAGCTTACGTATATCGTATTTGGAGAAGTTTAAACTGGTCTAATTTAACTAGACTATTACGCGTAATAAATTGCCGGATCACTTAAATTTAAACATAATATTATTAAATTACTTATAAAAGTAAGATAAATAAGTTGCGAAAATTTTCACCAACATTATTTCGTTGATATTAGAAGGTATTAGAACTAAATGAAAAAAAAAATACTTTCCCTCAGCACCTCCCGTCAACTTGTGCGCCGTGCCTATAACAGGAATCTCGTTTTTCGGTCCTGGTATAGCTGACGCTAGGCTGTACAATCTTCTCCTTCGAAATCTATATAGACATGTCCACAGCACAAGTACCACTAGTAATAACCACAAAATCATTTTTAAATTATTTTTTATAAATGTTCTAGAATAAAGTGACAGACGAGCGTGCGTACAATTTTAGATGTGCTATTCGCGTATCACTGATTTAAAACACAGCATCGTTTTATATGCACGTCTGGTCGATTTCCTCGACCGCCACGGCTTACGCCAAACTCTCACGCTTTAATAACTCGTAGGGTCGTTCATGGCATATACGACACAGCCTTCATACCACTACTGATCTCAAATTACTGTATTACCTCAATGCAACTAAGATAAGACTGTAGTTACATGGCTATTTTTTATGCACTAGCGATCCCATAACTTTTTTAACTAACTCAAGTGCTTTTTTTTATTAATACACTTTCTATCTCTTTGCTTTGTATATATTAGGTCTTTACATGTGAAACTGCCGTTTAGTATACAAAAAGATAAAGTCGTTTTCTTATAATTTTTTTTTATTTCTATCAATCAGAATATGCACCCATGCTATCGATGTATCTTTGCCAGCGCAGTGGTATGTTTCAATGCCCTTCTTGAAGAAGGTGTATGAGAGCCAACAAACGCTTCAAAAGTATTTTGTACTCCAAGAAGTTGTCCAAATTTTGAAAAAACTAGAAGTCTGTCGGCGCAAGGTCTGGTGAGTACGGTGGGTGACCCAAAACTTTCAACCCTAGCTCTTGTAGCTTAGAGACCGTCTCTTGTGCCGTATGAGGTCGAGCGTTGTCGTGTATGAACAGCGGGGATGAGCGATTAACAAAGGCAGGCCGGAGATTTGCGAGCTTCTCCATCATTGTGTCCAGTTCCTCACATTACACATACGCAGTAATGCTGGCAGTATTTGGTAAGAAGCTGTGATGAATTATACCGGCACTAGACCACCAAACAGTGACCATGGCATTTTTAGGGATAAGTTTTCGTTAGGGACATTGCCTAGGTGCTGAACAAAGGTCTAACCAACATAATAATAGCTTAAGATTATCAAAAAGAGTATTTTTCGTCGCAAGTGGCAATGCTTTTCAAAATCCCTTTGTTTCTGTGTCTGTTAAGCAACGCAAGGCAAGGTACTCTGGTGCCAATTTTGATTTTTTTTTAAATCATTTTTGTAAAATTATGGGTAGGCACTGTCTGTAATAAGTATATAACGAGATGTCTAAAACCTTAATCTCTCCCGTGACGATGATTGCTGTAAAGCAGCGGTCGGCAACCCGCGGCCCGCAGGCCACATGCGGCCCGCGAGGTGCCTCCATGCGGCCCACGGCCCGTGACTGTTTTATAAAGAAAAGTTTTTATGTTTTTTAAGTATTTTGAATTTGTAATTACCGAAAAGATGAAAATGTTCCTCGTCTCATACATAAGCATTTAAGAGTCATTTTAGGAATTGTCACATTGAATGTTGTAGTGGACATATTTTGTGGTATATGCTTTTTTTTTGCTCTCACAAGTGCGGCCCGCCTTTACTAGGTATAGTCACCTTGTGGCCCCTGCCTGCTAAAAGGTTGCCGACCGCTGCTGTAAAGCATTCAAAACGTCGGGAACCAAAAATCAAAATAAATCCGCGAAATAATCCGAAAAAATAGTTTCATTTAAAATCTCAATTATTCGCCTAAATCTAAGAAAGTATTAATGAAACATTACAATACCTAATATAGTTCATACATTAGAATAACAAATAGGCTACTTTTATCCCGAAAAAATGTACGGTTCCCGTGAAATAGATTGTTGTTGTTTGTCTAGAGGCGGACCCGAGCGAAGTGAGGGTGAGCCGCTAGTATAATATATATATATATATATATATATATATATATATATATATATATATATATATATATATATATACATAAAATGCTTTGTCCTAGCTGACTGAATGATCGATCAACGCATAGCCTAAACTGCTGGTCGTAGAAACGTGACATTTGGAGGGCGTATTTCTTATATGATGTAGACATACGCTAAGAAAAGATTTTTCGAAATTCATCCCCTAAGTGGGTAAAATAAAGTTTGTATGAAACTCGGTCATTCTTAATGTGAAAAACATACAAAGTTGTATTTACTTACTATTTACTCTACTTACTTACAATTATATAAGTACTTGTTAACCACTAAGTAGTTGGTTGGTTGGTTGGTTGGTTGGTCGGTCGGTCGGTCGGTCGGTCGGTCGGTCGGTCGGTCGGTCGGTCGGTCGGTCGGTCGGTCGGTCGGTCGGTCGGTCGGTCGGTCGGTCGGTCGGTCGGTCGGTCGGTCGGTCGGTCGGTCGGTCGGTCGGTCGGTCGGTCGGTCGGTCGGTGGGTCGGTCGGTCGGTGGGTCGGTCGGTCGGTCGGTCGGTCGGTCGGTCGGTCGGTCGGTCGGTCGGTCGGTCGGTCGGTCGGTCGGCCGGTTGTTTGTTTGTTTGTTTGTTGTTTGTTTGTTTGTTTGTTTGTTTGTTTGGTTGATCGCGCTAATCTCAGGAACTACTAATCCGATTTGGAAAATTCTTTATGCATTAGATAGCCCATTAACTAAGGAAGGCTATATATCATCCCGGAAAATGTATGGTTCCCCTGGGGTAATTCGTTTTTCTCTAGAGACGAACCTGAAGCGAAGCCGTGAGTCGCTATCATAGATATTTTGAGTTACGATCGCTAAAGTTAAATTTGTTTTCCACAATATTATCTTTAAGAAATAATATGAAACACGAAGTTATTTTTGCAAATAATGAAGTATGTATTGCGAAAAAGTTTGTTTTTTTGTTCTTAGTTTGATCGCGAGCGAAGCCGCGGGTTTTGCTAGTATTAAATAAGACTACAATTTTGTAAAGAATAATTAAATAATATTGTGTACAATTTTAGGTCAGTAATGTCTGCTAACATATTATACGCTTAGATATAATACAGCGGGTCATCAATTATTTATTTATTCAGTGTGTATGTAACAAGACTGATGGATCAAAAGTTATAGAGTGGTGGTGTGTGTGTGTGTGTGTGTGTGTGTGCGTGTGCGTGTGGAGTAAAACAAGGCAATTTTGTTTTTCTTTTTTTTCCTGTACGTGTAATCGAAAACCCTATACAATGGCTTCATGTATACCAAAAATCAAAAGTTTACTACTTTATCTTCAGGTGGCGCACTGATCAAGTGATTTACAAAAAAGACCTAAATTTTTACTTTTAAGTTCTACCCGCAAATCGAAATTATTTCATAAGTTTTAATTATAAGCGTGATATTTTTATATTGTTTGAATACTTATCTCGTATGTTCATATATTGTTTTTCATTTAAATCTAAAGAACTCATGGTCTCAGATATGGAAAAATAGCTCAACTTAACTTAAATACCTACGGAAAAATTTTGCAGAGTCCTGTATTTGGCGATCCGCTTAAACTAATTGTAAGTGGTAATTACCGATGTGTTTTGATGTGACTAAATATGTGTTAGCATTTAACTCTAACCAAAGGCCAATATAAGAAAACTCGTTCGTACTTTACTATATTTATTTCACTTTCACATCACTTATCACTAATTTAACATAATCACAATTTTAGATAAAACTATCTTTTCGGATTATTTCGCGGATTTATTTTGGTTTTTGGTTCCCGACGTTTCGACTTTCGAATGCTTTACAGCAATCATGGTCACGGGAGAGACTAAGGTGTTAGACATCTCAAAAGCGTTATATACTTGTTACAGACAGTGCCTACCCACAAATTTACAAAAATGATTTTGAAAATTCAAAAATGGCACCAGAGTACCTTACAATATTTGTTGATTTTAATTCTAAACATATTTAAAAAGTTTAATAAGTATTATAATTAAATATTATTTGTTTAATTTTAGCTGTTATTATTATAAATATTACAATATTTTAAAAACTTTAAGAATTAATAATGTAATATTATTTAGTGTTGCTATTACTATAATATGTCTAACCACAAAGAAAATCAAAATATTAACGAAACGTCGGGAACCAAAAATCAAAATAAATCCGCGAAATAATCCGAAAAGATAGTTTTATTTAAAATGTCAAATATTCGCGTAAATTTAAGAAAGTATAATCACAATTCATACTATAAGAATTTACATTATACTATACGCAGTAACAATTCATAACATTACTAACATATTATGTTTGTTGATAACGTTATGCAGTATGCTCGAATTGAGTAATACTACTAGTATATTATTATATTATGATCTGTGGTAATACGAAAGATGCTTCAGTCAAAGAACATCATGAAATGTGGGAAACATTTCATATAAAGAATGAGAAACAAAGCATATATATTTCTTAGATTAGCCATCAAGAAGATAATATCTACACATATAACAAAATTTTAAGTCGAATCTGTACATTAAATATTTTTTGAAAAATCTTATGGAAATAGTCATTATTATCGATACAGAGGCCGAATCTATAGTTTTTAGAATTTTCGTTTATATGTCTGTCTGTCTGTCTGGGAACGCATCACGAGAAAACTACTGGTCAGATTTTGATGAAATTTGGTATGATGGTAGCTGGTTATCTGAGTCAACATATTATACTTTTTAGTGCGGAAAAATATCTCATCTTTGAAAAATCTATATAAAACGTTAAAACACAACTACGCTAGTTAATAAATAAAATCATCTCTCTGTTAATAAACCATTCTCAATATTATTTACATTTAATATATCACAATATTGTGTTCTTCCTGGAAACTAAAGGCCTTCATCAGGAGATTTATAGATGCTGAAACACTTCACACCACTAGGTAACCACTGATCTTAAGTTACTGTATTACCTCAATGCAACTAAGATAAGACTGTAGTTACATGGCTGTTTTTTATGTACTTGTGATCCCATAACTTTTTGTCTAATTCAAGTGCTATTTTTATTGATATACTTTCAAGCTCTTTTAACAATACTCAACGCTTAGTACAGAACCAAAATCCTATAATAATAATTTCCTTACATGTTCAAACGCCTAAAGAAATCATCCAGTAATATGTAGAGAAAGGAAAATGCAACCTTTATTAAGGACCGAATGCATCATTTTTTTTTCTTTAGCCAGTAATAAAACTTAGATTATAATTAAAAGACTGTATAAGAAGTCTCTTGAAGAAGACACTAAGTCACTAAACTATAGCGAACCTGAGATAAAGTGATTGCTATTTCTTTTTATCAGGCGTGATTTACAAGCTTTTATTTAAATTGCAATGTTTGTTAGTTGGTATTTTTGTGTATGTCATATCTTACAAGAATTAGAACTACTTTTTTTATCCTACAGAGTTAAAATTTTATATTTTAGTTCAGTTCCGATGGGAAAGATTAAAAAAAATACACCTATATTCTACTCAACCAGCGTACGTCGAGCTACTCGCCGCCCAATTATATCATATACCAGTAATACTTTCTTAGATTTACGCGAATATTTGACATTTTAAATAAAACTAAATTTTTTATCGCGTCGAAAAAGTCGAATTTCGAAGCATATAGCGAAGAAGATTTAAGGGAAGACTGAGAAGAAGTTCGAAAAAGTGAAAAAGTAAAGAAAAGTGGAGTCATAGTGTAAATGTATCTAGTGGTAAAAATTAGTGTCAGTGACTGAATTAACCAGGACCAGTACATATTGCGCGTCTTAGTGAATCTCCATAAGTCACTTTTGTCAACCAACACCAATAAAACATCAGTAGTGCAAAGGACGTGCTTTAATTTCTGATCCTCGAACTCGTAGATGGCTTAAAAAATATATTTCGTTTTGAAAAAGATAGGGGGCTTACATATACCTAATACCTATTTTAAGAAACCTCCTTTTTACGAAACAGTTGTAAAGAAGTTTTTTGTATTTCGAATAACGAAACCCACTGTTTTTATTACTTTCTATAATCCATTTAACGTAACAGAGTTAATTAAAGTTTTTATAAATAAATTTAAAATTAATTTAAAACACATTTTTCAGAACAAGTGTTTATTCCTTTAGTTTCTTTTTTTTGGGCATTAGAACAAGTACTTGTTTTTAAAAATGATTTTAGCCAGGCCACGGTGGACTTTAGAACGGGTTATTATATTATAAAACGTATAAATCTGTGTTGTTGACCGCTAAGGATATCTCTAATTTGAAACTAAAGGAGTCTACCCACTACCCCGTCTCATACCATGACCGTGCTAGGAGCGTTTCCTTCCTTCCTTTTGCGATCCTGCGACGCCCCATTAAGACGGGGGAGGTACCGTTGGGTTTTAATGGGTACTGGGTACTACTGAGTACTGGCTTTGCCGGTAACTCCAACGCCTCGTGATTAAATGCATTTCCCAACGATAGTCAGCATATTGCTAAACTGTCTTTTATATATTACGAGTTTATAGATAAACACAGATGTTTCATATAACCATCTTTTTTTTTATTTTAAAGCTAATTATCACTTATATTGTATTGTATCTATAATGTCATAAAATTGGTATAAGCAGATGCATAAAAAAATACGAATTATAATCAAATTTTATTAAAGAAATATTATTTTCAATTGTTTAAAAAAACAATAAATATTTATTAAACACTACAACACCGAAAATTTTCTATAAAACCCACATTTCTATAAGATATTCTATTGTAGAATTATTTTGATTGAATATCAAATTTAGGTTGCCTTTTTTCCAAAGCCACTTGATAACCGGCAACATCTTTCATCATGATGTTCAACTTCACTTTGATATGAGGAATTGGCCCATCTTCTGGTTCTCCCACCACTTTGTTGCTCCGAAGAATCCACGCTAGTAATGTCTTGATCGACATAAGAGCATATTGATATCCTAGAAATAACAATAGTTATTTTTAGTTTACTCACTGTAATTAAATTTGCACAGCTGTATGTAAGTAGGGGAGACTGGGTACGGTTGTAACAATTTTCCTTTAAATGTCCACAGCAAAGCTATTATAGCTATAAGCAGCGATTAAAGCTTTTGCGATGAAAGCATAATTATTTGTCTTTAAAATAATATCAAAACCAAATAGCTCAGGTATAATAATTTGGCAGGAATATGTCATTTTAATGAGAGTGTGCGATTGTTACAACCGTCCCCATACCAGGGGCGGTTGTAACATCAATGGGGGACAGTTGTAACACTCAAAAATAATACATAACTCAGACATTTAAAATCAGTTTTATTACTCAAAAATACTGAAATGTACTTAAAACATATTTAAAATGTGTAAGAGACGTTTAAGATAGATAATTATTAAAACTAAACTAAAACAAGTCAATCGAAATAATATTTCTTTCTTTGGAGTGTATCACTTGAGTAGTTTTATAATTAGACTTGCCAAACAAAAATTATCTCTAAATAATAATTAAAAAAAAACTAAGCAACAAAATCTAAGTTTAAACAAAATATTTTTTCCGTGTAATATTTAATGAGACTCATCGCAGTTATGGCATATATAATATTTACTCCTATTAGTACAAGCTACGTGAGACCATTGCTTGCAGCCCCCTTGACATTAAATTCAACTCGCTTCAGATCGACTCGCTGAATACGTCTTGGTAAAGAAGACAATAATATTCTTCCTCTTCAGATAATTCGGGAGATGGGTTAGTCTTCTTGAGCAGAAGTGCAGCTCGTCTTAATGAAGTGCCTAATTTTACTTCATCGTAAGCGTTCTTATACGACATTATGTCAGTTTCACCTCTCGAAGTCTTCTTATACGTTTCCTAGGTATCTGCAATAAAAAATATTATAAAATTACTGTTACAACCGTCCCCATGAAAATCGTTACAACCGTCCCCACCCTCCTTTTTTGGTCATAAGACTGTTATAGTAACGAGACAACATAACCTATACAAAAACGAATCAGCGTATTATAATCTCTAAAATACGAGGATTACGTAAATACATTTTGAAATACAATAATAATATTAATATTTAAGCTATATCATAAATAAATTCGCCAAAAATACTTACTTTTGCTTGGCAAAAGACAATAGGCCTCCTCGTAAACGCACTCACCGCGCGAAAGACGAAGCAACGCGGGAAAAGAGACGTGTCGGGACTTGTTCCCCGAGTGTTTCCTCCCTTTGTACCTTACACCTACCATGCATAGTTTCGGTGATATTCGAGTTGTTACAACCGTACCCTATTACAACCGTACCCAGTCTCCCCTAGTACTCGTAAGTATATACCTTTTTGAATTAAAATATTTTTAATATGAAATGAGTGTGATATCGATTTAAAATATATCTACCCTACCGCTACATTTTTTCAATAACTGAAGTTTTGTTTCGTTTACCTACAGCAATAATGATTACATCACCATGTTTAATAAGTGAAGTACACGTTTGTGAAATATTAAAACTTGTGTTTAGAGTTTTGCTCACCTACACAGCTCCTAGGTCCATTACTAAATGGCATATAACTGCAGGCATGTTTCAAGTTAAAACGTTCCGGTAAAAAGCGATCAGGATCAAAATGCTCTGCATCCGGACCCCAATATTTTGGGTCGCGATGGCAACCCCAGATGCATACGACCGCACCTGACCCCGCTGGCAATACACGACCAGATGCTGTAGAAAAGATTATAATACCATTTATTATTGTTTAATGATTGTTGAGACTGACTAAATTATGAATTATTATTATGTAATCTGCATAATATTGTAAAATAAGCATGTTTACGACTTGAATAATTAGTAAATTACACAGGTCTGATTTATTTTCTTTTTTTAAATTTTCTTAAAACTGTTAATATTTGTTACGAGTATAACTATTGGGCTTAAAGTAATATAAAACAGTTTTTGTATTATATAAATCACGTCAAATTTACCAGATACAGATGGTGTTGTGTTTAAACAAAAGAAGAAAAAGTTTGTGCAAAAGAAAAAATTATTAACAATATAATTCTAATTAATTTTCAAAGTTTTATTTAGCGTATAATTAACACATCCAAATATGTAGTCTGCCACCATAGTGACGACGCAACGACCTTGATATCTTTTTTCTATCACTTTTATGTCTTGTTAGAGTGAAGGAGTACATCCTGACGGTTCAGGTTCCTTGCTGTAATCCCTTAATTTTTTTTTTAGGAAACAATCAAACAAATTAATTCACTAATCACTATGAAAATTGCAATATTTGATAGTGTGTTTAATGAAGTTTATTTATAAGAGTCCGTTTAGTTCTAAGTATAATACATTTTTATTATATCACTAGCGAGTAGCGACTCACCCTCGCTTCGCTCGGGTTCGTCCCTAGCTTGCATTAAATCACGATTGATCAGTTTTCGACCGGAGAGGAAAAATAATTAAATTACTAAAATGGCTATTAAAAAATAAGGGTTGATCGTAGAAGGGTGAAAATTGAGGATTGTATGTATTTTTGTATGTTGTATCATAAAAAAATAGAAATTAAAAATTTTGTCTAAAAAATAAAAAAAATTTAGGGGTGGATTACCCCTAACATTTAGGGGGATGAAAAATAGATGTTGGCCGATTCTCATAGATACCGGATAAGCACAAAAAATTTCATCAAAATCGGTCAGGCCGTTTCGGAGGAGTATGGCAACGAAAACTGTGACACGAGAATTTTATATATTAGATAAAATATTAAAAAATTTAGAAATTACGTCTCAAGCAAATGGTCTCCTATTATGAGATACTGAGGGTTGCTAATATGCGATAGTACCTTATATTAGGTGCTTTAGGGTTTGAGTATAGATTTAGAGAAAAAGGAAAGAAATCAATTTAAATTAAACTTTCATTGGCTATATTTTCTAATTAACAACATGATACTCTTAAATAAATAGGTCTAAGTACGACTTAATATATGTATTTAATAATAAGTATATGTATTTTTTGATTGTTTTTTTAATGTATTTATTCAAGCTTTTAGATATATATTTTTTTTTTTTGGAAGAAAATTTTACTTTTGGCCAAAAACTCGAAGCGAAGCTCAGTCGCTCAGGTACTATATCCTAATATGAGATATCTCACTTTAGGAGCCTTTGTGTGTCTTATATTAGGAAAACATCTACATTCAACAAAATGGTTGCCTATTATTTCTTAGTAAATAAAATGCAACAAAACTGCAAATGTATCGTAAAATTCATGATATAATTGATACAATGACTGTAGTTAAAACCATTTAATGCATTTAATATAGTTGTAGCATACCTTGTAAACATTTGATGATAAAAATTTGGTTTTGGGGTTTCGTGAAAACCCGCGCGTATAACCTAACTTCGTCTTGAACTGAGAAGCACTAACACTCGTTTCGATCTTTTATCACATGGTTTCTAGCGATAGTAGCGCCAAATGGCTGCGCCGATTAGTTTCGCCAAAACCTATCTCATATTTGGCGACTATCTCATATTCGGCATCCTTAACCTATGCATATTATGATTTTGACACCGCAAATTAACAGGTTCAGTGTTTTGTTTTTATTTCTTTAAATTTCAGGTATTGATGCTTTATTGCCGATAAGCAAGAGGAAAGCTTTCACGCTTCTTTTTAAGGTATAATAATATATAAAGTGTCACTATTCTTGAGTATTTAATTTGATGATATGTGAGAATAAAAAAAAATATAAATATTAAAATTAAAATCATAAATATGTTACAACAAAGTTTATAATTGGAATATATAGGTCTGTATAGGATGCATAATAAATAACAAATTCATTATACGTCCTATAGTTTATATGTGGAATTATGTATTATAAAAACTTTTTCATCGCAGACCTAAAGGCTTAGACAAGTGGCATAAACGCTAGTAGAATAGAGTAATCAACGTAAGGGAATGACATATGTTTACGACTTCAAATTTGACTCAACGTATCGCATTTGTAATTGGCAGCCAAATGTTGATCTAATCTATTCGATGAAATGAAACGTCAGGGTAGTACATTTATCTTTATAGAAATTGAAGACAAGTGGCACTTTTGACAAACGAATTCGGATGCTAGCGTACGACACCTATAGTCCATTGAAAAGTTACATTTGGGGTTGCATTTGTCAGAGGACGCAATTTTATTTTTTAGATATCCAGGAGGGGTTAGTGTAAAGTAAAATGCAAGTTTGTGGGATTGCAGCCCTTGTCCCACGGCCGCCATCTTGGAAAAAGTGGTACAAATGGTTTTTATGGTTTATTTGACAAACTATAGGTCTCACAAAAATTATGTTAAACCATTTTTAGTTGCAAATAAAATTTTCTATAACTTTGGTCATTTAACTTTTAGTCGTAGAACCAAAAATAACGAAGTTATAAGTCAAAATCGATGAAAATTTGAGAAAAAAGTTCTATTGGTCGTCATAACTTTTTTTCTGATCATTTTACAAAAAAAAAATATATTAGACCATTTTTATAGAGGGCTTTTTAAGGAATAATTTTCATTATGAACTTTTAAATTTTATTCATTAATTAAGGTTTTACAGCGCTGCGAAACGAATACTATTCTTCAGTATTCATAACTATATAATATAATATATTGAAAATTATGGCAAATCATTAATATTTATGTAATATTAATGATTTGCCATAATTTTCAATCATCTTTTCATTTTTAGGGTTCCCTACCTCAAAAGGTAAAAAAAGGAACCCTTATAATTATAAAATCACTCTCTTGTCCGTTTGTCCGTGTCTCAGGAACGGGTGGTGGTGGTGTCTCAGGAACAAGTAAACCTAGCAAGTTGAAATTTATACCAGATACTGAGGTTTATAGCCCCTATTAGGTGTATAAAAATCAAGGTCCTGAGTCAATACGATAAAAAGATATGGGCAAATTTAGATTTTCGCGAAAACTTGTAAGTACCATTTACCTTAATTTTCAACTTTTTTTAATTTTCAGAATTTTCCCTTTACTTGTGCTGTAAGACCTTACTTTTTGCCAAATTTCGTGTTTCTAGGTCAACGGAAACTACCATATAAGTTTTCGATCTACAACCTATAGGGTACTTCCGGTTGACCTAGATTTGTCAATTTTGGTTAAAAGCAAGGTCTTACAGCACAAGTAAAGGGAAATTTCTGAAAAATAAACAGAAGTTGAAAATTAAGGTAAATGGTACTTACAAGTTTTCGCGAAAATCTAAATTTGCCTTTATCTTTTTATCGTATTGACTCAGAACCTTGATTTTTATACACCTAATAGGGACTACAGACCTCAGTATCTGGTATAAATTTCAACTTGATAGGTTCACCCGTTCCTGAAACACCACCACTACCCGTTCCTGACACACGGAAAGACGGACAAGAGAGTGATCTTATAATAAAAGGGTTCCTTTTTTACCTTTTGAGGTACGGAACCCTAAAAATGAAAAGATGATTGAAAATTATGGCAAATCATTAATATTTATGTACATATAGTTATGAATACTGAAGAATAGTATTCGTTTCGCAGCTCTGTAAAACCTTAATTAATGAATAAAATTTAAAAGTTCATAATGAATATTATTCCTTAAAAAACCCTCTATAAAAATGCTCTGATATATTTTTTTTTTGTAAAATGATCAGAAAAAAAGTTATAACGACCAATAGAAATTTTTTCTCACATTTTCATCGATTTTCACTTATAACTTCGTTATTTATGGTTCTACGACTAAAAGTTACATGAACAAAGTTGTAGAGAATTTTATTTGCCACCAAAAATGGTTTAACATAATTTTTGTGAGATCTATAGTTTGTCAGATAAACCATAAAAACCATTTGTACCACTTTTTACAAGATGGCGGCCGTGGGACAATGGCTGCAACCCCACAAACTTGCATTTAATTTTACACTAACCCCTCCTTGATATCTAAAAAATAAAATTGCGTCCTCTGACAAATGCACGCTAAGGTCAAAAAAATGTAACATTTCAATGGACTACTATCGAACGCCAATACCTTGGAGATAACGCTACAAAATGGCGAATCACTGAACAATATGTTAAATAATATATGTTAAATAAAATGTAAAATAACTTTTAGACTAGGTAAAACTTATTACTTAAAAAAATATTATTCATTACAGTGGGATGAATGTGCATAAATTAAATAAAAGCTATTATGACCATGGATGACAAAATTATGACTAATTGTTGCCATGGTAACCGTTGTCATTGTCTGACAAATATATATTATTGTATTTATTGTTATTGTTTCTACGCGACATTGGCGAAGTAAATGGTGCCCAAATGGCACTTCTAAAAGCCATTGAATATAAGAATTGAATTGAATTATTGTTATTGTAGCAAAGACTGCTAGGCGAAATAATCCTTATAATTAGTGAACTTTTAATAAAGAAATCCTAAAAATCCTATGTGTTGCTCGTATACGTTTAAATTTTAGTGCATTTCACAATGTCAAGATGAGGTTCACAAACAAAACCATGACTACGTTCGATTGTTGTCGAAAGATCGAATAGATTGAGCATTCGACAAGTCCTTATACGTTTGGCTACCAAATTGTTATCGAAATTGCCAAGGCGTTAGCGTTTATCGAAAGAGAATCGATATGGAGCATTTGCCACTTGTCTAAGCTTTCTGTGCTATCAAAATGATTACATCATTTATGGCTGTTAAAATTTGTCTTTTCAGTCTGGTTAACTATGTATAAGATCCGAAGTCATTAAAATTAAGCATTTAATTTTAAGACTTTTTATCTAATGAGTAAGAAAGAGTAAGAGGCTATTTTTTGATTATGATATTAATCTAGCTCGTCTAGACCTAATTGGACTAAACTGTTGTACTAATATGATAAATTGGAATTGTCGTCATTTTAATTATTACAATAATTACTTACGCAATTTTACTTCTGTCTGCACTTTGCGAATAATGAAAGGCACAGGAGGGAATAGCCTTAACGATTCTTTTACTACCCTCTCTAAATATTTCAAGTCTAACAAATCTTGTTTAGTGACAGGTCGGTTAGAGTCTCCAAATATTTCGTATAACCTGAAATATTTTTTAACATAATATTAGATGTTAAAAATAAAGACTGCAATTTAGTATATGGGACGCGGCCCCTGGAGGAGTGGGTGGTATTTTCGGATAGGGGAGAGGATAGGGAGTCCAAATATATACAATTTATTTTGAGGAAACAAAAGAGTCAAAAATTATTGTGACTTAAAGTTACAACATTTCCATACATTTTTATGACATTATTGCCATTTTGACGCTTGGAAATGTCAACATGCCACTTCTAAGTGCCAAGATGATCTTCAAATAATGAGTCAGATCTATCACCGAATTTTAAATTAACGTAAGGCACTCATGATTTCTGGGGTTCTGGGTTTGAAATTAAAAAAAGACCTAACGAGAAGGCTAAGGCGGGAGCGAAGTGTAGCGAAGTCACTTAATCGGAAATAAATAATACACTTATATTAAAAAAATAGTCTACTTACGTTTATAAACTGCGTGAGTACACTTAAAACACAAAAAACGCTTAAAACTATAGTAATACTATTAAAACGAAAAAGTAGAAAGGGACCATCCATAAATTACGTCACACGTTAAGGGGGAGGGAGGGGGTCGACGAAGTGTGACATTGTGTGACAGGGGGATGGGAGGGGTCCTAGATTTCGTGACGTCACATTTCCAAATCGTAAAGTAATCGTATTTTGTTTTGTTAATTTCTTGAAATGTTTAAATTGATGTTCATGTTATAAATAATAAATAAAAAATAATTTAAATGGATATAAAATTGCAAAATATGTGACGTCACACTAGGGAGGGGGGGAGTCTCACAAGTGTGACCAGCTGTGACAAGGACGGGGGAGGGGTAAAAAAATCACGAAATTCGTGTGACGTAATTTATGGATGGTCCCAAACGAACGTACACGAAAATTAACAAAAACTAATAACTACTGGAAAATAATATGAGAAAAATAACTATGAAAAAGAGCAAAAAATATGAAAACCTAAACGTGTTTAATGAGTACAGATCGTATTCATATAAACTGTCGAACTTCGCTGTATTTTGTGACTGTAGAAAATCAATTATAATAAAACAGAAAGTTTAACAACGTTTATTGCCCGGTAATACTTTTTACAGTGACATTGGAACATGACAAATTTAAATAGAAAAGAAAAATAAGCACACGACCGCCACAAGTTAATAAAGAGGTTGAAACTGTTCATTTATAAAAATTACATTAAATATTTTATGTTTATTATTCCAACATCCTCCCTTAAACATAAATCAACCCCATCTTAGAAGCACAATAATTCAATTTTGAATATGGCGTTGCTTTGGTGAGTGCATCTGCTACCATCATGTTCGTCTGTACGTACTTCACATCAATGACCCCTCCAACAACTTTATCACGTACGTAGTGATGCCTCACATCAATATGTTTAGTCCTTGGATGGTAGCCATCAGAGCTTGAAAGTTTTATAGAACTTTGATTATCAGTGTAGATGATCATTGCTTCATTCTTGAGCAGAGGCCAAAAACTTTCTTGAAATTGTTTTAACCACATAGCCTCTTGTACACATGATGACAAAGACATATACTCTGCTTCGGTGGTAGACAGAGCAACAGTAGGTTGGCGTTTAGAATTCCAGCTGATTATTCCTCCCTGAAACAAGAATACGTAGCCAGTGCAGGAACGCCGGTCATCCTCCGAGCTTGTCCAGTCTGCATCACAGAAGCCATGAGTCATATTCTCCTCCAAATTTTGTTTATAACTCAATCTACACTCTTCAGTGCCTTTCAAATAGCGCATAACTCGCTTCAGGGCTAGCCAGTGTGACATTTCAGGTTTATTATTGTATTTACTTAACATATTTATAACAAAACTTATATCTGGCCTGGTAATTTGTGAAATATACAATAAGCAACCAATAATCTCTTGATAAGGGATTTCATGTAAGATACACGATTCCTCAGATTTTTCTTTAAATTTTGTATTAGTATCTATTGGAGTCTTAACACTTTTACAATCTGACATGCCATATTTATGTAACACTTCTTGTATATATTTCTTTTGATCTAAATAAATAACTCCTTTCTTCCTGTCTCTCTCTACATGTATACCAATACAATATTTTATATCTCCCAGGTCCTTTATTTTAAATTGTTTGTTAAGCTCTTCTTTAACATATTTTTTTGTGTCCATATTATTTGTAAATAAAATAAGGTCATCAACATATACAGCTAAAAAAAACATGTTATTGTTGTCTACAATTTTATAATAGATACAAGGATCTAACTTGTTCTGTGATAGACCCATTCCTTTCAGTGTAGAACTAAGCTTCTTGTTCCATTGCCTGCTGGCCTGTTTCAATCCATATAGAGATTTTCTCAGTCGACATACTTGCTTACCATCGCCATACAGTGGTGGTTGTATCATATAAATCTCCTCCTCTATGTCGCCTTGAAGAAAGGCTGATACGGCGTCCATTTGACAAATGTCTAAATCAAATTTAACCGCCAAGGCAAATAGATATCTCAAAGAAGCATACCTTACAACCGGTGAAAATACTTCCGTGTAATCTATCCCAGGTTTTTGTGAACAACCTTTAATCACAAGCCGTGCTTTATACTTTACTATTTCTCCATTTTCATTAGTCTTCCTCTTGAAAACCCATTTGCATGGTAAAGGACGTTTGTTATCTGGAAGAGTAGTAATTTCCCAAGTATTATTTTCTAATAAGGATTGATACTCCTCGTCCATTGCTGATTTCCAAAGTTCAGCATCAGTGCTTGACAAGGCTTCTTCAACAGTCAGTGGATCTGAAATCTGTTGAACACACATGAAATTATTGTGTTTCCGGTGAGATCTTAAAATCATATTTGTTTTAAAATTATCATCAGTACTGTCATCACTTGTACTTGGATGATAAGTTTCATCACTAGTCGTTCTATTGAACACGCAACTATCGAAAGACGTGTCCGTACTCGAGTGTGATAAGGTTTCATCTTGCGTTTCATTCTGCGGGCTATCATCAACAGATATATCATTATTTTCTGTATCTAGAGAGACATTGATAAGCTGTTTGGCAGGTATGGGTTGCAGTGTGATATTATCATTATCATTCATTGATTTTTCAATAAATATTACATCCCTACTGATTATGATCTTTTTATGTACTGGATCATACAATCTGTAACCCTTTGTATTATCGCAATATCCCACAAACACTAATTCTCTTGATTTACGATCCCATTTAAGACGATTTTGTTTTGGAATATGTACCATGGCCTTAGAACCAAAAATCTTTAAATGTGAAATGTTTGGTTTCTTACCAGTCCATTTTTCATAGGGAGTTACCTCATCCAAAACTCGTGATGGGGATCTGTTAATGACATAAGCGGCAGCGGTCACTGCCTCTGCCCAGAGTTGTTTATGCAGCTTTGCTTCAAATAACATACATTTTGCACGTTCCACCAACGTCCGGTTAACCCTTTCTGCTAACCCATTCTGCTCAGGCGTGTATGGAGTGCTGGTTTGATGTTTGATGCCAGAAGCTGCTAGAAAATCAGAGAATATTTTATTATTATATTCTTTTCCATTATCACTTCTTACTACTTTTATTTTATTTTCTAATTCATTTTCTACTTCTTCTTTAAAAATTTTAAACACCGACTTAATATCCATTTTGTTCTTGAGAAAATATACATAAACTTTACGGGAATAGTCATCTATGAAGGTTATGAAGTACTTCGCACCACCAGCAGACGGTGTCTCCATCGGACCACACAGATCAGTATGTACTATTTCTAGTAATGTTTTTGCTCTTGAACCAGAATGTGGAAACGGTAATCGTGTTTGTTTTGCTTCACAACAGGGTATACAGACAACATCCATATTTTTATTAGTTATAGTTATACCCTCAGCACATGACTCTAACCTCTTTACATCAGCCAAGTTTAAATGCCCCATTCTCTTATGCCATGTAATAATGTCTGTCTTATTTTCACATGAGACAGCATAAGCATTCCCCGTAACAGTGTTAAGTTTGTACATGTTATTGATTAGAGTTGCATTTGCTATAAGAATCTTATTGGCATTATATATATTACAACCCACATCAGTGAATTCTACTTTACAGCCATTTTTGGTTAATTGACTAACCGATAATAGGTTTGCGCTTAGCTCAGGAATATACAAAACATTTCTTACCTGGATAGGACATTTGTCTTTACAATATATGGTCTGAATGTTTACTTTACCCATACTTTGCACGGAGACTGCATCATTATTAGCCACTTTTATATGCTGAATCGGAGATGGTTGTAAATCATACATCCAGTCAGAATGTTTTGTCATGTGCATTGTGGCACCTGAGTCAATGTACCAATCATCTTTATTTACATTGCTGTAAGCTGAAAAAACTGCTGAAAAAGTATTATGGTTAGATTTCTTCACTGTGCATTGATTTTTAAAATGTCCATATTTGTTGCAATTAAAGCAGCGTGGGCCTTTTCCTTTTGGCTTGGCATTATTATTATTAGAGGTATTCTTGTGCTTTGTGAAGAATACAGAAGACTCGGAAACTTTAACCTCCTGTAAAAGTTTTGTTTTGACAAAATCTGCCGAAATTTTAATGCCGGAACTTTCCAGACCCATGATCATAGGTTTATAATTATCCGGTAAACCCGCCAGCATGAGTGTTCCCAACCATTGGTCACCTACATCGAAACCGATATTTCGTAATTTGTATGCAGTACACATAATTTTATTCACGTAGTCTTCGACGCTCGCGCAGTTATCTAGCGATGTGTTTATTAAATCTCGCAATAAGCCGACTTTTCTTGATAACCCGGAGTCTTCGAAAGCATTTTGTAGGTTCGTCCATACTTCTTTAGATGACTGTGCATTTTCAATATGAACGTAGTTTATTGGTTCCACCAACAAAATGATTTTTGACTTGGCTTTTGTATCCTTTTTTATGTCGACATCGGTGCCGGGATCGACACATTCCCACAAATCCTCATGTTCTAGATAAGATTTGACTGCAAACTTCCATGTTGAATAATTTTCCCGTCCGGCTAATTTCTCAATTTGTAAGTTAGACATAGCCATTGTACTCGGGTTGACGTTCGATGAAAAAATTCGGAAATTACTAAAATCAACGACTGTATAGTATTTTATGGCAGTAAATATAAACTTTGAATCTATTTAGGTATACGAGAGGGCCCATAACCTGTAGAAAATCAATTATAATAAAACAGAAAGTTTAACAACGTTTATTGCCCGGTAATACTTTTTACAGTGACATTGGAACATGACAAATTTAAATAGAAAAGAAAAATAAGCACACGACCGCCACAAGTTAATAAAGAGGTTGAAACTGTTCATTTATAAAAATTACATTAAATATTTTATGTTTATTATTCCAACAGTGACTACCCACAAAAAATACTGAAAATTATTCACAAATAATTAAATCAAATAATGGTTTAGAAAATGTTGCTAAATGTAAATTAATTGTATAACTCAATATTTTACATAAATAAAAACTCGTAAATGCATGCATGAATTGAAAATAACATATTTCTTTTTTAAAATCTTAGTAATCTCTTCCTCAAAATATTTTTTTTATATATTTGAACTCCCTATTACCTCCCCTATTCAAAAATACCACCCACTTCTCCAGGAGCCGCGTCACATAAACTTGTGCCAAAATGAAATACTATTTTGTTAACTACATTCAAATTGAAATTAAAGGATAATATTTTGTTACTAGTAAAAATACATTTATTTAATCCTGTTCTAAAATTACATAGTACTATACAATTTAGTTTTCATGTAGCACGTTTTCACAAATGATATTCCAACATATTATACTTTTGCAATAGTACAATATGAAATGATACAAACCGAGTGCAGTACAGATCATTCTACTGTCAGTCTGAATATTCTATAAACATATGTATGTATATGTTACAGTCACAACTCTTTCGTGGTCAAAACTACTTTTGACTAAAAAAAAAAAAGTAGTTTTGACTGCAGGCTTTGGTCAATAGCAGTTTTTACTGGCATATTGGTCAAAACTCTTAAAATTATGGCACTCGCCGCCCGCTACCGCGGCACGCTCGCTTCGCTCGCTCTGCTCGTGCACTGTGGTCACTGTTCTAACCTAACCTAGAAAGAAAAAAGGGGTTCTTCCGAGTAACCTTCAACCTACTTACCTTCTTAACTTTCTAAGAGTTTTGACCGATATGCCAGTCAAAACTGCTATTGACCAAAGCCTGCAGTCAAAATTACTTTTGACCAACCTCTTTAGCCAAAAGTAGTTTTGACTAAAAAATAGTTTTAACTGTAACATATACATATTATGTAAGCCGAAAACAGCCAAACGAATGGACGAATGAAATGAAATACCAGTGTAAAAGTAACTTTCATAAGTAATAAATACAATCAAATATTAACTTGTATTGACTGACTACTTACTCTTCATAGACTTTATCTTGTATTTTTGGATATTTGGCCAACAACAACAAAGTGTAACCAGTGGCTACTGCAGATGTATCCGTGCCTGCTATAGTCAAAGTAAGAATTTCTTCTCGCAATTCCACATTATTGTAGCCTTTGTCACCACCAGATGAAGATATTAATAGGTCAAGAAAAGTTTTGTTTTGATATTCACCTAGATCTACGATAAAAAAACAGTTTTAACATTCGAGTAAATAATAACGGTTATTACATACTGATACTCTTAGAAACTCTCATTTATGGGCATACATCTTTTTCATAACGATACATTGCCAATCACTTAACAAAAATATACCATAAGGAACAAATTAGTTTAAATTATTATTTTTCTTATTAAAATTGACCTAAAATCACAGTTTAAAAAATTGGACGTCTGTTTCTTAGTTCAGGCAAATCAAGACACGCGGTAGCGTGTCCAGCCATGTTCATGCCACAGAACTGGCAACGCAGCACCGTGTGTATATTTAAACGAACCATTTGGAGCCACTTTTCACCTCGTAATAACTCAAAATCTATTTAACATAAATACATGGAATTTGGTTCATTTATTAAATCTCCGTAGATTAACTAGAATCCCCAATTTCAGAAATACATCTTAAACGGTTATTGAATTTTAATGTCTGAAAATCCGTATTTTTATTACTTACTGACTGACATATAGTAGTAAAATCTAACCCACTTCCAGATGACCTAGAAAGTTAAAATTTAGTGTCCAGATGGGTAATCGTGTGCATACAAAGGGAAAAATCCGAAAACAGTAATTTTTAAAATTCGAAAAAAAATAAATTTAATATTTTTTTAACACCTTGCGCCTTCCAAAACATAATAGTAATAGCTTAACACCTAGTGCCTTTTGAAATATAATATCAATTTCAATCATAGTAATAGCAAAAACTTTTTCTTCCTCAGGAGAAAAGGTTCCATGATGATTAAATTACATTTTCCTATTCCGCCTTATCCACTAACGAATAGCAGTAATAATAATAGTAGCAAAATTATCAAAAGAAAAGAATAAATTTACATGTCACTTTGGAATTATGAATAGTAATAGTTTCTTTACAAAAAGTCATGATATCCTATCAAAAACATAAATGTGAAAATGAGAGCCAAGTTCAATATTAAGAATAAGTGTGGTTGTTAACTTCACCGATAAAAGAATTGAGATTCAAATGGGTGCCAAGTTCTGTAGATAATCCTGAATTTTTTTCATGACAACATACAACATTCTAAAATAAATTTAAAACATACTTTCTTGTTTTTTTTTTCTGCTACAAAAGTGCTATTTAAATATAGAACTTATTAAATTTGAACAGTCGAAATATTTACAGAGAATAGATAACTTAGGGTAAATTGAAGTTCAAGATTTAACTTGGCTTGTTTTTACTTATATTTATCTTACATTTGGCCATTCACTTGTATCTTCTTTATGCTATACGCAAGTTACTGTTTTTATATTGTAAGGTCAACATGCCTCTTCTTAAAATTAAGTTTACTAATAAAAATTAGTCATTTTCTCCCCTTTTCACGTTTATGTTTTTGATGGGATAATATTCAACGAATACGTCTGGACAGTTTTCAATGAGACTAGATTATTAGATATCTACTGTGTAATAAGATCTCAATTAATACCATAGTTAAGTTTAATTTAAATCGAAATAAAATATAGTATGAATTTGTTCTACACGATGCTTAACTGTGTACATCACATTTTTTTTTTTTTAATATGTTGGGACATTAACACACAGCACTAAGTAGTTCTACCGTAAGCTACGAGGCTTGTGTTATGGATACCAGATAGTTGATACACTACACATATATAACTTAAAATACATACATATTATAAATATAAACACCCATGACTGGAGTACAAACATTCGTGCTCATCACACAAATGAATGCCCCCAGCGGGACTCGAACCCGCGACCGCTAGCACAGCAAGTAGAATGACTACAAAGTGAGCCAAACATGTCGTCATTTAGTGGTTGTGGACTAAATAGGAAACAATACGGACCTCACCAGAGACAAAATCTGAGACAAATAAAATAATAGTTATTTCATAATACTTTCTTAGAGTCTAGTCTCTCCCATGACCATGATTGCTGTAAAGCAGCGGTCGGCAACCTTTCAGCAGGCAGGGGCCACAAGGTGGCAATATCTAGTAAAGGCGGGCCGCACTTGTGAGAGCAAAAAAAAAACCAAGCATATACAACAAAATATGTCAACTACAACATTCAATGTGACAATTCCTAAAATAACTCTTAAATGCTTATCTGTGAGACGAAAAACATATTTATTTTTTCGGTAATTACAAATTCAAAATACTCAAAAAGCATAAAAAGTTTTCTTTATAAAACAGTCACGGGCCGCGGGCCGCATGGAGGCAGCTCGCGGGCCGCATGCGGCCCGCGGGCCGCGGGTTGCCGACCGCTGCTGTAAAGCATTCGAAACGTCGGGAACCAAAAATCAAAATAAATCCGCGAAATATTTCGAAAAGACAGTTTTATTTAATAGTTATTTCATTGCTAAAACAGTATTATCTGTGCATATAGCAAAAAAACGAAACATTTAAATTCAATACGCACTATAATGATTGTCGGCTTCAGATTGGAATTTTTTATATTGACTTATTTCAGCACGCTTCTTTACGATGACCTAAAACAGTGCGAGAGATTATATTTATATATAAACACTAGCGGCTCACCCTCGCTTCGCTCGGGTTCGTCGCTGGGTAGGTTTTAAATAGATATAAACAGTTATTAGCCAGCATTAGCCATATAAATTTTAATTTTTTTTTTTCGTTAATTTTTTAATTTTTTCTCTTTATTAAAACCTTCTGTGAACCTTAAGGAACATACGAAAAAAAATCAACTTAATGGTATGGTAATTAGGTTCTAATTGACTTTTAAGTATTATTACGAATCTTTTGTATGGGAATATAGAAAAGTGTTGTTTTTAGACTTTTTAGGCAATTTTTTTAAATTTTTCTCTCCGTAAGGACCATCTTCGTACTTCAAGGAATATTATAAAAAAAGAATTAGCGAAATCGGTTCAGCTGCTCTCGAGATTTGCGCTTAGCAACACATTCAGCGATTCATTTTTATATTATAGATGTGGCTATTGTTTTAATTACTTCTTTTTCTCTTCTGATGTTATGTTAAGAATTACTTACTTCGTCAGTAAAATCGTGCAGAGTTTTTATAGTCTTTTGATGCAAATTGTACTGTGGAAAAAATTTAAACAGCCAGTCTGGTTGCAACCACAATTTGAAAATTCTTTCACACACGAGGTCAAGCATTATATTCATTGACGTCAGAAAAGAACAATTTGAATCATCTTGAGAGTTTATTTTCACACCTAACGCAGTTTCTGTAAATTAGAATTTCTTTTAAACATTCTTTATCCTATTTTCTCACTTCTCTCTTAATGTAATTAGGTTTATATATAATACGACAATTTAAAAATAATAAAAGAATTTTAAAGAAAAATTAATTATCTTCACAAAGGTAGGTGTTATTTTTTTTAGTAAATACGTAATATATTAGCCATATAAAGTCCAAATATTATTTATTATGACTGAGACGTAACCATTTTTTTTTTTGATATCTAACAAATATTGATCACCTATTTATTCCACCGGTGGATTAACTTTATAAAAACAATTTATTACAATTAGGAACCCTAAACAGACATTGATCAAACTTCGACCATGATGGTTAGCCAGATATTTAATTAATAAAGGAAAGACGATAGATCTCTAGTCTACTAAAACCATGATGCTTAAGTAAATTTATGTAATTCAATACTGATGGACGACAACCCACAGACTAAACTGGTTTTATTATATATCTAGAAGTCAATCAAGAGAGGTACTATATACGATGATAATGATTTCCTCCCACCGATATCTCAAGCACGGTAATGGTATATACAGTATTCCACAGGGGCGGCTTTACCTATAGTGCAGGGTGTGCAATGCACACGGGCGCAGGGTCTGAGGGGGCGCCAAGCGCCGCTCGCGACACCTCGGAACAGCATGCGTCGTTCGCGGCGCCGCCGACGCTCTCAAAGACCCTGCGCCCGTGTTATGGCCGACACCGGGCGGCGGTAGAAAAGCAAGGCGCGCCTAGGTTACAAAGTTTGGCAGCATTTGTCTATAGCTTTAGAACGTCTTGAAAAGAGCTCACTTATGTATGTCTCGTAAAAAACTAATTACATTGAGAACGGTTATTTTATGTAAAAGAAAAGATGGGAGGTTTCTTGAACAACGTTGAAATTGGACGGGAAAAATACGGATGGCAGTACTTGAACGAATAATCAAAATAATTTATTTTTTAGCGAGGCAATATCTGGCGATTTGAAAAAAAATTACGATTGTGATAATAGTATTTTTTTAAAGCTGGTTGATAATAGCTCTAAATTTGATAATGTGCTTACAGAACACATTGCCCTTATTCAAATATCAGAATCACGCCTAACTCATTATCTTGGCCATAATATTTAGAATAAAATAATACGATTATTAGGAGAGAGTAAAAAAAAATAGTTTTGAAATTGAAACAATCCAAAAATAAGTTTATCTGAATTCTTTAATGTGTGCGCTATTGGGGAGCTCATTAAAAGCACGAAAACTGTAGCAAAAGAAGTCGAGGCAATAGCAGAATTTTTCCGCACTCTCCCGCTTTCGCGTTCGTAGAAGGCTTTTTAATTATAAGGCAGAGGGTGAACCGATAACAGATGCAAAAACAAATTTTAAAATAAATTTTTACAAATATCTATTAGATACCGAAATTACCGAGTTCGACAAACGGTTTTAACTTTTAAATCAAAATAACGGAATTTGGATCAATATAATAATATTTTTTTTTGCCCCCGCGGAGTTTTCTCTTTGTATATTGGGGGATCGTTTTGGTACGAAATAAAATTAATTCTGTCCAAATTTGAGCTTTTTATCTGAAGCCGTTATCGATATATTCAAAAAACCAATTTTTTCGATTTTATTTTTTTCCATAGTAAAATTGAAATTTGATAAGCGCCGATTTTTTATTAATACTTACGAGTAATGGCATGAAAAAAAATTATGATTCCCAGATCGAAAGCCAATTTTTAAGAAAAAAAAAAATAAAAATAAAATTATTGTTTAGACCGTATTTCTGAAAAGTGCCTACTTCCAAATTTTGTCAGGAAATGTCTTCTGTACTCCTTTATACTCAGGATTTTTTTCAATTTTTTCGATGTGGTGGAAAAATGTGAAAAAAATTATTTTTTTTTATCTAACATTCCAATGAACTAATATTATACTATAAATACATAAAAAAACTATTTTTCGACCAATAAAGTTAAAAATTTTTACCTAATACTTTATCATTATCAACCTTCTTTTTATTTGTATTCTGGTTTTTATTTTGTTTACGCAGCGGTTGCTTAAACATGTTAAAATTAGACTTGCAACGAATATTCGGCTACTATTCGGTATTCGGCTTATTCAGCTACTTTTATGCTATTCGGCCGAATACCGAATATCTAGATACTATTCGGCCGAATACCGAATGCTTCAGTAATATGTTTTGCTGTAATCAGATAATAATAGGGACTATGCGTTTAATTAAAAGAAAGGTGAATCTTTTTTTTTAAATCTTAATTGCTTGTGATTTAAGCCTATATTAATATTTTTTATATAATTTCTTTTTGATTAAGAAAATAATTCTTAAAAAGTGCAAAAACAGGTGGGAAATTTAAAGTAGTTGAAATGCAACGCCATTGGTCAGACCGAATATGCCGTCAAAGTATTATCATAATAGAGCGATTAGCGATTTTGTCGCTTATAAATTGAGTCGTCATTTCTGTTTATACCATACTGTGACGTCACGCCAAGTGCGAATGGCTAGCGTAAAGTATCCGTAACGGTATGATATTTAAAAAAAATATACAATACTAAATTTTACTTTTTTCGAGCTGGATATATTGTTTTTTTAACAGTTATAAAACAATGTAAGCTATTACATAAAAAACAAAAAAAATAATCATGCATATTCCCTATGGGTAAAATGAAAATATTGATTTATGTTATAATCATATATTTTTCTTATAATCATTAAAGTAGTCATAAGTATATAATCACCTTTTTTATTACAAAAATTAACAAAACAAAAAAAAAACTATCAAACAAATGTCTATGCACTTGCATTATCATAATTAAAATTTAGAAGAAGAAGATTATGATGCAAAAAAAACTATTTTTTCTGCATTTTCAGGCAGTAGTTTACTTCACAATCCTAGATTCAGACAAAAAAGGCTCAGAATAAATACTACTTCCTGGCGCTAAACAAGAAACAAATACGTAGATACAAATTTTTCCGCCACGTGCTGGCCGAATACTTTTGCCTAATATTCGGCTATTCGGCGAGAAAGCCCGCCGAATATTCGGTATTCGACGTATGGCCGAATATACTATTCGTTGCAAGTCTAGTTAAAATCACACCTAGTATTATAAAAGTCCGATCTCGGCATATCCATTCCAAGCATACCGTTGTTTCATTGATTAATTAATTATCGGCCAGACAAGAATGAAATTTCTGGTATTAGTCGATATTGTTGTGATTGTGTTAATGGAAGGCGTATTATTGGGTGCTGCTGTCACATTGCAGCGATTATATACTATGTTTCGCATGCTTGATATTTGGCTAATGTTGTAATAAGTCAATGTTGTAGTAAATGAAGGTAGTGACGATTAGTGACGAAGATTAACTGACATCTTCTCTCGGTCAAAAATATTTATTTATGTACCAGCATTTCCCGCGGCTCCGCTCGGGTTCAGATGATCAAAACCAAATTCTTAGGTTTTACACATTAGTATACTCTTACATTATACATTACTTTCATTGCGCACCGCATGATTGGTAAATAATGGCAAAGATTGACAATGCCACAAAGGTTCCTCCGATAAATTGAACTTTTTGTTTTAGCAATAACATTTATGTATGTCTATACTTCTGTTTTGTTAGTTTTTTTAGTTTTTCACGATAAACTCTCAAACGACGGAATTAATTTTAATCATTTTTTACTAATAGACAGCTATAGATTAGTTTAATATATAGCTGATTATTTAAATTACATAATGATTACTTTTCTTAATTAGCGCTAGTTAGTAATATTTTCCAAAACGATTTTCAAAAGAAAGTGTAATAAGTAAATAATTCTAAGCAAATACTTTTTATTATTTCATATGGCTCGGCTAATATGATTAAAGTCGTAAGCATTTTATTGTGTCCTTTAAACCTTTAGCTTCCAAGAAAAGGTGTCAAGAAAAAGTGAAAAAGTTGAGGTATAACAGTTCCTAAAATACTTTTTCATAGTTTTTGAGATATGAAATATTTTTAGTTACCCGCTTTGGCAGTTTAACAGCCATAAACTTGTTTTCCATAAAATGTTATAAAATAATATAAATTAAACTTATTTTTACGGTTGATAAAATGAGTCAATATTGTGGAAACGTAAATATTATTCGTATTTATTTTAGTGTTAACCATACAAAACACGTAAGTAAGAAAAACAACATAGCATTTTGCTATACGAAACCTAAAATGCGCGAGTTGGATTTGCATTTGCCCAATTTTTACATTAAAAGATTAAAAAACATTAACATTATTTACTAAACAATAAAAATTTACAAATATTCTCATTTGAAAATTGTTTCGGCCAACAAAATATTACTAATATGTTACTAATTTATAATGCCAAAAAGTTTGTTTTATTAAAAATTTAAGCACAGGCAGGGCCGCGGGTAATTTAGTAGTAATTATAGTAAAGTCATAGAAAGTACTGTACATTTTTTTTTTGGATAAAACTGCGTATTTTAAAAACACATGGCGACATATATTGTCAAATAGCTAAATAACAAATAAATTTTCATTAAAATAACTATTTTAGTGAATAAAATAGCGCTGTTAATATTTCTTTTAAGATAAGTTTTTTTTTAATAGTTTTAACATAATATATAAGTAAGTTACCTTGCTAAAATATTAATAGCATCATCGTGCTTTTACTTTAACCAGTTTTTGTATTTTTTCTCAGAAATGAGATATTTTCCTGCGGTAAAAAGAATCATATTTGTTGACCCGGATAACCTGCTATTACCATACAACATTTCATAAAAATCCCTCTAGTGGTTTTTCTGTGATGCGGTCACATACAGACAGACAGAAAAAATTCTAAAAACTATAGATTCGGGCTCTATATCGCTAATAATGAATATTTCAATAAGATTTTCCGAAAAAATATTGAATTTAGGAGTTCGGCTTAGTTACAATTTTATTGTATGTATAGTTACTAATTTATGAAGCGAAAAAGTTTGCTTTACTGATAATTTAAACACGGGCGGAGCCGCGGGTGATTTAGTAGTAATTCTAATAAAATCGAAAAAGGTCATATCTGTACATTAATTTTTTTGGGATTAAAACTATGTATTTTAAAAACACATGGCGTCATCTATTGTCGAATATCTAAATAACACAAATAAATATTAATTAAAATAACTATTTTAATGGATAAAATAGCGCTATTGCTAATTTACTTTTCAAGATAAGCTATTTTTAATAGTTTTTACTATATTTTTAGTAAGTTACCTTGCTAAACTGTTTACAGATAGTATCATCGTGGTTTGTTCCAACCAGTTTTTGTATTTTTTCTCAGAAATGAGATATTTTCCCGCGGTAAAAAGTATCCTATATGTTGACCCGGATAACCAGTTATCATCATACCAAATTTCATCAAAATCCCTCCAGTGGTTTTTCTGTGATGCGGTAACAGACAGACAGACAGACAGACAGACAGACAGACAGACAGACAGACAAACAAAAATTCTAAAAACTATAGATTCGGCCTCTGCATCGACAATAATGTCTATTTCAATAAGATTTTCCAAAAAATATTTAATGTACAGATTCGGCTTAGTTAGAATTTTATAATATGTATAGATTTTTCTATCAATAATGAAATATTAGTTCACTGCAATGTAAGATAAAAAAAATGTTTTTAATTTTTTCACTTTGTTTCACCACATCAAAAAAATTGAAAAAAATCCTGAGTATAAAGGAGTACAGAAGACATTTTCTGATAAAATTTAGAGGTGGACACTTTTTAAAAGTACGATCAAAAAAAAAATAATTTTAGTTTTATTTCTTTTCTTAAAAATTGGCTTTCGATCTGGGAATCATAAAACAAAAAAAAATTCATGCCTTTAATTCGTAAGTATTGGTAAAAAAATCGGCGCTTGTCAAATTTCAATTTTATCATGGAAAAAAATAAAATCGAAAAAATAGGTTTTTTCAGATATCTTGATAACAGCTTGAGATGAAAAGCTCAAATTTTTACAGAATTAAATTTATTAGATACCAACACGATTCCCAAAGTACGAAGAGAAAACCCCGCGGGGGCAAATTTCATATGTATATTCGGCTATACCCGTTGTGCTTTTTAATTCTTGTAACCCCTTCCTTCCTAAAAAATACTTTTTATTCGTGTGTTTACATTTGCACCCGAATTTCCATTCACTAGTAAAAATATATAAGGATTCCATTTTGACCGCGCGCCTACTTTAGTAGCGCCTTTTTTGCCCGTGTGCCCTAAAGGGCGCCAGGGAATTGCTTGCACACGGGCGCTACATGGGCTAGAGCCGCCTCTGGTATTCCATCTTCATACAAACGGTCAAAAATCGAGTTATACCTACGCGCCTCGAGTTCGGTATACACTCGGTAGACAATCGTACAGGGCTGATCGTATAATTGGATACGAAAATTGTATAAGATGGTTATGTTATGTAACTTTTATAATTGGATACAAAAATAAACATTTTATTCCTCATGTAACTTCGCTAATGTCAAACAAAAATGTATCGAGACATTGTATGTTTTAAAATTAAAAATTAATTAATTAAATTAAAAATAAAAATTAAAGTATTTTTATTTAAACTGTTTATCCGAATGCGGATATTTTATACTATTAAATTTAGCAATAAAGTTTTTTGTACATCTTAGTCGAGGCGCAAATATTTCCCAATCTCATAAAGGTTACATACCACCCTTATAAATTTGAGATTTTTTTAATTAAATCTACTAATATATTTTTAAATAGAAAATAAAATATTTGCAATTACAAAACTAGAAAGAAACTCAAGATGAAATTAAAATACTGCAGGCAGGCAGCCCTCTCGCGTGGTTACGTACCGCGCGGCTGTAGGTAATTATTTCAAGGACAGGGCCGAGTTACAATACTGTATGTATAACATTACCGTGTCTCAAGTGTTCGTGTCGATACCAGTGCAAAGAGCATTGGTACTATTCCTTTCACTCTCAAATTCCTATGAGGTGATAATTCGAAACCAGCAGTGAGAGATCAGGTGCAGGACCGATGGCTTTACATACCTCCGAGGCACGGAGTTGAAATACCGTCAACTTCCTAACCCCAGGCTGTTATTGGGACTTTCTTAACGGAAAGACTTAATAGCTAAACTTGGCCCGACCCGAGACTCGAACCTGGCATTTTCGGATGTGTAACCGTATTTGCTAGCCATTACATCGCGAAGGCAGAAACTCTACTATTATACTCGTATATACCTTAAAGATTTATATAAAAAAAGAAATTTTGAATGGCGGTTCGTAATTTTTAAATTAAGAAATATAGACATTTAGGCTTATGCTTATCATATATTTTTTTATGTAACTTTGAAATTATTTTTATTTAAGCAAAGGAAATACATATAACATTTAAAAAAAAACTATCTTTTCGGATAATTTCACGGATTTATTTAGATTTTTGGTTCCCGACGTTTCCAATGCTTTACAGCAAACGTGGTCACGGGAGCGCCTAAGGTTTTAGACATCTCAAACGCGTTATATAATTGTTACAAACAGTGCCTACCCACAATTTTACAAAAATGATTTCAAAAATTCATAAATGGCACCAGAGTAATATTTGTTTGATTTTAATTCTAAACATTAAAAAAAAATTATAATTAAATACAGTAATATTATTTATTTAATTTTAGCTGTTAATATTATAAATATTACAATTATTTAAAAAAACTTTATTAATTAATAATATTATTTATTGTTGCTATTAAGTTATAATATGTATAACCACCAAGAAAATTAAAAAATCAAAATATTTATTATTGATTTAAGCAATATTATTGTTTTATATGTAACCAAAATCCGAGAAGATAGTTTTATTGAAAATGTCATATATTCGCGTAAATCTAAAAAAGTATTATTTGAAATACATTGAAATTAGAATTTAATTGTATGTACAGAACAATTCGTTTCTTATATTGCGGACGGGAAAACCCATCGGGCTCACCTAATAATCACTTAGTCAAACTAATTAGCTTTACCATGGTGCGAAGTATTACATCTATGTATTATATATATTATTATTAATGCTCCCAATATAGTTAATATTATATACATATAATATTACCTACTTACCGCCTACTGAATCCAATGCGTAAGTAGAAATATACGGCCAAATGCTAAACTTTCCTTTACCTTGTTGACTAACTAACTTTTTCACCAATTTCTGACTGTTCTCAGAAAATATTGTGACAAATTGGTCTATATTTTTTGGAGTAAACACGGGTATTAAAATTTTACGCCGTCGCCTCCATATGGGAACTATAAGAAAATAAAATTTATTCACCCGAAGCATAGAATGAATGAAATGAATGAAAATCATGAAACAAATATAAATGCTAATTAGTTATATTATTTATACTCGAAAAAATAATTACCTGGTGCAAATATGCCGCCATTGCCAAGGACCTTTCTAAGGAACCTGTGTAAATCATCTTTTTCTAAGCATGTCTTTAATATCACTTCTATGTCCATGGGATTTGTGACCACTAAAAATTAATAAGGAATATAGATTTTTGTTAAAATAATTTTATATTGCTTACATTATACCTATACTTTAAATTTAAGTGAGAATTCAATCGAAAGAGATTCAACGGTATACGGCGGTTGGGAAGCAAAAATTATAATTGGTTTTTCATATACTGCAGTATGTCAAAATGAAGGTTTCTACCAGTACGCTTATTTAAATTATTAAAAATTATAATGTTATAAAACGAAAATTAACAAATAATGTAAGATACTTCATTGCCACATTTTTTGTTTAAAACCTTCTCGTCCGTGACTATGATTGAGTGCAAAACATCCGAAACGTCCGGAACCATATAATATAAAATAAAAGCTCACGAAATCCGGAAAGATAGTTTCATTAAAACTGTCAAATATTCGCATCAATCTAAGAAATGTTATAGGATTATTTTCTTTCTCTATTGCTTAAAGTTTACTTGCGAAATCGCATTAGACTTAAGGAAATCCCGGAGCTAATATAGCAATGAACGAGATATATATTTTTTATATAGATAGCCGACTTTGATCCAAAGTGTTTTTGTATAGCGCCCGTGTACGGAAATGTGAAGTTTGGCTACACCCCTGCAGGGTGAATCGACGATTTGATGTAAGGAATAGGGAGGCATTGGATATGAGTGGAACAAGACAGTGGCATATCATGAAAATTTTCAGGTAATTCTACACTTTAGTAATAGGCATTTATTGAACTAATACTATAATAAAAAGTCCATTAACTTTATATTCTATTTAATATTATCAAAAGTGTGTGGATATAAAATAGAGAACGAAGATTATCGGAATCCAAAAGAAGAATATGTATAACTTCTCGGCTGGCTACAGCAATAACAACAATAATAGACTTAAAGGGCACTAGAGAGAAAATCTAGCTAGAATGTATGCTGATATGTCTATTATACAAACGAAGTTTTTGCTTGAGTTTGTGAACGTGCTACACTCACCCCCAAAAATAACAGTGCTACTGCTTTTCATAACATCCTGTTAAAATCCTGTAAAGAGTCAGAAATAAATAAGGAACAATATATAGGTTTATTGATACAGTGATACAATGGATGAAGCAGTTCACTACTCTGTAAAATTCCTCAACAGTGTTAACCTACCACGCCTCCTTTCTCATAGACTCTTCCTTAAGCTTGGCACATCTGTAATTAATAAGCCACCAAAGCTATGTAACGGGACTAGACAGCAAGTACTCCATTAAAAATTATAGTATTCACTGTGTTTGCTGGATTTGCTCAGGGGGAATCAGTAATCATACCTTGAATACCACTGATAATCTCTGACTGCGCCTTTTAATTTTATCTATTGTAATTCCTCTTCAAAATTTGCTTTGAAATGATCACTAATAATTACTCATACTCAGGGCCAGTCGTTAAAAGTAGCAGGCTTAGACTTAAGAGAGGATTGCTTCTTACACGGATATTTTAGCAGAACCCAGAACCAGAGATAGAACCTCCATAAATGTGGTGTACAAAGAAGTTCGTAATTAAATTCACATTCCGTGTTCTTGACTTTTTAATGTAGACTAAGTAAAGTGATAACATAAATATACACATAATATTACAAATTCGATACGACAACATATAAATTCAATGGAAATTAAAACAGAGCAATTTTTTTCGTATATTATAACGAACTAAGAATGGCACTTTATATATGCATGTAACGTAAAAAAGGAGGGGAAGAAGGGAGAATCTAAGTTTCAGGGGTACATAACATTGGGTCTTTAAAAATAACGTAGATCGTTAGTTAAAAGCCTATATTAACCGAGTTATATGATTCTGAAGTGGTAATTATTGTGTGCGAGTTGTATCATTGTACTCTATTCCTAGACTTTGGAAAGACAAAGTAGAAAATGTTCAAAAAATAGAGGTAGTGGAGCTTGCTAAATAATTAAGCGAAATTTAATTTACAAAATATACGTTAAATGTCTTTTCAGAGCGTCTGACATTTTGAGTTACGGTCACTAAGACTAAACCAGTTTTTCATAGTATCTTTAAGAAATAACATGAAACGCGAACTTATTTTTGCACATAATAAAGTACGTACCTATTCGGAAAACGTAAAAAAATAACGTAGGTAGGTAATCAAAATCATACATTTGTATTCACACATTTAAAAATCATTATAGCTAACAAATTTATAACATAAAGCCAAAGAATTTGTTTTTTTTTGCAGTTTTACCGCGAGCGAAGGCGCTGGTTCTATTAGTAACTTAAATTTAAGTACTTACAAAAGTAAAGTATATGATTTAACCATCCTCTGATCAAACCATCATGCTGTATCGATTCGTAACAAAGTCGTTGTAAGTTGTACATGACATCTGGAAGTAGCGTAAAGCATTTATTATTACAAGCTTTTATTTAGTTTCACTTGTTGGGGATTGTGTAATGGAATCTTGCAAGTTAAATTTTGCCTACTTCCCAATCTCTGATTGAGCTGAAATTTGGCACACTAGTTTGGTTCCCGAGACAATGTAGGGTTATTTAAATGCCGCTGTTTTTAATCCAATACGGCGGACTTTACAAAATGGCGACTCATCGTTTCCATAGTAACCTTATGATATGGGCATCAAATGAAAGGGCTTGATGAGCGAAAGATAATAAGCAAAGGGACGTCTATGTTTTTATGCACCACCATGATTTGTATATTAAATGAAAGGGTTTACTGAGAATATGGAATTGTAAAAATAACATTTATAAAATTAAGCTATTATTTATATGCTCTGAAAAGAAAAAAAATAACTTTAATTAAAATAAAACCCATCAATTTATTACATTACATAATTTATATGACATCAAAGCTTGTAGCGAGATTTACCTGCGTAGATAAATAAGAAACAAAATGTTGAAAAATAGTGTGTTTTTATAAAAAAAAAAAACAAATGTTTAATTTTTTTTTATTTACTTACTATTAATTTATCCTAATAAAATCCTATATTTTTAATTCTAATTCTTAATGAGTGATAGTTCTTTAGTAAAGGAGTAATACAGTAGTCACTAATAATTAACGCATTATAAAGAGTAATGATTAAATAATCAATTTAATTCTATTTATACATTGCGATTTACACATATACATAGTATCTAATTTTAAAATTTTGAAAATATAATAAATAAAAAAAAATCACACAGTAAGATACTGCACCGTTAAACGTAGATTATTAGTCTATCTAATAATAAACTTTTCAAACTCACTGACTGGTATTGAAATATTAAGAGCCTATCACAAAATGTACTGAGTTCGATGGTATTGAGTTCGAGCGGCCGACGCGTCGCTGTTTCTAGCGTTTTTTGCAGTTGTAATTATTTCTACGTAAAGTTTTATAAGAAATTATAAAAAAAAAAAGTATGTAATTATGTTTTTTTTGAACTGACGCATATTCTGGTGTAAATTTTACTTAATAATATTGATGTTGTAGGCATATATTTACAGATAATTCTGAACGTTTTTAATAGTTTTTAAGATTTTGAAAAGGATTTTTTTATAGAAATCCAATACATATTTTCAAATTCAGAGGCCGCTTTAAACTCAACCACTATATACGAGATATTATTAAATATATTTCATTTCGTTTGCTTGGTATAGTATTTCAATCCATGAGCTTGAAAAGTGCCGTCGCGCATTTTATTAAAAAATTGCTTCGGAATTTTGGCTTTATTTCAATTAATAATGAAAATTCGCGAAAAGCGGGGTCGCTATGAACTTTATTAATAACTATTCTCCACCATACAAAAAGCAAAATTGTCGAAGAGTTAAATTTCTCTGAATCAGAACACCAAAGATGGGCATTTAATTGGAAAATCACGGTCATAATATAATAGGCCTCTTAAAGTGTGTGAATGAATGAATAAATGTAAATAATGAGCCCAATAAAAATAAAAATAAAATGTATAAATATACAAAAATAATTACCATTACGTTTCTTAGAGAAAAATGTGTTATGTTTATTAAAAACTAGCTCCTTACCGGAATCATACATTTTTGCGGGATAAAAAGCTATTTCAGACTATAATTTATCTCTGTGCCAAATTTCATCCAGGTCCGTTCAGCCGTTTTGGCGTAATTGAGTAACAAACATCCAAACATACAAACATCCGTCTAAACTTTCACAATTATAATATTAGTACTCTATATATGATCTGTGATATTAGTAAGATGATATTCGTTTTAAGAACATCAATTTTACCTCATATTAAACGTTATATAATGTTGAGTTCTATTTAAGGTTTAATTTTTTTCACAATTGGAATGTTTAAAAATCATGGCTCAACACGAGCCATAAAGGGTAAATGTAAACTTTAATAATAACTTCTTAACTAAAAAGTTACACTACTTTCAAACATAATCTTAAAAGAAATTAATCATTTAATTCCCTGAGGTAACTTTTTTTCTCTCTGGAACTTTTTACCCATTTATTGTCACCAAGTTCTATTCATTTAAAAATAATGACATCCATACATATAATAAAATTGTAGAGGTCGAATGTCTGTACATAGAAAAAAATGCTAAAAACGGAGTCAGGGAATGTAAGAAAAGAAATAGAACAAATCCGGTTTTTTTAATGTTTTTGTTTCTCTGTCTGTTTGTCAGTTTGTACGGGCTAATCTCCGAAACTGTTGGACCAATTTAAATGAAATTTTGCACGGTGATACTTATATAGATTAGTACATAAAAACTACTGATTGGATTTTAATGAATCTTTACAATAATATAGTTTATACACCAGAATAACAAGTAGGCTACTTTTTATTCCGGAAAAATATATGGTTCCCGTGGGATAGATTTCTTTTTGTTTGCCTAGAAGCGAACCCAAACGCGAGGCGAGGATGAGCCGCTAGTAATACATAATATTTAAAAAATATATATATTTTCTACTTTTGATTTTTAAATGACTTTAAAAAAGGAGGTTCTCAATTCATCGGAATCATTTTGTTATGTATGTTCACCTATTACTCGAAGACACCTAAAACGATTTGAAAAATCGTTTTTCAAAGGGTGTACTTTCCAGGTGATCCCATTTAAATTTCTATCGAAATCGGTCGAGCGGTTTTTAAAAAATCGAATATGTTATAAAAAAACTTTCTTCTTACAAATTACCTACTTATTAAGTCTAAACTAAAAATCGAAAAATAAAAACAAAAAAAAACCACTTCCAGGCACTTAAAAGTAAAAAATAACTAAACGGAGGTTTTCATATTTTAAAATAGATACCTAATCAGATATTTTCGAAGTCGGTACCAGACGACAATGCTTTAAGATATGAATATCTAATAGATAAATATAACAAGGTATGAACGCTAATTATAGTTAAAATTTTATACATCAATTTGTGATGTATTTATACATATCGAAATAGATTTGTTTTGCTTTGCATCGGCTGTCACCGACTTCGAAAATATCTGATTAGGTATCTATTCTAAATGAAAACCCTCGTTTAGTTATTTTTTACTTTTTAGTGCCTGAAAGTCGGTTTTTAATTATTTTAATATATGTATAAATATTATTTTCAATATATTTAGAATCTTCTCTATAAAGCTTACGTATATCGTATTTGGAGAAGTTTAAACTGGTCTAATTTAACTAGACTACTACGCGTAAAAAATTGCCAGATCACTTAAATTTAAACAATATTATTAAATTACTTATAAAACTAAGATAAATAAGTTGCGAAAATTTTCACCAACATTATTTCGTTGATATTAGAAGGTATTAAAACTAAATGAAAAAAAAAATACTTTCCCTCAGCACCTCCCGTCAACTTGTGCGCTATGCCTATAACAGGAATCTCGTTTTTCGGTCCTGGTATAGCTGACGCTAGGCTGTACAATCTTCTCCTTCGAAATCTATATAGACATGTCCACAGCACAAGTACCACTAGTAATAACCACAAAATCATTTTTAAATTATTTTTTATAAATGTTCTAGAATAAAGTGACAGACGAGCGTGCGTACAATTTTAGATGTGCTATTCGCGTATCACTGATTTAAAACTCAGCATCGTTTTATATGCACGTCTGGTCGTGTCGAGTAGTCGTCCCACCGGAGTATGAGAGTGACAGGAATAGAGAGTGCACTTGTGTCTGCGCGTACATTTGTGCACTATAATATCTCCTGCGCAGTTGGCTAGTCTCATTGAGATTGGCCGCCGTGGCCGGAATCGGTCGGGAGGACATTATTATTATTACCACTACTGATCTCAAATTGCTGTATTACCTCAATGCAACTAAGATAAGACTGTAGTTACATGACTATTTTTTATGCACTAGCGATCCCATAACTTTTTTAACTAACTCAAGTGTAATTTTTTATTAATACACTTTCTATCTCTTGCTTGCTTTGTATATATTAGGTTTTTACACGTGAAACTGCCGTTTAGTATACAAAAAGATAAAGTCGTTTTCTTATATATTTTTTTTATTTCTATCAATCAGAATATGCACCCATGCTATCGATGTATCTTTGCCAGCGCAGTGGTATGTTTCAATGCCCTTCTTGAAGAAGTCAGGTGTATGAGAGCCAACAAACCCTTCAAAAGTATTTTGTACTGCCAAGAAGTTGTCCAAATTTTGGAAAAACTAGAAGTCTGTCGGCGCAAGGTCTGGTGAGTACAGTGGATGACGCAAAACTTCCAACCCTAGCTCTGGCAGCTTAGAGACCGTCTCTTGTGCCGTATAAGCGTTGTCGTGCGTGTATGAACAGCGGGGATGAGCGATTAACAAAGGCAGGCCGGAGATTTGCGAGCTTCTCCATCATTGTGTCCAGTTCCTCACATTACACATACGCAGGTTGATTTCTATTTCTGCGGTCTCATAAAATCCCTATTTTTCGACGTCTCGCCTGTGTCATCCGCGAAAGAACTCCAAAAAAGAATTATGAACGCAGCAAATGCGATGCGGAATAATTTGACTACTTCGGTAGTTAAGTCACAACTCGGAAAAAGAATACGACTTTGCATACGCAATAGGGGAAGTCACTTCGAGCAAAAACTTTAATTAAGCTAAATTACATAATGTCTTAATTGTTACTTATTATTAATTGTTAATTGTTATTACCACTAAACTGTTACTGGTTCTAAATTTTATTTTAAATTTATATTTTTCTGTTTTATTTACTTTGGGTATTGTTTTTAATTAATTTTATGGAAATTTTAAAAGATGACCTTAAGTTTGGTTCGAATATGAAATTCTGCCTGCTTCCTTTGTAATCAATTTTTTTCAGTTTTTTTTTTTTTGAAATAAGTTCCTAGTTGTTATACATTTTTAGAGAGCTAAGAAAACGGTTATGTTTTTAAAATAATCTGCAAGCCAAGTTTCATAACGTTTTTTGTTTGTTTTTAAGGCATTTTAGTGGAGAAAGTTTCAAAAAAATATTGAAATAATATCGTTTTTCGTCTCGCATTTTTTAATTTGGACCGATAATTGTTGTTTTAATATTGATAAATAACTGGCGTTTAACCGTTTTTATAAATCAGAAGAGAAAATGAAATTTAAATTGATACTTTTTTTTAAATAAATTTTTGAAGTTGCATTTCTGACTTATTTTGAAAAAAGCTAAAAAACATGATAACTCAAAAATGGTTCACTTTTGCATATGCATATGGGGGTCAAAATTATCGCAAATAGTCACCCCTATCACCTCCTAACGGGAATACGTCGAATTACCAATAACCCTGTATATATATGTGTGTGTGTATATATATATATATATATATATATATATATATATATATATATATATATATATATATATATAATATGAAATTAAAGCTGAGCAAATTTTTTATTCCACGCGAGCGTAGCCGCGGGCAAAAAACTGTAGCAAATAAAAAGGGCACTTTATATATTATGTAATTTAAAAAGATGGATGTACCTAAAGTCTTTAAAAATAGCATAGATGTTAGCCTGTTAGTATGTTAGTTAAAAAGGCCATATTAGCCAAGTTACATGATTCTAAAGTCATAAACATTGTATGCGACTTGTATCATTGTACTCTTACTCTAGAAAAATGGAGTAGAAAAATGTGCAAAAAAATAGAGGCAGTGGAACTTGCTAAATACCTAAAATGAGAATTTATTTACAGAATATACCTACGTTTAAGATCTTTTAAAATCTATACCTACTAGTATTATAAAGCTGAAGAGTTTGTTTGTTTGTTTGTTTGTTTGTTTGGTTGATCGCGCTAATCTCACGAACTACTAATCCGATTTGAAAAATTCTTTATGCATTAGATAGCCCATTAACTAAGGAAGGCTATAGGCTATATATCATCCCGGAAAATGTATGGTTCCCCTGGGATAATTTGTTTTTGTCTAGAGACGAACACGAAGCGAAGCGAGGGTGAGTCGCTATCATAGATATTTTGAGTTACGATCGCTAAAGTTAAATTTGTTTTCCACAATATTATCTTTAAGAAATAATATGAAACACGAAGTTATTTTTGCAAATAATGAAGTATGTATTGCGAAAAAGTTTGTTTTTTTTTCTTAGTTTGATCGCGAGCGAAGCCGCGGTTTCTGCTAGTATTAAATAAGACTACAATATTGCAAAGAATAATTAAATAATATTATGCACAATTTTAGGTCGGTAATGTCTGCTAACATATTATACGCTAACATATTATATAATTAGATATAGATATTGCGCGTCTTAGTGAATCTCCATAAGTCACTTTTGTCAATCAACACCAATAAAACATCAGTAGTGCAAAGGACGTGCTTTAATTTCCGATTCTCGAACTCGTAGATGGCTGAAAAAATATATTTCGTTTTGAAAAAGATAGGGGGCTTACATATTCCTAATACCTATTTTAAGAAACCTCCTTTTTACGAAACAGTTGTAAAGGAGTTTTTTGTATTTCGAATAACGAAACCCACTGTTTTTATTACTTTCTATAATCCATTTAACGTAACAGAGTTAATTAAAGTTTTTATAAATAAATTTAAAATTAATTTAAAACTCATTTTTCAGAACAAGTTTTTATTCGTTTAGTTTCTTTTTTTAGGGCATTAGAACAAGTACTTGTTTTTATAAATGATTTTAGCCAGGCCACGGTGGACTTTAGAATGGGTTATTATAATATAAAACGTATAAATCTGTGTTGTTGACCGCTAAGGATATCTCTAATTTGAAACTAATCCTGAACGCAGCAGGCAAGTCATGGTGGACTTCGAAACGGGCTATAATATTTGAATACTTAATCGTGCCTGAATTATTAACCATTGAGTTACCTCATTTGAAGCCCACCCCAGATGGAGAATCAGGTCATAATTATCATAACAGTAATTGTTATCGGAACTGAATCAACATGTAAAATTTCAACTCTGTAGAATAAGAAGAAGTACCAAATTCTATTTCAGCTTGCAGCATTTGGTATGCTAAGCATTACAACTAAACATTGTTAGCAAAATAAAAGCTTTTAAAAAGTTGCTGTCGTAGGAATGTGACTTCAAACTCATTGACAAACTGGTAAGATATTATGATTAGAATACATTTGTTAATGGATTATTTTACATTGAAAACGCATTAACAAAATTTTAATAATTTTCTTTAGAATCCGTTATTGATTGATTATATTTTTTTTATTTAGTATTTTAGTTGTAGCTAAAATGGATAAATAGGAATACACTATACATATTTATCTATACTAATATTATAAAGAAGTAAAGTTTGTGAGTTTGTGATGTTCTATGGGGTAATCTCTGGATCTACTGAACCGATTTAGATGAAATTTGGTCAGAAAATAGTTTGAGATCCTGGGAAGGATATAGAATACTTTTTTATCCCGGAAATCATTCCTTAAGGGGGTGAAAATGGGGATGAAAGTTTGTAGCAAGCAAGTTAAAGTTAAAAAAGTTAAAGCTAATTTTAGGAAGCAAGCTAAAACTAAAAACTAAAACTAAAATCAATAGACATTTTGTATAAGTTCAATATTAAATCCAAGAGTTTCAAGGTATCGTAACGGATATCACTATTTACTTATAAAAAAACTAATTTACTTATAAAAGAATTCCTGTTTAATAACTTTGAATGTGTCATTTGTTTTGGTAAATATTCCTTATTTATAGAGTAGGTCGTCAAAACAAAACTACTGACTACGAAGATCTTCATAGCATCTAATAATTTCAAATAATCTTCCGGATCCTAAGCTATAACCAATGTTTTTGAACTGCGCCCTTTTGTACAAAAACAGGAAAACGTATAATAATACACAATATTAATTAATAAATTAACTTTTTATCATTTATTCATTAGACCGTTTATCCGTAACAAACTGCAGTAGAATAACCAAAAAAGTAGTCACGGAACGTGCACCCTGAAACAAAAAATATAATATAAATGTTTAAAGTAAGAAAAAAAAACAAAATTATAATATAAAATTAACATTATAAGCAAAACAATTTAAACAAAACATGTTGGATGTAGATAATAGTTTTTCTTGTTTTACACTTCTAATTTAGAGGTTTTAACAAATGAATTATCAAAAGAATAGTCATTCATTATTTTGAAAAAATATATTAGATAATGTAATTCAATTCCTTGATATTTTAAATAAAACTATCTTCGGATTTTTTCACGGATTTATTTTGATTTTTTTATATTGCAAATCCGTTCAGCCGTTCTGGCGTGAAAGAGTAACAAACATTCATACATACTCACAAAGTTTCACATTTATAATACGAGTATTAATACGTATGTCAAATATTCGCGTAAATCTAAGAAAATATCAATTCCTTGATATTCATAAATTAAGTTTTACTTTATAATTGTCACTTTTATATTTAGTTCGTAGGTATACTAGTTCATTTCATTCTATTTAAAAAGTCTACATAAAAGTAGGCTTTCGCTACAAAAGGTCAAGGAAAGTTTTTTTTTGGAAGATTGTAAGTAATAGTTAGGCAGTGGCAGCCCAGTGGTAACGCGCTCGTTTGGAAAACCGAGTGAAGCGGGTTCAAATCCCGGGTCTCGCACCTCTGATATTTTCATGTGCGAATCATTTCTAACATGAAATGAAACCTGCATGTCTGAGAAAACCTAGCAAGTTTTCGAAAGACATGTGAAGTCTGCCAATCCGCACTTGGCCAGCGTGGTGGACTAAGGCCTGATCCTCCTTGTATTGAAGGGAGGCCCGTGCGTAGCAGTGGGACGTTAAAAAGGGCTGAATACAAAGTAATAGTTTGGTATCCTAATTATTAATCTAAATTGGTGACCTTGCGCGACCACCACTCGCGCCGCCCGTTTGGAAGAATTTATCTGAATAAAAATTATTTCTAAAATCGCTCTATATATTTTTTGTAATAATTATTAATAACCTTTATGACAATAAAGACAAAATATACTCGAAAAACTGGTTTTTAGTACAAGCATGTATGGCATGGCAGTTTCGAATAGCTCATATAAAATACTTACTTCTAATAACATAGTATAATCGAGTTTGAAAAGACCGTGGGCTGTAAATACCGGCTTCTGATGCAACATTTGCAAAGATAAGTGAAGTGCCTAAAATGATATTAATTGAAATTATTAAGAAAATAGTACTCACATTAGCTAAGCACTATCACAGTAAGACACTTGTTTAGTGCAGGTTTTACAATAAAGCAATTAAAGCAAAATAAAACATAAAACTTTGTATCTAATTAATAAAAAAAACTGCTGTTTCTTGACGTCTTTAATGTATAATTTTTATTCAAACTAATTAATTATATATTTTAGTCTGACGGTTTTAGGATTCCGTATTTCAATGAAAATCAAGTTCATATAAATTGATTAGTACAGCTCTACCTGTACCTGTGATTAATTGAAGGAGAGCCATAATATTAAGCAGGGAAAAGATCTCCCTGAATCAAACTCGCAAATCTCGCCACAAAGCTACAAAAATATTATAATCATAAAAGTAAGTTAATAAATAATTTATTACTTCATTTATAACTTGAGGATCTGAGTTACTGTTAATAATTTCGTGAATTATCTTAGGTGTGAGTTTAGCCTGCAAAAAAAACAAACTGTTAAAAGTACCCATTTAATGAAACCCTACTTAGGTGCTAGAGTACCTACATAATATATAAAAATCACTTAAAATGTAGATGATATTAGTTTTTAATTTTCTTGATTATCTTCCAAAAAATATCTCCTCTAATATAAGAGATCATTTATTATCTAAACTATTCGAATATACATGTACATCCGTGACTGGATTCTATCATCCTAACTTTTATAGGTACCCTTAAGCTGATGTACCAAACAACAGGAAGATCACGGATGATCCCATAAGTGTTCCATTAGTCAGTATGGTATTGAGATTCACATAATGTAAGAAGTGTTGGTACAGTGGCCCCTTAATATTTAGTTTATAAAAGGGAGAGGTAGCCCTCCATTTAAATTTAGATATAGTAAATACCTACATAGCTCACATCTTCTTTTTCTCCCAGCCCATTTCCCAAGTTACTTGAGTCGGCCAGTAAGTCTTCCTCTTCCACTCTCCTCTAATATTCATCATCTCATCATTCACCCCTTTCTCTTTCATGTCCTGTCTCACACATTCTATCCACCTCTTCTTCGATTTTCCTCTACCTCTCCATCCATCTACATTCATTTCCATCACTCTTCTCGTCACATGCGTTTCATCCATCTGTGAAGAGTCACACGTCCATACCAATTTAGACGATTTCCTTTTAACTCCTCTGTCACTGGTGTGGTGCTACTTTAAAGCTTCCTCTTATGTACTCATTCCTTATTTTATCCATACATACCTATATAGCTCACATGCACACAGGTATATGTACGTACCTCTTTGACAGCGACCTCACTATAGTAAATACAAAAATATTCAAAGCTTAGGGAAAAACCAATTTGCCAGAACACATATATTAGAAAATTGACATATTTTTCAAGATCATGAAATAGTCCAGACGCGGTTGCCTCCATAAAGTAATACAGATATAATATTATGAATAGAAGTGCCATCGACATAGTGAAAAGCAGCACCGATCCAAATTTAACATTAGCAGTTTCCGTAGCTTGATATACCATACTATATATTTTTCCACAGGCTTTAAGTTTTCTGCAAGAATATTTGGCTTGAAGTGAAGCCTTGTCTGTAATTCCTGGTTGATTCAATCGAACTATAAAAAAATCGGTTGTACGGACTTTTATTGTACAGAGAATTTTATTTATAATTTTGAATCTTCTCCGTAGTATAATGAGATAGGTACAGTATTGTGCAATTATAATGAAAGCTAAAAAGTCTGTAAAAACTGTTTGAAACAGTTTTGATATCGGCATGCATATGTCTAAATTTCGGAATGATAGCCATACACTAAGTATTCTAGTTCCACTAATGACCATTTGTGCAAGGCATATCATACTAAGTGAACTAAGTTTTGTTGAATGATCTACTTCTTCGCCCAGGTCTCGCAAAGCTTTGTCAATATTTATAATATGCTGCAAATCCTCAGTATTGCCGCTTAAATCAAAAGGCACTTTCCAGGCTGCGTACACAACGAAAATTATATGAGTCAATCTTTCAGCTTCATCTCCATAATGTTTTAATTTCGTATTGTAGAGTGCCCTAAGTATCGTCTGATCTTCAACATAAATGTTGTATAAAGAATAAAAATATAAAGAATACCAAAAAATAAAAGAAACAAATCCAAGTAGTGTAAAAGTGGAAACAATCATTCCTCTGGGATTGTTTTTGATGGTAAAAACTGATGCTCCAGCTAAAATTCTTACATATCTGATTAAATATGACGAGTCTACTATATTCTTTACTTGGTTCGATTTTATAAGATTTTTTAAATTTACAAAAAAGCTTGACATCACTATTATGTGTCACAGACTGGATACCATCTAGTGCTTTAGCAGACTGAAAAAATATGAAGTAAAATTCATAAAAAATATATCCTCTACGGTACATTAATTAAATTACACCAACCTATTAAAAACATAGAACATATTACGCACTCTACTCTGTACTTTTAACTTCAAATAATAATTATAATAGATAGTAATAATTGTATTAAAAATATATGGATGTTCGTAATTTACGTAATCCTTTATAGTGTTTATTCATTATCGACATCCTTTGCTTATTTGATTTTTTAATTTATCTACTTATAATCTATTTTAAAGTAAAAATTAAAAACAAAAATGCTACAATTTTTTTAAATTACTAGCGACTTACCCACACTTTACTCGGGCGCATCCCTAGGTGCGTTTTCAATTGATAAAAATAATTATTGTATGTGTGTATTGTATCTGATCTATGTGGTGGACCCCTCACTCTTTTTCCGAACGATTTTATTTAAACCATGAAACATATTAACAAACACGGCCCAGGGGACTGTCAAAATTTGCTCCAGACTATTTTTTAATAAAAAACCTCTAGTCTGGAGTTGTTTTGGTATGACAACCCTACGAGTATATCATTAAATTTGTTATACATTATCTACATTTTGATACTTGGTTGGTTCGGGAAAACGATAAAACGAAGGTGTGGTACTTACTACATGCGTGTATGCACCACTGTAATAAAATCATTTAGTCCACAACCATAAAAGCTAGACTAGACTAGAATTCGCCAGATGATGACCGGAAAAAAATTAGATGAAGGAACGCCAACTTAATACATACGGGGTATAAACTCTGCCAACTTCCCAAATCTGGGGTGCTGCTGAGTATTACATGACAGGAAAATTAATTTGGCCCTATCCGGAATTCGATCCCAGAACGTCACGATCTGCACCTGTACATGCAAGCCACTACACCAACGAAGCAGCAAATCTAGAAAATTATTATCTATACAATAAAAAGGTAGTGTATACCTATTAAATATTCATGTGGCCTTATTTCTAATCACCAACTCTTTTAAAAAAAACACACATTTGAACAACATCCACTTTAAAATATAATCTAATATAATAATTATAATCATAAAAACAAAAGTTAAAAATTATCAAATAATTGAAATAACAGTAGCGTGAGGTGACCAATAAAACAAATAGTGGTATTCGCAATTATCCAATGGATATTTTTTTTATTTCTTTTGAAAGCTTACAATTACGTAATCTTCATTTATGAACATCGTAGGCATTAGATATATTGTCCTGATTAACGAAAAAAGAGACCAATTACATACAAAGGGTTTGTTTAGGAAGTGAATTACTAAAAACAGTTACCTTTGATTTTATTGAGCTTCATATTTTAAACAATGTTTTAAAATTATCAGCCATTTTAAATAAATAAGTAAACTACAAGCGCTAATAAGTAACATATAAAAAAAACTAAGATACAGATGTGCGCGAACCATAGACGGATAAGCCAATGACTCGGTCAAGGTTAACAAAGATACACACGTGTATTACGAAGTTATTAGTAATTTAAATAGTGAAGGTTAATTTTAATTTTAAACATTTTATAATTTTAATTACTTTTATACTTGAATATGGAATATTATTTATATATTTTAGCTGTTACTATTATAATTATTACAATTTTTTAGAAAACTGTATTGATTAGCAATTTATATTTATTGTTGCCCTTATTATATTTATAACCTGCAAACATAGTCAGGACCGCTCAAGCCATTATATTCGCTTCGATAGACACGAAATCCTCGCGAAGGAAACCGATATGGCTATAGAATGATTCGGGAAGCCGTAAAAATTAAAAAACATCCAAATTTCAATAGGGAAGATGGCTGGGTACTACCATCGTCGTGGGATCTTGTTATCATACTAGAAACTAGAATAAAGCAGTAACTTAGCGAAATCTGTAAATGAAATATTTTTTAAGATCCAAGACTATAACGTATTATATATACAATTAATAACTATTGTTTTGGGGTCTATATCGTATACATAATACGTTACAGTCATTGTTTTTAAAAAATATTTTATGTACAGATTTCGCTAAGTTACTGCTTTATTATTATAGTATAGATAACGTACTCGTAAAAGAAAACAGTAATATCATTTAATAAAAATAGTTATAGCGAGTGTACTTTAGGAGATAGACATATACTGTTGAGAACTTTTCTGTAGAACTTTTTAAGACCTACAATTTTCTAGTACATTGTTTTGATGTATCTCTTAAGGTTCAGCCAGCGTTAGCCATAGAAATTTCTAAGGACGACTCGACAGAACCAGTCATTGCGTTTTCCCGCGGGAACGAAATATGTGCCTGTAGTAAAAGGTATCCTAAATGTTGACCCGAGTGATAAACTATCACTATACAAAATTTTGTTAAAATCGGTTCAGTACTTTTTGCGTGAAACGCGTACAGACAAACAGACAAACAGACAAAAAATTTAATAACTATTGTTTTGGGGTCTATATCGTATACATAATACGTTACAGTCATTGTTTTTAAAAAATATTTCATGTACAGATTTCGCTAAGTTACTGCTTTAATAGATACACACAGTCTATTAACGAAATGTTTACTTATATTGAACTTTTTACAAACACTTTTATCTTTAAACGAAAATAGTAAAATACGAAATGAGAGTCTAGGAGGATTTTTTATAACGTCCATACACATTCGGCGCTCGCGGCTCTCTGGCGGCTCGCGCCACCAGTGTTGCCGTTGTACAAAATTTAAATTCTCTAGACAGTCTGAGAAATTCCGCTAGAAATGGAAAAAAATATGATCTTAAAATCCGCTAGATCTCCCTAGACCTTACTACTACTACTGTTTTTGTAGCCCAAGTTTTATCTAATTTTCAACTTGTCTGATGTATAGTGTAATTGCCCTCCCATTGAGGAAGTAAATACTATAAAATACTTAGGAATTTTGATCGACAAAAATCTTACCTTTAAGTATCACATTAATCAGCTAGTTTTAAGAATTCGCAAGCTTACATTTATTTTTAAAAATTTAAGACATGTCGCAAATAAAAATGTTATTAAAAATGTTTACTATGCCCTTTGCCAGTCATTACTATTATATTGCATTACTTCTTGGGGTGGTGCTCTTAAATCCTCTTTAATCAGATTAGAACGAGCTCAAAAATTTATTCTTAAAACTAGTCACTCCCTTCCTTTCCTTTTGTTGGATATAGAGCAATAAAAAAAAACATTAATTATCTGTGCTCATCCACTGTAATTACTCTTGTGTGATCTATGATGACTAATGACGCTTAAAATAATTGCCGTGTTACAGTTTTTTTTTGTTAAGTCCACTAAGTTAAAATAGATAAACTAAAAATATAACTGCGTACCATTTACCCAAACCCCAATACCTTTTCCCTACATCTAAGTTATATAAACATTGTAAAGTTTTATCTGTTCGTCAGCTATTTATTTTGTATACACTCTTGAAAAAGCATTCTGCATTCTGCATTCAAGCATTTTTAATTCTGAAAAAGTCGCCTACCCTGTGGTTCAAAAGACGCTAGAAGTCGCTAAATATTTATTTTTTGCTAAAACCAAAAAAATTTCCGCTAAACATTCATAATTTCCCTAGATCTAGTGACTAAGTCGCTAAAACGGCAACACTGCGCGCCACCCCGTCGCCAAGCGCTCGCGGGTGACGGGAGGGGGCGCGGCCATACAACGTACGCGACCGCACCCAAAACACGGCTCGACACGATCGTACAGGTTTAGACATGATACTCCCGCGTTACACTGCTTTATTATAGTATAGATATAGACCCCAAAACAATAGTTATTAAATTTTTTGTCTGTTTGTCTCTTTGTCTGTTTGTCCCTTTGTCTGTACGCGTTTCACGCAAAAAGGACTGAACCGATTTTGACTAAATTTTGTATAGTGATAGCTTATCACTTGGGTCAATATTTAGGATACCTTTTACTACAGGCACATTTTTCGTTCCCACGGGAAAACGCAATGACTGGTTCTATCGAGCCGCCCTTAGAAATTTATATGGCTAAAGCCGCGCTGGCTGAACCTTAAAGGATACATCAAAACAATGTACTAGAAAATTGTAGATCTTAAAAAGTTATACCGGCAAGTTCGCAATATTATATGTCTATCACCTAAGGTACATTCGCAATTACCATTTTTATTCACTACTCGCGACTCACTGACAGACTTATCAACGTTCAGCTCAGTTCAGCAGTAAAACGTACCTATATAGTAAATAAATAAATAAATAAACAGGAATTGCTCATTTAAATATATTAGATATACTGGTATGTACTTATTTTTTTTATTTTAAAGCTAAATATCACTTTCTGTGTTTTCAGATTAATAATGACGGAGTTTCACGCAAACTTTCATTCCCTATTTAACCCCCTTAGAGGATGAATTTTGAAAAATTCTTCCTTAAATTACAAACTTACAGTATAAAATCAATATTTTCTTCAAATTTAAACTTCAATCATAAGCAGTTTGGAGCGTAGATGAGACAGTCAGCGTATTGCTCCCTCTCACAACGTGCCTTCACCTTGTCGTGGTGAGGAGCTTAGTAGTGCCCGGCAATACAGCCGGGCGTAAAGCCAAGAAACGCACTGAAAGGCCTACCTCAGTGGGCGGTGTGCCATGCGGGTTGCTGTTGTGGTATGTTGCGGCAGGCCTACCGTCGGGGCGTCGTGCTTGAGTGCGTAAGCGATCCTGCGACGCCTCATTAAGACGGGGGAGGTACCGTTGGGTTTTAATGGGTACTGGGTACTACTGAGTACTGGCTTTGCCGATAACTCCAACGCCTCGTGATTAAATGCATTTCCCAACGATAGTCAGCGTATTGCTAAATTGTCTTTTATATATTACGAGTATATAGATAAACACAGATGTTTCATATAACCATCTTTTTTTATTTTAAAGCTAATTATCACTTGTATTGTATTGTATCTATAATGTCATAAAATTGGTATAAGCAGGAGCATAAAAAAATACGACTTATAATCATGTTTTATTTAAAAAAATACTATTTTCAATTGTTTAAAAAAACACTAAATCTTTATTAATTACTACAACACCGATTTTTTTTAATAAAATCCATATTTCTATAAGATATTCTATTGTAGAATTACTTATTTTGATTGAATATCAAATTTAGGTTGCCTTTTTTCCAAAGCCACTTGATAACCGGTAACATCTTTCATCATGATGTTCAACTTCACTTTGATATGAGGAATTGGCCCATCTTTTGGTTCTCCGACCACTTTGTAGCTCCGAAGAATCCACGCTAGTGATGTCTTGATCGACATAAAAGCATATTGATATTCTAGAAATAGCAATAGTTATTTTTAATTTACTCACTTTGAATTCTCGGAAATTCGCACGGATTTCTTAGAAATTAACCTGGAGAGACTACTTAAACTAAGACAATTGTATGTATATACCTTTTTGAATTAAAATAGTTAGATATAAAATGAGTGTGTTTCTTTTTAAAATACATCTAACTCGCTACAGTTTTTAGATAACTGAAGTTTAGTTTTGTCTATAGCAACATTGGTTATATCATATAAGAGTATTTGTTTAGTATTGAACATTGATGATGTCCTCCTGACCGATTCCGGCCACGGAGGCCAATCTTATTGAGACTAGCCAACTGCGCAGGAGATATCACAGTGCACAAATGTACGCGCAGACAAAAGTGCACTCTCTATTCCTGTCACTCTCATACTCCGGTGGGACGACTATTCGACACGACCGGTGAGAGTTAAGGCGCAGGACCGACGGCTTTACGTGCTGTTCAAGGCACGGCGGTGAAACACCGCCAACTTCCCAACTCCGGACTGCTACTGAGGCTTACTAGACACAAAGACTCAATAACTAAACTTGGCCCGACCCGGGACTCGAACCCAGGACCTCCGGGTGTGCAGCCGTATATGCTAGCCACTCCACCACCGAGGCAGTTAAAATTTAGTGACGTAGGCATTAAACATTAGTGACGTATTAAAACATGTGTTTAAAGTTTTGCTCACCTAGACAGCTCCTAGGTCCATTACTATATGGCATGTAACTGCAGGCATGTTTCAAGTTGAAACGTTCCGGTAAAAAGCGATCGGGATCAAATTGCTCTGCATCCGGACCCCAATATTTTGGGTCGCGATGACAACCCCAAATGCTTAGTATCGCACCTGACCCCGCTGGCAACACACGACCAGATGCTGTAGACAAATTTTTGTTACTATTTATTATTGTTTAATTATAGTTGAGACTTGAGGCTGACTAAATTATAAATATTATTACATAATCTGCAAATTTTTGAAAACTTATAAGTTATAGTATTTTAATGATTGTTATCAAAATCCTTAAACCATTTCGCGCTGTTATAATTTGTAACTTAAGTTTGGTTAAGTCTGGCTAAGTCTAAGATCCAAAGTCTTCCTTAAACATATATTTTAAGACTTTTCATCTGATAAGTAGGTGAGAGAAGAAAAACCATACTTCGGCTCTTCGACTACTTATTTTAAATATGATATTAATCTAGCCTCTACACCTAATAGGATTAAACTGTAATTGTACTAATGTGATGAATTGGAACTGTTGCCAGTTTAAATCTTAAAATAATAATTAATTATTTACGCAATTTTACTTCTGTCTCCACTTTGCGAATGATGAAAGGCACAGGAGGGAATAGCCTCAACGATTCTTTTACTACCCTCTCTAAATATTTCATGTCTAACAAATCTTGTTTAGTGACAGGTCGGTTAGAGTCTCCAAATATTTCGTATAACCTGAAATAATTTGAGACATAATATTAGATGTTAAATTTAAATGAAATACTATTTTATTAACCATATTCAAACTGATGTTAAAGCATACTTTATTACTAGTAAAAAAAGATTTAATTAATACTGTTCTAAACCTGCATACATAACACGTTCTAAAACTACATACAATTTAAGACTTCCCCAGATTTACGCGAATATTTGACATTTTAAATAAAACTATCTTTTCGGATTTTTTCGCGGATTTACTTTGATTTTTAGTTCCCGATGATTCTAATGCAATCTAATCATAGTCAAGGGAAAGACTAAGGTTTAAGACGTCTCAAAGGCATTTCATACATAGTTGTTACAGACAACCTATCCACAAAACAAAAAAATAAATAAAAAAAAAACAAAAATGGCATCAAAGTAAGTACCTTACAATATTTGTTAATTTTAGTCTTAAATATGGAATATTATTTATTTAATGATGGTTGCTATTATTATAGGTACCTGGGCGACCGAGCTTCGCTCGGAATTCTTTTTTGTTATAATGTTTTTTTTTAGAAAAAAAAAACTAAAAACTTAAATAAATACAAAAAAAATACAAAAGTATCCGTCCAGGATACGAACCCGAACACCTGTGAATGTCAATCTTGCCCTTTGGCCGCTTGACCATAATGCATATGCCCGCGAGTAAGAAATTATGAACCATATTTTGTGTGGACTAATATTTTTCCCCCTCGAAAATCCCTCACACGCCAAATTTCAGCGAAATCGTTAGAGCCGTTTCCTAGATAGCTGGTATAAATAGATAAATATACAAGAATCGTTTGTTTTAATATATTAGATTCACGCAAAGCGCCTGAATAATTATTGAGGCAAAATTGCGTGTTGCAAAAATATTGTGGTTTACCTACCCCACCTCTTGGGTTTTTTTTTATAATAAAATTATTAACTTTTTCTAAGTGCATCAAGAACACGTTTTTTATTTCACTCCTCTAAATACTACCGAAATCCCGTATATGGTCCTTATTCGAGCTTGGATGTGAGGAATTCAACCATTTGTGATTACAATAAATAAGGGATTTATAAATAATAGTCGTTGGACATCAAGGATTATAGTCGGAACTCGATGTGCAATTTTGCTACGTCATTCGAAAGAGTATAGAACAGGAAGATTCTGTGGTCTGGATATCAGGATACGTACTATAATAATTTTGATTATTAATTTCCCCAACACTCTTAAGGTAGTATTTAAGGTTAAAATATTGTTATTTGTTATTAAAGGTTAGTATCAAATATTTTGTTATTTTACTTTAAGCTTAGCGTTCATACAATGATATCATTGTAATTTGCGTAGTTTGACTAGCATTTATTTTATTTGAAGTTATTTTACATAATTTAAAGTTTTTATAAAGATAACATATGTAGGCATTTGTGCATTGCAAAGTCATTTACATAACCGCTTAAGATTGTATTTTAATATAGGTACGGTATATTTAACTAATTAATATTGATACTAATTTGATTAATTCATAAACAATATTGTAAATGAAGTAATAAGTATATTATAGCACTACTTTGTTATAAATGTTGATTTAACAAGTTACACATTAATTATATTAAGTGCATTTTAAATTATTATTAATTATAATTTTGTATACATTCCAGGTTATCTTTTCTAGTCGACGCAATGCCAGAAGATAAGGAGCTCATAAGGAAACGGGCTAGTTTTAAGGGAATAGTAACTGTATTCTCTAATTATTTAAATTCTTTAGAACCTTTAACGTTAAGCCCTTCCGAAGTAAATGAATTACAATTGCGATTGAGTAGGCTCGAGGCAATGTACGAGCAATATGACGAAGTACAATTATCATTGGAGTGTAGTGATGTCCTCCTGATCGATTCCAGCCACGGCGGCCAATCTCATTGAGACTAGCCAACTGCGCAGGACATATTATAGTGCACAAGTGTACGCGCAGACACAAGTGCACTCTCTATTCCTGTCACTCTCATATTCCGGTGGGACGACTATTCGACACGACCGGTGAGAGTTAAGGCGCAGGACCGACGGCTTTACGTGCTATCCGAGGCACGGGGGTGAAACACCGCCAACTTCCCAACTCCGGGCTGCTATTGAGGCTTACTAGACAGAAAGACTCAATAACTAAACTCGGCCCGACCCGGGACTCGAACCCAGGACCTCCGGGTGTGCAGCCGTACATGCTAGCCACTACAACACCGAGGTAGTCGATGGAGTGTAGTACTGATAATATGGACAATCAAATGTTGGAACGTAGCGAGTTTGAGTCGTTTTATTACAAATCCCTATCTTTAGCACAAAAAATTCTTGCTGATTGCAAGAAAAGAGATCAAGATAGTGAGGTAAGTCTACAGTGGACTAATAAATGTGTCAAGCTACCGACTATTCAATTACCTAAACTTAGTGGATCTTATACAAACTGGTTAGAGTTTCATGACACATTCGAAAGTCTTATTCATTGTAACGATGACATGAATGATATCAATAAGTTCCATTATTTAAGGTCCTCGCTTGAAGGATCCGCTGCTGTGGTAATTAACTCGATTCAGTTTTCGGCCGCTAATTATTCGGTAGCATGGAAACTCCTTTGCGATCGATTTGACAATAAATATTTGTTAATCCAACACCATGTTTCAACATTATTTAATATAGAATCAATTCGTAAAGAGTGGTCAGTGATTTTAAAGAATTTAATTGATCAAATTATCAAAAATTTGCGTGCGTTGGAGTCATTAGGCGAACCTGTTAATCAGTGGGACACTCTTCTCATTTATATTATTACACATAAGTTAGATAATAAAACTTACCGTGAATGGGAAGAATACAAAGGTCGTCTTGACAAGAATTCTAAAATAATGTTTTCGATATTTTTAAATTTCATTAGAGATCGAGCTGATTTAATAGAAACCTAGAACTTTCGAATTGTACTGTTTCGAGTCATACAAATACAAAAAATGTTAAGGTTAAAACAATGATTATACAAGATTGCAATAATAAAAGTAGCTCTAACGGCAATATTCAATCAAATTCTTTCTCATTAAAACCTAAGTTATGTCAAAAATGTAACGGTGACCATAAATTAAGCGTTTGTCCTCAATTTTTAGCACTGACTAGTGAAGCGCGCTTGCAAGTTTTGCCAAGCTACAAAGTATGTTTTAATTGTTTGTGTTCAGGTCATTATGCTAATAACTGTTAAAAGGCAGGCTGTAAGATATGTCATCGCAAACACCACACGCTTGTACATGTTACAGAACACTTAAAGTCTAAGACCGCTTCAACCGTCCAAACCAGCGTTAGCGGTGATGACACTAATAGTTGCAAGAGTGCGTCCACCACTCTAGCTCAAGGTACGAGTTTGTCGTTGTCTGCAAATGTTCAAAAGGGTGACATTTTACTTTCGACTGCATTAATAAAAGTGATAGGAAAGAATCACACTTTACACACAGCGCGCGCTCTTCTTGATAGTGGTAGCACGTCATGACTGAGGGGTTTTATCAATAATTAGGTTTGTCTGGTTACACCGTTAATAACGCAATAATGGGAATTAATAATTCAATATCTTCCATTAATAAAATGGCTGTGGTGTCTATAAAATCGTTAAATACTGACTTTATGACAAGCATTAATTGTTTTGTCTTAAATTCGATTACAGACAATGTTCCTAGTAGGCACTTAAATTTGTTAAGCCTTGAAATTCCTTCAGATATCTATTTGGCTGATCCTAATTTTAATTCACCCTCTCCTATAGATATACTACTCGGTGCCGACATCTTTTGGGACCTGTTAGGATCTCAAATAATAAAACTAGGACCAGGACAACCCATTCTCTGTGAGACGAGGCTTGGATGGCTTGTATCTGGCCCGACTAAAGGTACTATGGAGTTGACTTCTATAAAAAATAAATGCAATGTTACAAAGGTTATCTCGGATAGTAATAATGATGAGCTTAATGTCAATATACAACAAATACTCACACGTTTTTGGCAACTAGAAGACGTCAGTACAACATCACATTATTCTTCTGAGGAAAAACAGTGCGAAGAACATTTCGTAAAAAATACAACGCGTTTGGAAAACGGTCAATTTTGCGTAAGATTTCCTTTAAAGTATTCTCCTGAATTACTTGGTGAATTGTTATCTCGAGCCAAACATTGTTTTTCCGCATTAGAACGTAGATTTAAAGTCAAGCCCCAATTTAGTGAAATGTATAAACAATTTGTGCTTGAATATGAACAGTTAGGTCATAATATGTCTAAGTGCAACTCTGTAGTACAATGTGCTCATTATATCCCGCATCACGGTGTTATGAGGGAAAGTAGCACCACCACAAAATTGAGAGTGGTTTTTAATGCTAGCAGCCCAATAACTTTTGGTATATCTTTGAATAATTTACAAATGACAGGTCCTGTAATTCAAGATGATCTCTTATCCATTTTATTACGGTTCAGACAGCATACTCCTCATACCTTAAATTCTATCATTAAATGCTTTGAAGCTTTATTAAAGTATTCTTGTCGCAGAAGCTTCAAATCTTCTGGCATCGTTCAGCTAGTACATTGTGGTATTGCTATCCTACTACAGAGCGACCACATTTTATGCACACATTGTATTTATCCTACACATAGTGCAGTATTTTCAGACTCCATAATAACATCTGTTAAATATTGTGTAACATGCATCACAAACGTAGTCAGTGGCGCTGACCTGAAACATGGCTAATTATTAATTTACTTATACAATATGCATTATACTCTTACTGAGGATTTATTTATACATGCATTATACTTTTACATGGGAAGAATCATTGTTTATAAATTATAACTTAATAAAATAAAAGAACAAAATAAGATAATAAAATACCACTTGTTGAGCAACGTGTTGCTGTACATGCATTAAAATAGTCTCATTACTTAAAATATGCCTCCTCATTCTTGTGACATTAATATGGCAACTTGCAGAATTTAGTTGAGTGGCTGTAGAAGTTGAGGGTGATGAATAGCGCTTGGTAGCACGATTCACCCTTTGCCAACATGGATGACAAATCTAATGACATGCACGAACCTAAAAATAAACAAGGAATATAAACATTTAAAATGACTGCTCTTATTCTGGTTACAATTAGATTTCTTTAGATATCTTTATAAGCACAAATACTTATTATATTTATATGATTGTAAGTATAAATTACCTCTAATGACTGGAGACTTTCCAAGATTATACTTTAAATATTAATATGATGCTTGCTCGTTGCGGTAGTATAATTTGACAGAGAACACAGTTTCTTCCAATATGATATAAATTGCCTGAGGTATTTGCTGCAGCTCTAGCTTCCGTCCAACAAACTGTACAAATAATGTCGTGTGCTTGAACCTAATAAATAACCACTCAAAATTTCAAATAGATATGCATGTTATTTTATTATTAATATTGAACAACATATCTTTTGCGTGCGCATCCATTATTGCATCCATCACTGCTTACACACATAGTAAGTTAGCTATACTTTTTGTAATATCAAAAATCAGTCTGACAAAAAATAATTAGATTGTTATGTAAGTATAAACTTACTAAACGCGGAACGATCCATTCTTGTATGGAACTAATGATTTGCTGGTCTTCCAAAACCATGGAAGCAGAAGGTAAACCACAGTTAACGCAATATACAGGAAGACTTCCAAATTCCATCATGATCGAATCCGTAATAAAATCAATGCCTAGTCAATGTTATTAGTAAATCCGTCGGTGTTCCGTATTCACAGACACACAACACAACGATTAAAGAACACTGAGTTGAGTGAAGTGAAGTATGAACGCATAGAGATAATTTCGACTCTCGAACTTTCATTAGATCAGGCACGCACGATCAAAAACCCACCATGCTCTCTATACGGCTATTAAATACAGTAGCTAGATGAGGTGCAACAACATCAATTACCAAACTAATAACTTTTACAGGTAAACCCCATAGGTCAGCGGTTTTCTTGACATCCAAACTTTTAAAGGCTGCGATGATATCTTTGTGGTATACAAGTTTAAATTTAAATACTAAATTGCATTCTTTAACGTGTTCCTTAAGTAAAGATTCGGCAATAGCGGGGAATGAATTATTCTGTGATTGCGTTGTTGAAATTGGAATGTCAGTGAAATTTTTTTCAAACTCAAATGCAACTTCTTGCAGTGCCGGATTTACCTATGACGGGGCCCCAAGCAATTTCAGGTTTTTGGGGCCCTCATCTGACATTAACCCCCCCCCCCACCTCCCGAATATTTCAAAATATAAATTGATGAATGACATCTTCAAAGTCAAGTTTTTGAAGCTTGTCTTTTTCGAAAACAGTAAGCCTAAATCACTCACTTTTTCTTGGCACATCGACGAGCGTAAATAATTTTTGACGCGTTTCAATGCGCTGAACGATCTCTCCCCTGTACTATTAGTTATCGGTAGTGTAAGGAATAGCCTGATGAGGCATTCAACATTTGGAAACGCTGAAAACAATTCATCTTTGAAAATGATTTGGTATAATTCAACGAATGTTTTACGCTCGTCTCCGTATACCTGTTTCACATAGATGTGAAAATTTTGAATTTCGGGCACAATGTTAACGTTAACGTCTTTTTCTTTCTTTCTTTCTCTCTTTCTTTTTCTTCTTTCTAATTTCACATCATAAAGGTTATGCGATAACAGTGAAATAAAAGTGTTTCCATTTTTTAATCAATTATAGTACAATTTTGTTCGTTGAACTTGTTTTGATTTAAAATTGAAGTAAGTTTTTTTGTGTTATTGAAATCTGATATATAATTCAATTACCTATTACTTGCTCGGTGTATTAGAGAAGATGATGCTTTTACAATTACAGCTGTTCAGACGAAGACACAAACACGAGCGACTGAAGCGCCAACTATACGCGCGAATATAGTTTTAACTAGTAATTTAAAATCATTTGGGGACAATGAAAAATCGATATTATTTACCATATCGATGGATTGGATTGTTTTATTTTGGATTTTTTATTTTGTATTTTGTATTTTTTTTTTCAAATTTGCGAATATGTTTTCAAAATTTTGCAAATTTTGGGGCCCCTGTCCAAGCGGGGCCCCAAGCAATTGCTTCCTTTGCTTCCCGGTAAATCCGCCACTGACTTCTTGGTCTGAAGTAATATTATTATTGATGATATTCAACTTAAAATCGAAGCTGCGATCTGTGACTCTTCCACTTTCACAACCAATTATGTTCCATGTCATTTTTACTTTATTATGTGCATTTTTTATTCTGTCTTTAATATACAAAGTTTTCGCCATGGAACACTCTCCTAAACATTTTTGAGTAGGCACTTACAAAAGAAGCAAACTATGTACTATTATTATAAGCTTTATCACCATACAGTTCATTTAGTCTTTGCCTGCTATTGTAGATGCTAGGAGTTGCCCATTCACTAAACGAAAAGAAACCTCCTGCATTGACTGTTTTAGAAGTAAATATTGTAGAAAATTCTGTTTTTATTAATTTAAATAAAGAATTATATAAGAAGTTGGTGACATTGCTGTAGGATAAATAAGGATCATTTGCTAGAATATTACCTCTGAACTTCTCTTCGTATCTACGTGTAGTACTTATAGGGACAAAAGCCTTTATTAACATTTTTTATGGGCATCTAAAGTTTAGGAATATGAAGCTATGTCATACCACAATTATATTTTATTAGTATACCTACCATATATTATAATTAGTCTACCACAATGGTCTGAACTCAACTTGTTTATAATAGGTTTAGAGGATGGTTTACGATTCGTGAATATATTATTATCAATACACGTAGCACTGGTAACAGTGATTTTAGTTGGTTCAAAAAATAAATTATTCAGGTTACATGATAGAAGCATGGATTTAAATCTGAGACTTATAGTGGAATTATCTAATAAGTTTTATTAAAATCACCACAACAACAATGAATTTGTTAGAACTTTCTATTGTTAACAAAGCTTCTTCTAATACTTTCTCAAAGTACTCATATTACTCGTATACTCATATATTAGGAAGTCTTTATACGCATAAAACAATGAAGTAAAGCTCTGCGTAGACTAGTTCAATAGTTTGCTCAACAAAGAGGCTCACAATATCTTTACGTCCTTTACATTTATAAAGTAACCAATAAGTAAGTATAAGTAATAGTGACCATTAAAGCAAAGGAATATTCTTACAACCACTTCTAAATTCGGAAAAATCCATTCTAATTTATCGCTTTTTATGAGGTTATGTAAAACTAAAATAAAAAACTATTAAATTTTGCCGTGAGGCAAAATTAAAGTAGTAAATTATTAGTAACGAGTCTGTTAACAAGATAGTTTTATTAATCTAATAATCTCACATACCTTACTCAGATCTTTGTTCAGCAGAACAGACGCTGTTTCAGTATAGATGTATTTTTTTTTTATTTTCGTTGTGAAATGTTTATTGTTTTGAAAATATTACGAAATCTGGTCTGATTTTCTATTTATGTATAATTAAAAAATCGACAGTTCATTGAGTACCAAATAATAGGCAATAAATCAAGCTACTCTCTGTTCTATGTAAACGAATATTTTGTCTTTGCGGGGTCCTGGGCCGGTTCCCCGTGTGCCTTTATGGTAAAGCCGGTACTGTAGGTCGCGCCCCCGCAGCCGCCGCCGCCGGCGCCGACGAAGCCCGCCTATATTGACTATACCCCGACCGCGTACAGGCGCGGTGAGGTTGCACAGACGATGACCGCCCGCGCGCGGACTCAGTTAACATACATATATATACATAGACTCTTAATTACACTCCATTAGGTTTATATGTTTTAAAATTTTATAATTTTAATCAGTCTCGAATTCTCTTTCCGAACCGCCATGTAGGCTCTAAGCTCAGCGGACGAGCTCACTAGGTAAAGCTAAATATTATAATAAAACTTACATATTTATTCACTTGCTTTATATAGATTGATTCCCCATACAAACTTTCATCCCCATTTTCACCCCTAGAAATGATTTCCGGGACATAAAGTATCTTATGTCCTTCCCAGGGTCTTGTAATGTTGTTATTAAATGAGACAACCTTTATGTTCCAAGTCCTGTTTATTACTAGCTTTAACAGATCTTACATCAGTGGACACCATGAAGGAAAAAAATATGGTATAAATGACTTTTTTTTTAACCAATTCTTTACTAATACTAGGTAAACTAGGTATAGAAATACAATTAATTATTATATCAAATTAATATTTTGTACAATGAAATCCAATACAGATGGAACTTAGCTTTTCTAAATTGTAGATCCTGAAGTAGTAGTAGGTATATATATTATTTATATAAGTAGTAAATATATTCGTATTGAATATACAGCTTAAATCTAAAGAATACAGTTAGGCAAAAATCAGAAGTAATTTTCAGACGACTCAGTTCGCTTTTATACTAAGTTTTTAATAAATGCAACCGAAACGCTTACAATTAAAAAATATTTAACAGTTACAAATCACGTTAGTGAAATGTTAATAAAATAAATATCTATAAATACGTTTTTAATTGTTAAATAATAATAAGCATATGAATATACAAGTAGCACTTGCTTTTTGATATAAACGTTCCGTCTAAAAAAATATAATAAAATAAGTAAAACAAATTGGTAAAAGATATTATGTATAAATTTAATTGATGACTGTAGTTATTATATTTTTAATTTTATAAAATCAGTATTTTAAACGAGAAATATTTCAAATCACTCGCCCGACATCTAAAAAAAATATAATCACATAATTTGCTTTTTACATCGTAATTATTTTGTAGATATATCAAACATATTTTTCACATTATAGTCTCTATTTTTTTTTTGTATTTTCCTTGAAATAACATATTTCCGGCTTTCTTGTAGATACCACACGCTTACAAAATTCAGTCCCACTAAAACTGGCCACTCGATCAAATTCTCGATAATTTTATGTTTTGATAAATATCTTCTTATTTGAAAATTGAGGATATATCTTGATAATATTAAAATTCTCTATGTGAATACCACTGCGTCCTTCTAATATTCTTCTTATCCGGGGTAAAAAAAGTTATCTCTCTCATCCTCTTTTCTCATCTCGAGTCTTCCTTAGCTGCTTCCTTGCCTTATCATTTTATATTTCTTGTATTTTTTTACTTTGTTTTCTTAATATGTATGTATTTACAAGTTATTCCAAAACTTTTTGATGGCTCTACGACTTTTTTTCACTTAATTTTCTCAATCCAGTATTTTTTTTTTTTGAATTAACGATTTCTTATTTATTTTGAGTTTATTACTATCGGTGGCCAGCCGGAGCACGCGGCGAGCGGAGTCGCGCGCGCACCGACTGGCAGGGTCGTAATGATGTTATTAAATGAGACAACCTTTATGTCCCAAGTCCTGTTTATTACTAGCTTTAACAGATCTTACATCAGTGGATACCCATGAGCCACACTACAATTTATTCACTTGCTTTATATAGATTGACTAGCATTTCCCGCGGCTCCGCCCGCGTTCAGATGATCAAAAACCAAATTCTTAGGTTTTACACATTAGTATACTCTTACATATACCACTTTCATTGCGCACCGCATGATTGGTAAATAATGGTAGAGATTGACAATGCCACAAAGGTTCCTCCGTTAAATTGAACTTTTTGTTTTAGCAATAACATGTATGTATGTCTATACTTCTGTTTTGTTTGTTTTTTTTTAGTTTTTCACGATAAACTCTCAAACTACGGAATTAATTTTAATCATTTTTTACTAATAGTATTAGTAATATTAATATTTATACTATAGATTAATTTAATATATAGCTGATTATTTCAATTACATAATGATAACTTTTCTTAATTAGCGCTAGTTAGTAATATTTTCCAAAACGATTTTCAAAAGAAAGTGTAATCTATATATACATAAAATGCTTTGTCCTGACTGACTGATCGATCAACGCACAGTCTAAACCGCTGGTCGTAGAAACGTGAAATTTGGAGGAGACATTCTTTATACAATGTAGGCATCCGCTAAGATAGGATTTTTCGAAATTCAAACCCTAAGGGGGTCAAATAGGGGATTAAAGATTGTATGAAACTCTGTCATTCTTAACGCGAAATACACGGAAAGTGGTATTTAGCTTTAAGATGAAAAATAAGAAATATATGTATTAGATTTTTTTCGAAATTAATCCCTTTAAAAGGTAAAATGGGCTGATAAAGTTTATATGGGCAAACAATTATTTATGATCAGAATTACTTGGAAATTGGTATTAATGCTCTTCAATACAATTAAATAAATACGTGTTTTAGCATTTTTCGAAATTCATTCCATAAGGGGGTAAAATAAGGGTTTAAAGTTTGTATGAAATTCTGTAATTGATGCACGGAAAGTGGCATTTACCTTTGAAATGAAAAATAAAACAATACAAATATCATTTTTTTTCGAAATTCATCCCTTTAAGGGGTAAAAGGGGGTCGTGCTGTTTATATGATGAAAAAATTGTTTATGATGAAAATTACTTGAAACTTGGTATTAATGCTCTTTAATACAATTAAATAAACATGTATTTTGGATTTTTTTAATTCAGTCCCTAAGTGGGTAAAACTGGGCGATGAAATTGGAGTTGTTGAATATATTTAAATAGAGTAACATAGGTCAAGTTCTCCGTAAGTGCACACTTAGGTACTGTGTGGATATAAAAGGGTATAAAATAGAGAACGGAGATTATTCCAAATTCAAAGGGAAATTATGTATAACATCTCGGCTGGCCACAGCAGTGACAATAATAATAGACCTAGAGCGTGAGAGAGAAAACCTAGCTAGAGAGCATTCTGTTAATTATATCTTCCTTCTGAAGGTTGGCATAACTGTAATGAAAAAGTCACCTAAGCTATGTAACGGGAAAAAAAGAAATAATAAAACTTACACGAACTTATTTTTGCAAATAATAAAGTATGTATTGCGAAAAAGTTTATTTTTTTCGTAGTTTGATCGCGGGCGAAGCCGCGGGTTCTGCTAGTAAGTAAATAATTCTAAGCGAATACATTTTTTTATTTCATTTGGCTCTGCTAATATGATTAAAGTCGTAAGCATTTTGTGTCCTTTAAGCCTTTACCTTCCAAGAAAAGGTGTCAAGAAAAAGTGAAAAAGTTGAGGTATAACAGTTCCTAAAATACTTTTTCATAGTTTTTGAGATATTAAATATTTTTAGTTACCCGCTTTGGCAGTTTAACAGCCATAAACTTGTTTTCCATAAAATGTTATAAAATAATATAAATTGAACTTATTTTTACGGTGCAAAAAATGAGTAGGTATTGTGGAAACGTAAATATTATTCGTATTTATTTTAGTGTTAACCATACAAAACACGTAGGTAAGAAAAACAACATAGCATTTTGCTATACGAAACCTAAAATACGCAAGTTGGATTTGCATTTGCCCAATTTTTACATTAAAAGATTAAAAAACATTAACATTATTTACTAAACAATAAAAATTTACAAATATTCTCATTTGAAAATTGTTTCGGCCAACAAAATATTACTAATATGTTACCTACTAATTTATAAAGCCAAAAAGTTTGTTTTATTAAAAATTTAAGCACGGGCAGGGCCGTGGGTAATTTAGTAGTAATTATAGTAAAGTCATAGAAAGGTTATATCTGTACATTTTTTTTTTTTGATAAAACTACGTATTTTAAAAACACATGGCGACATCTATTGTCAAATAGCTAAATAACACAAAAATAAATTTTCATTAAAATAACTATTTTAATGAATAAAATAGCGCTGTTAATATTTCTTTTAAGATAAGTTTTTTTAATAGTTTTAACATAATATATAAGTAAGTTACCTTGCTAAAATATTAATAGCATCATCGTGCTTTTACTTTAACCAGTTTTTGTATTTTTTCTCAGAAATGAGATATTTTCCTGCGGTAAAAAGAATCCTATGTGTTGACCCGGATAACCTGTTATTACCATACCAAATTTCATAAAAATCACTCTAGTGGTTTTTCTGTGATGCGGTCACATACAGACAGACAGAAAAAAATCTAAAAACTATAGATTCGGGCTCTATATCGCTAATAATGAATATTTCAATAAGATTTTCCGAAAAATATTGAATTTACGGGTTCGGCTTAGTTACAATTTTATTGTATGTATATAGTTACTAATTTATGAAGCGAATAAGTTTGCTTTACTGATAATTTAAACACGGGCGAAGCCGCGGGTGATTTAGTAGTACCTAATTCTAATAAAATCGAAAAAAGGTCATAATATATCTGTACATTATTTTTTTGGGATTAAAACTATGTATTTTAAAAACACATGGCGACATCTATTGTCGAATATCTAAATAACACATAAATAAATATTAATTAAAATAACTATTTTAATGGATAAAATAGCGCTTTTGATAATTTGATTTTCAAGATAAGCTATTTTTATAGGTTTTACCATATTTTGTAAGTTACCTTGCTAAACTGTTTACAAATAGTATCGTCGCGGTTTTGTTCCTACCAGTTTTTGTATTTTTTTTTTCAGAAATGAGATATTTTCTTGCGGTAAAAAGTATCCTATATGTTGACCCGGATACCCAGCTATCATCATACCAAATTTCATCAAAATCCCTCCAGTGGTTTTTCTGTGATGCGGTAACAGACAGACAGACAGACAGACAGACAGACAGACAAAAATTCTAAAAACTATAGATTCGGCCTCTGCATCGATAATAATGTCTATTTCAATAAGATTTTCCAAAAAATATTTAATGTACAGATTCGACTTAGTTAGAATTTTATAATATGTATAGATTCCCCATACAAACTTTCATCCCCATTTTCACCCCCAGAAATGATTTCCGGGATATAAAATATCTTATGTCCTTCCCAGGATCTCAAACTATCTTCTTACCGAATTTCATCTAAATCGGTTCAGTACGTCCAAAGATTATCCCCTACAACCTCACAAACTCACAAACTTTACCTCTTCATAACATTAGTATTAGATACCACACCGAAAACTACTATTTGTATGTCACATATGTACATGTTAAACAAAATAATTATAATCTTATACATACTAAATATAATAATTATAAACTTATGTATAATACGTGCCACGAAAGATGAGACTTGACGAGCGTCAGTAGTGGGGATCCTGCGCAGGTACAATCGTGTACGAAATAGTTATATATAATTTATTTCTATACCTATTTTAGGGATTTTTCGATGTCTTTCGGAATAAGGTGTATAGCAATGTTATATTAAAATAATTAACAATATTTATTACGAAATGATACGCACGGTTCGCAACGGTAAGTATTTGTACCTACTTCAAATTTTGTACACTTCCTTTGCTTCTTTTAACATATAAGTGTACACGTCGTAAACTATCTTCCAACTTTGTCTTCTTAATGTTTTATCTTGAGGCATAATCAAAATTTTACAAAATTGCACTCGTATACAACACAACTTTAAACAAAATAGAATATAAACACAAGTTGCACTCGTCTGTATCGCGGAGTCAAGCGGGGGTTGTACGGGGTGAGGAGAAAGGTAAGCAACTAATACGCATGCGCAGCGCCGTACCGCGCCTCCCGCGCAGTTTTCGACTCCCCGACGACGCCCGATCCCTTCCCGCCTCAGCCCTCGTACCGCTAAAGTGACCTATAAATCGTCTTCTGCGCAACTGAAACCACGTGGTTTGTCAAGTCTCATCTTTCGTGGCACGAACTATATCACTAGCAGAACCCGCGGCTTCGCCCGCGATTAAACTACTAAAAAAATAATTTTCGCAATACAGTATGTATATATACAAAGTTTATCGTCCACTTTTGCCCTTTTAAGGGATGAATTCGAAAAAAATCTTATACATATATTTCTTATTTTTCATCTTAAAGCTAAATACGACTTTTAATGCATTTCGCGTTAAGAATGACAGAGTTTCATACAATCTTTTATCCCCTTTTTTAGGGGTTAGGGGATGAATTTTGAAAAATCCTTTCTTAGCGGATGTATGGGGTCACATCACGAACAAAGTGAAATTAGTTAAAAAAATGATAATAGATGGCGTTGTATGTATCGATTTGTTTTTATGTTCATGTTAAATTCAAAATTTGAAAAAAATTAAATGCGAAAAGCATATATTCTAACTTTAAAAAAATACCTAAAGTAAGAAAAAAGGAAGTAATGGACAAAAGTATAATGTTTTTGAAGTTTTATAAAATTCAATAATATCGTTGTATTTCTGGCGGCAATAATGGGTACTACATTGTGATAGTACGATCTTTGATAATAATTATGTAAACTGTGTTCATAGATGGCGCTCAATATAATAAAAAGTTTTGTAGCACTCAAAGGCAATATCTTAAAAATATAGTTTGTAATTGTCATAGTAGCCTTGAGACCTTACATAGGTACCTACAACATTGCGCAGCGGCAGCTCGGGGATAGATACTCTAAATGATTTTAGAGTTGCTAGATGTCGCCTTATTTTTAATTTTCACTTGCGCCATCTATTATAATTTTAGGACAAAAAATAGTGTGTCCAATAGCGTGAGTTAGCGATGTCCAAATATTTGTATGGGATGCACTATCTATACTCTATATATGATCTGTGGCGGATTCTTACATTGTATAAGGAATATGTCCTCCAAATTTCACGTTTCTACGACCAGCGGTTTAGGCTGTGCGTTGATCGATCAGTCAGTCAGTCAGGACAAAGCATTTTATGTATATATAGATTAAATAATTATGATAAAAATTAATGATATAAATATTACATAGCGAAATGTATGGGGGTCTTCTCATGGAAACAAATTGCTACTTTGTACATAGTATCGTGATTGTCACTTCCTTTCTCTTTATTGCATTCTTTAATGGTATCAAGATATCGAGATTTGTCCTTATGGTTCTCTGATAATTCAGCCATTTTGTCTATAATAAAGTGACCATGGTCATCAGCATACCCTGAACGTGTACAGAAGCAGTATAAGAAATTTTGAAACTTTTCAGTATTCTCAATTTGCCCAGCGAATATTTTTTGCATAACATCAGTCTCCGCATTAGTTTTAGTTACACAATCAGCAGACGCTTGTAAAATATTAGGTACGTATTGTGGAGAAATAGTATATGAAACCTGTAAAAAAAAAGAAATAAGATCAGAATTTATTTTTATATAATTTATCTAAAATTAATTTAATAAATAACTTATTAAATTTATATAAAATTGTGTTTTTCAAATGATTTTTACTTCAGTTTATTGTATTTTATTTTGTACTTACTCCTTTTCCATCAACAAGGACAATGGATAGTAATAAGACACACCACAAAAACTTCATGGTACTATTATTATACATATAATTAAACAGACTACTGTTTACCGCTTGTGTAGCAAAGTTACTAAGACACAAGATCACAAACACAGATCGAAATTCTATTTATATAATACCGAAGGTTGTTAGGTTTTTATTATTAACTAGCGACTCACCCTCGCTTCGTCCTCGGGTTCGTACTAGTGTTGCCGATCGATAGTCGACTATCGATAGCATATCGAGTGACCGATAGTTAGAATATCGAGTTTTATCGATATTACCGATACTATCGATAGTTTCAACAATCGGTAGTAGCTCAATTTTCGATAGCATAGTTAAAAAAGAAAGAGAAAGTGGAAAGACGAAGGTGGCAGTAAACAAATCGAATTTTTTATACTGATTTTCGTCTAATTACATTGCTTTTACAACTTACCTAATACTATCAAATAATGAGCTACTATCGATAGTCTCGGCTGTATATTTTATACTAACCTACTTTTCTATACCTATGTATGTACATTATATATATATGTATATGTAGACCATTCTATACTTACATTTAAAACGGACCTGGGTACGAACTAGTGTTGCCGAAGTATCGATAGTTTCACTATCGATAGTTTTCATCTAAAAAAGCTCTACTATTGATAGCTATTTCGATATTATCGATATAATCGATAGCATCGATACCATCGATATTCTATTTCGAAAATTTAATAGTATCGATAGTATCGATACTATCAATAGTTTATGATTTGTGAGCACCAATACTATCGGTAGTATCTATAGTATTGTGGTCTGTCAATAGTATTGTCACATTTCCATCTATCGATAGTATCGATAATATCGATATAGCTATCAATAGTAGGGCTTTTTAGATGAAAACTATCGATAGTGAAACTATCGATACTTTGGCAACACTAGTTCGTACCCAGGTCCGTTTTAAATGTAAGTATAGAATGGTCTATATATACATATATGTACAATGTACATACATAGGTATAGAAAAGTAGGTAAGTATAAAAAAAATTGCCTTGCTTGAGAAATGCTTGATTTTCCATTCAATCTCCCACAAACACTATTGAAATAAACATTATATTATCGAGCGTGAGTCGCTAGTTAAAACATAAAGCCAAATAGTTTGCTTTTTTAGTACTAAATATAAACATAAAAACAAAATTCAATTTAAAGATTAGTTGACCAATAAAACAAATAGTGGTATTCGCAATTATCCAATGGATAATTATTTTTATTTCTCTTGAAAGCTTACAATTACGTAATCTTCATTTATGAACATCGTAGGCATTAGATATATTGTCCTGATTAACGAAAAAAGGAGACCTATTATATACAAAGGGTTTGTTTAGGAAGTGAATTTCTTATGGCATTTATTTATAAGCACTATACAATTTTACATATTGTGATAATAATACAAGCACTTTAGTATACAATATAATTATATATCTCTAGCTGCCAAAATAGAATAAACGCATACAATGTGCATTAGATATACAAAATCAATAAATACACAATAAATTGTGCTCAACTTATAATCACAAACTAGTATTTAAAAGTGTTACAGCCAGGTTGTACCTTCACAGTGGCAGATCTCATTAGCTTCTGAACATAATTGTTTATCAGTAACCTAGCTATAAAACTATATGAAATTCGTATAATACCAGCTTTAGGTAAACATGGAAAAGTCGACGACAGTCCTGGTGTAATCGCTTAGAAAACTAACAAAAGTTCCTAAAATATAAAAAATACTTTTGTATGTTGATTGCAGTTGCTATTATACAGAACGATCGTTGCATCTTAGGTTAAAAATGGCGTAATGTTTTTTAACATATATGTGTCTGACTATTATTGGTACTGATATAAAATCCAACAATCCAATCCTATGATTCTCAAAGTGCAAAAGTACATGCTAAGGGCTTTCAGAAAACGCTTATATATTTCTAAAGCATTGCAAGTATTACTATGACAGCTCTATTAGGTTAACCATTCATAATACATAGTACATTTTCAAGTGAAATGTTATGGTAACATGTTCTCTATATAGCTATTTTCCTCCCCAAATGTAGACAAATGCTTCTACGTTATAATAACAAAGTGTTTTATTTAAATAGTGCAATTGTTTTTACTAGTAGACCTTTATCATTTCATGTTATCGTTTATGTGTATTCTAATTTTAAACAAGGCGTTACTTATTATTTTCTAAGACTTGCTTTTTGATTAGGAAATTCTATAAGAGTTATAAGCACTATTTTTTTTTTTTTTGAGATCTATAAAATTATTTTTCTAAATTTAAAATTAGAGCTAAAGTTATAACGTTTTTAATAAGCAATTTAACTGAAGAAATGTAATAAGTGACCCATTTTAAATAAAGGCTCAAGGATTATTTAATTTATACTAGTGTATAAAACGGTAGTTCTTTACAAAGTATATAAAGTTAAACAATGTCTAATAAAAATAAATACACTTAAGTGATTTTTTTTCTTTTAAAAATATTTGTTCGAAAAGCATGGAATGTTGATCGGAATTAGTGATGTAACGAATATTCGCATTCGTATTCACAAATATTCGCATATTTCTTGCAAAAAACGATGCGAATGTTAACGAAAGTATTTGAAAAACAAAAATGACAGGTGGAACAAATCGATGGGACATGGAAGAAAAGTACCTTAAATATTAAAGTTATCAAAATATGATTTACTACATTTTTTTTTAAAGAGAACCTGAACGGTAATCGAACCAACTGAAAATACGAAAAGGTACACGGTGCCTATTAATCGATTTAATGAATAGAGTCTAGATATCTAATTAATGGATAGAGAATATATAAAATAGTGACGGTGAACTTTTTTGCATTTTCAGTTGGTTTGATTACTGGTTCAGGTCATCTTTTAAAAATAATAATAAATGCAGTTAATCTTATTTTTAAAAATAAAATAATGTTTCCTTTGAGTGAAACTTGATATTTTCAGTGTTTAAGACACTTTTCTTCCACGTCCTGTGGGTTTGTTCCACGATGTTAGAGTCGATGTGTATAATTTGTAATATTTCATCGTTTTCTTCAATTCTAAGAAGCGATGTTTGTTAGAGAGATTTTATCCTTCCCATAGACCCTATCGATTAATTCGATAAAATAGTGGTGTCCTTTTTTGCATTTTTATTAGGTTCGATTTCCGATTTAGATAAGCTTTTTAAAAAAAAATTACTCAAAGAAACGTTTTCTTTGAGTAAATCTTGATAACTTCAATATTTAAGTACTTTTCTTCCAAGTCCCATCGATTTGTTCCATCCTGTATATGGAATGGATGGATGTGGAATGATAACACAACTGTGCTTTACTCATTTTCTTATATCACTTTGTCATTTTTGAATAGATATCAGTCAAATTTGACAAATGCAACAATACTAAACTATAAACCTAAAATCACAACAAATCTTTTCGAATGAACTTTATGTGACTAAATTCTTTCATTCAACCTGTATCAGCTTGGCTATGTTCGGTTTAAATATGGCCTTTTTCGCGCGCTTTATTTGTATTCGCGAATATTAAAGATGAATATCCGCATTCACATTCGCGTTCGCGAATATGAAAAATTGAACATTCGTTACATCACTAATCGGAATCTACAAGCAAATAACCTTCAAGCATAACCCCGCGAAATTAATATTGTGTAATTAAGCGATAGATATTGATGAAAAAATTATAAGATTATTTTCTTGCTATTGACTGAAGAGTTTTTATTAAGCAGTAATCAAGATAGTGACGAATAAAATCAGATATTTATTACCATGAGACACTAATAATATTAGAAAACCCCGACTGCGTGATAAACGAACTAAAAAGATAAAAACAATTTGACGAAGGAATATAGTATTATGCAGTCGGAGACATACCTATGTACATGTTTTATAATATCTGCGTGTGAGTATGTCTGCTACTACATGGCGCCCAAAATCGGCTATTTTAACTTATATAATTTTGATACAACCAGTGTCACTCTCACAATTAAGACAAATCTAACGACACCTCTCAAGCTAAAATCCATCAAGCCGATTATCCTACAGATCGTGCCATAGAAATATATACACTTGAAAAACATAACCTTCCTTCTGGCGCAGTCGGGTAAAAACAAAAAATGAGGCCAATTAAATTTTAAATAATTTAACAGTTTAGTTCACAAATATCTTCATTTATCTCATATCTCATATAAATTATAATATACTAAAGTTGTTAAAAAACCAGACGAAATTAGTTGTGACGTTATCTAAATTTGCATTGCTACCGGCCATAACACTGTTGCACCTATCAAGGTGAACAAGAAGTCAGTTTTTTGCTTTATAATATATTTGACTATTATAATTATTTGAAATTAAAATTTAATGTTATCTTTATAAATATTAATAAATAGCTGCATTCAACAAGTATTTTATCTTATATATTACATTTTTTCCCCTTTTTTTCTAATAAAAATACGTTTATATTATCAGAATATAACCAATAGGAATTTATCAACGATTTATATAAGATTGTCTATATATCGATGCAAGCTGATCTAGTATAAAAATCAACTATTCTAATATAATCCTTAACGACATTTGCATATAATATAGTATTGCCAAGCATAGCGCGATGAGGAGAATTCGAAAAAGTTTTTATATAAAAAGCGAAATATTATGTAACTTTTAATTGTCTCTCCCGTGACCATGTTTGCTGTAAAGCATTCGAAACTTCGGGAGCCAAAATTTAAAATTAAAATAAATCCACGAAAAAGTCCGAGATGAGATAGTTTTATTTCAAATATACGCGTAAATCTAAGAAAGTTTTAAAGAGAAACTATAAAAAAGAAATCTTTAAATAGCTCAAGACTTAAAAAGCGTATTATAAGGTCTTGACGAAAATGATATTATATACCTGGCAAGCCATCCGGGGGTATGAGTCATAAATAAGTTGTGCTTTACGTACATGCAAGATACTGGCGATGATTAGATTTCCCTGGTGGCTGTTTTCGGAACTAATAAGAGCTGTTTATTACTAGGTATACAATATACATATACCTATTGCGAGAACTTTGTTATATAGACAAATTAAATAGTGGATTTATTGGTCGAAGTTATTCCTATGTGAGCCCAAAAAAAATCATATCACCGCTATTATTCAAGCAATCAATATTATTCATTTATGGCCGTTAAAAATAACTTATTATCAGTAAACAATAGATTGCTATCGACAAAAACAGTAGATATATAACTTTAAATAATTTAGCTTTTCCATGAAATGTAAACACTGTATTATTTATATTGTTAGTAACAATTTGTGTATAAATATTTTGTGTATATTTATATACCGTATATGCAAAAATGTCAATTTCGAGAGAGTTCATTACCGTTGCTTGTGTCATTGCCGTGGAAATATATTTTGTTCATATATTCACTTTCAGATTCACTTCTTATTCTAGATTAATTATCTACTAATATAAAAATAAAAGATTTAATTAAAATAAATGCATTATTGTGACCGTAACAATATCAAAGGTTATCATTGACGCACATTGCTTTTTATGATGAAACCAACCAACCTACATAAAAATAGCTACCTTTACATTTAATTATTTAGAATTAACATCACTTACTTACATATACTTAAATGGACAGCAAAATAAAATATATGTATGTTCGTGTAAAGATAGAATTGTCATGTCTTAGGTATTATTTTGGTTCCTTATATTAAAATATAAAGTTACTTTAAGCTGTTGTCTAATGCATTAAAAAAAATGTTTTTAATTACGGCAATAGTTTGGTCATGTTTAATTCTTATTTCCAATATGGTTGTTTAAAGTTTTGCTCATAAATAAAAATACTTATTTTTTGAATTTTATTACTAAAAGAAATATACTTATTCTTTATTTTCTTTAAATAAAAAAAAATTTAAATTTCATTATTTTGATGTGTTCAAGTTACCACAAATACATTGTTCATAATAATTAATAGTCGGAGAGCTGGTGAACATTTTAGGGTAGGTTATTGAGGCATTACAGAAAATTTTGTAATTGTATTTGACGAACCCCTAAATAAGATAGTCGAGGTATGGCTGACGGGTAGCGGCACCCCAACAACCCTTGAGTTTTTTTTTTTCATATAACAGGTAAAAAAAATCTATCAAATTAATCTGGCATTTTGGGATTGTTTATCATTAAGTGCCTATATTACTCTCAAAAAATACCAAACTGCCTCAAGAACTTTTTTTTCATTTGTTTAAAAAAACATTTTGCAACAGTCGGGTTAACATTTAGACCCGACTGATTGATCTGGCTTTTTGATTTTTTAATTCCTTAAATATCTAACTCAAGGATATAAAAATTTCAAAACGCCTCAATTTTTTTAATGAAGAAATTTCCCTAAAAAGAATTTCAATAAAAAAATTGCCTTTTTCTATCTGCTCTCATGCCGACAGAGTCAAACAGCGCCATCTCTTAAATGTGTGTGATACTTGCATTGTCACCAATTGATGATAACCTACTGGACGAGCGTCTACACCTAGATACATATTTGATATGATTCGATCACTGTCCATAACGTTTATTTCAATTACTATAAACAACAGCCTTTTAATAAAACAAATTCAATATAAGGAACAACAAAATATTACTGTGTAAAGCGATGCGATGATACTACACGATTGGCCTAATTGATATACGCGTATAATAATCGTGATGTGTCCGTTCATAAAGCTAATAATTTTCCGTATTAATTTTTAATTCGTCCTTAGTTTTGTTCCAGTACGTACGCACGTGAATAATAGTACGTAATACCACAGTCTACTAATCCATACAGTCGTCTAATGAAGGTTTGTAGACTGGGCAATTGTGCGGAAGGCGCTCCCGATTCCCATACTTACTTTTATATGACAGTCGGGAAACGACTTTAGGGTTGTAGCCTTTAACTTGGAAACTTATATTTTTGTATTTGATTGACAACCCTAAAAAAAGCATGTCCGTTAAAATCAATAAGCGATCACGTACTGTATGGATTTTTATACTGTAATAATAGTGTACTTAAGAGATAGAAATAAAACTTAAATTAATATACCGTTCATTCCCCACGCAAACTATAACTAATAACAAACACCCAACTGTTCCTATAACAACTCAGCGCGGAACATTGCACATACACTTTTGTAAAGCTCAAGTCTAAATATATTTAAAATCACATCTCATTAAATATCTTTGGATACGACCAAATAAAATAATAGTGTACAAAAATACAAAAAATATACAAGAATGTCGAATATAATTCAATTAAGGGAATATAATATTGTGTGTACACTCGCCTTATGTCGTCCATAGACAACGTCAAGACTTTTTTTTAATAGTAGTAGTACTATTTTTTAATTGATATTAATGGAGAGGGTATCCCTCCAACTATTTGCACTAGAGACTCGCATTAGATTCACTAAAGGAGATTTAAACATACCAATTGTCATAGGAAGAGATCTAAGAGATTCAAAAGAGATCTATTAAGATCGAGGAAAGTTACAACTCATTTAAATCAGTAAGTAAATAATCAAAAAATATTTTTAACTCATTTAAACTAATTTTAAGCTAATTGATATTTGATTCTCGTAATAAATGCTATGAAATTACCAAATCTGAGTGTACTATCGAGTCACATATACCATTTTCATTGTAGCATGTCAATGGATTAATAACATTATGTATAGATAATTAAATTAAATAATTCATAAGTAGCAACACATTCGTAATATCGAATAATAGAAGCAGACAGGAAAAAAATTATAAAAAATTAATAAATACAAGTCGAGTCCATAACAATGGTAACACCGTAACGCAATAATCAGTTCCCTTCCAATGAGAACCAGTATTCGCGACGCTAGAAAGCTTGCCTGGCAACATTGTTGTTGCAATAGCTTATATTCATCGGTCACAGTAGATCCTGTATGTGGGATGTGTCGAGGTTCGTGATGAGGGTCTTGAGGAAGGTCATCTCCTTGTGAGCATTCTCCAGGATCACCCGAGGGTCCTGAGACGTGCAGCGGAGGCAGTTCGGTGCGAAGACCATTGCTAAGTTGGATGAGTCCATTTTGGTCTGACTCACTACTTCTGGTGCGGCGAATTGTTGTAGGAAGCTTATTAAATATGTAAGTACCTGGAAATAATTGGTTTTGATTTATGTAAGTCATCTTTGAATTTAAATTAAGTACGATAATTATATCAGCTGGACTGGCTGGATAGTATAAACTATAGTGTTAAGGAAGAAGGTTTGAAAAATCAAATGAAATAAAAATCGAAAAATTACTTTAAATAAGATTTTTTTAATAGTTCAAGGAAACAACCAGATAAAATGGTTTAGAAAAACAACTGTTATTATAAATGTACAGAGTACATTTTATTTATTATTATTAATATCAATTAGACTTGCAACGAATAGTATATTCGGCCATACGCCGAATAGCCGAATATTCGGCAAAAGTATTCGGCCAACACGGGGCGAGAAAACTTGTAACTAGATGTTTGTTTCTTGTTTGGCGCCAGGAACTAGTATTTATTTAGAGCGTCTTTTGTCTGAATCTAGGATTGTCTAGAAGTAAAATACTGCCTGGAAATGCAGAAAAATTGGTCTTTTTGCATTATAACCTATCACTTCAAAATTTTAATTATGATAATGCAAGTACATAGACATTTATTTGATATTTTTGTGTTAATTTTTGTAATAAAGAAGGTGATGTAAGATTTTGTTCCTATGACTACTTTAATGATTATATTAAGAAAAATATCACTACACAGTATAAAACAAAGTCGCTTCCCGCTGTCTGTCCCTATATATGCTTAGATCTATGTATACAGTATATGTACTTTTTAGGCTGTACAATACTACAGTATTGTACAGCCTAAAAAGATCTAAAAAAAGCCCCCGATGGCATTTGTCTATCTCTTAAGGATAACATACTATATTCATTTCACTATATCCAAGCTAGGGACGAACCCGAGCGAAGCGAGGGTGAATCGCTAGTATTATTATAAAATAAATCAATATTTTCATTTTACCAGTAGGGAATATGCATGATATTTTTTTATTTTTTTATATATATAATCGTTATATAATTGTAAAAAAAAACAATATATCAAGCTCCAAAAAACTAAAATTTGGCATATATTTTTTTTAAATACCATATCGTTACGGATACTTTAAACGCTCGCCATTTCGCGCACTTGGCGTGACGTCACAGTATGATATACACAGAAATGACTCAATTTGTAAGCGACAAAATCGCTAGTCGCTCTGTTATGATAATACTTTGACGGCATATTCGGTCTAACCAATGGCTTTGCGTTTCATCTGCTTTGAATTTCCCATCTGTTTTTGCACTTTTTAATAATTATTTTCTTAATAAAAAGAAATTACATTAAAAAATATTAATATAGGCTTTAATCACAAGCAATTAAGATTATAAAAAAAAAATACTTTATCTTTCTTTTAATCACACGCATTTTCCCTATTATTATCTGATTACAGCAAAACATATTACTGAAATATTCGGTATTCGTCCGAATAGTAACTAAATATTCGGTAGGCCGAATACCGAATAGTAGCCGAATATTCGTTGAAAGTCTAATATCAATTTATCTTGCAGGTGCTCTTTTTATTACAATATATAAACTTTTTATTAAATAAAAAAATAACATCAATATAAACTATAACTACTATTTTGATAATACTTTCTTAGATTTACGCGAATGTTTGACATTTTAAATAAAACTATCTTTTCGGATTATTTCGCAGATTTGATTTTTTTAGGAACCAAAAATCAAAATAAATCCGCCAAAATAATCCGAAAAGATAGTTTTATTTAAAATACTATTTTCATGTTTTTTTTTTTTTTTTATTAATGAAAGACTCTGGCCTGATTCCACTATTAAAGGGAGGCCCACCCCCAGTAGTGGAAATACTATTCAGGCCTTTTTAACATAGTATAAGCTCACCAATCTATTAAGCGGCGGCAGCCGCTGCAGCGCTCGCGTGCAGGCGGCGAAGTCACTGCCGGCGGCCACGCAAGCGCTGTACAGCGCGTCCGGGATCAGCGGCTCGTACAGCTCGCGGTACCACAGCTTGAGGAGGCTGGCGGGGGCGTGCGCGTCTGTGTGCGGATAATAAGTGTTATATTGCTATATTAAAAAGTTCCTTATCGCATGTTCCTCGACACACTTGCTCAATGAGAGCTTGACAGAAAAAAGTGTAAGTATTTAATCTGTCACGAAATTATTATTTACTGAGGCACCCGGCACCCCATGTGACGTTTTCATAAGTACCAGGCGATCATCTTAAGGACCTAAATATTCAAAAACTTTAATTCACTATGGCTAATAAATGCCTAGAAAACTAACACGCTTTAAGGACAACAATATGAACAATTGAACATGCTTTTAGGTTATTGATCTCATCCATATCGGCTTGCACGTGAAATACGCTCTAAGCCTTAAATTCACAGCGTTTTTTTCACACACGCAAAAAGCGATCACTCACCAGTAAGCATAGAAGCATCTGGTAGCTCCCAGTTATCAATTTTGGCTTTGAGGGCATTGACCTCGTCCACATCGGCCGGCACACGGAAGATGCCCTCGGTCTCGCGGCCGTTGAGCGCCAGCACTTGCTGCGAGAGCGCCGTCTGCACCCACGGCAGGGCGCGCTGCGGGAACCGCTCGCGTTGGAGGGCCATCACCTCGGCGAGAGTGTTGCCGAACATCGATTGACGGAAGATTTGGATCTGGTAATCATGATAATAGAGGATTATATACAATATGTTAGAGAATAATTAATAAAAATTAATTGTGTTACCATACATGATATTTTATACATGATTTTGAGGGTAGTTGAATGAGGGTACTTGACAATAGCGTGTGACATATTTGATAGGAAATAATTTATAAGTGAGTCAGTAGTGCGAGTAAACTCACTTTAATGTGAACATTCGACTGTGCCGCACAGGCACACTGAACATGGCGGACGACAATCGCGATAACGTAATATTAAATCGATCGATATCCGCAACATATATGTATATGTCAATTTTAATATATATGTTCTTTCCGTGCCGCTTTTTGATCATGTTTTTATTTTTTGTGATTTTTTTTTATTGCGTAAGGCATAAGCTGTTACAATCTTGCATTTTTACTTGATAAAAGATTTTAGAAAAAATAATATAATAAATATAAATTAGTAGTAGGTACAAGCTCACTCTGTAAGGCTGCGTTTAATTTTGATTCTAGTTTAGAAGAAAAACAGACAAAAGTAGAAAAATGGTATGGAGGAATTGAGGCGTCCTCTTAAATGTGTATACGTAATTTATTTCTATTATTTTAACTTTAAAATAAACCTGGACAAAGAGAAAAAATAATTCGATGTTTAAAAATATCAAAGTATTTTAGTATCATGCAATTCAACGAAAAATTTCACATTATATGTATATGTAATAAAATCTAGTATTTGGCAACTATTCAAGGATGTTACACGAAAATGGATTCACATAAAACGAACGCCTACGAGTGCTACTTACGTATTGTGTCTATAGTTTCAAATGTTAAATTTTATAATACACTAGCGACTTAGTATTTACCAACGTTAGCCATGTAAATTTTTAGAGATAATTCAAAAGATCCAATTATTGTGATCTCCCGTGAGAAGGGAAGATTTTCCTATAGTAAAAAGATCCTAGATGTTGACCTAAGTAATAAGTTATCGCTACACAAAATTTACTTAAAATCCGTTAAGTACTTTTTCCCGTGAAACACTTACAGACACAAAGAAATATGTAAAAAACAAGTTTCATGATTTTGAACCTCTGATATGGACATAAGATTATACTAGTATTTTAAGATGTATACAAATTCATAGATTATTACTTTTTATTCTAAGTTTACCCCTTTTGTATACAACTGTACTATAAATCAATTTATAGCTACTTTGTAGCGTGAAAGATGACAAACAAACAAACTAATTTCCGCAAGTATAATATACACAAGGATATAAGGGCGCTAATGACTGCGACACAGTTTTACAGTAATGTAGTTATTATCGTTTAGTTGTTTTTGTTATGCATGTACTGTTTTAAATGAATAAATAAATAAATAAATGGAGCTTTCCTTAACTAGCGACTCACCCTCGCTTCGCTTCGTGTGTCCCTAGACAAAAACAAATCTATTGCACGGGAACCGTACCGTATTTTCCGGGATAAAAAGCAACCTATGTGCTATTTGAGACTATAATTTATCTGTGCCAAATTTCATCCAATACCGTTCAGCCGTTTTGGCGTGAAAGAATAACAAACATCCATCTATTCTCACAAACTTTCACATTCATAATATCAGTAGGATACTCACCATTGAAAAAAATTGACAAACAAAATTTATTGTGAGTTCAAATTTTATTTCAAAATATAACAGAAAATTACATGAAAACTTTGAATAATACTATGAAAATGTTGTAAAAGAAAAAAAATACAAGACGTAAATTTACTCTCCAGTATTAAGCCACGCTTAACCTCAAGCAATTGACTGTGCCAATGAAAGTGATAAAAAAAACTGGCATTAAATAATTTTATATACCTACTTAAATCTAAATTAGATGTACTGGTCATTTTACCTTGGGTCCTTTCCGCAATAAACAATAGCATTCCCAAGGAGGGTTGATAACAGGCAGGCGGCCGGTCGTAAAACTTTTGCCAAATCCTATCAGCAGTAGGTACGGAAGACGTACTGCACCGGCCCCAATGATGATGATGAGATGATAACTCACCCTGGCTTGGTCTATGTCTTCCGTGCTAGGTTTCCGCGGGGGCCGCTTCCCTCCGAAGCCGATCCTTTCCAGTCGTTTACACGCGACGCTCGCGTAGTGCGACACTTGAACGTGGATTGGCCACTTTCCCACCTGTCAACATTGTAATAGTTATTTTCTTTACTAGTTTTACTGTAACTTACATTTTAAATAAACTATCGTTTCGGATTTAAAATATATTTTAATATTTAATTATACTTAAAAAAGCAACTTATAAAAAATGTTTGAAATTAAAATCGCAAATATTATAAAGTACCTAGTTTGGAGCCATTTTGTAATTTTGTGGGTAGGCACTGTCTTTACATCTATTACCTATAATTAACCTTCGAGACATCTGAAACCTTAGTCTCTCCCGTGACTATGATCACTGTCAAGCATTTAAAACGTAGAAAATCCAAAATCAAATAAGAAAAAATCCGAAAAGATCGTTTTATTTAAAACTAGCGACTTACGTTCGCTTCGCTCGTTACGTCTCTAGGTGCATTTTAAATAGATATATGTATGTAAATGGCCAGCGTGGGTAACCATGTAAATTTTAAATTTTTCGCAAATTTTTCCGATATTTTAATAGTTATTCTGCTATTAGGGGCAGAGAAAAATCCAACAAATCAAAGTTTTATAAAAATCGGTCCAACAGTTTTTGAGTACATATATAAATGGTATAACTAACCTGACTTTATTTTTTATATATTTAAAATGTAAAATATTCGGCTAAATCTAACAATGTATATATCTACTAGCAACTCTCCCTCGGGCTCGTCCTAACGTTACGTTTTAACGTTTAGTATAAATTTCTCAGAGATATTTTCCTGCAATAAAAAGTATCTTATATGTTGACCCGGGTAATCAGCTATCATCATACCAAATTTCATCAAAATCTGTCTAGTGGTTTTCTCGTGATGCGTTCACAGACAGACAGACAAAAATTCTAAAAGCTATAGATTCGGCCTCTGTATCGATAATAATTACTATTTCGATAAGATTTTCCAAAAAATATTTAATGTATAGATTCGACTCTGTTAGAATTTTATAATACATCTCTAACTCTAATATATAAAACTCTCGTGTCACAGTGTTTGTAACAAAACTCCTCCGAAACGGCTTGACCGATTCTTATGAAATTTTGTGTGTATACTCAGTAGGTCTGAGAATAGGACGTAAACTATTTTTCAAATCCCTAAGCGATAAGGGTGGTCCACTCTAGGAACGAACCTGAGCGGAGCGAGGGTGAGTCGCTAGTATATATGTGTAAATATAAGATACCTCAGGAAAACAATCGGCGAATGCCGGGTCGCGATGCCTGTTGACGTAGTTGGTGAGCGCCGGCTGGAAGGCGGGCGAGGGCGGCACGAAGGCGAGGCACACGGCCAGCAGCTCCCAGCCGCGCAGCAGCGAGTCGCGCAGCGGGTTCTCCGTCGTCTGTCTGCACAGCTGCACGTACAGCTCGTCCCGTAACCTGCTCATATATTATATATATGTTTAATATTTCGGAACCCTAATTGTTTTTGAAGTAAAACTTCTTTACGCACGCTTGACTTTGTGGGTAAGCTGCTGAATGCGTTACGAAAAAATCTACGTACGTTTGTTGCCATGGTAACCGTTGTTATTGTCTGACCAGTGATATATAATATTATATTCTTTCCTTAAATGATATTCTATAAATATATGATTGGAATATGTCTAATATGCGTTATTTTTAGTACCTCACATATCCCAATTATTTAAAACATAAATTGAATTTCATAAAGAGTACCGATAACCTACAAAAGTTTTACTTGCGCGTGTACACATTCATACACGCGCTTTTTAATTTTTTTTAATAAAAGTAGCCTAAGTTACTCCTTATAACATCAGCTATCTGCCAGTAAAGGTTCCGCCAAAATCGGTCCAGTCGTTTCGGAGATTAGTCGAAAGAAACAAACAGACAAATATTTAATAAAATTTTAAAGGCGCTTTAGATCTGCCGTTTTGATTTTTATTATTTAATAATACACGAAAATCTTAACTAACTTCAACAGAACCATACTAAAAGGCAGTAAGACAACATTTATAATTTTAGCTATCAACTAGCGACTTACTCTCGCTCCGCTAAGTCGTTCATCCCTAGTTACGTGTTAATGTTTTGTGTAGATTTCTTAGAAATGAGATATTTTCCCGCAGTAAAAAGTATCCTATACGTTAACCCGGATAACCAGCTACGATCATAGCAAATTTCATCAAAATCTGTCCAGTGGTTTTCTCGTGATATGGTCACAGACAGACAGACTAAAATCCCAAAAACTATTCGACCTCTGTATCAACGATAATGACTATTTCAATAAGATATTCCAAAAAAATATTTAATGTATCGATTCGACTGAGTTACAATTTTATTATATGTATAGATTACTCATATAACTAGACATACTTCTCATTGCCGAAAGTAGCGTGCAGTATATCCTGGGCGACGGAGTTGAGTGTCATGCCGGGGCGCGCCTTACGGTCGCCCATGTATATCTGCACGAGGCGGAACAGGTCGATGGCGGCCTTCTTGTGCGCCTTGTCCCACTCCGCGCCCACCATCGGCGCGCTGATGGACGAGGACGTCCAGGAAAGCATATCGCGGACTGACGCCTAATTAATTATAAGTAGCTTTGTTAGTATATTCATTACTATACAGTAGGGTGGAGCGAAAAATAAAAACAAAAAAGTAACATGTTAGTTTTTTTTTTCAACTTTTTTAAAATTGCAATATTACAGGGAAAGTTGGATAGAAAATGTCTATATTCCTCAATTCTTGAATGTTTTGTCGAAAAAAATTTTTTTTCATTGAAACCAAAAATTTAAATTAATTCTTTTAAAAATCAGTCGGCCACCTCAAAATAATAAACATTTTTTTTTATTTCAAAAATTCTGTTTTTTTATAAGCTACAAATTCTACCCCCAAGCTAAGAAAAAAAAAAACAAAACATTTTTATTTCGTAAGGTGTCGAGTAGGTTATCATCCATTGACATTACAAGTACCACAAACATTTACGAGATGGCGCTGTATGACATTGTTGCTTATTATTATTATTTTTCGTTATTATAATAAAACCCGTTAGCTATTATTATTTATTAACATTTATTTACTTATCGCTCAATATACAAATTGTCATTTGTATACTATTTTAAAACATTATTGTTTGGCTTCATGTTTAGTTTTATGACACCGTCTATATTATTCCTTAGTCTGAGGCGTGAAACATATATTTAAACTAAAAAGAGACGGATGATATGTTTTTAAGAATAGAAAGGAATAAAAGATGCATGATTTGTCATAACAACGCCACGACGGTACGCGTAAACGTGGTTTTCTGTAATTTTAATGGAATAAACAGTCTAGAGTATTGTTAAGTACTTTGATTATTATTCCCAGATCCTACATATATTTCAACAAGACATTATACCATACACATAAAACAACACTTATCACAATAAAAAAATACAATCGAATTGGAAACCCCTCCTTTTTTGAAGTCGGTTAAAAGCTCACCTTCCTCCTAAATATTCCCTTGTTGAAGTTAAGGTTGTCCTTGGCAAATATCTCGATGTCCTGTTCGGGCGGCGGGTGCGCGTGCGCGTGCGCCCGCACCGGGCTGTACAGCGCGGGGTCGCGCGCGCTCGCCTCGCCCGCGCCTCCCCCGCCCAGCGACGACGTCTGTCCGACATACTTACACTTTAGATATATTATATTGTTTATAACTATATATAACTGCCTCGGTGTAGTGGCTAGCATGTACGGCTGCACACCCGGAGGTCCTGGGTTCGAGTCCCGGGTCGGGCCAAGTTTAGTTATTGAGTACACTTGTGCACTATAATATCTTCTCTAGCCAGTTTCAGTGAAATTGTCCGCCATGGCCGAAATCGGTCAGGAGGACATTATTATATTCTTTTTTGCACATACAGTACAGCAGTCAGGAGAAAATTGAGGGCAAGTGGACTTATCTCTAATAGAGATCTGGTCCAGTCAACCTATGGGGGTGGGAAAGACTGTCATTTAGTGGAACAGAAAAGTGCATTTTTTTAAAATCATATCAGTAATTTAAGAGAATAACCTCACATCCAAATGAACAAACTTTACCTTTTTAAAATATTAATGTACATTAGCATAAACAGACATAAAAATATATAATATACCAAAAAACATAGTTCATAAAAATTATAAATACATATATTAAAAAATCTCAGGTATTTTGGATTGAAGTTCAGACATCGTCACAAAAGAGCGTCTAAAAAAAGATTAATCAATATATTAATAAAAACACTAATACAAAACAAATCATACCCTATGTATTCCAGGCGACGGCTGTATATCCCTCTCAAAACCGACAAACGTGTTATAGTAGGAGACACCATGGTTCATGTATTCCACATCCTGTGGTCTATGGGCATATGTATGGGGCAGGTACACTCCTGAGCCGTCGTCGTCGTCGGGCGTTCTCGCGCCGCCGTCGGACGACTCGTTGTCCGGCTCGTGGCCAGAGAGGGACCGGGATTCGGATCCCGACCGGGACCGCGATGTGGCGGAGTCCGCGTCCGAGTCCGAGCCGTTATAACGTCCCCTACCTGTTGGTACATGCATTGTTTAATTTGTGTATATATAGTAGTCCTTATTTAAAAACTAAACTAAAATTAGGCAGCTAAAAAATGTAACTCGTTTCTCTACTTTTACTTAAAACGCGCCAATTAATGTTGATGTTAATCTTCAAATTCTTTCAACCTTTCGACTCTCAAGTTACACACTGTTATGACAATTAAATTATATTTTACGAAATTTGTAAGATCCATTTTACTTACACCTTGCCGAGACAGGTTACATAATAAAAAAACCGGTGAAGTGCGAGTCGGACTTTCACACGAAGGGTTTCGTACTATTGTACAAGATATAACACTATATTTTGCATGGCGGCCATTTTGAAATTCGCCATCTTGGTTTTTTAATATTTGTTGTTATAGCGGCAACAGAAATAGACACTCTGAAAATTTCAACTCTCTATCTATTACGGATGGATCATGAGATACAACCCGCTGACAGACAGACGGAAGGACAGTGGGGGTTTACTAATAGGAATCCTAAAATTGATAGCAACTCTTACTAGATAATTTCGCTTGCTGTATAATATAATCTTGCAAAGGCAGTAAGTGCTGCATGCCGCGCAGATCCCAATTACAATATAGAGGTGACCCGCCTCCATCTTCTTCATCTTCTTCACCGTCCATCTGTGGCTCATCTTCTACCGGCCTCTTATGTCCTGGTACATACAATTGATTTCTAAATTAACATAAAAAAAATAGACGATGATAAATAATTAATTTTATGTAAAAAGAAGAAGTTTGTAGAAAATAATTTTAATTATAGCCAGATGCATTATTAGACCAGACAGCATAGTTATGCAGTCTGGTACACCTGACTATCTAGTACAGTCATTCACTATTTTTTACATTTATGTACATGAGTTCTTGACTTCATGTACATAAATGTAAAAAATAGTAAATGATAAGTCATTCACTATTTTTCAACGACGACGACATGACGACATGATGACGACGCGATAAGTCGCGCGACGTCATGTCATCATTTATAAACGTCGTCATTTACGTAACCAAATATTTTCATAAAAAGAAAGCAAACAAAGAGATCTATACATAATATACATAAATAAAATTGAAGTGTCGGTCTGTGATTTCAAAATAGCTATGTTTTCTCAAGTACATAGTTATTTATATGAGACCAGTACCTAAACAACCCTTTTTTTATTTTATCTGTATGTCTGCATTTTTATTTGTACAGGGTGATCTTTGGAACGGCTTAACCGATTGTAATGCGACTTTCAATGAAAGATGGAGGAGTACGTTACAGGCTACGTATAGTGTATGTTTAATTCCGGAAAAAGGGTATAGCCGGATATACATATGAAATTTGCCCCCGCGGAATTTTCTCTTCGTACTTTGGGGATCGTTTAGGTACCAAATAAAAATAATTCTGTCAAAATTTCAGCTTTTTATCTCAAGCCGTTATCGAGATATTCAAAAAAAACTATTTTTTAGATTTTATTTTTTTATTCATAGTAAAATTGAAATTTGATAATCGCCGATTTTTTCACTAATACTTACAAGTAAAAGGCATGAAAAAAAAAATTTTTTATGATTCCCAGAAAAAAAGCCAGTTTTTTAGAAAAGAAATAAAACTAAAATTATTTTTTTGACCGTATTTTTGAAAAGTGTCCACCTCCAAATTTTGTCAAAAAATGTGTTTTGTACTTCTTTATACTCAGGAATTTTTTCAATTTTTTTGATGTGGTGGAACAATGTGAAAAAAATTAAAAACATTTTTTTTCTCACATTCCAATGTAAGAAAAAAATTTATATATATGTGTTTTTCTATCAAAACTAATATTTGTTATTGATAGAAAAATACATAAATAAATATTTTTGACCGTAAGAACATCTCAGTTAATCTTCGTCACTATCTTTATTTACTATAACATTAACTTTTTCATCTATAAACAGACGACTTAATATTTCGGCAGGTCTTATTATCTTAGCCAAATATCAAACCTGGGCAAGATAATATATAACCGTAGCAATATGAGAGCAGCATCCAGTAGTTCGCCTTCCATTAACATTGTGCTTAACATCTGAATCAAGTCTCGTACCAAATTCGTTGTGTAGAAAACAGGAAACTCGACAAAAAAAAACTAGTTTTAGGAAATAGTTTATTGTCTAGCTTATGATCAAAAATTTGGACTTTTGCTTGATATTACCATGACCTGCTTCAAATACCCAGCGCACTTTGATAACAATACAGAATAGATTTGACTCGACTACAATAAGCTAATTTCGTTTCCCTTTAAGAGCCGACATTAACACTTTGAATCTTAGTTGTTCCTAATATTCTGTTAGATCACGAAAGCCTCGATCTACTATGATAATATCATCTTTTTTAAGTAACTTAATGAGACCATTAGGCTTGCTCGAGACGATTTTCATAATTTCAGCATCGTTCGTGTTAGCTGTGTAAGGTAAGCCCCAAGCATAACTAGAACAAAACCATTCGTAGTGCTTATTGTAAATGGTTTGCACAGAGGTACTTTTTTTTGATAAGAATATGATTTTCTCTGGTATTCATTATTTGTACTTTTTTGATGACGAATATATGTTCCATCATAAATACTCTTAAATACCGTTTACGAACCGTGAAGTCGGTGGAGACTGTTATCGCTCCTCTATCCAGCGAAATAGTTTGAGGACTGGACTGGACTGGACTTATGTATACAGTTTTCGTTCTACTGATTTTCGAACCAACATTCTCCAGTCTTTGTTGCCATTTTGCCAGTTTGCTCTGGACCTCGTACCCATCTTCACCGATCAACACAATATCGTCTGCAAACACCACGCACCAAGGTGCCTCCCCCTGTATATCCATTTTCAGAGCATCCAATGCCAACAGGCAGAGGTATGGACTCAAAGCTAATCCTTGGTGTAAGCCTACTTAGTAGGTACTCCTTCTTCTGTCAAAGCCCACCACGAAACCTCTCGGGGAATCTTATCATAAGCCTTTTCTAGATCAACAAACACCATATGCAAGTTTTGTGTGTTTTTCTGTACTTCTCACATAGTTAGCGGATTGCGAATATGACATCTATTGCCCCGCGTCCTGGCATAAACTTAGCATAGAGCTTTATTCCCCTATAATTGTTGCATTCTTGTACATCTCCTTTATTTTGTGATTATGTGATGGGCACGAGAGAACAGAGACACCATTCCTCAGGGATTACTTCTTCATGCAACAACTTATTGAAGAATAAAGTTAGCCACTGATATCCGTCCTCTTTCAATAACTTTCAAACTTCAACTGGTATACCATCGGGCCCAACTGCTTTATCATTTTTCATACTTCGCACTGCCATTCTAACTTCGTTAATACTAATCTCATTCACTAATCCTATATTCACAAGCACATTGTTATACACCCCGCTCCAATCATTGTCCTCATTCATAAGTTTTTCGAAATAAGTCTTCAATCTATCTTTTATATCTTCATCTTTTATCAACACCTTTTCCTCTTCATCTTACATACATCTCACATGCTTAATGTCTTTTGCCCTCTCTTTCCTGCTCTTTGCAATGCGGTATATTTCTTTTTGTCCTTTTGGTTCTTGAAGATGACTGTTCATATTGTTTTGAGCTTAAGCTATGGCTATTGCTACCGCATTTTTGCCTTCTTTTTCCGCTCTTTGTATACACACTTTCTAACTTCATTAATTCTTTCACTCCCATTATATTTTTTCCATGTTTTAAATGCATCTTTTTTTTCTTTCAGAGCTCTCTGTTCCTCATCACTTCACCACCTAGTGTATCAATAGTACCGTTCCCTTTCGTTTCTCCAAACAGTTTCATTCCAACATTCATCCACTTACTTATCTTGCATTCCATCCATTTCTATCATTTTTTCCACTCTTTTTTCCATGAATATACTTGCATACTGCTTTTTCTCTAACATTCGCCACCTGGTCCTTTTCTATCTATAATAAAATATTACTTCATTGGAATGTAAGAAAAAAAATGTTTTTAATTTTCTTCACATTGTTCCACCACATCAAAAAAATTGAAAAAATTCCTGAGTATAAAGGAGTACAAAAGACATTTTTTGACAAAATTTGGAGGTGGACACTTTTCAAAAATACGGTCAAAAAAATAATTTTAGTTTTATTTCTTTTCTAAAAAACTGGCTTTTTTTCTGGGAATCATAAAAAAATTTTTTTTTCATGCCTTTTACTCGTAAGTATTAGTGAAAAAATCGGCGGTTATCAAATTTCAATTTTACTATGAATAAAAAAATAAAATCTAAAAAATAGTTTTTTTTGAATATCTCGATAACGGCTTGAGATAAAAAGCTGAAATTTTGACAGAATTATTTTTATTTGGTACCTTAACGATCCCCAAAGTACGAAGAGAAAATTCCGCGGGGGCAAATTTCATATGTATATCCGGCTATACCCTTTAGGGTGTCTGCGCGAAAATCAAAGAACAATGGCAGGTTTCTATACAACGATTTACCTGATATCCATTTGAGGCGTCTTAAAATAAAAAAATGCTAAAACGATAGGGATTAAGTAACACAACTTTATCCAGAAAGATTTATTTTATTAGGAAGTCACAAAAAAAAGATATTAGCATTTTTATTTTATGATTTGCGGTTATAAACCTACCTAGCAATGACAGCTGTCACTGATTATTGTACCGAATAATATAAATTAAATATTATAAATTAAAAAAAAGTACGTTAGCGTTACATATAAGTTACGTTTTTAATTTCTTTATCATGGATGAAACTAGGTACTACTTTGAATCCGTTAGGAGAGTTCAGTATTAGTTGTAGGTATACACTGGCGATTGTCCAAGAGAATGCACAAGTCGTCGCATGGGGCAAGTAATCGGGTCCGTGGGCAAAGCGACAATTAAAACTTATAATAATCTAGAAAAATGGAACAGTAACAGCAACATCAAACGTAGTAGTCAGAGGCATACGTAAAATCATGGATGACAAATAAAATATAAAATCTAAATAATAATTATGTCAATATCAATTATCAAGTCAATCTCATTGTCATCTGTTGTGTTGCTATAACTATTATTTTAATTACTGTACTAACTGTAATAGCTTCAATTAAACTTACAGCTTAATATATAATGTTTCCATTAAATGTAAAGCTGTAAGATTAATGAACAAAACATAGATCATTATTTAATTATGTACATAAGACTTTTAATAAAAATATTTTAAAGTAAATACGGCATTTCATTTTCTTTTGTGGCAACAATTTTTACATCATCTTTGACAAATGGCGAAGCCGGAAGAACATAAAAACAATCAATTAGTAGCTTATTATGTAAACATTTCTTCGTGGCTTTGTCATGTAAAACAAACGCCGTGAAAAAAAAGAGCAAATTAAATAATTCAGTTTTGTATATGTCCTAATCTTAGACGCTTCAAAAACGTTCAGGTAAAAACTTGCCATTGTTCTTTACGATTTCACGAAAAAACCGCGATAGTATGTGTGTATACACTGCGATACACTCACAATTACTATTTTTATCTACTGAAAACGCACGCGAGCGAAGCGAGGGTATGTCGCTAGTAATAAATATAAAACAATAAACATATAATATTATCATCTTAATAAATAAATTTCATTGCTATTCGATTTCAAATTATATCGTAAGAAGTCCAAAGTATCGATCTCATGTGAAGTTTTCGTCTGTTGATATCCAAGAGGTCGGTACAGCTCTTCTTCAGACTATATACTACTCGAGTAAATGCTATAATAGCATCGATCAAAAAAGTACTAGATACACAATCAGCGACAAAAAATGTCCTCACAGCGCTCATTTAAACATTTGTACGTGCTTATAATTTTTTTTTTGCGAAAACAACTTTAAGCTTTCTACTTAAGGTTGAATTTGCATTGTTGTATATTTATTTCATCTATAATTACTTAAACACAACTGGTGACAGTTTTCAGAGAAGTTTTGCATGGGATGGTGTATCTAGTACTATTTTGATAGGTAGTATAAATAATTTGATAGATAGTATTAATAATAATAATAACATAATTATATAGATAAGCGATAGTCATAATTTCAACTTACGACGTGACTTGGTTCGATCCCGTGGTGTAGAAGATTTGTCTAGACGTTGATTGTGTTTTTGTACATTTGGTTCTGTTAGAGTTGGTTCGAGATTCACGCACTTCAGCTTGAAATTAACTGTAAACAAAATATATAAAAAACATAATAAATTAGAATACTTTTACTGAACGAGATAACTAGAAAAAAAAAGAATAACAGACAGTATTATTAATCTATTCTAATATTATAAAGAGGTAAACTTTGTAAGTTTGCGAGGTTCTGAGTTTGTGACGTTGTAGTGGGTAATCTCTGGATTTACTGAACCCATTTAAATGAAATTTAGTAAGACAATAGTTTGAGACTCTGGGAAGGACATAGGTTACTTTTTATTCCGGAAATCATCCCTTGAGGGAGTGAAAATGGGGATGAAAGTTGGGGAACCAACTAGGCACGAACTCGAGCGAAGCAAGGGTGAGCCGCTGGTATGATAATAAAATACAAAGTTTTGACTGTCTGTAACATATAGAACTCATTAAAACTAATCAAAAGAACTCAAAGGCTATGGTTTAACAAGTAACTATTGAAGAGTTCCACTATCCACCCCTTAGCTCCATCATCAAATGAAATCCATTGTGTTAAATTATTATATCGTCTTAAAATTTATAATTATATATGATATTAATTTATAAAAAAATAAACCGTCTTCCAAAACAAGTAAATTAATAAGAGCGTATTATTAATAGCTAGCGACTTACCCCCGCTTCGCTCTGGTGCGTCTCTAAGTAACTAATAGAAGCCTTTATGCTACTCTCCTCTCCATCAGAGGGATGGAGAGTATCCATATAATTTTCAGCCAAATCCGCACAGCTGTTTCAGCATGAAGAAGCAACAAGCATCCACACTCACGCACTAACACACACAATTGCATTATTCCAGTATACAATAACATTAAAGTACGTTATTCCATTGTATGAACACATACCAGCAGCTATATTATCCTGATCATTGGCAGAGGAGAGACGCATAAAGTTGTGCGGCTCGTGCGGCGGCGTGCGGTGCTTGCCGCTGCCGCCCGACGACACCGACGTCTTGCTCGACGTGTAGCGCTCGGGCTCGGCTTGTTGTCGCCTGTAACCATTTATAAAATTGTCACATTAAACAAAACTATTTTTTCGCGGATTTATTTTGATTTTTGATTCCAGACATTTCAAATGCTTTGCAGGAATCATGGTCACGGGAGAGACTAAAGTGTTAGATGTCTCAAAGGTATTATATAGTCGTTACATACAGCCTACCCACAAAATAACAAAGTGAATTAATAAAAAACTTGAAAAATGGCACCAAAGTACCTTATAATATTTGTTAGTTTTAATTTTAAACATTTTTATAATTTCAATTACTTTTATATTTTTCCCTTCATCTAAGCGTTGGACCTGTGTCCCCATGCAAGCTTTCCAAAGTACCGGGAGCCGAGAAGCTAAAAAGTTTCTAATTTTTTTAACTTTTTAAATTACGTATAGAACAACTAGCGACTTACCCGCACTTCGCTCATGTGTTTCTGGGTACAATTTTTTTTTTGACCCTAATCCTTTTTCTAAAATAAAAGTAGCCTTAGTTACTCCTTATAACATTAGCTATCTACCAGTGTGAAAGTTCCGTCAAAATCAGTCCAGCCGTTTCGAAGATCATAACAAACACAGACAGACAAATGTTTTAAAAATTGAGTTTTTGTTATACAGTACTATATATAATTCCATATATATTTAGAAAATAGCTGTTACTTTTACATTCCTAATATACACTCCAATTTTATTCATCTGCATAGATATCTGTCACCTTACCTCTTAAATGCAAAAATATATGACTACATACGAGTACTTAAATGCAACAATCACGAGACATTTTTATTTTATTTCATATATTTATTTATTAGATACCTAGTAAACTCCCTCGGCGGGTGCCAACTAGAGGCGTTATGACGTAAATCAAGGCTGGTCTGGCGAAAGGGCTTGTCCACGCTGTACACCGCTTGTTTCTCCGGGTACCGCTCCATTCTCTCTAATTCTGCCAAACGCTCCTTGTCTAAATGCCTAGAAATAATTAATAAAAAAATGTATTTTCTAAGTGATACATTATTTAGTTATTATTTACATATTACCTCGCACCCCAAACATTTTAACATTTTGATATGACTACCAATTGTAATAAAACGTTGCTTTAATTATAATTAATCTGAAAAATCTGCATGTCTCAAAAAACTAACTAGTTTTCAAAAAAAGTGTGAAGTCAACCAAATCCAAATTTAGTGGGTAGTACTGGCTTTTCTGACCGGCGAGTCCCTCATAACATAAATGGATTGCCCAATACAAAAGAGAGATATGTATATGTGTTTATGTATACACACCTATCAGAGAAGCGCTCCCTGGCGTGACGCGACAGATGGTGCGGGCGCTCCAGCGAGTGTAGCGCGCGCGCGCCCTCCGCCGCCAGCGAGATGGACGACACGAGCGAAGGCCGCGCCGCACTCGCCTGCCACACACAAGTCACGACATATATACAAAACATACTTATAATGTAACACTTTGTTAGATTTACGCCAATATTTTATATATTACCGACCGTCGCTATAAGATTATTATTTAATAAAGTTTTAAAAAATTATAATAATAGGAACTAAAATTAAATAAAATAATATTTGATTTATACTACTTATTAAAATTATAAAAACAAATCTATCCCACAGAAACAGTACATTTTTTCGGGATATATTCTTCCTTAGTTAACGGGCTATCCAATGCAAAAATAATGTTTTAAATCGGATTAGTAGTTCCTGAGATTAGCGCGTTCAACCAAACAAACAAACTTTTCAGCTTTATAATATTAGTATAGATGTTTAAAATTAAAAAAATATTGTAATATATTTCGGACGACCTCCAAATATACAGCCGTACATAATAGCCACTAAACCACCGAGGCGGCTAAAATACTATAGTGCTTGTCCGCGTCTATAGACGCCCTTCGCACTTATAATATTACGGAAACTCTCAGAAGAAATGATTTTTTTTACTCAATTCACAAATATCAGCAAATCTCAATAATACCATTGTGTTCATAAATTATTACTTAGTATCTGAGCAACTGTAAGGATATTCAAATTACGTTTTTTCAGAAAAGACTTAAATATATACATAAACTTAAAGAGCAAAACCTTATCTAAATACAAAATTTGATCAAAATCGGTAGAGCTGTTTCGAAGATACACAAAATAATTTTCTATTTTATATATACACAAGAATTGCTCATTTAATATTAGAAGACACCTCTCGAGGTAATCCCTCTTTCTTTTGGTAACAACCGTATGAAAATCCGTTCAGTTTGTAATATTAGCCCGAAAACAACAAACTCAGCGCAGCGGAAGACGTTAATTTATAATATGTAGCGATGAGTCAACTCAATCATTGCTTTGGGAAAATTTGATACTATAATATACATAACAAGCTATAGTTTTTAAATAAAAAGGTTACTCATAAAGGTTATTCAAAATAATCTTGAAAGTTTGAAATTGAAAAAAGAATTATTAAAATCGATTCATAATAATCGAGGACATAATAACATACGCCAAAAAAGTTCGATAAAAAATTAAAATTTACGGGACAATTTACGATATAACATGAAACACTAATGGGCGGTGCAAGAATAAAGTGTTCTTAAAAATTCATCAATAATATAATTACTTAATACTATCTTAGATTTACTCGAATATTTGACTGACATTTTAAACAAAACTATCTTTTCGTATTATTTCGCGGATTTATTTTGATTCCCGACGTTTCGAATGCTTTACAGCAATCATGGTCACGTGAGAAACCAGGAAAGATCCCGTAGAGAAATACAAAAAAGAAACAAAAGTGAAACTTTGTATCCGACCAGGGATTCGAACCCGGACACCTATGATAGTCAATCTTGCGCTTCGGCCGCTTGACCACGATGCTTGTGCCCGAGGATGTGAAATTAGCGACCATATTTTGCGTGAAATAATGCGACTGAAAACCGCATGAAAACTCGAAAACACACGTTTTTCCAGACGATTTTTTGCACCCGAAAAACGCCACGTGCCAAATTTCTGCGAAATCGTTAGAGCCGTTTCCGAGATCACCGATATATATAAATAAATAAATACACAAGAATTGCTCGTTTAAAGATATTAGATTTACAATTTGGAAAGTAATACACGTAATAACAGTACAGTTTAATTTTTGAATTACTTTAAACTCAACAATATCTTACTGCTAAAGGTCACAGATTCGAAACCCAATGGACAATTTCAATTATTTATGTTTTTATAATCTTTAAAGAATGATGGGTTCATCAAAGAATATTTTATTATAGTGTTATAAATACTAGTAACAAACTTTAAACAAACCTGCAAAAATGGAGTAGGTTGGGGCTTTTGCAGTGGACTGCTGGGACTTTGAGGTGACGCAGAGTCGCAAGACGAACCTCCGGCAGACTGTTGTTTTAACTGGATAAATATTATTAATAAATTAGTACACAAATAAAAATTCTCAACAATAAAAAAAATATTAAAAAAGAAAATGACATACAAAATACATGAAAATCTTTTTGTATATATAAAAGTGATTAGGTATATTTAAATTTTAAATAATATAATCGTACCCTACAACAATGTCGAATGTCTATCATAGGGACAGGCAAATGAGTGACAGCCGAGTCCCCTTTTATGTGCACGCTAATTTATAATGTATGTCAATGTTACCTTACGTCTCGTTAATGGCGTACTCTCAACGGATTTGAAATATTTTTCGTGCATGGAATCGTCTGACGCGTCCTTTCTAGGTGATATAAAGCTACCGCTACGGTTCAAGCCTGTAATAAATAAAAAATATAAATATATAAATATATGTAAGTATCTAAGTTATGTAGAATATTTCAAGTACTAAAAAAATGTATATTATCATACTAATTTTTGCTAATTCTGACATGGCCGGATAGAGATAAATACTTTTTAACTATTAACTGCTATTTAGAATTCATCGAAAAAATATGTAATAACTATTTTGGCCCAACTGGAACTCAAACACCCATCATGATCTGCAGCCGTATTAATCAGTAGCTAGATCAATGAAGAAAGTTCAACAGTGACTTAAAACCTTTGCTTTTTTAATTTAACACATTGAGCTAATCGCATCGAACATAATAAACAATACCAACTAAAATCGCTGCGCGAAAGAAATCATTATAATTACGCAGAAAAGAATTAATTAATTTAAATTCATCCGGTTCCATCGTTAGGTGATTATCGATTTTAAAAAGTATAACGCTAAACGTAGCGGTTTATACAAACTAATATAGTAAATACGATTGTTTGTCAGTTTATTGTTTTGTCCTTCTTCGACGCAATAACGGATTTACACAATTAATAGAGATAGTTGATAGCCAGACCAATAAAATGTTCAAGGTACAAAAATACTTAAAATTTAAAACTGGAAACTAGGTCTTTAAGAGACCCCCATAACACAATATGGTATGTGTGTATTTAATTGTCAAATTATATAATAAACAAATAAACAATTCGTATACATACATATAATGATATATTATATAATCGTATACTGAATAGATAGGCAGTGGTAGCCCAGTAGTGACGCGCTCGCTTGGGTAACCGAGTGAAACGGGTTCAAATCCCGGGTGTCGCACCTCTGATATTTTCATGTGCGAATCATTTTCAACATGATTACTTGTATTACGGTGAAGGAAAACATCGCCAAGCAGCACTTGGCCAGCGTGATGGATTATGGCCTGATCCCCCTCGTATTGAAAGGGAGGCCCGTGCCCAGCAGTGGGACGTTAAAAATGAATACATAAATGGCTGAATACATACTGTATAAGTATATTCTATCACACAGGTGCATTATTAATGGGTATTCTTTTAATTATCGCTGGAGGATACCTTAAAATTAGATTATTTATGTTATGGGTTTGCCGGTATTATTATATTTAAAATTAACAACGAACGTAATTATAAGTCTATTAAAACAAAACACGCTTAAAATTGAGGTGCAGGAGAAAAATATATACGGTATATGTATATATTATCATATTAATATTATTTACCAGAATGCGGTGACCATTTGTCCGGTTCGTGTGCGGGCTGCGCGCTGCTACGTTTGCGCAGTTGCGGCGTGCACGCGCTCACGCACACTGCACTGCTCAGTTCCTGCTGTAGTTGTTATACAATAGGACTACTATTAATTATATTACTAATGCAAAAATTTGTTTGTGTGTATGCGTGTGTATGGGTGTTTATTTGTTACTACTTCACGCTGAAATACCTTGTTAGACTTAGACATTTGGTACACAGATGTGTTCTGAAGTAAAACATAGGCTACTGTTAGACATGTAGTCGCTAGTTGTAAATAAGGTTTTTTTACTATCAATGAATACGATATTACTCATCTGACAACCATATAACTATATAATAAATTTAAATTAAAACTAGCTCTTTTTCTGTTAACTCAATACAATATAATAATTCATAAATAAAAAAGAAAATAGGAAGTTTCTTATATTTTCATTGTTTACAAACATAGTATGTATGAGTAGCAGGCACGTATATTCATATCAAATATTTAATTTTTATTTAGAAACATATTAAAAGATAGAATATTACCTGTTTACGTCTCTGTGCGCTACTAATGCTGCTGTCCGACGAGCGGCCCGAGTCCGTGTGTCGACACGGCGCCGTGCCATCTTCACTCAACCGCCCGCGTCTGCTCTCTCCACTGTTCCTTTGTAAAATTGAAAAATTAAATAGAATAATATTAATTTGATTCACAAAGTTAACGGCTTCGAACAACTAGAGTTTTCGATACAGGTTTAAAATGTTGATTATATTAATATTAATATGTATGTACCTATGATTGTAGGTGGCAATCTTTAAAACTACTGATGATACAACTACCACTGAAAATTATTTCGCTAATAAGAAGCTTAACCGTACCGCCGAATGCTATGAATTTCTTTTTATTCCGAACTGGAAACCTACAAAAGGCACCAAGCAAACACATCTGAGCGAAGCTAGGGTAAGTCGCTAGTATATTTATATATAGGATCAGCAATCCTTGCAAGAATACATCTATGTATATGCACATACTTAACATGTATAGGCAAGTTGAAAGTTTTAGTTGTTCACACATATTATCATGCTGCAGTTGATTTTCATATTAGTGTCTGTAAAAGTTACGATTGTAGTTACCTATGTTATAGATTTACCTGTGATGATAATGCGTTCTCCTCGTGCGAACGGGACTGGTTTGTGTGATCGTGACGTTCTTGGCATTGCTAGGTGAAAGTTTACTGGCACTCGCCGCCGTACTGTTGCCATTGCTACTGATGGGCTCTAATGTTGGTGGGACCTGTACATGAAAATTATACTAGTTTTATACAAGTGTAGTGTATATATAAAAATATGAGTCAGTGTTGTTAATAAGGACTTTTTGACGTATACATGAGATACACATAAAAAAAATCCAAAAACATCTCCTTAAAATATGTATACTATTCTTTATAGCACTTATATGTAAAATACAGAAATTAACAAACAATAAAATTAACTAGCAAAGGTGGATCTAGAAAAGATCTCTTCCAGTCGACCTAAGTGAGTTAAGAGAGATAGTATTAAAAAGCAGGCTAAGGTGCAGTTACTCAAATATAAATAATTAAATAAATAAATTATATATAAATATATTCGAAAATATAAAAATAATTTTGGTATAAACTAAAAAGAATGGCGATATAAAACAGAAAAACTAAAACGTTGTTTTTTTTTTCTGTGAGATACTTCACACCACTTTAGAAGGGGTTAAAACTATCATACATTATAGAACCCCTCAATACGTGACTTCTACTACCACGCGACCTTTTTTCCACATTCACTTTGATAAAAAGCGAGACAATGTCAGAGGTCGAGCTAACTTCCGCCCTCGATAAGCACAATGAACTACCGTATGCCGCGGGGGATACGATCCGTGTCAAAGAAACATTGATTATAATATTAATAGATAGAAATTTTGCATGCACATCGTTAAATAAAATAATATGAGGTTTTCTTTTTACTATTCCCTTTTTTTATAAGGAATAACAAAAAGATATAAAAAACGTGTTTATATATTTCTAAAATATCGTCTGTACTAATATTATAAAGAGATAAAGTTTGTGAGTTTGTGAGGTTGTAGGGGATAATCTCTAGATCTACTGAACCGATTTTGATGAAATTTGGTAAGAAGATAGTTTGAGACCCTGTAAAGGGTCATATAGGATACTTTTTATCCCAGAAATCATCCCTTAAGGGGGTAAAAATGGGGATGAAAATTTGTATGGGGAATCAATAGTGTTTTATTAAATTTAGAAAATTGAATATTTGAATTTCTAATATTTATATTTAAATTAAAGAAAACAATATGTGGTTATTAATTTATCATAAAATTGTTAAATTCCTGTCAAAATATTATATAGATTTTATATCAAAATATTTATTTTAATAAATAATATAAATTATATTATAAAACTAAAATGTTGTTTGAAAGTATATCACTTGAGTTAAACTTATATGTTAACAAAAATGTTTGTTGAAGTCCCAATAAGGTTTCTAAGGAAAATATCCCATTAAAACAGGGGAGATTCTACTGGATTTTAGTGGGTAGTACTAGCTTTTGTAACTGACAGGTCTCACATAACAGATTGTATGCAAGTGATATATGTAAATGCATTTCTCAACTTAAAAAAAGTGATTACGTGTAGGGTCTGCTAGTAAACAACCAAAAAAACATAGCACTTTTATTTAGTTCATAGGTATAAACTTATAAATTGTAATATCTGTACGCCTGTTAAATTGTTACAATTGAAGAACTGTTACTTTGTTTATGTTTAATACATATTCTGATTTTAAATATTATTTAAGTTTAAATGTTAAAAAAAATAACAGGTACAATGACTTATTCAGATTTACCTGAGGTGTTGCTTGACTTGTTTGTGTTGAAGTCTCTCGCCTTTTTTGAGGATCTGTATTTTGTTTTAATGTCTGTAATTTGGCTAAAGGAATAATATCACAATCAGTAGGTCGATGCCACACAGTTGTCTGAAATAAAATGTACATAATATGAAAAAAATTGTCTTCCATGCACTAACTTTACAAGACAGTATATATTATTAAGTACCTGTGTAGATGCATTATAATAATAAAATCTATGAGTGTTGATGTCAAACAACTCCCACCATTGAGAAGAGTCTGTTCTTTTCACTTTGACACCCTGCAAAAAATAGTAAAACTAGACTTTTAATTTATTCTTAAAGTTTTTACATGTGGTATGGCAATGTCAAAAATAAATCCCATATACATAACCAGTAGTACTATTAATTGTAGTAATATTGCTCTTAAAATAATTGACAAACAATCATTTTAAAATCTGTCTGAAGTTAAAATTAAATACTGCTCTTTATTTGGTGGAATAATCAAAATTAAAAAAACTTTTTTTAAGTCAGTTCAAATCAAATAAAGATTTTTCAAAAATGCCTTCAATGGAAATGTAAGAAGCCTTCGCCACATCAAATTTCTTTATTATAATACTTAAAACCATATAAGTAATCTAAGTTCATTTATATACTACATATAATAAAGAATATTTATACATAATAAAGAAGAACAGCGCTAAAATAAATTTACAATAACTCATTATAATCTATTATTAAAAATAAAAAGAAATAATTGCTTTCTTTACAATAATAAACATTATAATTTCATAATTAGTAAAAAATAATATAATAAAACACAAAATTGTATTTATTTAAGACCAATGAAAATAAATATAGAAATCATTTAATAATTAATGTTTAGTGGGTTCGGTTTGCAAAGTCTATAAAATTCTTCAGGAAGTAAAAAGTTGAATAATACCTCAGGAGGATCCCATACACATTCGCCAGTTGTTAGGTTAGCATACATATGCTCCTTTGTCTTCGGTTCTATGATCTCCACCCATTCGACTCTAGAATAAAACATCACTATGTTTTAATTTATCACATTCACTACCGCACAGCAACAAACTAATTCAGGGCGTGACATTAGTGATTTCCGCGTACTTTATTGATTTTGCAACTTTCGACCGAATTTCGGAAACGATTTCAAATTAATAATAATTTATAGTAAGTTAGACGTTAGCAATTACCTTTCTGACGACATTTTTAGGACTATAATAAAACTCTCATCTATACTACTAAAGCATTTTATACATTTAAATCTAAAAACCGAACAAGAATTAGACGTGTGTAGCTCTTTAGTGAAACGACTCAGTGTTACGAAACATCAATGTGATCCGAATGATTCGGAACATTCATGTCAGTACAAGTGTTTCATTTGGAACTCTCTCATTTATAGTCTGTAGTCACCGTTGGCGTTCGGACAGTTTCGATCGCGCGATGCGATGCCGATTAATACCGATTACTTCCCGATCCAACGCTGGCACGTGCGGACCGCAAACCAAAACAAAGTATAAACAGGTTTTGTCTTGTTTTGTGTTTTGATTGCGCTGGTGCATTTGAGACATTTAGATTTTTGAGAAATTTGATTCTCGCAAAACTTCTATAGACTAATGTGAATAGTGCGAATAATTAGGTACTTAAATTATATTATTAGAATATTATACTCATTAGAATATATATACTTATTAGAATAATAGCACAATAATTTTGTTTTAGCTGTCAGTCCTAAGCCTGTTAAAGTATGAAGGAAAATCGATTTTATTATTGATTGGGTCATTTTGAACCTAAAACATTATTCTATTAATCTAGTGTTCCAAATGTTCCAAATGAAACATATCACTGATCCGGAACTTAGCACTGTTCCAGATGCGATTGTTCCAATCTGGCTAAAGATACATTTTTGCCACGTCTAACAAGAATAGTGAGAAATCATCCATGTTGAGTGTTTACTTCATTCCACAGATGCGAAAAGTGTACAAACTATATAGAAATGGAAAAGTGTTTCAGTAGGTACAGAGTTCAAGATTTCTTGAAGGCGCTATACGTATGATCTATTTACATTCAATTTGAAGTTAATACCAAGTTTCAAGTAATTCTGATCATAAATAATTCTTTGCCCATATAAACTTTATTAACTTTCACCCCTTTAAGGGATGAATTTCAAAAAATCCCTTCTTAATGCTTTTCAATACAATTAAATTAATACATGTTTTAGCATATTTTGAAATTCAATCACATATGGGGGATGGAAATTGGTATGAAACTTTGTAATATAGAAAAGTACAAAAATAAAAATAAAACCACCTGTAAACGATTCAAGACTTTTAAAATCTCTTTCTGTAAAGTGATCTACATAGCATTAAATACAAAGATTTTAATTTTACCAATTTTGGTCCACAATTTCTTCAGTTTTTGTCTTTTGGGAACAGATGATATCCATTTGCTTTGCATCCTGGTACTGCACAATGTGTCATTATAATTCAATTTTAAATAAAATGAAAAAAAACCATCTTCATTATAGAGCTTTATAATATACTGAGGATCATAGTGATCGCGATATCTGGCGGGAGAAAAAGGTAAAATTCTTCCTCATTACAGCTGTGCTGAGCGCAGATGTGATTTCGGAATTTCCATTTCATTATGTTATGGAAAATAATTTTGACGATGTTTCAAAAATCTTGTTATATTAAAGAGTGCCAGATCAATGAAAATTGTTAATTAAACAAAAAATAGACACTTTGACGATAGAACAAACATATTTTATAAACAAATAAACATTATTGAATATTTAAGGATTACTATTTACTAGTAACAAGAATAATTGTAAATTTCGATTTCTACATTTTTTATTAATTATTATTTAATAAACAATTATTTATAGTGAACAATCAAGAACAAACGTAATGTAATATGTGAAATAAAAATTGGATATAGAGCGTTAAATTAGGGTGGTACCACGGTGCAACTTGGTACATTTTGAAGAAAGCATCAAGAGTATTATTTAAAGACCACAAAAATATATCACTCTCTACGCTTATATCACCACAGTTTTTTCGGTTATATTTACTAAATAAAAATATTAAATTTTTCAAATAAGCACACTTCACTCCATTTACAACTGCTAAATCCATATCATATCCTCTTGCTACATTAGCGCCATTCTGGTGAATTTTTAAACTGTTATCTACCGCTTAAAGGTGGTCAGCTTGTCTCCCTTAAATATAGTTTTCCAGTCTTCTTACCTCTACCCTCCGTATGGCAAAGAAAGACTCAGTCTTGACAACCAAAACAACAATCCCCTTTCTCCGCAAATCTTTCTGAGATTCTCTCTTTTGATAATGGCTAGGGATGCACATTCTACAAAAAAAGTTTAACAATTAATCGATTCTTTTTCTTAGCATGAAAAATCAATTAAAATAAAATTGTACTTTTTTTTAAATAATCGATTTTGTTACAATAACAAGTTTTTTCCTTTGTTAAGTTAAATTCAAAATAAACGCCTAAGCTATCATCAATCGTAACTTTATTATTTAAAAACGGCCGACAGAAATTACAGGTTGTAAAATAATCAACACGAATTAAAGATTTTAAATAATCAGCATAAATAAGATTTTTTTAATTAATCAACCAATACAAATTAGAAATCCGTGGGCAGAGAGTTCAGCAATAAGAGCTTAGACGTTTAGACAATATTCGGCTCCTGGTCTTAGTTAATATGGCCCCAGCTTTTGAAAACAATCTTTCTGCCAAAGAAGTTGGCATCAAGAGATTTAAATTATGAATTCAAAAATTATATACGAAGGGTCTATGAACCCCGGTCGAAACGAAGTTCCTTTCTCTTTTTGGTAGGCGTTTGCTATACAGATATTATAATTCATATTATAAAATATCAAGTTAATAGAGTTCAATCAAAAAAATTACGATAAAATATATTTATTATGTATAAAATAAATAATGATAAATTAAACACTAAATGATCTGAGATAATTAAGTTAATAACAAATAAAAAATTAAGAACTGTATAAATCTTATTTTATTAATAATACTTTTTTTAATTTTAGAAATTAACAATAATTATGTACTATAAAAATATAAATAAAAGTTTAAAAAAGCCGAAGAGAAGAGAGCCGTCGAGTCTATCGGCGCGCGCGAGAGCTGTATGCGGCGATGTACATAGTTCATACACGGCTGTAATTAAAGCAAGAAGTGTCGGAAAAAAGTCTTATTACACTTTTTTCGGTCTCACTTCCATCCGCTCAGAGCATGTAATGCGCGATATGGGACTTCGTTCCAAAATTATCATGTACATCTTACTAATCACATAAATGTGAAAGATTGTGAGGATGGATGGATAATAAAACTTAACACCTTAAGTAGATAGGAAAATGGGACCGAGTCTTAAAATAGTATGTATGTACATAGCTTAATAAAAAGCTGTGTAATACTTATACTTATCACCTATTTTAGCCGTAATTAATCATCAGCTTAATATAATTAAAAAAAAATTAAGTTGGTCTCAATTATTCTGACGTATTAGAATACGTCAGAATAATTGAGCCCGCTTATAATGTGAAGGTAACACTGCAATGAATAATGATACAGCCCACGCAGTTCCATGAATACAAAAGTAAATAAAAGTTCAACAAAAAACTACTATCGAATATTAATACTGAGAAAATGACTATGTAATATAAATTAGACTTCTTTTTAGAAATCGAAAATGAAAAAAATGTTAATGAATATTTTTTGTAAAATTGAAATCGCTTATAAAATCGATTTTTATTGAAAAAAGAAAATTTTAATCGATTTCTTCCATAATCGATTATTATTCACATCCCTAATAATGTTATATGAGTTATGGCGCCAACTGCCAAGTCGTTTTGTTTTGTTGACAAAGAAAATATCTGTCAGCTGCTATCGTTATTAACTTATTACTTATTAGTTATTACTGTTTTAGTTTTGATCGAGTGAGTTCTGCGTTGATTGATTTCCGCAACAATCTCTCAAGCTACAACAGTAATAACTAATATTCAATATTGCTTTGCATCATGGCATTTTATAAGTGTTGTGTTCTGGGATGTGACAGTAGGCGTGATTACGTTAAATTGTTTCAATACCCAAAGACTGAGATAGGACTCCATAACTGGTTGAAGTGCGTGTCTGACGGTGATCAAAAATGTTACAATGATCGTCGGAAATTATACTTTTGCGTAAAACATTTTGAGAAGCGATTCCTTACTTCTAAATCTCGTCTCCGCCATGGAGCATATCCAACTCTGTTCACGGCTGACGAGATTAATAGTGGAATCCCCGATACATCTGATGTTAGTGACGGTAAGCGCATGTTTTTCTGAAGATATAAACAAGCATATAGGTTATATTTTACCTATATGCAATATAACAAATAAATAATTAGCCAATGTGCCATTTTATTTCTTAAAGCCAAGCGTAATTTATAACTTTATTTTAATGTTTAGTGCATTATGCAATGTACTTGCACAATACAAATGCCTCCTACTCCATAAGTTTCTGAAATGATAGAGGATCAGATGCTCTGCAGGTGCAACAGCTTAAAAGGTTACTCAAGATATTTCCTGTATATTAACTTAGTGTATATTTAGTTATTTTATAATTACAGTTTTAAATTAAATAAAATTCAACCAAATAGTTTATTTTTAAAAACTTAAAATCTCAGTCAGCAATACCAAAACATCCTTATATAAATTATGTATTTACATAATTTGTGTACTTTTTGGTTTCAGAAAACTACAACCCAAATATTGATCACAATTATTGCAAGATGAAACATAATGATCACACTTACTGCAAGACAAGTGAGTCAGTCAAGCACTCTCTTCAAGAGAATGTTGCATCAATAGTCCCTGGTAAGAATAATCATACACTTTTTAATGCTCTTAATATATTTGTTCATTAGAACAACCTATTAGGTTCTTTTAATTAAAAGGCTTGTCAATCAATAGGCATTGATTAAAATTAATTCAATAAAATAGTTTTATGTAAAACCTATTAGATATTGTAATAGACATGAATGTCAATACAAGTACTCAATACTTTTTAAGTGGAAGCCATCACACCCTGCCCTTTAACTACAGACCCTTACTACCCCTACAGATAGACCCCTATAGACTTAATAAAAAAAGTCGAGAGGTTTCATGGGACACCCTGTAGGAACAACATACCTTTCACCTTCTGCCTTTGGCTCATAAAAACTGTCATGAGTACTAGGGTATCATAAAGCAAACACTCCCTAACACTTACGATGATGTCACATTATGGGCTGCTTTTAACTCATAATAATTGATGAAAATAAATGTCACGAATACTAGGAGACCACAAACCTCAAGGAATGTCCATTATATATGTATGTATGGCCCCGACATAAAAGTGCATATGAATTTACCACATACATTCCTTAACACTTATGATGATGTCACATGGCATGCTCTTAGTAAATAATAAAAAGTGTCATAAAGGTCTAAATACCACACTTTTTCCTCTTAGCTACCATTTGCCGAGTGTATTGAGTGTAACATGCAATAAGGAACTTCGTTCCAAAAAAAACACTTTTTTTTATAATTCAACAAAAACATGATATCACTTATTTAAAAAGTATATAGTTCTGTAGACTTTACCTTTTATTTTCAGAAGGCTTAATATCGAATAGAAACAGATGTGATATTTTGAATACAGAAGGTTCTCCCATAAACTAGTTTTGAAGAAATTAATCCAATAACAAAAAGTAAGATTTTTCATATAATGTTATGATGAAATAATATAAAACAAATACAGAAAAGTTCACTTACAAAATGTTATACTTAGTCCTACAACAAAATTTTAAATAAAACTTTGCTTCCAGTAAATGTGTCAGAAAAAATATTTTGTGCACAAACTTATTGCTGATGGCGCCAAACTGCAAAAATTTATATGAAGAGTATAAGAATATGAAAAGAAGCTTAATTTTTGTATACATGCCAAAAAGTTGGCCAAATTAATTTGAACAGAATTATCATTTAAAAAATGACAAATTTTAACACCTGTAAAGAAACTTAGCTCTAAGCCACAAAAGAAAAAAAAAAAGAAATTAATAAACATGCAAATAACAAAAACAAAAAAATAGAGAAAGAAGGTTTAGTAATAAAAATGCTTTTAAAATTGAAGATAGTGTTAACTCACATATCTTTAACACGTTCACTGCGTTAAGATTTTTAGATGACTCTCAGCTAGTGCTGTATAAGGTCCCTAAAACCTGAAGCATGATGATCTTGGAGTGCGTTATCGGGTCGAAAATATCTGTTCGGTATACATGTATTCAGAAGTGGATTTTGAAGCAATTATAATGATTTTTTTAAATTTTCTTTATGAAACATATTTTTTAATAATCATTTCGTATATTTATACATTCGTAACAAAATCCGGCTATCGTAACTTATGTTAACTATTTGTCAAAATTTTCGGGTCGTTTTCACCTGATACCCGCACTGCTTGTAAAGTGTATCGATAAAAAATTAGTGTTGTACAAGTAAAACTACGATAAGATGAATAGATAGTTTTGGTCAAATAAAAAGTACTTATCGACAATTAAAAAAGATTAGTAATATGCTTTTCATTACAACATAGGCGACATATGGTTTATTTGCATACTTCGCAAAAAGATTTAACCTTTTTCACTTTGCATGTGACTAGTAAATGTTCCAAGACTTACAGTTTCATTCCGTGTTTTATTATTCCTTTCAACTTCACCTTCACACGTCAAGAGCATTTTTCTGCATCTTAACCTCTTCATTTTGTCAAAACTCATTACCACTTGTAACAATAATTACAATACGTCGATAACGACTTAGACGTTGCTAACTTATGTGCAACACTAGTGTGACGAACTCAAAATTTGGTGCTGCTATCGGGTCATCGGGTCATCAGGTCTGAAAGACCCGATAACCGCACCTAGCGATTTTTTTTACTGCTAGTCGTTATAGGGTCGAAAAGATCTGATATAATTTTTTTGTATCTACGTCTAATATTTGAAGAGGTGAAAATAAAACTTTAATAGTCCCTTTTTTATTTCATAAAATGAAAGAGATATCTATCCCGCACCAGCGGTAAGACACGGATTTTTCGTGCCGCACCACGGGTAAGTCTCGTATCGGGTTGATTCGACCTATTGCCGCAGTGAACGTGTTAAAGAAGCAGAGAGGTTTGTAAAATACTTCTTATGTAATGTAGCATCAGAGTACAGATATAATAACAAAAATGTGTTACTTCTTTTGAATACAGTTCATACAACATTGATGATATTGAGTAGAGTTACCAGGTATTGATATAATCTTCCAAAAAATATACACCTTAATTTTGCTATTGATAATCTTATTATTCAATCCTTAAATTATTTGTTATACTTACAGATAATAAAAACAAATTTATTTTTATTACAAAAATATGAATAGAAAGTTGTTTTTTGGCAGTCTATTTTGATCTTTATTTAGTTTGAAAATAAAGCATACATATTTTATTTGCAGGCAATAAGATGGGAAGAAAACAAAAAGTATTGTTCTATTTTATTTTATGAGGTTGCCGTTTAGCCCTGCATATCTTATGATAAAAATAGAGATATCATAGAAGGATTTGTGGAATAAAATAAGAGGACCAATGACTTTGTTCATGCTTAAGGTTGCACATGCATAAGGTTTTTATGTTGGGAGGAGCTCTTCTAAATGGCATAAGAAAATTCAGCAACAGAGTTTAAGCAAATCCTTCAAGAAATTATTTCTACCATAAATGAGACAGGATTAATACCAGTAGCTCTTATTTGCGTCTTTGAAATAAAACAATATAATATTTAATAAAATTTCAAAATGGAGTGATGTAAATGGAGTGATCAAGCTTACTCCATAAATTTCGTGACAAACATATCATATCTAAAAAAAAAGGTGAAGGTACATGTTTTTTTTTTTTTTACATTAATACATATAATGAGCAAAAATAGCCTCCCTTACATCAAATGTTGGTCTGGAACATGAGCAAGATTTCACTTACATAATTATCTGATGTAAAACGTCTACAAGTTACAATATTCGTTTATTATTTTTTAGGTAAAAAATTGTACGCGCGTGTTCAGCAAGATTATGGCTGCAACTCTAGACTACTCTTCTGTATGTATTTATGCCATTTTGCCTTAATTCCAATTATATTTAGAGCTGTACCAAGACAAATCTTTACTTCTAATTATATATTTATAATTTTGTAATTAGTGCCATTTCTAAACTGTGATATATTCATTTTTTATATTGTCAATCCATTCTTCATAATTAAATCTCTCTTAAGAAATCTTGATATATAGTGTAAGCGACTCACCCTCGCTTCCCTTGGGTTCGTCTCTAGGTTGCTTCCTAAAACAGTATTAATTAATTTGGTTTTAATTTTTTTTCGTGGGACCCTATTTTTTTTTTCTAAAATAAAGATAGCCTAAGTTAATCCTTATTACATCAGCGATCTGCCAGTGAAAGTCCCGTCAAAATTGGTCCAGCCATTTAAGAGAACAGCTGGAACAAACAGACAGACAGACAAAAATTGTAAAAAAAATTGTTTTGATATATATGTACCATGTATACAACCATATGCATTTAGTAAAAAGCGGTTATTTTAATATTACAAACAGGCACTCCAATTTTATTTATCTGTATAGATAATTTATCTATTCTTTATTGCACTTAAAAATAAAATACAGTGATTAAAATACAATTTATTTTTGTACATAATTTTTTTTTCTTTGTTTTAGCTAAGTATTTTGATGGGACTTCAGTCAGTTCTACATGAAAAGCCACAGCTGGACTAACAGAGTTCCTAGATTACTTGCTTGACTGTCAATAAAGTGTATTTCGTCAGCTTGAGAAAAGGAGTCACTAATAGTGTTGTGACGAAAGATTCTAAATATCATAGATTTTTGAAGGAGGCTTATTAACAAATAGGTGAAGAAAAACAGTACCGTCATTAAATAATTAGATTTTATCCTTAAATTCCTTTTTGAGATCGTGGCAGTTTTTCAGTAAAAAAAAAAAAAAAACATTATAATTGAGCGCCCTCGCTATTTTAATACTGACGTTTTAGAAATATTCTTTGGGTGTACACTTCAGGTAAAGGAATATACTTATAGATATAATAATCCAGACTGCCACTGATTTAAAAACACCCTTAGACGTTTGCTAATCACAAGTTTTATAAAATTCCAGTCAAATACTTTTAATTGTGAAGAAGATTCAGGTGACCAACTGTTAAACATAATATGTTATTTAAAACGACACGTAAAGTCAAAGGAGTCATCTAAGTCTTCTAGTTATATTCATAGTTTTCCAGAAATAATTTCTTGTGCCACAGCTGGTCAAGATAAAATTAATGTACACTCACACCCTTATACAGCACATAAAAAAAATCTATTTGTGAAACTATTTTTTATTAAATCAAGCAAATTCGACACATGTGGATATCTATAAGAGAGTTCAACCGTCAAAGAAATAAATTGACACTCTGCAGAGTGTTAAAGTTATTTAAATATATCACACAGAAGACCATAGAATACTTGAGACTATCAACTACAACAAACAAATATTCTTCAAAATCTTATTCTATTCAATACAATTTTCTTATTAATGGCTTCAAAGCATGTCAGTTGAGTACAGATTATTTCACCAATGTCACATAGAATGGAGAAGACACGAAGGAGATTGGTCGGTAAAGAGTATTCTAGGGATTTCGTGAAGTGTGAGGTACATGAAAACGTTGAAGAAATTTTTCTGGATGATAACTTGCGATTCGCAATTTTTAATTGTTATGATTCATTAAAATTATTAAAGATACCATGTATTGAGATTACCTAAAGTATTGCCTCCTATATAACTTAAATCGTTCAAAAAATATGAAATAAAATTTTGAAATAAAAAATGCTATATGAAATTGTTTTTTTATTTATTTCTAAGAAAAGAAAAAAGTATATACCTATTATATAATAATCTATACTAATATTATAAATGTGACAGTTTGAGTGTGGATGTATGGATGTTAGTTACTCTTTCACGCCAGAACGGCTGAACGGGTCTGGATGAAATTTTGCACAGAGATAGATTATAGTCTGGAATGACACATAGACTACTTTTTATCCCGGAAAATGTACGGTCCCCGTGGGATAGGTTTGATTTTTGTTTTCCTAGAAGCGAACCCGAGCGAAGCGAGGGTGAGCCACTAGTATACCTATAAAGCTATATACATATGTATATACATATATATAGGTACGATTATTTTGAGTTCAATAACCTAGTATCCAACTGTGCTCTTTGATTTAGAACTCAATAACACGTATTCACAGTTCTCATTAACATTATTAAAAGTTTTAGTAGTATAATCTGAGGCAATTGATGGCAAATGTTCAATTCATTCAAATATTCAAAATTAGATATCTACACTATAAAGTCAGGGTGTATTCTTCTACGCCATACGGTTGAATCTTTTTGTATGTGAGGTTTCTATCTGATAAGTTTTTCTATTATGAGATAACTACATGTTTATCGGATGCAGCACGACTAGGTTTTTGGTTCTATAATTTCGTTTTTTGCGAAACTAATTAATTTAATTTATTGTTTGACATTATCTATGCATTTTTATATTAAAATTGTGTTATTGAATATTTGTAATTAATTTCTTATAGTTTTTATTCGGCAAAATAGGTTTTTTTTTTTATATTAGCAACTCTAAGAAATAAGGACATTTTAAAATTTTACAATAACTCACCGTCTATGATAATAATATTAATTATACCTCCGTCTTACCTACCCGATTCTAATGAGTTTTGAAAAAAAATTGACACTATTTTTTTTAATTTAACATTTTCAATATAAATACACACTGAGCTACTTAAATACATTACCTACATATAACATTTTTTTTTACAAATATTTAGACTTCACTACTGCTTATACTATTAAATACTACTACTTGATATGTACAATTCCAAACGTGCCTCTTTTTTTAAAAGACTCAAATTGGCGCCTGAAATCCGCCATTTAGATTTTGAATTATTTCTATACCTAGTCACTCGCTTCGCTCGGTCGTTCGTCCCTTTCGTTCGTCTAACGTCCCATTACGTTTTAATGTTTAGTATAGATTTCTCCGAGATGAGATATTTTCCCACAGTAAAAAAATGTGTTAACCCGGATCATCATACCAGCTTGGTTTTCTCGTGATGCGTTTACAGATAAACAGAACAGACAAACAAAAATTCTAAAAACTATAGATTCGGCCTGTGTATCAATAATAATGACTATTTCAATAAGATTTTACAAAAAAATATTTAATGTACCTATAGATTCGACTCAGAATTTTATTATATGTATAGAAGCCTATGACACTTGCGTTACCAAGATTAACGATGTATGAATCATCAAAATCGGTTACAGACACACATACATTTAGGTCAAACACATAACTCTCCTCGGGCTTCGTCGCAGTCGGGTAAAAAATTATAACGAATATTAACCGTGCTTTGTCGTTTGCCTAATTTTATACGATTAAATAGTTCTTAATAAGTAGTACAGCTAATAGTAATTAATTTTAGTTTTTTCGTATCTGTTGTAACGAATATTTAAATCAAAAATCAAGAGTACTTCAAGTACTAAAAATTACTAAACTATATTTTAATTGTTAGGGCGTGTGTTTATAATTATAAAATGTTTTTTTTTTTCAGTACTATACATGAATTATTACATAATTAGGTATATATAATATGATAAATTCCAATAAATCAATAAAATGTACATATTTATATAAAAAATAATTTTACGTTAAAATGATCGAATTTTAGTAATTGCTAGTTTTATAGTATTGTTACTGGAATCATCTATGCAGTATGCACTAACTATTATCTAATCGATACAAATAATAAAATTAAGTAGAAACACTATAATTACTGGCCGGTCCATTTATTATCGCTCAAGCTATTAATAATTGCAGTTCATGTAGTGATGGTTTCAAATCTTATAATTTTAATATTAATATAATATGTTCGAGCATCAGATTTAAAAATAATATTCTTTAGTCTGAGTTTCGAATGTATTGTATGTATTTTAATAATTAATAAAACGCTTTGTCGCTACATTATTCCTATTGAAAAACTTCAATAAAATCTCATCAAAAGCGACAAAAGCCACATAGAAACAAATAAATATTTATTGGTTTCTATGTGGCTTTTGAAGTTTTTGATGAGATCCTATTCGAGTTTTTAAATGGAACATGACACTGATAAAACGCTATTTTGGGGTGGATAATATTATCACAGTTATGTATTTTCCTTAATATCTGTTAATGACATTTTTATACTTAAAACTCTATTAAAAATATCCGGACGAGCTATAGCGAATGTTTGTAACATACAACATAGCCGTGGCAATTCTACCATCATACCATAAACGTAATTATCATCTTGAACACATGGGGCATAAATAGTCCCTAGAGTATAATTGTGCCATAAAGCATTTGTATATAAATATGTACTTACAATAAAGAGACGAATAGGTATGTACACTTGTAAAGCGCTAAAAGCTACCTTTCAATAAAGGCATCGTCTTTGAGACCAACACTTTGCACAATGACTAAAATATTTAAAATTTTCGAGTTTATATACCTATTTGCAAACTATTTAATGCAAGTTCATATTATAACGATGAAACCATCGCTAGAAGATTATTAATAGATCTATACGTGTTTCATATTTATTAAAATATGTGAAATATGTGTTTGTCTAATCAAGATTGATCTGTAGACGAACTTTTTTAGAAGTATCGTTCTCTCTATTGAGACTTCCATACATACTCGTATAATAAAATTGTACCTAAGACGAATCTGTACATTAAATATTTTTTTGAAAATCTTATTGAAATAGACATTATTTTCTATACAGAGGCCAAATATATAGTTTTTAGAATTTTTGTCTGTCTGTTTGTCTGTCTCTCTGTCTGTCTGTCTGTTACCGCATCACAGAAAAACTACTTAAGGGATATTGATGAAATTTGGTATGGTGATAGCTGGTTATCCGGGTTAACATATAGGATACTTTTTACTGCGGGAAAGTATCTCATCTCTGAGAAATCTATACTAAATGTTAAAACGTAAGCAAGGACGAACCCGAGCGGAGCGAGGATGAGTTGCTAGTCTAAAACAAATCATGAAGTATCTACTATGATGATAATGTCGTCGACAAATCATAGCTCGTTCTTATCGAGCGTCTTGAAGATTTACTTCAATGCATGGGAAATTAGTTTACGGGAAATTACATTGCCGTATCTTACTCGCTGTGCAATTGGATTAGCCTTGTATTTAGACAGTCGTCATTGCTTGCGGCTTCATAATATTAATATTTATAGTCTTGGACAAATCGATAGTTAATACTTTCTCAGATTTACGCGAATATTTGACGTCTATATCTATACATCTATAGTATATTATAAATAATAGTAATATTATAAACGTGTAAGTGTATTTGTTTGTCTTTCTTTCACGTCGAAACGGAGTGACGGATTGGCGTGATTTTTGATGTGAAGATAGTTGGAGAGCTGGAGAGTGACATAGGCTACTTTTTATCGCGGAAGATCATCTCATTCCCACGGGACAACACGTTATAATACAACCCAAAAAAATATTTATGATCAGAATTATTTGAAACTTCGTATTAATACTCTTCAATGTTATTAAATAAATACATGTTTTAGCATTTTTCGAAATTCATCCCATGAGGAGGTAAAATAGGGAATTAAAGTTTCTATGAAACCTGTTAATACCTACCTTACCTTTAAAATATAAAATAAAGCAATGCGTAGGTATATCAGATTTATACGAAATTTATCTCTTTAAAGGGTAAAAGGTAGTTTGAGGGTAAAAATTTATTTTATAATCAGAATTACCGGAAACTTGGTATTAATGATCTTCAATTTAATTAAATAAACACGTGTTTTAACATTTTTGCAATTCATCCCATAATGAGATATAATGGGTATAATTTTACCAAAGTTCCAAAATCGGCGAGAAGAAAAGAAAATCGGCCATTTTTATTGTTAAAATTAAGTATTCAAGATAAAGAATAAGCAATACGTGTTACCGATCAGATTATTCGAAATTTGTCTCTTGAGAGAGTAAAAATATTATAAGGGTCGAGTTGACTTAAAAATCAGCATTAATGCTATTAATGAGTAATTTTAACGAAACAGTTAAATACTTAAAAAAACTTTTTTTTTTTATTTAAATTACTTTCGACCAAATTGGAAACTAATCGGGGGATTACATTCGCTGTGGCCTCATCTGGAAATGCTACTGCACTATTAGAAGGGGGTAAAACGGCTTACGCTACGTTTAAACTCTCGCTCAATTTCACTTTCACTTTCACTCAATTCCACATACGAAATATATTTAAATAGTGTAAGATAGCTCAAATTCTCCGAAAGTGCTCACTTGAGTGAGGTATAAAATAGAGAACAGAAATTATTCCGAATCTAAGGAAAAATTATGGAGAAATTCTTGGCTGGCCACAGCAGTGACAACTATAGCAGACCTAGAGCACGCGAGAGAGAAAACCTAGCTAGAGTGTATCCTAAGTTATGTATGTATGTCATCCTATGTTTCTGATAGGTATACAATGGAAGTCTTGACTTGATTTTGTGAACGTACTACACTGAACCCCAAAACCAACAGTGCTACTGCTTTTAATAAAATTCTGCTTAAGTCCTTTGAAGGGTCAGATATAGAATATAGGTCTGTCGATTCAGTGATGTAAATGGATGAAACAGTTTACTATCATGTGGATTTCTCTAACAGTGTTAACCTACCAGGCCTCTTTTACTCTTTTCTCATAAATCCTTCTGAAAGTTGGTATACCTGTAATCAATAAGCCACCTAAGCTTTGTAACGGGACTAGACTGCGAGTTATCCATAAAACATTTTAGTGGCCACTGTGTTGCTGGATGTGCTCGGAGTCGGGGGGAATCAGTATTCATACCTCGAATACCACCGGTAACCTCTGACTACGCCTTTGAATTTTATCTATTGTAATTGCTCCTTAAAGTTTGCTTTGCAATGACCATTAATAAATCTCAAGACCAGTCGTTAAAAGTAGCAGGCATAGATTTAAAATAGGATTGCTTCTCCTATGGTATTTTTGCAGAACGCAGAACCAGACAGAACGCCGGCCGGCAACGCATTTGCAAGCCATGCGGTGTTGCAGATGTCCATGGGCGGCGGTGATCACTTTTCATCAGGTGAGCCTCCTGCTCGTTTGCCCCCTTGGTCCTATAAAAAAAAAGCCACCAATGTGGTATACAAAGAAATTCTTAATTAAATACTAACTTCCTGTTCGCGATTTTTTAGCGTGGAGTAAGTTAAGTGAATCTAGAGAGTTTTTTCAAGTCTGAACAGTAGCATGTTCAAGCAAACAAAAAAAGAAACAAACTCTTTTAGTCTAGTCAACAAGTGCCTTTTAGGTCAACCTTTTTAGCAGTCTCGGAAAAATATGAACAAGGTGTCATTTGATTCGGAATGGCATGTAGATGATTTTTGTAAAAAATTCAAGTTACGCTTGCAAAAATTGCAAAAGTTAAACAATTAACTAAAAATAAAAAAGAGGGTTTAGTTTTTTTGCAAATATCTCAAAAGCTAATTGAGATTTTTCAAATCTAAAGAAAATATTCAAAAAGAACAGAAAAAAAGTCTCAACTTCCGGAACTGGAGGACCAATAGGTAATTATAATGCTCTCAGAGGGATGAAAATACGGCCTAAAACGGTTGCTCTGACTTGCGCAAGCCACGCCTACTTCGGACACTTTATCAATAAATATTATTTAAACTTACTAAACACGAAAATTAAGAATTGAAAAAATTCAGACATCTACTGGATAGATGAATGAACAATAATCCGCGGTCAAAAATTTTTTATCGCATTTTAGGTTTACCCTATTAGCATATTATAAAAAAACCATAATCAGTAGACTGTGATATTAGTATAGGAATACGAATATCGGGTGAATGTATTCAGCCCTTTTTAACGTCCCACTGCTGGGCACGGGCCTCCCTTCAATACGAGGGGGATCAGGACATAGTCCACCACGCTGGCCGAGTGCGGGTTGGGGGACATTATTCAATTAGAGTAATGTAGTAAGCAGTAAGTTATATATTAAAACTCGTTTAATAGGCAATTAAAATGTATTATATCCATTTTCTTTTCATTATAATTCATTGTTATAAAGTAATTGTTGTATTTTCAACATATTTGACGGCGAATTTATGTGGTGTAATTAAAATTGTACAAGCGCTGTGACCCGTCGCAAATGAGAACCGGCATATTGGAAATCTTCAATTCTAAGAACGTCGGTACTAGAAATTTTGTCTTTTTTAATAGGTATCTCTTAAAATCTTAGTGGCATGATTTGATCTTTAAAATAAAACCCAAAACATACTCTTTTTGAAAAACATTTATTTGTAAGATTGTAAAATTTTAACATGACTATTTTTCGTGTAGCTATTTGATAATGAATTAAAAAAAAAAAACGTCGGATGTAGATTCTTTTTGTTTTCTGTGTGAGGTATCGCTTTGTCCTTTTTGTCACAAATTACAAACCCTTAAGGCAATACCCCGCTAATACTTAACTGAAATGAAAAAAGTTGCGGACTTTTTATTTACGTTACCTACATGCATTCTGAGCTCCCATCAAAGCTGACGAAAAGAATTTCTATCTACTGTCTCTATCAAAATCGTGTATTACAGAGAAGTCGATCATAACCCATTATTTCGTACTAACTTTGGTCTCACTATTCTCAAAGATATGATAAAACAACTCCTTGAATATCCAAAAAATAATCTACTCATTAATGTCTCTCAATAGCGCTTTCATCATGGTCGTATTTAGACGACTTATTATTTCACCTCTTAATGTCGTAGAGATTTATTGAGCCACTTAAATTTTTCGCACGTTTAAATGGTTCGGATTTAAACATGCGAAAAATTTAAGTTCCAAAAACTGGTATAAGTAATTTTAGTTAAATAATAATTATTAATTTTTAATATGCTAGTAGTACGCTTATCAGCACCATATTGATGATATATTTCGTTTTATTAATAGCATAATATTAAATAATACGTAGTTGCGTTAGTATAACATTAAATAAAATGTCAGTTAAGCAGATTAAGTTGGCTGAAATTATATCAAACTACTCGTAATAAATAAATGGTTCCTATACAAAATTAGTGTTATGTGGATTTTGTAATCGCCCACAGCTAATGGCTCATTTAGTATTTCAATTTTCAATATTTATAATTTAATTTTTGAATATGAATTTACAGTCACTCACAAATATTACTACCCAAAATAATATAGGTATGTATATATGGATTTCTTTGAGAAGAGATATTTTCCCGCAGTAAAAAGTATCCTATATGTTGATACGGATAACCAGCTATCATCTTACCAAATTTCATTAAAATCTGTCCAGTGGTTTTCTCGTGATGCGCTCCCAGATAGACAGACAGACAGAAAGACAAAAAATTGTAAAAACTATAGATTCGGTCTCTGTGTCGATAATAATGACTATTTCAATAAGATTTTCCAAAAAATATTTACTGTACTGATTCGACTCAGAATTTTATTATATGTTTTGTTATATGTATGTTGTTTATTTATATGTATAATTTGCACATTGCTTTGTATATATAATACGTCATATTAACATAATCAAACATTATTTACATGAATACATCACATAAATTGTATGTGCAAAAGTGTATCTTTAATATAATTGTATAGGTGCATGGTGGGTAGTACGTGTTTTTTAATACATGTATGTGTTTTTTCACACCTAAGATAGAAATTAATTTATCCAATATTCAAAAACGGAAGACGACTATTGTTATTATAAAATAAAGATATGTATCTAAACGATCATAGATCGCGTGATAAGCGAACACGCTACAACGCTCATGTTTAAAATGGTACGTGATAGGTAGGAAGGGTGTACACTGTATATAGTATACGTATAGTAGCGTCTACGATATCTAGATGTTTTCAGGCGATTTTCCATGCCAGTCGCACGCCGCGTGCCCGGTCGTTAGTACGCTCCTTTTACGACTCTACGTCGAGCTACGACGTCGTAGCGCGACCGATTTTATCTAACTTAACAACAACAATAAACAATTTGTGTTGAAAATTAAATACGTGCATAATTCCTAAATTGATAATCTACCTAAGTGATAATTATATTTTATTTGTGTCATGGTGTAATTAAAGGAATTACGGTTAATGCTCTAATAAGTGCTATAAAACAGTGACAAATGTGATGTATGTGACGATTAGTGTTTGAAAATATTTGCTTAGTTCATATTCTACTGTTATTTTGTAAGTATTAATAGTTATATTTAATGAAAAATTTGTTTAATATAAAAATATTTGCAATGAAAAGTTATTTATTAGTAAGAATTACTTACTTTACTGAGACAAACAAGGCTTAATTATTTGATTGAATTATATTAAGAATGTGCCGTTTCTCCGTATTGGGAAACATTGTTTGATTAGTTAGTTACATCCTAACTAACTAATTAGCAGCCACCCGTGAAGTTGTGTTACTGTATGTGACTAGCACGAAGTTATCTAAGATATCTCATCATTTATGGATGAATAAATACACACTTATTTAATTTATTTTCGTTACTTTTACACGTTTATTGCTTTTCGCCACGCAATATGTTTTAAGCACTTTGGTGAGTATATTTAGTTAAAACGCCGAAACATTTTTTATTTCTTACCATAATAATTATAGGATAGCGATTCACCCTCGCTTCGATTCGGGTTCGTCTCTAGAAAAACAAATCTATCCCACGGGAACCGTACATTTTTTGGGATGATATATAGCCTATAGGCTTCCTCAGTTAACGGGTTATCTAATGCAAAAATATTTTTTTCAAATCGGATTAGTGGTTCCTGAGATTAGCGCGTTCAAACAAACAAACAAACTCTTCATCTTAATAATAGTAGTATAGATAACAATTTTTTATCTATACTAATATTATCTATACTAATATTATAAAGCTGAAGAGTTTGTTTGATTGTTTGTTTGTTTGTTTGTTTGTTTGTTTGTTTGTTTGTTTGTTTGTTTGTTTGGTTGAACGCGCTAATCTCAGGAACTACTGGATGGAATTGAAAAATTCTTTTTGTGTTGGATAGTCCATTTATCGAGAAAGGCTTTAGGCTATATATCATCCCGAAAAATGTACGGTTCCCGTGGGATAGAGTTATTTTTGTCTAGAGACGAACCCGAAGCGAAGCGAGGGTGAGTATCTAGTATCCTTATATACCTACTTGAGAAAAAAATTCTTCCCAATACAAACTTTTAAACCTTATTTCATTTTTGCCAGAAAAAGTAGCCTATGTCCTTCTCCAAGTTCCACCCATTTCCATACCTTCCAAAATTCATAAAAAATTGGCTCAGCGGTTATGGCGTGAAAATGTAATAGACAGACAGATACTCAGACAGACAGAGTTACTTTCGCATTTATAATATTAGTAGGGATTTAGCAAATTGAGATGTAATTTGCGTATTAATAATTACTGAATGACATTTTTTCTTCTTATTCCGTAATCTGACATTATGGCTAATATTTATAACATTGCAAAGTATTCTGCATAACGATGGTAAATCGAAGATATTGATACAACATTTCTGGGTAAGAACCAAGTATATTTACTTTGCAAACAAAAGAAACTATCCATTATACTTGATGAGAAAGTCAAATATGAAGTAGTGCTCTATATTAGCAAACGCCTGCCCGACTCTACACGTGTGACTCTTTTGTGATAAACCTGATTTCTGATCCATATTTTTTATTTAATTTGAATATTACAATCTCTATTACTTAAAATTAGAAATTATATTTTTGGAAAACTTTATCAGGCTAAGTAATTGTCAAGTTAAAAATATACATACATTTATTAATTGCAAAAAGCAAAGGTATACTACGTCATTTTTGTGTGTCTTGTACGAAAAATGTAGTGTGAAGATATTTATTTTATAATTTAGTGTAACCTGCAGCTTTATTATTAAACGCTACATTGCACCTGCATAATATGTTAAATTGGATTTACGCTTTAACTCTACAGCTGTGCTTACGTACACGCTGGAATTTATTTAATATTAATAACCAGAATAAACGTTATTTTTAATGGGGCATTCATATTTTGATTTGTAAAATATATTCATATATTATTTTATGTAAGACACTATTATAATTATATCAGTTACACCTTGTTTATTTAGTAGGTTAGTAATACGTCTTATAGATGAATAATATTAGTATAAATTGTATCTAGTGGCTACTAAAGAAGTCTTTATATACTGTAGCGTATATTAGGAACAATAAACTGTACCTACTTGTAATTTATTGTTTTCCTAAAGTTACAATTCCACGTTATTATTTAGTTCTTATTCAATTTATTTTGGCCGCCTACGAAAGATATAACATAATATAATAAATGTGAATAAAACCAAAATAGATATTCATATTTCAAACGTTTCGACGATAGAGGTGCCACTTTGCGACACTCTTATTTGTAATGTAAATAGCTCTACCGATTTAGTACCTATCTTTTCCTATTCAAAGAATTAGTTGTAAGTACGTGCTTTTGTAGGAATCTTTATTGACATAAAAAATATGACGATAGAAATCGATCAATGAACGGTATTCTTTTATATGTATGTATTCTGCCCTTTTTAACGTCCCACTGCTGGGCACGGGCCTCCTTTCAATATGAGAGGGATCAGGACATAGTCCACGCTGCGTAAGTACGGGTTGGTGCAGTTAGAGGTTCAAGGCTTCAATGGGTTTCCTAAACGAGCGCGATATCACTGGGCTGCTACTGCCTTTACTATACAATATTTAAATTATAGTAGATAGAATGCATAATATAATATATTAATTTTTATATTGATATGAATATATTTATAAACTAGCGACTCACCCTCGCTTCGCTTCGGGTTCGTCCCTAGACAAGAACAAATCTATCCCACGGGCACCGTACATTTTTCCGGGATAATATATATAGGTTAAAACCTTCCTCGATAAATGGATTATCCAACACAAAAACAACTTTTGCAATTCCAACCAGTAGTTCCTGAGATTAGCGCGTTTAACCAAACAAACAAACAAACTCTTCAGCTTCATAATATTGGTACAGATAAATATTTGATATTGACAGAACAGTTTCTAAATCAATCAATAAACATAAATAACATGGTATTAACATAAGATAGTTTAGTTGGAGCACAGATTGTATGTTTTCAGCATTCGTTGCTTACAATTTACAAACGATGATTACATAAACTATCTAGTACCTGGGCGACCGAGCTTCGCTCGGAGTTCTTTTTTGTTATATCGTATTTTTAGATAAACAAAATACTAAAAATTTGAATGAATACAAAAAAAAAAAAACAAAAGTAAAAACTTTGTGTCCGACCGGGATTCGAAACCCGGACACCTGTGATTGTCAATCTTGTACCTTGGCCGCTTGACCATGATATTTATGCCCGATAATAAGAAATCATCCATCATATTTTGCACGGAATAATGCGAAAGAAAACCGCATGATAGCTCGAAAACACGCGTTTCCCCAGACATAAGACTAATCTAGATAGATTTTTCGTCCCCGAAAGCCCCTACGTACCAAATTTCAGCGAAATCGTTAGAGCCGTTTCCGAGATTGCTTGTATAAATAAATAAATAAAGATATAAATATACAAGAATTGCTCGTTTAAATATATTAGATAAATAGTTATGTGTTGATATGTTATTTCAGGCCAAAGATTTATATATTTTATTAAGTTATTTGATATTATACGGATGGAGATTGGTCGAGATTAAAAAAAGGAGTATTTCCTTTGTAAATCTTGAAACTACAACGACAGACTGTACAATTAAATACCTATATACATAAAAACCTTAATTGAATGTACCTACTTGATTGGTTAGTAATACTAGCTATTTTACAAGTAGGTTATGTTAGTTTTAGATTCCTTCATTGCAGCCACACCACATATTTTAAACTTCACTGTTCACATGCAAAATATGAATAAACACAGATATAACATTATTGTTTACTATCGGTATAGTATATGATTATGTTGTATGGCAGTGGTGGTGGCGGTATTCAGGAGGCTTACGGGGTAGGAACACTACCTTAGAAGCGAAGAAACATATAGGTACATAAAATATATTAAAAAAAATATAAAACCCGACTGCATGAAAGCTAGCTAAAACCATGAAAACAAGTTGACGAAGGAATAAAGTATTATGCAGTCGGAGATATACATATTATGTGCATACATCTTGCGGCAAGGATGAAACGTGTATGTCCCCGACTGCATAATACTTTATTCCTTCGTCAAATTGTTTTCATCTTTTTAGTTAGGTTTTATGCAGTTGGTTTTTTTTTTATTTTTATAGTATATATTTTAATTTACAGCTTTTTAGTTTTAACCAATTAGATATTTAAAGTTATACTTTTAAACATATAAGTTGTATATATTTTTGTGATTACCTATTAAAAACCTTTATTTTGATATTCCACTCGATAGGTTTCTAAATTTTTTTTTAAAGACAAATTGGTGCATGAAATCCGCCAATTAGGAACAAACATACATACATACATATATAATAATAATGACCTCCCGACCGACTTCGGCCACAGCGGCCAGTCTTATTGAGACTACCAATCTGCGCAGGAGATATTATAGTGCACAAGTATACGTGCAGACACGTGTGCAAATTCTGTCACTCTCATACTTCGGTGGGACGAATACTCGACACGACCCGTGACAGTTAAGTCGCAGGACCGACGGCTTTACGTGCTGGTGAACCACCACCAATTTCCCAAATACTGGCTGTTACTGAGACTTACAAAACAGAAAGACTCAATAACTAAATTTGTCCCGACCCGGGACTCGAACCCAGGACTCCTCGATGTGCAGCCGTACTTGTTAGCCACTACACCACCGAGGCAGTTATATACATACATAAATAGACTGATCAACACATTACCTTCCTTTGCGTCGCGCAGTTGGGTAATGAATTACGCGGGAGATGCCGTGGGCAGCGCTAGTATGCTAGTAAAAGCAATATTATATTGACTAATGGCATTCACGAAGATGGGAGGTAAACAAATTATTCGGAAGATTTTATGAGTCTCGAAATAACCGAAAGACTTCAAAAGCTAAATATTGGAACATTAGGGCACAGTCTGTTTATTATTTACATTGTTTGATGCGATATACATATAAATTATATCTTAGCTTCCGATCAGATAAACATTGGTAGAAATAGACTATGGAGAAATATTTTCAATATTTACAGAGAATTTTGTTTTACGATCTTCGTTGTAGATGGAAATTGTTTCTTTTTATTATTTTTATTCCACTCTAGATTTTATCTTCCGCTTTTATATCTATTTTATTGTTTTTGTAACCACTAAATAAACGAGAGTCCTGTTTCATATGGGCTTTAAAATAATTGAGAGGTCAGCTGTAACTTTGAATCTACTCAATTTACATGAACATTTTATTCGATGGATCCTTTTTATTTACGTGTGTGTTGCGCTTTAGAAAGCAGACATATTAATTGAAAGGAAGAGAGAGTTTTAAAAACTATTGTAATTGTTTCAGTTTCACGATGTTTTTTTATTTTTTTATAAAGTATCTTCCTAAGTATATATTTTTAATTAACGTTATCCGACAATCGTAAACTGTAAAGAAAAAATGGCATATAGGTAAATCTTCATTTTATGACCCTAGCTTAAGTAATTTTTGAGATTTGATGAATCAGTGAGCGATAATTCGTTTTTATATATGTACATAAAATATACACAGATTCAGACAATTATGCAGATTCACAGCTATAAAAATCTCAATGAATTCGTCCAAGCATTCTCGGGTGATCAGCGATGGAATACACAAATAGACATCTATAAGATTAAGAGACACTCGAACTCAGTATTTTCAGTATAGTAAAGTATGCTGGTCACTCTTCGATAAGAATGAATACATTTTTTTATGTATGTAGATGTAAACTGTTAACATTTTCTAATGTTTTCAATTCATAAAAAATAATTACTATATGGCCGTTCTTAAACTATGTCTATATGAGACATTTAAGAGTATGAATGACTAAAAAAGTGTATTAAATAGAAAACGTGACAGTGGATATTATAAAAAATCTGTTTTCGAAAAAAAAAACAGACCTGCAAAGCGAAACAAAGCGAAGGTCATCGGGAAAACCTAGAGCGAAATCAAACGCGTAGCTCAAGACCGAACGGAATAGCGATGCACTGTGGACACCCTCTGCCTCACCTAGGGGACATAGGAACATAAGTCGCTAGCTAAACCATAAGACATATATCAAAACAATGTTCTAGAAAAATGTAGGTAATTTATATTCAAAACGTATCTAGGGACGCATCCTAGTGAAGCAAGGGTAAGTCGTTAGTATTAGAATGAGAGAAAAAAATATCTTCTTAGTAAATCAGAGTACCGTGAATAGCAATTGCACTGAAAATACTTTTAATCATTTAATTAAATAATTAAATTAGTTATTTAACTACGTTATGTTTAAAATTTTCATAATAAAATAAGCTAAGGCAACTTATCATCAGCGTTGTACGTTACCTCCTCGTAGCTACATAAAATTGAAACATTTATCAACTTAACTGGATCATATATTATGAAACAAACAAAGTAATTATGAGGGACACCCTCTATTTTAACACGATTTTATAAGCTTCTCTAATCTTTACTGACTAACTAAGCGTGACATCGAATCTTGGAAATCGATTTGAACTTACTACTTTAACTGTCATATCGATTTGAAGTCTTCGGTGTATGTGAAATCCAGATGACGATTCAATAATTTCATACCATCGAGCCTTAGCCTTAGGCTTAACTTTAACGAGTACTATATATTATACTAGCAGAACCCGCGGCTTCGCCCGCGATTTAACTACGAAAAAAATAAACATTTTCGTAATACATACTTTATTACTTGCAAAACTAAGTTCGTGTAAGTTTTATTATTTCTTAAAGATATATGGAAAACAAATTAAATTTTAACGATTGTAACTCAAAATATCCAGTATCTTAAAAGATGTTAAGCGTATATTCTGTAAATAAATTTACACTTTAGGTATTTAGCAAGCTCCACTACCTGTTTTTTGCACATTTTTTTAATCCACCGTTCCAAAGTTAGAGGAAGAGAGTACAATGATACAATCGCATACAATATTTACGACTTTAGAATCATGTAACATGGCTAATATGGGTTTTTTAACTAACATACAAACAGGCTAACATCTACATTATTTTTAAAGACCCAGTGCTATGTACACCTGAAGCTTACAGTCTCCCTCCTTCTTCTTCTATTTTAAGTTACACATATAAAGTGCCATTCTTATTTTGGTGTAGCTTTTTGCCCGCGGCTACGCTCGGGTGGACTGAAAAATTTGCGCAGTTTTAATTTCCATTGAATTTATATGTTATAGTTGTCGCTGCTGTGGCCCGCCGAAAAGTTATACATGATTTTCCTTTGGATTCAGAATAATTTCGTTTCTGTACTTTATCCCACACAGTAAGTGTGCACTAACAGATAACTTGAGCCATGGTACTCTATTTAAATATATTCAACAACTCAAAGTTCAACGCAAAGTTTTACCCACTTAGGGGCTAATTTAAAAAAAAATCTACAATACATGTTTGTTTAATTGTATTAAAGAGCAATAATACCTAGTTTCAAGTAATTCTGATCATAAACAATTTTTTCCTTATATAAACAGCATAGCCCCCTTTTACCCTTTTAAGGGATAGATGTCAAAAAAAAAGATATCTGTATTGTTTTAGTTTTCATTTTATAGGTAAATACTATTTTCCGTGCATCAATTACAGAGTTTCATACAAACTTTCATCCCCTATTTGACAGCCTTATGGGATAAATTTCAAAAAATGATAAAATAGGTATTTATATAATTGTATTGAAGAGCATTAATACCAAGTTTTAAGTAATTCTGATCATAAATAATTGTTTGCCCATATAAACTTTATCACCCCTTTTTACCCTTTTAAGGGATGAATTTCGAAAAAAATCTTATACATATATTTCTTATTTTTCATCTTAAAGCTAAATACTACTTTTCGTGCATTTCGCGTTAAGAATGACAAAGTTTCATACAATCTTTTATCCCCTATTTTACCCCCTTAGGAGATGAATTTCGAAAAATCCTTTCTTAGCGGATGACTTGTATAAGGAATATGTCCTCCAAATTTCACGTTTCTACGACCAGCGGTTTAGGCTGTGCGTTGATCGATCAGTCAGTCAGGACAAAGCATTTTATGTATATATAGATGAGACCGGTCTATTTTTTAGAATTAAAAACTAAAATAATTTTATGAATTTATCAAAAAAAAAAAAAAAATTTTTAAGTATTCGTAACGAAAAGGCAAAAGCGGGGTCCTCATATTTTTTTATTAAATATGGGATCAGTTCAAAAAAAAAAAACAGTTAAAAGAATTTGGAAATACTTTCAACGAAAATAAGTTGATCAAGATAATGTATGATAGGTAGTCTTTGAAATAAGGAACCAAATAATAATCTGGTCATGTCAAATGTTTGTGAACACATTATAAACTATTGTTTAAACTTGTTTCCAAGGATACCTACTAAGAGATCACTTTTAGCGATATACACGTATATTCCTCTTTTTTGTCTGGTGTTTAAGTTGTGTAACAGGATCTCAAATTAGAAAAAAAACCTTTCTTACTGGTTACGCACGAGTGCGATATTATAATAAAAGGCTGTCAAAATATTAGCCCTTCAGTTCCAGAGACATCTTTTGGACGTTGATGAATCAGTTAGTATAAGGAACTTTATATATTTATACTTATACATACATAGGTCTATATATATTACACATTCAAAAACTCAAGTCAGGTGATTATAACATATGCTTAAAGCTTTTTAAAACACTCAACTTTTTTATTTTATAACAATACAAATAGAAGATGTACTTAGTAAATTTATGTATTTTAATTAATACAAAAATATTTTTTTAGACATAGATGCTGTTCAATAACTTATGTAGAAGTACAGAAACTTAGTTATTAAAGAAATAATTGATCCCAAAAGAGAATAACAGTTCGCCGAGAGCGTTCAAATTCAATCTGGAGCAATTTATACCCATCAATTATGGCATGTTGATCGAGGTGCGTTGTTTCCACCGGCACATTGATTACATTTTATACAAACTTATTTTGAATTGAAAATATTATGTTTAATTGACATCTTAATGGGATTTGGTGAGAGACAAAAATGAAAAATAGTTATTTTGTTTTTTAAGTTTAGCAAAGTTAAAAACATCCGTGTTTTAGCTATATTGAAAATTCCCTAATGTAAAAAAAAAACATAATGTAATTAATTAATTTGGGGTCTTTACATAATATCTGTTTGTGACTAAGTACTACATATTCATATAACTTCAGAATCAATTTATTTTATTCGCTGTCAAGGCAATTTTAACAAACACGTAATCCCTGACGTTTCTGGATTTTCCATTAAATTGAATGAGTGTGCTTTGGTTATATTGATAAACTACAATAAGCTTGCTGAATTAAAAAAAATATGAGTCACGAAATAAACGATAGCGTATTACCGATAATGCTTCATACATTAAGCGATTTTGATAAAAAACAGACATACGCCTCATGTGTTTAAACATTAAATATACATAGCCATAGATCAAGGTGAGAATATATTATAATGTTTTCATTTCAAAATTCAAATATTACGATATCTATTATTCTCCTTCACTACACGTGTTCTTATGCTTACATAAATTTGAATAGATTCTTAAAATCGTGTGGTTGATCATATATAAATATATGTATGTATATACCTACATGTTTTTTTTATATTAATATTTTGGTTTGATGTGTTAATATAAATTACTAGCGCCTCTCTCTCTTCGCTCGGGTTCGTCCCTAGGTTCCTTATGACGGTTAGTATGGAATACATAGACTATATAGTCTATATATGTATATACATATATACTTAGGTATGAGGAGTTTTATATCCCTTACTTGATAAATGATTGATTCCCCATACAAAGTTCCACCCCCCTTTTTAGCTTCTTAAGGAATGATTACCGGGGTAAAAACTTTCCTATGTCCTTCCCAGGGTCTCAAACTATCTCCAATCAAATTTCGTCTAAATCGGTTCAGCGGATTAAGCGTGAAAAGGAGACAGACAGACAGACAGAGTTACTTTCGCATTTATAATATTAGTATGGATTATCTTAGTAATTTTTGCGTTATACGACAATCTCTAGAAATTATAGAGCTATATCAGGCTCATTATTGTGCCTAGTATTTCCTAGTTTGGATCTCTAAAGTAAACAAAACAATTAATTTTTCTTGTTTCGTTCCCGATAATTAAATACTTTCAATAACCCATCTATGATAGCAGCTAAGAATATTATAAGCAAAAAGGTGTTAATAGGCTACAACAAACAAGAAATAAGTCAGCTTATATAAAACAAAAGGAACCTTTTACCTTTTTATATTTACACTGATCTGTTTGCTAGTTTATATAATATTTTGCAGGTCATCTTCGATAGAGGTCTGACAGGTATTGCTAATTTGTTTGAAAGTATGGATTATAACTTTAAATGGTTAACTTAATCTATCCTATACTATAATAAAGCAGTAACTTAACGAAATCTGTACATGAAATATTTTATAAAAACAATGACCGTTACGTATTATGTAAACAATATAGACCCCAAAATAACAGTTATTAAATTTTTGTCTGTTTATCTGTATGTCTGTTTGTGTGTGCGCTTTCACGCAAAATGCTATGAGCCGATTTTAACTAAATTTTGTGTAGTGATAACTTATTACTCGGGTCAACGTTTAAGATACTCTTTACTTCAGATTTTTTTTTCATTCAACACACACATACACAGAAAACACAATAACTGGTTCTATCGAGTTGTCCTTAGAAATTTATATGGCTAACGCTGACTAAATCTTAAGAGATACATCAAAACAATGTACTAGAAAATTATAAGTATTAAAAAGGTCTACTGGAAAAATTCCGCAATCGTATATTTTCTATCTCATAAAGTAGTAATATTTTTATTATATACTAGCATTGCCCGCAGCTCCGCCCGCGTTCAGATGACTTACATATATATGTACCAATTTCATAGCGCACCGCATGATTGGTGCACTATGAAATTGACGGTGATTGACAATGCCACAAAGGTTCTTCCTTTAATCTCATATTTGATTTAGTAATATTGCACTGTTTGTTTTAACAAAAAAGTAATTTTAATCATTTATTTACTAATAGATAGCTATTGATTAATTTATATTTAGCTGATTATTTAAATTACATACCAAATAATAACTTTTCTTAATGTTAATTTGTCGCGAAACAGGGATGGGTTAGCGTTAATAATATTTCCGAAACGATTTTCAAAAAAAAGTGTTGGACAAAGTGAGAGTTCCAAAAGTACATAATTAAGGTAAATAAGTAAATAATTCTAAGTAAATGCTTTTTATTATTTCATATGGCTCGGCTAATATGATTAACTTAGTCGTAAGCATTTTATTGCGTCCTTTAAGCCTTTTCTATCTTTCAAGAAATGGTATCAAAAAAGTCTGAAAAGTTTAAGGTATATTAGTTTCTAAAATAATTTTTTTATAATTTTTGAGATATGGAATATTTTTAATTAACCGCTGTGTATTTATTTTCCATTGAATGTTAAAAAATAATATGAAATGAACTTATTTTTACGGTTGATAAAATGAGTCGATATTGTAGAAAGTAAATATTATTCGTATTTATTTTAGTGTTAACCTAATAAACCAGGTTAGTAAGGAAAACAACACAGTATTTTGCTATACGGAATCTATAATGCGCGAGTTTGACTTACATTTGCCCAATTTTTACATTTAAGGATTTACAAACATTAATATTATTTACTAAACAATAAAAAAAAGTATTTTTGTTTGAAAATTGATTTGGTCAACAAAATATTACTAATACAGACACACAGACAGAGAGACAGACAGACAAATTTTCTAAAAAATATAGATTCGGCCCCTGTATCGATAATAATGTCAATTTCAATAAGATTTTCCATAAAATATTCAATGTGCAGATTTGGCTTAGAATTTTATTATATGTATAGACTAGCAGTACCCGCGGCTTCACCCGCGTTCAAACTACAAAAAAAATCAAACTTTGGCTTTATGTTAAAGGGCTGAATTTTGATAAATTCTAAAATACGTGTTTATTTATTTGTATTGAAGAGTATTAAAATCAAGTTTCAAGTATTTCTGATCATAAACATTTTTTTCCATTATAAACCTTTTGCCCCTTTAAGGGGTGAATTCCAAAAAAATCTAATATTCATAGTACATACATATGTTTTATTTTTTTATTTTAAATCTAAATAGCACTTTCCGTGCATTTGACATCAAAAAATACAGATTCCTACAAATAATTACAAGTTTTCATCGCCTATTTTGCCCCCCTGCGGGATGAATTATGGATCATGCTAAAATATATGATTATTTAACTGTATTGAAGATCATTAACACCAAGTTTCAAGTAATTCCTATCATAAAAAAAGTTTTCTTATATAAACGTCATGAGTCCCGTTTACCCTTTTAAGGGATGAATTTCGAAAAAAATCATGACATACGTATTGTTTTATTTTTTATTTTAAAGATAAATACCACTTTCCGTGCATATCATACATAAAATTTATTTCATTTCATTTCAAAATTATAGAGTTTCCTATAAACTTTCATCCCCTATCGTATCCTCTTACGGGATAAATTTAATAAATACTACAACACATAATTATTTAATTGTTTTAAATAAAACTATCTTTTCGGATTTCTTCGCCGATTTATTTTGATTTTTGGTTCCCGACGTTTCGAATGCTTTACAGCAATCATGCTCACGGGAATGACTAAGGTTTTAGACTTCTTAAAGGCGTTATATTCTTGTAACAGACAGTTACCACAGACCCACAATTTTGCCTACCCTCAATAAATATTGCAACCACACAAGCGACTCATCCTCACTTCGCTCGGGTTTGTCCCTAGGTTGCTTCCCCATACAAACTTTCACCCCCTTAAGAAATAACTTCCGGGATGAAAATGATCCTATGTCCTTCCCATGGTCTCAAACTATCATCTTACCCATCTAGTAGTTTCGGAGCCGAGGTATTCGATACAAAAAAACAAAAAAAAAAAAAACAAATTTTTCCTCTTTATTATTATATATTACTAGCATTTCCCGCGGCTCCGCCCGCGTTCAGATGATCAAAAACCAAATTCTTAGGTTTTACACATTAGTATACTCTTACATTATACATTACTTTCATTGCGCACCGCATGATTGGTAAATAATGGCAGAGATTGACATTGCCACAAAGGTTTCTCCGTTAAATTGAACTTTTTGTTTTAGCAATAACATTTATGTATGTCTATACTTCTGTTTTGTTTGTTTTTTTAGTTTTTTACGATAAACTCTCAAACTACGGAATTAATTTTAATCATTTTTTACTAATAGACAGCTATAGATTAATTTAATATATAGCTGATTATTTAAATTACATAATGATAACTTTTCTTAATTAGCGCTAGTTAGTAATATTTTCCAAAACGATTTTCAAAAGAAATTGTAATAAGTAAATAATTCTAAGCGAATACATTTTTTTATTTCATATGGCTCTGCTAATATGATTAAAGTCGTAAGCATTTTATTGTGTCCTTTAAGCCTTTACCTTCTAAGAAAAGGTGTCAAGAAAAAGTGGAAAAGTTGAGGTATAACAGTTCCTAAAATACTTTTTCATAGTTTTTGAGATATGAAATATTTTTAGTTACCCGCTTTGGCAGTTTAACAGCCATAAACTTGTTTTCCATAAAATGTTATAAAATAATATAAATTGAACTTATTTTTACGGTGCAAAAAATAAGTAGGCATTGTGGAAACGTAAATATGATTCGTATTTATTTTAGTGTTAACCATACAAAACACGTAAGTAAGAAAAACAACATAGCATTTTGCTATACGAAACCTAAAATGCACGAGTTGGATTTACATTTGCCCAATTTTTACATTAAAAGATTAAAAAAACATTAACATTATTTACTAAACAATAAAAATTTACAAATATTCTCATTTGAAAATTGTTTCGGCCAACAAAATATTACTAATATGTTACTAATTTATAAAGCCAAAAAGTTTGTTTTATTAAAAATTTAAGCAAGGGCAGGGCCGCGGGTAATTTAGTAGTAATTATAGTAAAGTCATAGAAAGGTTATATCTGTACATTTTTTTTTGATAAAACTACGTATTTTAAAAACACATGGCGACATCTATTGTCAAGTAGCTAAATAACACATAAATAAATTTTCATTAAAATGACTATTTTAATGAATAAAATAGCGCTGTTAATATTTCTTTTAAGATAAGTTTTTTTTAATAGTTTTAACATAATATATAAGTAAGTTACCTTCCTAAAATATTAATAGCACATCGTGCTTTTACTTTAACCAGTTTTTGTATTTTTTCTCAGAAATGAGATATTTTCCTGCGGTAAAAAGAATCCTATGTGTTGACCCGGATAACCTGCTATTACCATACCAAATTTCATAAAAATCCCTCTAGTGGTTTTTCTGTGATGCGGTCACATATAGACAGACAGAAAAAATTCTAAAAACTATAGATTCGGGCTCTATATCGCTAATAATGAATATTTCAATAAGATTTTCCGTAAAAATATTGAATTTAGGGGTTCGGCTTAGTTTCAATTTTATTGTATGTATACTTACTAATTTATGAAGCGAAAAAGTTTGCTTTACTGATAATTTAAACACGGGCGGAGCCGCGGGTGATTTAGTAGTAATTCTAATAAAATCGAAAAAAGTTCATATCTGTACATTAATTTTTTTGGGATTAAAACTATGTATTTTAAAAACACATGGCGACATCTATTGTCGAATATCTAAATAACACATAAATAAATATTATTTAAAATAACTATTTTAATGGATAAAATAGCGCTTTTGATAATTTGATTTTCAAGATAAGCTATTTTTATAGTTTTTACCATATTTTGTAAGTTACCTTGCTAAACTGTTTACAAATAGAATCGTCGTGGTTTTGTTCCTACCGCTTTTTGTATTTTTTTTCAGAAATGAGATATTTTCTCGCGGCAAAAAGTATCCTATATGTTGACCCGGATAACCAGCTATCATCATACCAAATTTCATCAAAATCCCTCCAGTGGTTTTTCTGTGATGCGGTAACAGACAGACAGACAGACAGACAGACAGACAGACAAAAATTCTAAAAACTATAGATTCGGCCTCTGCATCGATAATAATGTCTATTTCAATAAGATTTTCCAAAAAATATTTAATGTACAGATTCGGCTTAGTTAGAATTTTATAATATGTATAGATTAGAATAAATATTTATTATATAGCAAAAAAAAATTATATCATTATTACTTAAATCCTTTGTTTTATAATAGAACTTTATTTTTTAATCTTCTAAATTACAGTAGTAGTAGCCAAAAGGGATATTAAATCGTTTTTACTTCAATGAACATGACCTAAAATGTGTTGGGATTTTCCTTTTGTGACTTATTCAGACAACTTGTAAAAACTTTCTGAGAGGAACAATTTAAGATTAATGGACGAAAGCTTACATGAAGCAAAATTAAGCGTTTTACAAGCATTTATTTTATACTAGCGAATCACCCTCGCTTCGCTCGGTGCGTGCCTAGCTTGGATATAGTAAAATGTATATAGTATGTTATTCTTAAGAGATAGACATATGCCATCGCGCACTTTTTTGTAGACCTTTTTAAGGTGTACTATACTGTAGTACATTATTTTGATCTATCTCGTAAGGTTCAACTAGCGTTTGCAATGTAAGCGCAAAAAAGTGTTTATTTACGACATTAGAAACCTCTAAAATTATCAGTGTTTCACTATTATATTATGCACGTATTATACATATAAATCTTCTTCTTGAATCACTCTATCTATTAAAAAAACCGCATCAAAATCCGTTGCGTAGTTTTAAAGATCTAAGCATATACGAGTATAGGGACAGACAGCGGGAAGCGACATTGTCTTATACTATGTAGTGATTCAACAGTTGCAGATATATTTAACACAAAATGAAACTACGCAGCAGTTATTTTCCAATTACTTATCATTTATTCCGTTAAAAATATGAAGAGGTCAAAATACACATACATTTGAATCGTAGCGATCGCTGTTGAAACAATTGATAAAATATTCATCTTTCTTAGATTTATTTAAAACGAAATGTATCATTTAATATTAGGCGAGTATTGTTTGAAAGTATTTCGAAATGTATCGTGTGTTATTTATTATACTCGTGCATTACATACTTCCGAGGGCGTAAACAATCATTTCTATTTTTACCTTTAAAGAGGGTTTTCTTTAGTGCCTATAAATATAAAAGTTTATAAATAAATACACATTACACACCAAGCAGGTGGTAGTCGAGAGGCCAGATTTACTTTTGCCAGTTTCGGCAAAGATAAGAAAATAATGAATCGTTGAAATATAAAAAAAAGATGTGCAGTGGTAGCCCAGTTATAACGCGCTTGTAAGGAAAACCAAATGAAGTGATTTGAATCCAAATCCAAATGATTTCATATGCAAATCATTTTCAACACGATTACTACTTGCCTTATGATGACAGAAAACATTATAAGGAAATCTGCATGTCATAGAGACCCTAACTAGTTTTAAGAAGGCATGTCCCCCAACCTGCACTTCGCCAGCGTGGTGATCTTTGCCCAGATCCCCCTCACATTGGCGGAATGCTCAGCAATAAGACGTTAATATAGGGTAGGTTATTTATTTAATGCAGACCAAAAGACATTTATTACACTCCGGATACCCCTTCGATCACATTTCTAAAAAGTATGCAATGTACAACTTTAATCTTGCTATAATTTTGGCAAGTATGTACTTATAAATTAAAATATATAAACGTATAATACGTATAAATTTTTTAATTAAAAAAAAAACTTTTATTCTATTTCACCACATAATAAACTCGTATCTATAATTATTTTATATAATATGTTAGCGATTGGTGCATGATGATACGTTTATTTTCTAAGTAATAAAGAACTCGCATTTCTGGGAGCACTATCATTTATCTGCTATTATCTCAGGGGAATCTATTTCCGTTGACGCCTCTATATCTCGAAATTCAATTTTCCACGAGAACAATGGCCTGCCAATTCATTAACACTTGTCGGTCTTTGACCATTACTTGATCTAAGTTCAATATCGTAATTATCTTATGATTACATTTATTTAATAATACTTAGGAGGTTCAAAACATACACTATTATAATTTAATATTTTGAAACTATCAGGTTAAGGCCACAATAACGTTTATATTAAGGCGGTAATAAAGTAGTTATATCATCAGTTATGTCAAATCTATCCCGCGGGAACCGTACATTTTTACGGGATAAAAAGTAGCTTATGTGTTATTATGATGTATGAGCTATATTATTGTAAAGTTCCTTTAAAATCTATTCAGTAGTTTTTGCGTGAAAGAGTAACTAACATCCAAACATCTAGACATCCAGACGTCCATATATCCTCACAAACTTTCGCATCTATACTATTAGTAGTATTAGTAGGATTATATATTCTGTATTTATTATTATATATTATATATGACCTGAGTAATAAGTTATCATTACACAAAATTTAATTAAAATCGGTTCAGGTCTTTTTGCGTGAAACGCGCACACCCAAACACACAATCAAACATACAGACATACAGACAAAAAATTTAATAACTATTGTTTTGGGGTCTATATTCTGTACGTAATATGTTATAATAATTATTTTTAAATTTCCCGTTCACAGATTTCGCTAAGTTACTGTTTTATTATATGTATAGATACTGTTCTTGTTTTTTATTCTTTGAAATTTAAAAATATAAGGGATGTAATTATTTTTCTTACAAATATACGATTAATACTACAAAAAGCATTATATTAAAAGGACTGAAGATTTATAGATGACATCCTTTGCGCGTCGTCGTCGCTGGCGACCTCAAATGAGGACCTACAACTACCATACAATGATCACTGTCCTAGGAACAAAGTTTTCCGCAGTGTGCTCGCGGCTTGTGGTAATTATAGACGATTTTATTGCTACTGCAGTTGCTGAAGCGATTATTATTACACAAGAAGTTATTAAAAAAGCTTAAAGGCCAAGACGATAGGCGTACATTTTTTTTGCAGGATTTTGCAAGGATTATGTATTGCTCAACTCTTCGGATATAAGAGACTATGTTTTATAATTATTTTTTTACAGTTATCCTCACACTTTGGGTTCCATAACAGTGAATGATTATAGTACAATTCAATTAATTGTAAACTGTTATTTAAACGGTTCTTCTGTCCACGTTTCCATGATGCTGGCGCTATGGACACAGATATGTCACTAAACACATCTTCGAATGAACTGCGCGATGCAAACCCTTTTGTTCGTCAAAAAATCGACAATTGGCGGAGCAGAGTCGAGTATTAACAAACACTAGAGGCACGCTCGTTCAGGGCTTCTAAGTCACTGCACTGCACGAATTCGTTCGTGCTCGGCTCGCTAGTGTAGATACGCCTTAAACAGCGTGACGCGAGTGAAGTCATGTATGATAACAATAATTACATTTCATATCACAACAGATGTACATACATATCATATTATTAAAAGAATATACTTGAAAAATATGTATAATTTTTTATTTTAACTTCTTAAATAACATTCAGCCTCTAAAGCTTTCCAAGTAATTTCTTTTAACGTATCATAGATTTCGTAGATAGAAAAGTCCATTGATATACTTCTATGTTTTGTAACAAATTAAAAAATATTTATAGTTTTTAAAAGTTGAAATAATATGCTAAAAAGAAACTATTATATCGATTTACTCGTTAAAATGAGCCTAAATTTGAAGGTTTTAACAATAAGTAACCATTGAATAGTTCCACTACCTATTCAGATTTCAGTCGGTAATGAACCATATTTGATTTAACACCTTCCCTCATTCCTCGACACAGTTTTTGTTTTTTCGTTATTCACTTAAACAGACATAGTGGCTGCATTGTATAGATATCTCAACAATACTATGTATTGCCGAAAAATAATATTTGTTGTTAGAACGTTGGCCCAAAAAAATGTTAACTTTTCCTAATTCCTCTTTGCACAAAGATAAGGTGATAACGTTATTTTATCTCAATTTCAGGAACGAATGCGATTACCATAAGTAAATATAGATAGGACCTGAAACCTTTAATGAATTGTTAATTTGAATTAACTAATCTATTTCACTAATAAGTCTGTTTTTCGTTGTTTCGTTTTTTTAAGTAACTGTACTTAATATTTTGACAATAATATAATTTTAAGTAAGTTTATTACTCAACATTTACTTAAAAGAGATTACTTTATTTCATCTGCCTAAAATATAATAATATAAAGGCAGATGTAACCGCTAGCTCGCGAAAGTTATTTAATTTCCTACTTTAGTCGAATTCATTAAGATCAACCTTATTGATTTGACCGGGTAAAGATGACAAACAAACACTACCAACCATTTTGATGGCATCTTTGATCAAGGGACTAGCTAACCCGATTTCTGATCATGAGGTCCGTAAGACTTATACTTTAGATCGCAAGTCGATTTATTATTTAAGTTTGTTATCGTTTTTAAATCGTTTAATTGTATTGTATTGTATTCAGTCCTTTTTAACGTCCCACTGCTGGGCATGGGCCTCCCTTGAATACGAGGGGGATCAGACTATAGTCCACCACGCTGGCTAAGTGCGGGTTGGCGGACTTCACATGTCTTTCGAGAACTTGTTAGGTTATCTCAGACATGCAGGTTGCCTCATGATGATTTTCCTTCGTAGTAAAACAAGTGGTAATCATGTTGAAAATGATTCGCATATGAAAATATCAGAGGTGCGAGACCCGGGATTTGAACCCGCTTCACTCCGTTACCCAAGCGAGTGCGTTACCATTGCCTCTATTTAAGTCGGTTAAAAAGGGCTGACTTGTTTTTCAGCTAAAGAGTTGGCATCCTCATACTGTTTACAAGAGGCTTGCTGGTATGAATAAGCGCTGGCTTGACTGGGGAAGTATTGTCCATATCCAAAATATTAATATGATGATGTCCTCCTGACCGATTTCTGCCACGGCGGCCAATCTCAATAAGACTAGCCAACTGCACTGCCCAGACACAAATGCACTCTCTATTCCATTCACTCTCAAATTTTCATGGAATGATAATTCGACACAACCGGTGAGAGATCAGGAGCAGATCGATGACTTTACGTGCTCTCCGAGACACGGAGGTGAAACACATTAACTTCCCGACTCCGAACTATTACTGGGACTTTGTTAACAGAAAGACTCAATAACTTCGCCCGATCCGGAACTCGAACCCAGAACCTCTACGTCGAACTATACCTATATGCTAGCCACTACACCACCGAGGCAGCTAATATTGATGTAAAGTAGTAGTGAATATCCATACTGCTCAATTCACTTGCTTCTTAATCATTACTTTTCCACTGTTCTCCTTATCCCATCATAATATTTTCTTAGAAGGCAAAAGTTATTGTACATTGCACAATATCTAATATTGCTTTATATTTTAAATTCTTTGAGTTTATAGATATAATATATTAAAAGCAATACTAAGTTTATTATTTAAAGTTTTTTTTTAAATATAATTATATTTAAAAATAACGTTACATATTTACTCAGGTTACGCAACGCCCCACGATTTTATTTTTGAGTCTGATTAATGCCCTAGATTGATGAGGAGAGTGATGCGATGAATGGTACCTAGGACCTACCTAATTATTTTTTAGCTTTTAGTTCATTATCTACATCATTATTATCTGTTTTTTAAATAAACCATTTAACTTAATTCTTTTTTACCTATTCAATTTTTAGAACAATAAGCGCCACATGTTTGACACAATGAATTCTAGTCGAAATTTTAAAATTTTTAAATATTTTTTTTATTAGTTTAAATACATATTTATTTATTCACAAAGAATCACTTCGTCCAAAAATATAATCATGCTCCAAAACGTTTATTCACCGTCACTACCGCGCTCACGCGCTCTCCGCGCATAAACTCCGCATCACAAAGGTACAACGAAAAATGACCGCAAATTTCACATATTTTCGATTTAAAAAAAAATGAGTTCTTTAAAAAAAAAAAATTTTGCTTTTTGTGCAGTCAATCTAGGTAATTTTGTCCTTCCGTATAACATTGGCCCACACTTACATACTGCCAATTTTAATTAATTTACTCCTACAGCGCATAGATAATGTATTTAAAATTAAAATATATATATATATATATATATATATATATATATATATATATATATATATATATTATTTAGCTATCTTTGTAAATGATCTCTAAGAATGAGATAAGAAACTTTAAGGGTTGAAGATTTCCGTTATGCAAAAAGCTTCTGTTGGGTGGAAATGGAGATCTAAACCTGATTTCGTGAATTGTAACGCTAAAGATATTTATTGTGAAGTATTTAGATCATAAGCAAATAGTCCTAAAAAGCGGAGTGAGGAGATTAACACTCATTTTTTTTTTATTTTTTTTCTGTTAGTTTACGTATTTGGTCTCGTTTCACTGATAAAGAATATTTCTAATTTTAGATGTAGTTAGATCTAAGCATAATTTTAATTGTTAAATTAAAAAGAAAAGTTGTTCAAAAAGGATCAGTAGGATCAGTAGAAAGATACACTATGCAAATTTTGTAATTTATTTTAAAGCAACCCTAAACTTTTTGTTATATTTGTATTATCTATGGCGTAAATTCACTTCTTCAAAGCTCTGAATTAGGAGGTTAAAGTTACCCTTAATCGTGAAATTAAAATATACGTAGTGAAATCCAGGACCAGACGTAGGTGGTACAAAAATACCCCCACAAAACTTTGGCCCAGCAAAAATTCGCAAAATTTTCCTTTTCTGTATTTAATTATAACCAAAATCGGTTGAGAATTCGATACTTTATGTAATACTTTCTTAGATTTACGCGAATATTTGACATTTTAAATAAAACTATCTTTTCGTATTATTTCGCGGATTTATTTTGATTTTTGGTTCCCGACGTTTCGATTGCTTTACAGCAATCATGGTCACGGGACAGACTAAGGTGTTAAGTAGACGTAGTTCATACTGTGTAGATCGCAATAATAACAGTAATTCTTTATGGTTTAATCTCATACGTATTATCTCACTTGGTAAGTTGTCTACAAAAAAAAACTAAAGAACAATGGCAGGACTCTATACAACGATTTACCTGATATCTATTTGAGACGTCTCGAAATGAAAAAATGCTCAAACGATAGGGATTAAATAACACAAGTTTATCCAGAAAGATTTATTTTATTAGCAAGTCACAAAAAAAAGATATTAGCATTTTTATTTTATGATTTGCGGTTATAAACCTACCTAGCAATTACAGCTGTCATTGATTATTGTATCAAATATTATAAATTAAGTATTATAAATTAAAAAAAGTACGTTCGCATTACATATAAGTTACGTTTTTAATTTCTTTATCATGGATGTAATAAGGCACTACTTTGAATCCGTTAGGAGAAATCAGTATTAGTTGTAAGTATACACTGGCGATTGTCCGAGAGAATGCACAAGTCAACGCATGGGGCAGGTAATCGGGTCCGTGGGCAAAGCGACAATTAAAACTTATAATAATCTAGAAAAATAGAACAGTAACAGCAAAATCAAACGTAGTAGTCAGAGGCATACGTAAAATCATGGATGACAAATAAAATATAAAATCTAAATAATATGTCAATATCAATTATCAAGTCAATCTCACTGTCATCTGTTGTGTTGCTACAACTATTATTTTAAATACTGTACTAACTGTAATAGCTTCAATTGAACTTACAGCATAACATATAATGTTTCCATTATATGTAAAGCTGTAAGATTAATGAACAAGACATAGATCATTATTTAATTATGTACATAAGACTTTTAATAAAAATATTTTAAAATAAATACAGCATTTCATTTTCTTCTGTGGCAACAATTTTTACATCATCTTTGACGAATGGCGAAGCCGGAAGTACATAAAAACAATCAATTAGTATCTTATTACGTAAACATTTCTTCGTGGCTTTGTCATGCAAAACAAACGCCGTGAAAAAAAAGAGCAAATTAAATAATTCAGTTTTGTATATGTCCTAATCTTAGACGCTTTAAAAACGTTCAGGTAAAAACTTGCCATTGTTCTTTACGAAATCTTTCCTGACCGGGCTAAAGTTAGCCTTTTGACGTAGAGACGCGTCTTTTAACATCCCAATCAGCCACGTAGTTCTAAAACCCATGACACCAGAGCGATATCACATTTTCGCTGAAAATCGAGCCTCTACCGAATCGAAAAAAAATTATTTTTAATATTAAAATCAAATTAAAATTGACAAATAATGTAAGGTACTTACGTGCCATTTTTGTATTTTTTTAAATTATTGTATAATTTTGTGGGTAGGTACTGTCTGTAACAAGTATATAATGACCTTTGAGACGTCTAAGACCGTAGTCTCCCCTGTGACCATGATTGCTGTAAAGCATTCGAAACGTGGGGAACCAAAACTAAATAAATCCGCAAAAAAAAAAGAAACGAAAAGATAGTTTTATTTAAAATTAAAGGTCAATTTCTTCCGTCTAAATATCGTAACGGTAGCTTATTTTAGCAATATGCTTATAAATTATAGCCTTCCTAAACAATTACTCTTTGAAGTTCGGAGTTTCGGAGATGAGCATGAAAAAACACAAGCTCAACGAGGCGGAAGACTTTATAATATGTAGTGGTGACTTGGTGGTAGTTTATGATATTAAAAAATAATTGTTCAAAACACTGTAACATTATTTTACGCAACTTATTTTACAAATAAGCTGCGTAAGTAATGTTACAGAGGTTATATTTTTCCCAAATTTTTATTCCAGCAAAGCCTTACGTGAAACCTGGCATTAAGCCACTTATTACGAGAGGTAGTAAAAAATGTTGGTTGAAAGACTTTTAACGATTTATAATTACCATGTTATGGAAAATCCCAACGTTGCGATGCATAAAGTAATTACATTTTCTATATAATAAACTAGGTAGTTCTATTTTTTAATGTTTTATAAGAGACTAGCGGCTCACCCTCGCTTCGCTCGAGTTCGCCTCTAGGAAAACAAAAACAAACATATCCCACAGGAAACGTACATTTTTTGGGATAAAAGTAGCCTATGTATTATTCCAGACTATAATCTATCTCTGTGCCAAATTTCATCCAGTTCCGTTCAGCCGTTCTGGCGTGAAAGAGTAACAAACATATATACATACTCAAAAACTTTCACATGTATAATATTAATACGTATAATTTTAAGGTTGAAAATTTCTTTGTATGAAGTTTATTAAACCACAGAATATTTATGAGGACAATGATGGTTTAACCTAAGCTAATTTACTGTAAGTCCTGCAACCGGTTTTCTTAAGGGTTAATATAAATGCTAATTGGGTAATGTTTCACCTTTGCCGGGTTGTTTTCTTATATATTCGAACATTTCCCAGTTATTTTCTTTACTTTGTAGCATACACCTAAAATATATTACAATCTTTGCAAGGGATTTATCCGTGTGGAAACATCCACAAATTTCAAGTATACAGCTACTTAACTAACCACTAGCTTACTCATTAAATTCTGCGTAGCAAAGCACAGCATTTATTAACGCAGTAATACCTTTCAATTAATTAAATAATATGTATATTTTTATTATAACTCAAACACCATATTTTATGATAAAATATGTATATATAGAAATGAATCAAGTGAATCTGAGAAGCCTTATATAAACCCTCGTCATAAAGGAAAAGGAAATCCTAACACAGATCAGGTAATTATGTTACAAAATGAGGTCCCACCAAACCCTCATCCGTCATTCCTTATTATAATTCAAATCATGACACGAGGTCTGTAGGAATTGATAGTCCAGAATGTAATTGGTCTATTGACGTATAGAGATCGCAGTGTACAATGGCACAGGCGTACAACCGATGGAAAGAGTCCATTGTCGCAGGTCCGACTAGGTTTTTCCGTACAATGCAATCAATACTTTTAAAGAAATTATGTCAAATATAAAGATTGTCTTTTCCTCATTACTACTATATACATTATACATATATAGCAGCTCCCTTTAGGTAAATGCCTACGACTTCCACATGGCTATGAAAAGAGTTATATAAAATCAGTGTACCTTTTTTTAATTAAAAAGGATTTGCTTTTTAAATATACATATGTGGTTATCTTTCAGATATAATCCTTCTATTCCATCCAATAAAAAATTATTAATCTATACATATAATAAAACTGTAATTAAGCCGAATCTGTACATTAAATATTTTTTGGAAAATCTTATTGAAATAGACTTTATTATCAATACAGAAGCCAAATCTATAGTTTTTAGAATTTATGTCTGTCTGTCTATCTGTCTGTCTGTCTGTTACCGCATCACGGAAAAACTACTGGACAGATTTTGATGAAATTTGGTATGATGATAGCTGGTTACCCGGGTCAACATATAAGATACTCTTTTCTGTGGGAAAATATCGCATCTCTGAGCTAAACGTTAAAACGTAAAAGTCGGCGCGCTTTGATTTGTATCGGCTGGCATCCATTTTTAAATATTAAAACTGTACAAATATAGAAAATTGCTAAATTACTGAAGTAAACAAAAAGTGCTTATACTGCTTATATTTTTCTAAATGCGCAACTAGTTATTTTGCTGAAATTGCGTTACAATAGCCAATAAATATCCCTTATCCGTCACAAAGAAATGTTTTTACCCTTTTAGATTTAATACTAAATATTTATTTCTTATTATAAAAATAGTAAAGATTGATAAATGTTTAAGAAATGTACAAAATAAACCTTTAAGTTTATAATACAAAATCTTTCTAACATTCAAAAATATTTTTGGCTTTCTATGTTCCCATGAAATTATTTATTTAAACATTTCATTAAATTTCTAATGATAAATTAGTGAGATTATTAGTTTTTTTATTTATTTAGTTATATACTTTTAAAATATTTGACACTGTAAAGAGTAGAGTACAAAGACAAATTAAACGTCTAGTAAAATGTGTTTTTGATGCTTACCAAAGGGAATAATATTAAGATATATTCAGTATCCGGATAGACCACAACCACATTATATAAGACTTTAATCTATAAATACGCCGCTGGGGGCTAAAACACACTTAGATAAGTCCCTACTAGCTTGTATACCTACGCTTAGAGGTTTTACCTTTGATTGTAGTCTTTACTAGTTTTAGACGGCGGCTCTAATTGTTTGTTATAAAGATAGTATGTAATAGCTTATGCCATATACATCTAAATCCTGTACTAGAAAGCGAAAGTCTCGTAAAAATCAGCTAAACCATGCAAAGAGTAGCTGAAAATAAAAACTGATGTAAATATATATTTTAGGATTTCGTACCCAAAGGGTAAAACGGAACCCTACTACTAAGACTTCGCTGTCCATCCGTCTGTCTGTCTGTGTGTACGTCTGTCACCAGGCTGTATTTCATGAACCGTGATAGTTAGACAGTTGAAATTTTAATGTATTCTCTTGACGCTATAACAAAAAATAATAAAAATCAGAATAAAATAAATATTTAAGGGGGCTCCCACACAACAAACGTGATTTTTTTGCTCGTTTTTGCTCGATATTGATAAAGGTAACAGGTAGATGCCTGAAATATTCACAGAATATTTAGTTATATATTCACTTTAAAAATAAATAATTAAATTAAAATAAAACAAATATTTAAGGTTGGCTCCCATACAACAGACATGATTTTTTTGCAGTTTTTATAGATAATGGCACGGAACTCTTCAAGCGCGAGTTCGCCTCGCACTTGGTCGGTTTTTTTTTAAATCTAATAATTATTCAATCTAACGATAATTTGTGCAAATACTTTTTTAAATCATTTATAGCAACTTCAACTTCATTTTTAAATGCCTATAGAATTATTAATTAAAGACGTCCTAAAAGTAATATATCTGCCAATTTTTTTACTCTTTTTAAATTGAACTATAAGGATCAAATAATTTTATAACCTGTTAATTCATTTATTTGTACGTAAAAGCTAATTTAGTTTTAGATGAGAATATATAAGGTAAAAGTAAATAAAGTGAATAAAAAGAGACTATCAAATTAATATTTTGCATGTAGTGCAGGTATATTATAGACAACGTATTTGAATTATTAAATGGAGTGTCTCGCCTTATAATCTTTATTAAACTTCCAAGTTCACGTTGATTTAATTAAGTTTAAATAATTGACGTCTTGTGTTACATAAATAAGTTTCAAAGGTGGTGAAACAATTTGATAACATACATATAAAGTTATTTGATATCTCAGGTACTTAAGGTTATAATTTTACTCTCTAGGAACAATAGCTTATGTGGTTTGAAGTTAAAGTGCATTTCCTAGTCATAAGAGAGAAGTTCAATCGTACGTGTAGCTTCAAGGCAATTTGGCGCGATGTCTAGACGTGACCCCTACGTTGCATTTACTGGCGTATGGTACGTTAGCACGCAAGCGACCTGCCTCGTGTGTAACTACAAATGTTTCACAGAATTTAGAGTTATTTATACATGATGTGTGCATATTTTTGCGAGCTAAATATTTAATATTTCAATAAAGCCTTTGGGTATTTCAATTAATGCTATTTGTGTATAAATTGGGACATCATGTGGTATTCGTTATGGAAGTTAACTAGGTCTTTAAACACACCTCATGAAATGAAACCTTCCCTAAGAATGGCTAATAATAACTGGGCGCGAACACCACAAGATGAGGCCAATACATTTATAGATCACCTTTTCAACGTATTTGTTCCCCATAATGATAGCCAGAAACATACAGAATGTGAGAATTAGCTCAAGTATATATTCTTACTCTCTCTCTCACCTAAATCAACAACGCCACGAGAAGACTGCCAGATACGAGATCTAAAGGGTAAAACATCGCCAACATCTTATAACTAAAAAATTACTAACACGATTACCAAAATAGTTAATCGTCTTACTTACTATCTTGTTTAACGTTATCTTTAGAGTCTAATATTTGGATTTCTTAGAGTAGGTACATGCTTTTTAAAGTATAACAAATATTAATGACCCAAAAAACAGGAAAACCAGCTAACGATGTTTCATATATACATACACCTATAATTTTCTTACCCGCTCTATCTAAATTGTTTGAGAAACTAGTGTTAAGAAGCATACTGCCACTCCTGCTACAAAACAAAGCAATACCAGACCATCAATTCGGCTTTCGCGAACAACACTCAACAGTGGAACAAATACATCGCGTGTTTAATAAAATAAGAAGAACTCTAGAGAACAAAGGATAAGAAAAAGAAAGAAGAGAAATGTCATTATTCTAGCAAGTAGCAGTGATTCATTAAAACCTGCAGACATTCTACAAAAAGGACTGAATTTGATTAGTGAAAGTAAAAAATGTAAGTGAAAAATCAAAACCAGCTCCAGTAAAATCGTGCAAATTACCTTCATCCTTTAGAAGAGAAAACTGTTCACATATGCGTCTGGGAACTGCAACATTGTCTCAAGTAGAGTGCGTGAAGTACCTGTACTTACATCTTGATCGATGACTAGCATGGAAGCAGTATATAAAAGCGAAAACTTAAGAATTAAACATCTATACTTAATATTATAAAGCTGAAGAGTTTGTTTGATTGTTTGTTTGCTTGTTTGTTTGTTTGTTTGGTTGAACGCGCTAATCTCAGGAACTACTGGATGGAATTGAAAAATTCTTTTTGTGTTGGATAGTCCATTTATCGAGGAAGGCTTTAAGCTATATATCATCCTGGAAAAATGTACGGTTCCCGTGGGATAGAGTTGTTTTCGTCTAGAGACGAACCCGAAGCGAAGCGAGGGTGAGTCGCTAGTCTGGTAAAAAGATTAATACTAGGTAATGGGTCGTAATAGCAAACTTTCAACAGACAATAAATTACTCATATATATGTATGTCAGTATATATGTATGTCTATATATATATATATATATATATATATATATATATACATATATATATGTATATGTCTCATATATATATGCCTATATGTCAGTTCTAAAACTGACATGGATGTATGGAATCCAATTATGGGCTGGTGCGAGTAAATCTAAAATCTCAATGTTGCAAGAAATGCGGAATTTTTTTTTCCGAACAATATCCCGAGCAAATACCTACGAATAAAATAACGAAATATATGAATACCTCCAAAGGAGTACAGTTAAGAAGAAAATCACAAAAACATCCATTACATCCAAAAAAAAAAACGACTGGGGAACCATCCTAATACGCTCGCAACAAACCTGACACGCCAAAGCTACATAAAAAGGCCGAAAAGGAAGGACGTTATATAATAATTTCATCAACAAAAACCATTGGCTACAAATACATGAGGAGGTGGAAGGCACTCTCGTAATGACAATCTAATACTCAAAGAATCTTCTCAAATAGATACTGATTGCAGATACAATGGAAACACGATATAAATGTGTCATTTATAAATAATCATTATGTTCAAATTGTATAAATGATACTAGCAGAACCCGCAGCTTCGGCCGCGTTCAATCTACAGCGAAAGTTTTTGGCATTATATTATACGGCGATATGTAATATTGTTCATACAAAAATACTAAAACCTGATTAAAAAATGGGGGGTGGGGCTAGGAGGGTGAAAAATACTTTACGACCTTTTCTCATATCTACCAAATATACAAAAATCAAAATCACAAACTCCGTGACACGAGATATTTATATATTAGATTAATTATCATAATGTACAGTAACTGTGTATAAAATACCCTGTTCTTGTAAATAAATAAAACAGTATATTCTGTAAATTATGTTAGTGTATTATTTATCTCTTTTAGTAAGAAATTCATAGAAGTGTATGAAATGAGTAGGTAATGTTGATACTCTTGGGTATTTAATTAATTATTAAAGTAATTACTAATTAGATAATGTGAAAGCTTACACCGAACAAGGATTTACACCAACAGAAAGAGGTCTATTCGAAGGTGAATGAGGCCACCTTTTTTACCGGCAAATGCTAGGTTGGTACAGGATAAGGGATGAATGTCTGTGTTGCAGAGATTTATTAGTACAGAGTATGAAGTGAACAATCGTAGGCAGTAGTTCGTAAAATCTGTACGCGAAATATGTACATGAAATATTTTTTAAAAACAATGACTGTAACGTATTGTGTACACAATATAGACCCCAAAACAATAGTTATTACAATTTTTGTCTGTTTGTCTGTATGTCCGTTTGTGTGTGTGTGTTTCACGCAAAAAGTAACAATTTCAACGAGATTTGGTGAAGTGATAACTTATTACTCAGGTCAGCATTTAGGATACCTTTTAATTCAGGAAAATTTTCCTTTCCCACGGGAAAATACAATGACTGGATTTATCGAGTCGTCCTTAGAAACCTTTCGCTGGCTAAACCTTAAGACATATATTAAAACAATGTACTAAAAAAATTTAGGTCTTGAAAAGGCCTACAGAAAAGTCTACAATAGTATATGTCTATGACTCCTAAGGTACACTCGCAATACCTATTCTTATCTATACATATAATAAAACTAACTTAGTCAAATCAATGTGTTTTGTGTAGTGATAACTTATTACAATTAATATACTGGGCATCTAACCCCAAAATATCATTGAGCATCTCTCCCGATCATTAGGGAAAGATGCCTATCGACTCTGAACACACTGTAAAGCATTTACAATAGAAAATAGTGGATTGTTAACAAAACAAGATCACAATGTTACATTATGAAACAATTTAATACTATTTAACTAAAGAATTTAGGGAAAAAAGTTACTGCAAACTATCTCAAAGATTATATTCTAACGTAAAAGTTAACTACAATTATCTTATTTTACAAATTAACACCAAAATATTAATTATAAGTAATATGTCTTTATGTAAAAACTTCCACACTGACATTGACTGTCGACTGACGTATTATGGACGCGTTTCGAATCACACAACATTAATTAATTTAAGTTTTAAATTTATTAGGCGTCTCTCCCTTATGGGCATCTCTTCCGGACTTACCCTACATTAAAGGCAATGTCGCGACTCACTGATTGATTTATCAACGTTCAGCTCAAGCCGATGATGATAGACCAGCACCACAAAAAAAGCCAACTTTATACGAGGGGGCGTTTTTAAGTTCGCGGAAAGGGGGGTAAGAAGTGGAAATGAAAGTACGAATTTATTTTTATTTTTCAATATATTCACCTGCTACCCTTATACATTTTCCGATCTTTCAATTAACTTACGTATAACTTCAAAAAAATGTTTTGTCTTTGTCTGAAAAATACGCCGAAACTGCATCCCTTCTTTCTCGCTTGAAAGTTCTTCCCACGAAGACTTTTTTCAAGTTTTTTCAAGGTAATAATCACTGGGAGCTAAGTCAGGACTGTAGGGTGGGTGAGCCAAAATTTCGAAATCCACCTTCTGCAGGGCAGTCGTTGCAACACTGCTCTTGTGAACAGGCGCATTGTCATGCAGAAGGAGGACACCTTTGGTCAATTTTTCTCTTCTTTTTTCTTTGACTACTTCCTTCAACCACTCTAGAATTAAAGCATAGTATTCTCCGTTTATGGAGACACCTTTATCTTATAATCAATCAACAGAATCCCTTCTGAGTCCTAAAAATAGTTTGAGACCCTGGGAATGACATAGGATAGTTTTCATCCCGGAAAACATATCATATAATAAGGGGGTGAAAAGGGCGTGGAAGATTAAATGGGGAATTAATCATTTTTTAAGTAAGGGATATTTATTTTTTGTAATACTTACCTACTTGTGTATACCTATGTATGTACATTGTACACACACACACACACACATATATAGTCTATTCTATACTTACTGTTAAAACACAACTAGGGACGAGTCCGAGCGAAGCGAGAGCGAGTCGCTAGTACGATATACAATTTCAATTGAATGCGCTTTGCGCGCAACATTAGTTCAGGTATAGAGCACATCGATCGTTAAAATAACATTTGATAAAACACATTACGATAAATTTTAGGTAGGGTACGACAAAAATGGGTAAAATGTTCTTATCATATCCCTAAATTACATAAAACATACGAAAATATGAAACTTCTGAGAATTCCTTAGAGGTTATAAATACTATACGGAGCAAGAAATTGACATCTCACTAACATAATTACTGCTTCATACATATATGTAATATACTATAAAATATATAAAAACTGGAATATTTTTATAATGCCATTATTGGTTTGCCAATATTTTTATATTGGTATTGTTGTCTTTCAGAGAAATATTGCACTTTTATGAAAAGCCTGTATTGTTTCTTTTTTGTTTTTTTTTTTTTAATAAATAGCGTTCAAATACGGTATAGATTAAACATTTTTTTTTAGCTTTTCGCTTCTCTTTGCCTTCAAACACATTGAAAGTAAAAAGATGGATGTGCTAATAATCTGATTTAAAACTTTAAAAAATATTTATACATACTTAAAAAACATCCTAATAATATTCTGCGTTATTTTATCAATACGTGCGATAAATGTTTAGGCCGCCTTTATAAATGTATTCTCTAAGTCTTAGATGTTAAGCTTTTGTTTGTTCAATATTATACCGCGGATCTTCAGGTATTATTTAAACAACCAAAATTATCCATCCAGTTCCAAACTATGATACATTTTAGATAAAATCTATTATCAATTGGAATTGAAATGATATTAAAAGAAAATAGTTATACCTCTGTTCAGATGTTTTAATATTCTTTGTAACTCTACTTGTATTAAAACTCTATTTGTAATTTACTTAGTTGATCTTGCTGACTTATCTCTTGAGTTGATTTTAATCCAATTCTAGCTATCGTATCAATTTGAAACTTTTAATTATGTGAAATCCGATCGCAATACTATAATTGTTTTGCAATACATGAAGCCGGGAAGTGGAAAATAAAACTCTTTAATAGCTACTAGATACTTGGGTGCTTTTCTAGTTTAGTTAAAGACATTAGTCTTTTAGAGCTTTTTTTTTTTAACATCTAGCTTACAACAATGTTTTTCTTTCTCTGAACAAAAAATGCTTAATTCTGCAATTCGGTAGATTAGCGGGAACAAACAGATAGCTAACCAAACTTAACATTTTATAGAACTTCAGGATACTGTATATACATATAATCGTACATACTTAACGTAAAAAATTGGCCAACTCAGGCTATTCATTATTTTAAGAGGTCAGTACGACTACAGAAAATCTTAAGTAGGTCAACTCACCAGTGGGGTTATAAAACACACGTATTGTAAAGTTATTGATCCTTGTCTTGATACATAATCCAACCACGGTCGAAGCTTCGATCTTAGTAATTAATTTGCCTCAATACTAAGTACTCAGTTGACCGCTCCTCTTAGTGCCTATTACCTTCACAGAGTTAATAGACTTCTCAAGACCAATATTGTTTGCTAAAGTAGTGTTTATATTGGTTATATATCTTTTTCTTCTATAACTCTTCGAGTTATTATCACCTCCTGGTTAATTTCTAAGAAATTAATTTTTAACTGGCACACCGGTGTGCCCGCGCATTTTAACAAGTTATTTAGGTATTATATGACGTCGATATGTAATTTAAAAAAAAGAAAATCATTTACTGGGTAGGATAAAAACTTTGGATTATTCTATCAAGTTTTGTCAGTCTGCTACTGTTTTGTTTGATTGATTGATTATTAAATCTAATATTCTCTATTGCACACCATTATTTACATTACATTGTTGAAATTGATTAAAGAGGAATAGTACAATAGGCGGCCTTATCGCTAGAGAGCGATCTATTATAGGCAACCTTTGGGTACATACACACATACATATGTACACACATACATACATACATACATGTATATATGTATGTGTATGTATACATACATGAAGGAGTGAGTACAAAAGGAAGAAGAGTGAAGGAATTTTTAAAGTTAGATTTAGGTTAGAACGAAGAGGAAAATGGTGGGAATCACTTAAAAATTGATATCTATCTTTAAAATACTGAGGATTAAGTTAACTACATACTTAAATAAATAGTTATTTGAGCGATCAGATTATAAGAGTAAGGAAAGAGAAAATGCATTTAATTTTCGCCCAAACTTATCGTCACTTGCTTAACCCAAAACTACGTGCGGAGGCACGCAGTTTTGGGTTATATTGACTTTACATAGGCCATAGCCCGCCCTAGTCTGGGTAATACAAAGGTCCAGCACCTATGACCTAGTATAGTTTGTCCTAATGTAGAATATTCTATTTAGTCATCTTAGATCGAATGCATAGTTTTGTACAGGGACATTCAACTGTAATATTATATATATATATACATATACATATATATATATATATATATATATATATATATATATATATATATATATATATATGTATCTTTAATGAGTACTCTAATGTAAAAAAAATAACAATTTTTTCGGTAGATATTAAGAACACTATAATCTAGAAATCCTAATGAAAAGATGGTTAAAGATACTTTGTGAGTCGTACAACAATTTGACCCTTATTAGCCGTATTAATATTGTAATAATTGTGAAAATTCGTATGGATGTTTGTTACTCTTTCACGCCAGGACAGCTGGACGAATCTAGATGAAATTTGGCACAGAGATAGATTATAGTCTGAAATAGTACATAAGCTATTTTTAAACCCGGAAAAATGTACGGATCCCGTGGGATAGGTTTGTTTTAGTTTTCCTAGAGGCGAACCTGAGCGAAGCGAGGGTGAGCCGCTAGTAATAATAGGTAGGGGGAATACGCAATGAAACGGACGGGTTATGAAACGGACACTATCGATATCTCAAAATTCTTGAATAAAAATATTCATGTTATTTGGTCTTTGGCAGCACTGATGACCATAGACACACCCACAATAATGACAGCTTCCGGCAGCGAATATTTTTGTTTCCTTTTTGCACGTTCTTAAATCACTTGATTTTTGTAAAAAATACCGTATATTTGCGAACTGGTTTAAAATTCGATTATTACTTGGACTACAATTGTTATGGTCGTGTTTGTTGTAACATATTCTCAAAAATACATGGAACGGTGGGTTATAATTATATCAATACTTATTATTTGGAATTTGCTTAGTAATGTTGTTGGGGTTAGGTGTGCAATGAAACGGACAGGCACTGACGCATTGAAACGGACATTCATTACTCCTGTATTAAGTATACAATATATACCTAGTCTCTTAAATAAAACTATCTTTTCGGACTATCGGTTACAGATAATGTTGTTACAGACAGTGCCTACCCACAATTTTACAAAAAAAATATAAAGATTTTAAAAATTCAAAAATGGTACCAAAGTACCTTACAATATTTGTTGATTTTAATTCTAAACATTTAAAACTAATAATAAGTATTATAATTAAATACAGCAATATTATTTATTTAATTTTAGCTATTATTTTTATAAATATTACAATTTTTTAAAATACTACTAATATAATATGTATAACTATAAAGAAAATTAAAAATTAAAAATATTAATATTATTTAAAGTTAAAATTAATAATTAATTGCTGTAAAGCATTCGAAACGTCGGAAACCAAAAATCAAAATTAACCAAAGTTAAGTTTTTAATTATTTTGTTGTTTTTGTCTTTTTTTTGTAATTGCTTCATTTTTTGATCTTAGTTCGTTTTGTACCAAAGTGTTTGACTTGTTTAAGTAAGAGTTATTGTGTAAAAGCCAAGAATTTGTGAAACCTTGCGTATTTATGTGGCACAATGTATTGCATTGGTTCCTGTCCGTTTCATGACACTCACTGTCCGATTCAATGCGCCCGGTGTCATGAAACGGACAATAGTGAGTTGAAAAAAAATTCATTATATTTCGTTAAATAAATTTCTTTCTCTTAAAATATTGTGTATTACTGATAGTATATTACCTATGAATTTCTTAAGGATAGTTAACAAGTTTCTAAGTTTTTAAGAACAGAATGAAATAATACTCCAAAGTTAAGTGTCCGTTTCATAGCGGATCTCCCTATATATAAAAGTATTTTGCAACTTTCCTATTATGCCTTTGATTACTTATAGATAAAAACGTCTAGGAAAGTCATTATATAATAATTTAAGACTCAATTTCAATTAAAGTTTGAAGGCAACGTTTCATTTTCCAACAAATATTAGTATTTGCCAGGTGGTGTTGCGATTATATTGTGGGTAGGTATAAACATAATTTCCAACTTAATATATCTTAAAACTATTCGATAACATTTTGTTTTGATGTATAAAAATAGGTTTGCTTGGACATAACATACCTTTTGGACGTTTAACAGAAACGAATAGACATACACGCAAATACACAAAAAAAAGTACTAAAAAAATACTATTATTTTGGGGTCTATATTATTTACACAATACATACATGTAACAGTTAAAAATATTTCATGTGCAGATTTCAGTTTGTTACTATTATATTTTATTATATCATATATATATTTTTATTAATTAAAATTACTTAATTAATTATCTTAACCATAGACTCTTATAAAAGCTCGACGTAGAATTAAGTGTCGGCTTGATCGTCGATACGGAAATGCTAAACACGCGTTAGCTTTTCCTATGAGTTCAATGTAAATTAGTATATGAATATATATATATATATATATATATATTCATATATATACATATATATATATAATATAAATAATTCTAAGTAATTTATCTTTTTCCTTCGTAAATATTGCCATTTTATATCAAAAGGACGAGACGCCTGAACATCGGAATTCTATATACGGCGCAGTGTGAAAGTTTTCAAAATAAATTGTCGGCCGCAGGACGCGGTCTAAACCGTTTGTTTGACCACGGCTAGCTTAAAACGTGCCAAATAAAAAGAGAAGGTTGCTATCCGCAAAAAAATGCATTAGAAAAATTCTTGTAATTGAAAACGCTGTGAAGATTGAACGTAGCTACTACGTGCGTAGAATTCGCGTAATATGAAAATTATTATATTATGAATCTAACGAGATACCAGTAGGTATGTATAGTGTATACCCACAAACCGAATGTAATTTATTTTCCAAACATTTATTTGTTTCATTATTATAATACTTTGATATAAGCTGAGAGTATAAGTAAAAACATAAAATTCTATATTCTATCCGTAAGATATATGTGATGTAAGTAATAAAATTTATTGGAACTCGAAATATAAAGAACAACAATAATGTTGTTAGCATCGATAGTGAAACCAAAAAAAAAGAGAGCATAAGTTGTTGTGTTGACCCAAAAGAATGTTAAAAATAACTTAGCTAAATGTGATTTAAATACCGTGAAATACTGTTTTTAGTAGAGTTAGTATAGATTAAGCACGTAGTAATAATACAATGGGAAATAATAATCCTGTTAGTATTACGCATGAATGTATTACTGTTATTTTATCTTGCCTGCAGATGGAGTAGTTTGTATTCAGCCCTTTTTAACGTCCCACAGCTGGGCACGGACCTCCCTTCAATACGAGGGGAATCAGGCCATAGTCCACCACGCTGGCCAAGTGCGGATTGGCGGACTTTACATGCCTTTCGAAAACTTGTTAAGTTTTCTCAGACATGCAGGTTTCCTCACGATGTGTTCCTTCAGCGTAAGGCAAGTGGTAATCATGTTAGAGATGATTCGCATATGAAAATATCAGAGGTGTCAGACCCGGGATTTGAACTCGCTTTACTCGGTTTCCCAAGCGAGCGCGTTACCACTGGGCTACCACTGCCACTATGTAGTAGTTTATTTAAAAAAAATACTTAAAAGATTAAGACCAACCTGTATTACGAGTATTATCTTCATATAAAAATCTATAAATTAATGAATTGGAGTATTGCATATCTTATAAAGGTGTACAGAAAAGTCCGTGGTATGGTATATATGTATGTACATTGTACAAGTCTGTCTAGTATCTTCAATCCACAGTAATCGTTTTATTTTTTTTCCATATTATTAAAAAAATGTTTACTCGTGAAGCCCATGAAAAAAGAAAAATGTTGGCCAATATTCCTTTTAAAAAAAAGTAAGTTGTTGTTGTGGACAATTAATGAGGAAAATCTTTACAGAATTTTATTCAAATGAAATTGTGTCAACATAAGATTTAAAATTACGCGTAGAAAAATTCCAAAACAAATGCGTGACAAAGCTTTTCTATTGATATCATACTACCGACTCACCCTCGTTCCGCTCAGGTTAGTTACGTTTTAACGTTTAGGTCAGAGATGAGATATTTTCCCGCAGTAAAAAGTATCCTATATGTTGACCCGGATAATCTATCAGCTATCATCATACCAAATTTCATCAAAATCTCTTTCAAATCAAAATCGTTTTTTTGGTGATGCGGTCAGAGACCAACAGACAGATAAAAATTCTAAAAACTATAGATTCGGCCTCTGTATCGATATTAATGTCTATTTCAATAAGATTTTCCAAAAAATATTTAATGTGCAGATTCCGCTCAGTTATAATTTTATTATATAGATATATATAATTTAAATAAATATTTCTTAGACATTCTATTTTAAAAAATTCTCTTAATAAAACGGTTGATCGCACGCACATGATATTCAGGCGTCTTTGCCGCACCACGGCGGTGAGTAGCTCCTACCTCGTTGCGGGCCGCTTATCACATTAATACGAGTATTATAGATATTGTTACTTCTTCTTGTGTTACAGTTCAACGAATTTGAGTGTAAAAATAAATTAGATATAGCTAATTCTGCATTAATTAACACAGGCTTTTAAATTTTATCAATATACCTGCAGAGTACGTACGTACAACGGACCAAATGCGAGTCTAAGTATGGAAAATGAGTCCATCATATAATACAATACCTGCAGAGTGAGGCCCGTGAAACGTGGTCCGCGAAGATGTAACGTATACATTAAAAAAATATGAAAGTCTATAAAAAATATTGATGATATCGCATAACATACACGCAAATAAGAAACTCAACTAAAATGAGTACATCCTCTTTTGAAGTTGATCAAAAATAAGATGAAGTACAAAATAATCATAAATCACATATCCACGAGGTAGAAAAATACATCCAACACCACATAGTACACATTAGCCCGACTATGAAAGTACCTACGAATTATTGACACGTAAAGTAGCAGTACCCGTACTGGAGCATATCGTACGGTGAAGGAGAGACCCATCGTTTTCTCCTTTTTTACACCCACTCTTCTTTTTCCTTCTTCTCATTAGATGGCAGTGCGTGAATTAGGTGTATTATTACAAACGTAAACATACGATTAAATTATATAAATAATAAGTTACGATTATTGTTTACCAACAGGTCGTATCCTTGCTTGGGTCCTCTGTACCACACATATTAGTTATAGTTTTAAAATATTAGAAAACTCACTTTTGACAATCTGTGATATAGCTTGTCAAACAAATCAAACGAAGTTTCAAACTCAAAGATTTACTAACAGCTCTTAAAGATTACCTTCGTTCCTTCCTTACAAATCGATACGACGTAGTAGTAAGTTTAAACCCCATATAATAGTCCAATCCAAATACTAATATTATAAATGTGAAAGTTTGTGAGTATGAGAGATAGATTATAGTCTGAAATAACACATAGGCTACTTTTTTCTCAGAAAAATTTACGGCGCCCGTGGGATAGATTTGTTTTAATTTTTCACCGAGAATGAACTCGAACAAAGCGAGGGTGAGTCGCTAGTCGTTAATAAAATCGTATCAATAAAAATATGAATAAATAAACACTTGCCTTGAAAGTGATTCAAGTAGCTAATTCTTAACTATTATTGATTCACTTATAACATGATATTATGTATTTGCAATTTAATACATGATGCCTACAATTGGATAAAAAGATCACATATTCATAATGCAATTACTATTAACATTGAGAAACTATTGTGATATGTTTATAGTATTAGGGTTATTATATTAAACAATATTAGTTTTATTTTTGTTTTGTTACTCTCCCATTAAAGGAGCAAAATCAATAGGTACAAAAATGATAACATAGAGGTTGAATACTAAAAGTCGAAGTTGTTGATTTACTAAGCAAGCGACTTCTTATTTTTTGCAGCTTCAGTCCAGCTATTTCTTTTTTAATTTGAAGTTTGTCTTTCGTGTAAGACAATATTTCTCAAACAATTTGGTTTCGGTTTCTGGCTGAATTAGTTAGGAAATCAAGTTAATCTTTATAAGATTATAGGTAATTAATAGTTAGAATTATTTTTTAAAACAAGCTTTTATAGATTTTTTTATAGCGTATTAAAATAAACGGAGTGTTTATTCGTCTTTTAATAGAACGAATACAAAATAATTATTCGTCCTCTATAAAATATGTATATAAATTATAAGGAAGGACGAATAGACTAATAAATACGTAAGTAGAATAAGTGGTTCGCCTCAGCTCCGTAGGTTAAGGTTATTTTTTTTACATACAGAAACTCTTGCACCTAAAATTTTTTTTTTAACCTTAAAAACTCTTGAACTTAAAACAGTCAGGATTTAAAAGAATAAGTTTCCAGTTTGCTAGGTTAAGGATTTTTTTGCATATAGTAACTCCCGCACCTAAAAATAACTTATTTTACATTAGAAAACAAACAAAGTGATAAATATTCGTACAAACCGGCAATAGTCGATCGAATAATATATTTATTATTCATACAATTATCGGGCGAATAGCAACAGCCTCCTTTATTTATTACTATACGTCCTATTAAAATACGATTTAGTATTTTTTATACATATGTCCTTATTTAAGTACTAATAGCAACAGCCTAAAATAAAAACATGTGTTTTTTATTACTTTACTTATCTAATGTTTTAGTTCACAAGTGACGGTGTGGGTGCACTATTTAAGTGAACTGAATTATAATTGAAAATGTGTGTACAAAATTAAGTTACCTTGTCGTTGAGGAGATCTCTCATACCCTGGGTGCAGCAGCCAGACCATAGTGGACTTTAGAACGGGCTGTTATAACTAATTGAATATGTATACAAAATCTCTTTTGGAGCCAACCCTGGACGCAACAGCCAAATTATGGTAGATTTTAGAACGGACTATAATAACAATTGAAAGCGTAGGTATATAAAATTTCGTGTTTGTACTATTAATCGTTGAGAAGTTGCTATGTCTGGAGCTAATCCTAGATGTAGAATCAGGTCATAATTATCATAAAAAGTCTTTGTCAACGAAACTAAAGTAACATGTAAAATTACAACTCTGTGGGATAAGAGGAAGTGGTTCTAATTAAGCTTGCAAGATTTGACCCATACAAACATACCAACTAATAAACATTGCAAGTTAATTAACAGCTTGTAATAAAAAATAACAGTATGGATTTTTTTTATTAGATTGCTACATCATCTAAACATCTATACAGATAAATAAAATTGGAGTGCCCGTTTGTAATATTAAAATAACCGCTTTTTACTAAATATATATGTATGAATACACGGTACATATACCAAAACAACATTTTTTACAATTTTTGTCTGTCTGTCTGTCTGTTTGTTCCGGCTAATCTCCGAAACGGCTGGACCGATTTTGACGGGACTTTCACTGACAGATAGCTGATGTTATAAGGAGTAACTTGGGTTACTTTTATTTTAGAAAAAGAATCAGGGTTCCGCGAAAAAATGTTAAAAACCATAAAATTGTGAACAAGAACCGCGTACGGCGTACGCACCCGAGCAAAGCGAGGGTAAATCGCTATATAATTTAAATGAATATCTTAGGAGTAGCAAGCTACTACTTATGTATAAATATAGCTAACCGTAAAAACGTACCTAGAGACGAACGCGAGCGAAGCGAGCGTGAGTCGCTAGTACTTAATATGATCTTGAGACGCATTATTGAAAGTATTCGTTCTGCTTTTAACAGCTTTATCCATATTTTATTTGATTAAATACCATCTACATTTTGTTACTTTAAGTACCTACTCGATAAACATCTATAATACTCCAGTAACCATTGTTGTTTCTAACTTAGATATATTGTAGTAGCAAATGTGGAGAGAGACGTTTGCGAAAATTGAAATACCCTCCAAATATATTGTTATTAATTAGATAATTATTTTATTAGTTGATTACATGTTTGTAAAGACGGGAAGCGATATTTAAATTGAATAACTAATCTTTGTAACAACGTCTCTTGAAATATGTTTTAATATTATTAGTGCAACTCTACCTGCCTGAGCACCCTCAATATGAACAGCATTTTGTACTTCAATATTTAAAATTCTTTAAAACAATATTATTTAATTACTATCGGCTCACCCTCGCTTCGCTCGGGTTCGCCCCTAGATGATTCTTTAAATTGACATAACTTTTTTATTTAAGAACAGATTGAAATTAAACAATTACGAAAGGTTAAGTGAAGCTTACCACAATACATTAGTGAAAACTGCACCTAAATCGGTTAGGCCGTATCTAAGATTAGCGCGCACAAACGCACAGACAAACAGACAAAAAAAAACTAAAAATCTATTGCGTTTATAAAGATCCCCAATAATAGTTTTTCTTAAATATCTTGCATGTACAAACAGCGATCAGTTACAATTTTATTATATGTATAGATTTAACTATTTTTACGTCATTATTTTTTACCAAAAGTAGTTATAATTATTTTTTAACTTACTTTGTAATTTACTAAATAAAGTTAATGTAAAGTTTAGGCACAATTTTACTTACACCAGTTATTTTAAATAAAACTATCTTTTCCGATTATTTCGCGAATTTATTTTGATTTTTGGTTCCCGACGTTTCGAATACTTTACAGCAATCATGGTCAGGGGAGAGACTAAGGTTTTACACGTCTCAAAGACGTTATATACTTGTTACAGACAAAATGTTACAGTAAAAAATCGATCAAATTAATCTGGCTTTTTGGGATTATTTGTCTTTAGGTACCTATATTACTCTCAAAAAATACCAAACTGCATCAAGAAAATTTTTTTCATTTGTTTAAAAAACCATTTTGCAACAGTCGGGTTAACATTTAGACCCGACTGATTGGTCTGGAGTTTTGATTTTTTAATTCCTTAAATATCTAACTTTAGGGTATAAAAATTTCAAAACGCCTCATTTTTTTATAAAGAAATTTCCCTTAAAAAATATTTCAAGGGTTGTTGGGGTGCCGCTACCCGTCAGTCATACCTCGACTATCTTATTTAGGGGTCCTTCAAGGACAGTTACAAAATTTTCTGTAGTGCCTCAAGAACCTACCCTAAAATGTTTACCAGCTCTCCTACCATATCAAATTCTCGTAGAATAGTTTGGCGTCCCGCCAAAATGAAGCTACTCACGAAGTTTTAGCCTGTCATCATTAAAAAAATCCATTGGGGACTGTAGGCTAGTCCTTCAGCACGTACTATATATTATAAAGCTAACGTCCGCGTTTTTAAGAATTATTTATTTTGTGTTTGTTTGTACATATAATCGCATAACTATGATTAATATACCGGCAGTAGTAACGTGCTCGCTTGGGAAACCGAGTGAAGCGGGTTCGAGCCCCGGGTCTCGCACCTCTAATATTTTGATGTGCGAATTATTTCCAACATAATTGCTAATTGCAACATACTTGTCTTAACGGTGAAGGTAAATATCGCGAAGAAACCTGCATGTCTGAGAGAATCTAGCAGGTTTTCAAAAGACATGTGAAGACTACTAACCCGCACTTGGCCAGTGTGGTGGAAAGTGGCCTGATCCCCTCGTACTGAAGGGAGGCCCGTGCCCAGCAGAGGGACCTTAAAAAGGGCTGAATACATACATACATGATTAATATATTAATTAGTATGTTATCTAATTAAATTCGGTAAGTCTCAAGAATGTGTTCCTTTGTTTTAATTTAGTTCGTAAACATGTATTTGTGTTCTTTCATGGGAACGAAGTAGAGAAATGTTAAGAAAGGAAAACGAAATCCATAAGTTTACAATTAAAGAATCATAATAATAGATGTTAATCTTAAAAACTTGTTTCATTTTTTGTCCATTGTAATTCTAAGATTCTTAAATATTACCATATATAAAACATTTTACTTAAAATATTTAATGTGGAACCATTACCATTTCTTGACGCATTAATTGAAAACATCTGATATGATTTTTATATTTACAAAAATATTGTTCTTGTTTGTTATTTATAATAAATAGGGCCATATCTATTTTAGCTTAAAACCAACTTGTTTTAATCAAACATATGAGAAAATGATTTTCTTTAAATGTCACTTTTATATGTAGTTAGAAAAACTTGAGAAGCAATTTCAAAAGTATTATATAAAACTTTCAACATTTATCTAACTTATGAATACATACTGTTTACGGAAGATTTTTAGGTATCATAGTATCTCAAGACTCAAGTATAACATTGAACAGAATACCTTACTAAGTTATTAATATACAGACATAACACAGTGTAACATGGCATATATATGTATATATATATATATATATATATATATATATATACATATATGTTGTTTAGAAAGTTCATTAATGCTATTATAATTAATTTCGTCTATGCAACAATTGATTCTGCAATCTTGGTCTAAGACCAGTGCATACTATTAACCGTCGTATAGATATATGTATCTGTAGATCACAAAGGAGATATACAGTCGAATCGTTGGTAGTCGTATATTTTAAGAATATTTGAGTTTGATTATTAAAAACTAATAAAAGTTCGATTAAACTTAGGTGTTTCGTGTCGTTTATGGTACCTGTTTTTTCAGAAGCTTTTATGTTCTTGTATGTACTCTAAGACCTAAATCCATCAATCTATACATATAATAAAATTGTAACCAAGCCGAATCTGTACATTAAATATTTTTTGGAAAATCTTATTGAAATAAACATTATTATTGATACAGAGGCCGAATCTGTGGTTTTTAGAATTTTTGTCTGTCTGTCTATCTGTTACCGCATCACGGAAAAAATACTGGAGGAATTTTGGAATTTTAATGAAAGTTGGTATAATTATAGCTGATTATCCGGGTCAACATATAGGATACTATTTACAGCGAGAAAATATCTTATCTCTGAGAAATCTGTATTAAACGTTAAAACGTAAGCAGGGACGAACCCGAGCGGAGCGAGGGTGAGTCGCTAGTATTAAATAATACACAGATAAACAAATAATTAAATTAATTCCAACTTTGCACTTGTCTTTTATTTAGATACATACTAATTTAGGTACAATTATAATATTACTAACGCAGGGAATTCGGTAATATTTTAATAGGTATTGTCTAGCGTAGCAGAAGATGTCTATCGATCTATTTATTCGGGATAACCTCTCAAATCGCTTTTTAATTATTTAAAGCGAATGTACATTGTTGGATCATGACAAAGGAGTAAAATAATTTTATTCTAAGTATAAAATAGCGGACAAAATTTGCATGAAAACTGGGTTATTGTGCGGAAATAATCAATTCTTCCAAAATAATACAACTAGCTACAATCTGTATCTCAATATATTGTTTTAATTTAAACTATAGACAGACTGAGGTTAACTGTTCAATAAAAATCCGTTTTAAAAATCCGACTAACAATTCTCTACATTTAATTAAAGGGCCAATAGCCAAATTTTAAGAACTATTGATTTATTTGCCTTGTTTATACTCTCGAGAAAGTCTTCAATACAATATTTTCATGACGAATTGAATGTACAATTTTATCGTAGTTACAATTTTATTATGTACATATACATACGTATGTATAGATATATAGATAGGGCCGGATTATTGAATAATATAATATATAGAAAATATCTTGGATACAATAACAACGTCAAGTTTATTGTTTACTTTGAATTCTCGGAATATTCGTTTAGTCTGAGATATAAATATGATTTTGCGAAATATGAAATGGAAGTTATACAGCGGTTAAGTACTGGAAATCTTTAAAGCGAGCATACAAAACGTTTCAAAGTCATATTATCAAGCTTAGTTACTTCAAAACTACGAAAACCTTAATCATAAGTACATAAGAGCAAGAAAGCTTTTAAATAAAATTATGAAACACCAAGAGTATATATTATGTAACTCTACAGCATAACTCTCAAGCACATTTGTTTACTAAATGCACATTATAAGACGGCAAATAATTAAAGCCAATGGGAGGTAATTAAAACTTTAGAATCGCTTTTAGCGCTACGCGTTAGTTTTTCTGTAATTCATGCATTTCTAGTTAACGTGGAAATTATCCTCAACTTAACGAGCTTCGACTATCTTATCGTGGCATTACTGGCGTGTTCCTCATAATGGCATCCATTCCAGTCAGGCGTGGCTAGAAATTAGTGTCAATGCAGCTTGAATATACATGGGCTTATCTATGGTGAAACAGTGATATATCCATACTACGTATGAACATCACATACTCGTAGCATTACTGTTAATTAAGTCTTAATTATATTATTAATATGATTTTAAAGACACAAATTAAACTATTTTTGAACAATTTTCTCGTTCATATTCGTCATAGTATGTTCTGCAGACATATGTGTGTACACATATCGTTTTTATATTATTGTACAATTCAATATTGTCCGTGGGAGAAGGGCTCCCTCTGGGTTGAGCATAAAACTCCAGTGCTCAGATTGTGGTTAAAAATTTAATTTCGTCAACATTACTTATATAAAACATCTTAACCAATTAAACGATAGTGCGTTTTACAATACTTCTAATGCCATCTATTAGAAATATAAGTACAATTATGATATATTTAAATTTTAAACAGAATTTACGCATAGAAATCTATATCTATACATATAATAAAATTCTAACTAAGCCGAATCTGTACATTAAATATTTTTTTGAGAATCTTACTGAAATAGTCATTATTATCGATACAAAGGCCGAATCTATAGTTTTTAAAATTTTTGTCTGTCTGTCTGTCTGTCTGTCTGTCTGTCTGTCTGTTACCGCATCACGAGAAAACTACTAGACAGATTTTGATGAAATTTGGTATGGGGATAGCTGGCTATCCGGGTCAACATATAGGATATTTATTAGCGCGGGAAAAAATCTCATTTTTGAGAAAAAATACAAAAACTGCAATATAAGAGTATACTAATATGTAAAACCTAAGAATTTGGTTTTTCGCCATCTGAACGCGGGCGGAGCCGCGGGCAATGCTAGTTTATTATATATAAACTTATACAAGTATAGAAATAAAAAAATATGTTTTAACAAAAGACTAATTTAAAATATTTTAAATAAAACTATCTTTTCGGATTATTTCGCGGATTTATTTTGATCTACACAGCCGTTAGACAACCCTACTATTCGGGTACTAATTAAAGGTTTGAATTTTGCTGTAACGCCGGCGCGTATTGCTTATGAAAATATTATTTGCGCAGTTGAAGAAGCCCTGGCCCAAAACACTATGAAAACTGAGGATATGGAGGCCATACGTCAAGATGTTTCGTCTTTGTTACGTCGTAGTACTAGGCCCAAACCTAATTTCAATAAGCAAGAGTATTTACCATTGAAGAACCTACGTAATAGATCAGACATCACCGTATTACTCGTCGACAAAGAAAATGCAAACGTTGTGATGAATACATTAGATTACAATGATAAAATAAAACAACTTTTGTCGGATGAAAACACGTACAAAAATATTATGACGGATCCAATTACCACCGCTTTAAATAATACTAAAAAGCTAAGATTGGCTATATCCTAAAGCGTGTTTCAATCAAAATTTACTTCGAACCGCCGAAGAAAATTAGTCAGTTCTTACCCACCAGTCAAGTGCAACATCCCTCTCCAAGATGCAGGGATATACAAACTTGATTGAGATTGTGGGCTGAGACTACATGGATGCTTTAGTTCTAAAAGTCACTAAATCCATTTTCTTTATTTTGAGATATGATCATTCTAAGTTAAAAAAAAAAATATTTAGCAAAAATGGCTGTATAAATAAATTTGGAAAAAAATAATACAATAGTTTATTGGGTAGGCTGTAATATAACATTCTTAAAGTATGTGACTTGTTATTATAATGATCAGTATTAAATAATTAACAAATAGGACTTATTGCAAAATTAATGGAGCTAGGGACTTCTTATGAAAATTCTTTGGAATTAGTGACATATTATCCTAACTAAGCTCGTTAAAAAAAAACAAACAAACAAAAAATAACAAAATAATAAACTTATTTCTAATACAAAAGCTGTTAATTTTAATACAATATTAAATCTTACTTCTAATATTCTAATTCGTTTAAAATCACGTTTAATCATAACGAAGACAGTACTATAATTAATATTATCTGCTTATTCATATATTTCTTCCTGCGTATCGTTATTTTCATTATCCTGCTCTCTTCCTGAAGAAGCAGCTGCTAAAAGTATGTCATAGAATGGTCGTTTTTGAACAGGAACATACTCAAGAAGTTTTTTGATATCTTTGCCAATGCATGCCAATGCATGCCAATACGATATAATGTCATCTTCTTAAAATTTTGACCTGTCCTCGAGGTACTACATTCAGGGTGTCGGAATCTTTGAAAGCGTACTTTGCGGCAAACAGCTATTCCGGGTATTGATGGTTTTATATGTGCATCATACAGGTTCTTGTAATTCTTAATTTTTAAGACGCGATCTTCAAGATTTTCCTCGTCCCTTAGATTCTTTTCTAAAAAGACTACTTGAAATTTACTTGTGTTGCGTGAGTTTTCTATAAGATTTGGATATTATTATTATTTATTTCAGTGGATTTGGGTACTTGTTGCTTAAATTTGGATTTAGTGACTTTTTGAATTCAGTTTAGAGGATTTAGTGATTTTAGAATTTGGAAAAAACCAACTTAACGACTTATATTTGAACAAAGGATTAGACCAACTCATAGACAAAAAAAAAAGAAATTTTTTGAACTGGTAAACTCAATATCGATAAAAATGGATTTAGTGACTTTTAGAACTAAAGCATCCACATTGGACAAACAAAGAGATCCGTTAGAACTTGGGTCGAAACATATAGCTGATGTGAAATACCGTCGCAATCGCCCCAGTTATCGCCCCAGGATGATTCGCGAAACTATTGAAATTAAAAATTATCCAGACTTCAATAGAGAAGATAGCTGGGTACTACCATCATCGTGGGATCCTGTAATAAACATAATAAAATATAACGACAAAAACAAACTTAATAGACCATTAGATGTAGTTAGTTCATAATGTGTGGATATGCATAATGCAATAACAGTAATTCTGATTAATATTTTTTTGTCTATAAAGGTAGCAGTAGTGTTGCTTAATATTTTAACTTTAAAAATAGCAATCTAAATTAATATTTTAACTTCTTTTTATTTATATAAAACAATAATATTGCTTAAATAAATAATTAATATTTTTAATTTTTAATATTCTTTATGATTATACATAATATAATAATAGCAACATTAAGTAATATTAGTAATTAATAAAGTTTTATTTAAATTGTAATATTTATAATAATAACAGCTAAAATTAAATAAATAATATTGCTATATTCAGTAATCATATTTATTAAAAAAATTAAAATGTTTAGAATCAAAATTTACAAATATTGTAAGGTACTTTGGTGCCATTTTTTAATTTTTGAAATCATTTTTGTAAAATAGTGAGTAGGCACTGTCTGTAACAAGTGAATAACACCTTTGAGACGTCTTAAACCTTAATCTCTCCCGTGACCATGATTGCTGTAAAGCATTCGAAATGTCGGGAATCAAAAATCAAAATAAATTTCAGGAGTTTTATTTAAAATCTCAAATATTCGCGTAAATCTAAGAAAGTAAAAGACCAATTATTAGGAAATAAAAAAATTGGGTAACTAATTTAAAAAGTTTTCGAAAAAATTGTGTAGTAAACACAATCATAAATATTTTGTAACTTGTAATATTGAACGCACGAATGTCGGAAATTAAGGAGCAATTGTGAGCTCCAAAGTCAATTATTTTTAGGAAATTTTATAAACTCCTCGATAAACAAGAGGCTACACAGTCATTACTGGCAAAATTTGTTTCAACAATTTCATTTTGTCAGAACTTTGTATTCGTAGCATGATAAAAGTTACGCTCAGTCACCTGCAAATAAGAAAAATACTTTTGTTCATTTTGTTTATTCACTGTACTTTTTAATGCACAATCTTAATAACAATGAATTATTTATTATAAGACTAATTTTAATAAATGTACTCATAAGTCTGAATAATATTTTAAATTATTAATCCCTCCCGGACAAATTCTAAGAAATCCGTGCGAATTTCCGAGAATTCAATTGTGGTCCTTGAGGTGTTAACTTACTTTTTACCACCGTAAAATTATACTTTCGAACATGTACCTACTGTGTAATGTTTTGTAAGGTTCATAACAATAACGAATATATTAGGTCGATTTGTTAAGTATCTCTTGATGAAATTTTACGGACTATATTTGTATAAAAGATGTCTACTTCTGGCCTGATTTGATTTCTCCGAAGTTAAGATTAATTCAATTAACCTGTCCTTCTTATGGAAGTTTCTTGAAATGAAATTCACAGGGAAATATTTGGATACCTTTATGTTATTATTATTTTATACCAATTATTATTAGTAGCATAATAGTGTGAGCTATAAATTGCACAGTTCTTTGCTTTTTTTCTTAGCTTTATACAAATAGACGTTTTATATAAAACTATTTTTTTTTTAGTTTTTTTTTAAATCATAGCAACGGTAATTTTATAACTTTTGAGACTTTAAAAACGTTACTCTCTACAGTGACCATGTTTACTGTAGGATATTCGAAATATCGGGAATTAAAAAGTAAAATAAAACTGCAAAAAATCCTTATATTAATTCAAAATTATGTACATTTGATACTACAATTTATTCACCTTTCTCTTTTTACACAGGTCGTGCACGGAAATTATTTAACTTCATTTTTCATTCTATACCTACATAAAAGCTTAGTATATTGAGTTAGTATAGATTTTGATTCATGATTTATATCGGTAATTACCGTGTAGCGGAAATTTTCTTTTTCCACCATATAATAAAAGAGAAGCTGCTAGGAGATTCCATAATTACAATAAAAATGCTTATTCATTTAACATCGACTAGTGGAGGTATTTATCTTAAATGTATTTTTTTATTCAAAATTCCTTGTTGAAGCTAGCTGGTAATTTACCTTTTTATTCCTTAACTAGCGACTCACCCTCGCTTCGTTCAGGTTCGCCTCTTGGCAAAAAAAAACAAATTATCCTACGGAAGCCGTACATTTTTCCAGAACAAAAAATAGCCTTTTTATTATTCTGATGTATGAACTATATTATTATAAAGTTTCATTGAAATCCAATCAGTAGTTTTTGTGTTCTAAAATTTTCCGGAATTAAAAGTATCTAAGATGTTAACCGGGGACATAAGGTACCACCATACAAAATTTTATTTAAATTAGTCCATTGGATTAGCCTCTACAAACAGATAAACAGACAAACAGACAGACTCTTTAATACAATTAGATTCAAGTATTTAAATTTTAAAATTCAATTAAAATTATATTCATACTTACATACAAACACAACGTACATATGCATGCTTACTTGAATCAATAGCTAAAATAATTTATTCTAACTTGAACAGTAATAGACATATAGTTATTTTTTCTAATAATCTATTATTTTTTCTGGTTTCATTAAGTTAACTTACTAAACAATGTAGCGGCAAGGAAAAGTATATTTCGGTCAAATTTTACTGGTTATTCGGGAAGTGGGTCGTGATATCGAGCGACGCGCGTCGAGACGGTCGGTGCCCCCGTACCTGCACTTATAATATCTGCATTTCCACCCTTGTTTGTTAACTTTGCCGTATTCGTCAGGGTTTCTTCTTTAAGCTATGCTTAGAATTTAGTTTTACCTACTTAGCTTTTGTACATCACTAGCGTCTAAGCCTCGCTCTGTTTGGGTGCGGCCTTAGGGGCCTAACAATAGCCTATGTGCTACTCCAGGTCATAGTCTATATGATATATCTAAAATACATATTATATATCTAAATTTTACACAAACATACAAATTTTCGCATTTATAATAGTACTCCGATTCAACTTGCAGCTCCACTGCTCGTAAAGTATGATGTAGCTTTATTTGTTGTTTCTTTGCTTGTTATCTATTATAGTAGCCTTGAAGGCTTATCTAGCTTAATCTATAATTAGACAAAACTGAAACTGAAATTAAATACGGTCTATTGAACTATAGATTATAACCTTAATTTTGAAAAAAAAATATCACAAAAAATAAAACTAACGGTCATAAAAAAGCTTAGACAAATGTCTGAGGTGTTCGCATACTAACCTAATTAAAAGAAAAGTAATTCGATTAAAAGTTATGTTGCCTAACATCTCCTGGATAATTGCTAAGAAATTATGGATAATTTCTAAGAAATTAATTGTTAACTAACACGCTGGCGTGCCCGCGATTCTCAATGAGCTACCTAATTTTAACCCACCACTCCGCTCGCTTGGTATGTCGATAAAAAGTATCCAATGTGTTAATCCTCGATATTCTATTCCGAAACTCACTCATATCCAAGTTGAGTCAAATTCACTCGAACTTTCGAATTTGTAATATTAGTGGGTAAATTAAAGATCAAATAATGCCAAACTTTTAATTTTTATGGTTTATTAATTTTAATTTTATATTACTTTTTAATAAAATAAGGCAAGTTATAAAATATTTTTTTAGAACTTTAAGCCTTAATTATTGCTGTTATAAAATAGATCTATTTTTGTATCTAGACAAGTTACGAGAAATTATTATTGGTTGATATAATTTACTAACAAAAATTAAATAAAACGTAAAAGTTAAAATTATTTTAAAACATAACAATACAGGAAATACAGTACAGAAATAATATACATTTCTGCTAATTGCTAACAACTACAATAAAGTTTGCAGAAATATCTATTACGGTTTAATAATAACTTGTTCATGAACTATTTGATGCAATATAAATAGGTGTATTTTTATATGATTTTTCGAATTATGACAAGATGATACAAAAATAACATAAAAATGACTTAATTTTCTTTACTAAGGTAGAGAGGACAAAATTTAAAACATTAACATGTTCTTGACAAGTAAAAAAATGTAATTCTAGCCTAAATATTTCTTAATGTGATGAAAATACTTTATTAAAATGTAAAGATTCATCCAATTTTTATATACTTATTGACCATTTAAACTTTTTTAAAGCCTTTTTAAAACAATTAGATTTTTACAAGTTCTTATTATAAATATTATTTATGGAAATCGGAAATTCTAAGTTTTGAGATTATGTTAAAACGAGGTTAAGTTTTATTCCTTTGTTTGTATTCTATGTTAAGAAATCTGAGAAATTCAATATCGTGAACTTACGATTTAGCAACACAGATTTATAAAATCATGCTGAGGTGCGGTAGAGCGTGTTTAAAATTGAATAAAATATTTATGTTAAACGCGTCCCTAAGCATTTGCCTAGCACCTACTCTTTACAATACAATACATATACTTTTTAGACTCGGAGGCCTAAATCTATACTAATATATTAATATTATAAAGCTGAAGAGTTTGTTTGTTTGTTTGGTTGAACACGCTAATCTCAGGAACTACTGATCCGATTTGAAAAATTCTTTTTGCATTAGATAGCTCGTCAACTGAGGAATGCTATAGGCTATATATCATCCCGGAAAAATGTACGATTCCCGTGGGATAGATTTGTTTTTGTTGTCGCTAGTATATAGTAAAATATAATATTTTTATTAATGTATGTATAGTGTATTATTTACTCTGGTACAGGTAATTGTTATAAAAAGATTTTGCAACATTCACTTCCAGTGGATTGAATTCCAATGAATTGAAAAATAGTTAAAAAGTGGCAAAGCTTGTGAGAGACAAATCGGATGCCAAAATAAAATTACCGATTTTTTTACTGTCTTGTCTGAAGTTCAATCGTGCATTCGGCTTGGAATTTCAAATTCTAATTAATTCAAACTCAGACGGTACTGAAAGTGAACGCACAAAACGGTTTTGCATTTATAGTTTCTGTCCTAGTAATTTTGACCTCATAGATGATCCCTGTCAGTCGAGACGACAATCGATAACGATGAATTGAAAGCCGTAGTGAAAGCAGGTTTAAGAGCATCCAATCCATTTTAGGGCCCTATTGAATTACTATCAAATATGTGACAAAAAAGTCCTAATTTTATTTTTTGCTTATCTTAATAAAATCTTAATTTTAGCGGTAATGGCCAAGTGAAGAAAAATGAAATCTGCGATATTGCATAAAACTCCTACTAACGTCTTAATTCCCATGTTTATTTCATAAAACGTCAACGTATATTTCTATAGTGCTATAAACGTATACGTAACTCATTTGTGAATCATAGCTTCGTGTGCTTACTTGGTCGTACATTTTTGTAGTAGATATTTAAGCTAAATTATAGTGTAAGAAAAAAATTAAAAACAAACCGAACACCTAAAATCTGATTCATTTTTCAACGCAGACTACAAAATAATAAGTTAAAATACAAAATTATTCTCCTAAAAAATAAAGACATCCTTCGTCAATCAATGTCGATATGCAAATATGTCATTCACTTTTCGATTAGATGGTACGGAAATAAGTGTGTTTTCACCGTTTTTTCGAATTTTTTATATCTCTGATCGCATCGTAGGTACTATTTGCTAGCGTTTTGACTGTGTATTGCTTGGACATTGGACACTGTATCTACTACCCTTGTTCTGTATTTTGCCTTAATGATGATTCAATATCGACATCAGAAACCTAAGTAATAATTAAGGAATATCAACGAATCGCTCTAATATAATGAGGATATCGTTTGGAAGAGGACGAATACTTTCTATCGTAAGGCAATGGATTGGCGCCTCAAACTCTCAGCTTTGTTTTATTTTGTGCTTTTATTTTAGTATAGTAAACTGATAATGATGAATAACAAAAACATCTCAGCATCTTCTTTATTTCTCCATGTTATTGTGCCACAGAGCCTCGGGTCTTTTACGCTGAAAGTATAGATTACAATACAGACCATAATCAATAAGATACGTTTGATCTTATAAGAATAAAACTACTTATTATTGTGGTCAGACATAGAAGACACGCGCCCGTTTATTCATTATTTAATCAAGTGTCATTTGTCAAAATATAACGTAAAATATAACCTAAAAATTGCACATTTAACACTCGATTTAACTAACTTGGCCATTGCTAAGGACCGTGAAAATTGCACTCTAGAAAAATTATTTCTAAATGTATTAATTTATAGCTAATTTTCAACCCCGTAAACACCGCGCTCCAGTTTCTATGGGGATAGGTTTTCTCCACCATGACAGAGTTACCAGCAGCATTTAACGAAAGTGTCAAAACTACTGGTTGAATGCGGCATGTATTAAACAGATTTAAATTTCATAAGGGGTCTCCACGTGTTGGTCCTAAGACGTCAGACTCTAGCCGTCCAAAGGACCAGACTACTCCCTTTGAGCCTGTGAACTCTCAAGCATAAAAAAGTAACAAAAATTATTCATATTTACACTTTAGTAGCATAGCGACCGAGCTTCGCTCGGAGTTTTGCCGTATGCCATACAAACTTTCATCCCCATTTTCACCCTCTTAAGAGATGATTTCCAGGACGAAAAGTATTCTATATCCTTTCCAGGGTTTAAAACTGTCTTATTATCAAATTTCATCTAAATCGGTTTTATAGATCCAGAGATTACCCCCTACAACCTCGCCATTTCACAAACTCTTACCTCTTTATAATATTAGTATAGATATTTTTTTCGCTCGGCTGGAGATCAAATTCATGATATCTAACGTAATATGTAGTGTATAACTATGTATATTATAACTAGTGTTTGCCCCTTGGCGGAAATTTGACCATCATTATTATTAAAAACAGTGTCGAGTGAAACATATATAAATAGAATTTTAGAAACAAACTGTTTCCAAAAAAGTTTTGGTAACAAACACTAAAGCTGGTCAACTATTTTGTGTTTATTTATTGATATAGTTTTTGACATAATTTTTCGATCTACAATTTTGAATTAAAGATTGAAATGAACGTGAAATTCAAATTTTAAAACGAACGTTAGAAATCACATTATTGTCCAGTTAAAGTGGCACCTATAACGTTGAAAACACACCTCAAAAGGCACGTAGAAAGCTTGACATCTATTTAGTTTTATTCGTAGAAGGGTCGTTAGCAAAACACGCTCGAGGGTGTAAAGGTATGACATTCATAGACTCGGAAATAATAAAAGCTGGATATTGAAATTTTTTTTTCTGTAACGGTATCAAGTTCAATTACGTAATGACTACTATTTAATATAATTTTCTATCTTTTTTCAAAGGTTTAAAAATGTAAGATGTTTATGTTGCTGAAACTATTATTTATTTTATCTGATTTATCAGGAAACGTCAAAGTATTTAAAAAGCTTTTTATAATGTATTTTTACGATTTCGGTAAATTTTATTATTTCTAGTAGGCCTTATAGAAACTGGATAAACCTGTTTTTTTTTTTTCAATATAGAAAAAATCTCTTAATAGCTATTTAATGCATTTGGAATTTAAAAAAAGTTGAAACATGAGAATTGTGCGTTACTCAAAAGTGGTAAACAAGCATACGACTAAATAAGATATCTACTATATAAATATATTATGTGATTGACATCGATAAAATTTTAACTAATTATATTAATTTTGTTTTAAATAATATGTAAATCACTTGGACAGTTTATGAAAATGGGTGCAGTTCACGTCTATTGACATGTTTAATGTGAAGTTATGCTTCTCCGGGGATTATTTTATTAAAGTAATAGAGTTTGAGCCAACGCTGTTATAGCGATCGATAGTGTCTCCGGGTAAGGTGTAAAAATATTTAACTATATAATATAGTTTGGGTCGAGTCAATAACGTCATAAGTAAATAATGATGACCCTTATAATGTGTGAAGGTGTAGATTGACATTATCACTTTGTTTATTCTATTAGTATTGAATCATGAATATATTTGGAGAACTATTACAAATGTAAAAAAATATGTGTATGTGTTTGTTACTCCTTCACGCCGAAACGACTGGATGGTTTTGGATGAAATTTTTTACACATATAGACTATATATCTACTATATACTATGTATATATACTATGTATTATATATCAATATATATTAATACAATTACCACATTTCTTTCATGTCCCTATCACCTTTATGCTGACGACTTTCAGGTTTACGCTGCGGGTCCCTCCAGTGACCTTAATAATACTATTGTACGGCTAAACAGTGATCTACACAAAATTTATTCCTGAAGTACGACGTATGGGCCCCGCGTTAATCCTATCAAGTCACAAGTCATTATTATTGGAAGCCAAAAGTTGACCAACAAGATCTATTTTAATACCTTGTCCCCTGTTAGATTTGGCTATTCTGACCTAGCATTTGCATGTATGTATTTATGTATGTGTGTACTTATATATTATACATGTATATATTTTTATCTTATGTATGTATTTGTGTTTGTAACGTAGTTTATCATGCTTGTATTTAGTATTAATTGTACCGTCCCGTCTACAGTTCCACTAATTCTTTCAGCAAAGGTTGTCTGTAAGAGATTGCTCATAGCAATAAGACCGCCTTTGCATGTTATTTTTCTTTTCATCTTCTGTACTCTTCTTTTGTGTGTGCAATAAAGTATATATCTATTTATCTATCTATCTATGTATGGACTACGTATACATATATCTCAAGTTACATATAAGCTACTGTTAGGGAAGTTGTAGAGCAACTAGCGAATCGTATAATTTCAACATTTAATAATTGGCCATGGCAGCCAATCTAACTGAGACTAGCCAACTATGCAGGAGATATGACTACGCCAACTATGCAGCCAACTATGCAGCCAACTATAATAGCCAACTATGCTGGAGATAGGATAGGAGAGAGGACCACAAGAGTATGCGCAGATACTAGTGCACTCTCTTTCAAATTCTGATGGGACGATAATTCGACACAACTGCTGAGAGATCAGGTGCAGCACCGACGGCTTTACGTGCTCTCTAAGGCCCGGGGGTGAAACATTGTCAACTTCCCCACTCTGAGTTGTTAATGAGTATTTCTTGACAGAAAAACAAATAGAATTGGCCCAATCCGGGACTCGAATCCAGGACTTTCGGATCTGCAGCTGTATATGCTAGCCACTAGACTATAATCACAAGCAAAGGCTATTTCATGTTTTAAATAGTTATTTTAAACTGACTAACCTTAATTTAAGTTTGCAATAACTAGGTGGATTACATTTAGAATTTCTAAAATAACCGATCTATTTTTCGCCCAAAGAATCGGCATTGCCATTCAACGGGGGAATGCGGCTAGCATTCTTGCCACTATTCCACGCGGACATGACTTGTACAGCAATAACTAAGTGTATATTTGTTTTGTATATATAATTAAGTATATTTGTAATTTCCTTTGTTGTAAATTTGAAAAAAAAATGTAAAATAATAGTAACAATATTGAAAAAAAAAACAAAGCCATCTTTAACACATATATGTAATATACGTTTGTTTACCAGTAGGCCACAGGGTACGGTACGAGTGGAATCAGGCCATAGTCTACCTCTGATACACCTCTGGTGTCGCACCTCTGATATTTTCATGTGCGAATCATTTCCAACATGATTACCACTTGTCTTAACGTGATGGAAAACATCGTGAGGAAATCAGCATGTCTGAGAGAACCTATCAAGTTTTCAAAAGACTTATTGATATTATGTATATAATAATGGAATAATGAGATTGTTCGCGGCTCTATCTACTCTTCGACGAATTCTCATTTTGTCGACAAACACTAATATGTGAAGCCGATTTATATAGTAACATACAGATTGAGAAGCTCAAGCTAATCTACGGAGATACTTTACTGATTAAAATTTAATTTAGATTTAAACCTGTAAAAATACCTATATAAATACCACTGGATTAAGATTCTCATTTGATATAGTAGGATGGTAAATAAAAAAAAGATAAACTCTATATTCGTTAGGTTCAAAAATCACCCAGTTACTTATTTTTGTTAAAATATTAATTGTTTTTTTTTTAATGGCAAAAAATTAACAACTTTGACCTACATAGACAATTATCATCCCTATCCGCCCTTTTAAAAATTAATTAAATCGGACGCGACTGTGATTGTATAGAAAGGTCAAAGATATAAATGTTTATTAAATGAATCAAGAAAGTCGTCTCGGTACTACAGCCTTTAGTCTCAGCTAATAAAAACGACCTTTTGTACATTCCTATTACTATTTTTCAAAGCAATTTCCAATGTGGTGTACAAACTAAGTACAATAATAATAATAAATCGTTAAAGTCGTAGTAACTCGTTAGCAAGTTAAGGTTAACTTAATTGTAGAGAGTTTTCATAAAATTTAAATATACATATATCTACATATACCTACATATAATAAAATTCTAACTAAGCCGAATCTGTACATTAAATATTTTTTGGAAAATCTTATTGAAATAGACATTAGTATCGATATAGAGGCCGAAACTTTAGTTTTTAGAATTTTTGTCTGTGTGTCTGTCTGTATGTCTATTACCGCATCACAGACAAACCATAGGAGGGATTTTGATTTATTTTGATTTATTTTTCTTTATATATAATTTAAGTCAATTATATATTTAGATATACATTTAATTTACTGTTAATTATAGGAACTATTTGTTTGTACTAAATTACCTAAATTATTCGGATGTGCATATATGAGTCGTTCTTCTTTTTTAGCGACAATGATCTGTCACTCACCTCATTTTGTGTCATATTAGAGTATAGATTACTATGTATTCATTGTTCGAATTTACATCCTCATCGCTTTATACCTTTTAATACTAAATAATCTTTAACTTTCTGTAGCCAATAGTTTTTTTGCATGTGTTAATTTTTCATTAAATACCGTGACAGAGTAGTAATTCATAATGATATCCCACCGAAAAAAAAACCACTCTGTCACAGTGTTTTCTCGAAAATCGCCACAAAACAAACAACATTACGGGCTTCATGCCCGATAAAGATTAAATGATCCAAATGAAAATTAAATGCATTTGCAAAAAAATATCTAACACTGAAATCAAAATATTGTCACTTGAAAAACTCGAAAAACTGAGAAACACCAATTCATTGTCATGAGTAAAGAAGAACGACCCATATAACATTATTAATTACTAGACTTAATTCTCGGCTGCATCTCTAGGTACGCGGACTTTGTTCGCAATATCAATGGTTTAAATTTTTTGTGCGGAATCCATTTTTTTTTGTAAATAAAAGTAGCCTTATTTCCTCTTTATAACATCAGCTATCTGCCAATGTAATTCCCGTGAAAATCGATCTAGCCGTTTTGGAGATTAGCCAGAACAAACAGACAGACAGATAGACGGAGACAAAAAAAAATGTTTTGTTCTTATAAGTACCGTATATACTTTCATACGTATTTAGTAAAAAGCTATTAATTTGATATATAAAAATAAACAATTATTATTTGTATATGTGAGAAATAAATATTAAATTACTTTTAAGAGGTTTAATATGAGTTGTTTAAGAAAATATTTTTTGGCTGTGTGTTTCACAATAAAAGTATTATACGCGAGCAATAACCGTACTTTATTAATTTGCTCCTTAATACTTTTAATTTAAGTAGGTTTTGAAAGATATAAACGTGTAAGTTACGGGATATATTCGTCAATTGTGTACCCACAATCAGAATTGAAGATTAGTTGATCTTCAACATTTTTTTTATTTATTAGATTATACCACAACTGTGATCCCATACAATAATTATTTAAATAATCATTATATACCTTTTTAGTTAAAACTATCTTCTCGTATCTATCTTTATCTGTCTATTATTATCTATCTTTTCGTCTGGCTACATGTTTAAATCAGATACTCGAAAAGTAATTGCCATACATAATTTGTCCTTTTCAGACTTTTCGGACAGTTTCAAAGTGTTTTTAGCAGTTATCTGTTTAGTTATAGAAATTTCAAGATTTTAACTCCTATAGTTTAATAGTTTTGTCAGAAGTTTGATAAAACAGTCAAATATGTTTTAATTGTAAAGTATATAAATTGCCCAATAAAAAAATATAATGCGTAAAAAATATATAGTACATTCATGAATAATAATAATTGGTTCTTATCGGATTTTCACTCAAAAGAACATATGTGGTGCTACTAAAAGTTAAATACGACGCAATTAGACGATTGAAGATATAAAATTACTAATTGCGTGAAGCAAATAAAACATTGCTTGTTGAGCAATACTTGATTTGAATGTTATTTGTTTCAGGTTGACTACATTTTGTGATAAGTGATGAGACAAGTCCAGTGAATGTGCGAACATATTAAATTGTATTTAAATCAGGAGTAATAAATTCATTAATAGGTTTTGATTTGTGTAACGTTTTAAACGGTAGAGTTAGTGATGTCCGCGTGTGTTGTGGAAGAGGGACGCGATGAGGGAGGCGGCGGCGTGGTGGACGCTAGAGAGAACGAGGTGCAGGAGCGCCCGCGGCGGGATGTGCTATTGAGTGCCCGCGGCCGGCGCGCCTGCTCGGAGCAGGGGCCACAGTCAAACTATAACATGCGTAAGTGTATATCAATTAAAAAAAAAATCAACCAATAAAAAGAGGGAGTATCTAGGAAAGTTAGGCTATAATTAATAAATATTTTGTGAAAATATTCATAAATTATCGAAGCCGAGTATAGATGTGGGAAAAAGTCGTCCCTGCTGAGAGCTTCCGTATATTATAAATGCTTAGGGTATATAGAGACGCAGTCGAGTAAAGCGAGCAATGTCTTTGAAAGCTATGTAGTGTTCTTTATACCTTTCATATACATTGCTTAAAAGGTTATAAAAAAGGAGCTAGATATCTATGGAATAGAATAAAGATAAAATACCAGTTTTTAGAAACTGCTTGTCGATGTATATTTTTTTAATCGCATAAATTAATATTTGATCTAAAAGTAAATTTAAATTGCTTGAAAGGATTATAGCTAAAGGCGTAAGATGGGCGCTATTAGCACCCCGTGAAGGAAGGCGGCCTGACTGCGCAGGCCGCGTGAAGCAAATTTAAATTATAATCTATATAATGTATTGCGAAAAAGTTTATTTTTTTCTTAGTTTGATCGCGGGCGAAGCCGCGGGTTCTGCTAGTAATAAATAAATAACAACAGCAAGAAATAGCAACTTTTGATAAGACGTGAGTTTTATTTAAAATAAAACAATAATTTAACTCATCGTTATACAAAAACTCTATATTATATCAATGAATTAACTTGTCTGATTTCTGTTATCTTTCAAGTTTCATTTTTAATCATATTCATATAATAAATACATACCTAATAAAACGTAGGTATATAGGTACCTAATCTAGAACATTCCTAATTTGATTATCCGATAATTTTCATGTCTAAAGTACCTACTCGTTATTTATTCATTGTATAAAGGTATAAGTCTATATTCATTATTCTATCCCAATTTTTTAAATATATTTTGAGCGACATCTGTGCGGCACCTGCCTTTATAAATAAATAACCTTAATAGCAAAGAGCCTTTGAAAGAAAACACCAGGAAAATATTGTATTATTCTCTCTTACAACGTGTTTATTTTTTTTTGTTAATTTAGAATTACATTTTTTAACATAAAATTTAAAAATCTGTAAAAAATATTTTATGTGACAAGCTTTCAGCTTTATAAGCTAAGCTAAGCTAAGATAAGCTAAAGCTTGTATTAAGATTTTCACCGTTTTTCTCGACTGAATGCGCGATTGACGTGATTTTGCCTTTTTGAATTTGCTATTTATGACAAAATCTTGTAAGCGAAAAATTAGAATAATGTCTATTGTATTCATGTATATGTTAAATAGAATGGTGATTCTGCTTTATATCAAAGAAAAGTAATTTACATGTAAAAAGGCGATAAAAGCCTGCCACAATAGATTGAAAAGATTGAAATTGAGCTTGTGTTTTGATTAACCTAACTTAACTTTTCAATATTTTAAACTTTTATATGCCGTGAAAAGAATCAACATATGTATTTTATAGTCTTTGATTTTAAAATCAAAGTAAAATGATCTGAAAACGGTACAGAGACTAAAAAATAAACTAATTTGATTTTTAGCCTTATTTTATTATTTGGCACATATGAAACTCCAATTTTGAAACAAATAGTATACAATTTTTAGAGATACAACGCAAGCACTCGCATTGAATAATAATTAATCGGCTTAGAGCTTATTTCAAATTCTGTTTTGTTTCGCAACCTCTGTAAAGGCTTCTTTTTGACTAATATGATAGGATTTCATTTGCTAATAAAATGTACATACTTTTTTCTTAATGTTGAATAAATATATTATTTATCAGATACCATCTGCGAGGAATAAGAAATGAGTACATTCATCACCTTGTTATGTAGTAAAGTCAATAATTTATCTAATCTACGCTGAATCTATGAAACAAAAAGTTTCGGAAAGCTATACATATTTACTTCTATTCTATCTTTTCTTTTCGTGAAGCCAGAAACGAGACTTTGTTTGTTAGATGGTGGCATTCAAAACCACCAATATCTTAAATAGTTCGAACAAACATATTTGAGGTTAACACTTGGGTTTAACAATGTAAATTTTAATCTGATTTATATATTTAGTTTGATATCTATATGTATATATAAAAGGCAAAAGTGATTGACTGATGTATCAACGCACAGGCCAAACCCTTAAGACAATTGAAATTTCGCACACGTATTCCTCATATGACGAAGGCATCCACTAAGGAAGGATTTTTCAAAATTCAACTCCCAAGGGTGTGAAATAGAGGATAAAAGTTTGTATGAAGCTTTTTATTCCTTGGACGTATTTGCATGAAATTTCGTATTTTTCTTAGTTTGATCGCGAGTGAAGCCGCGGGTTCTGCTAGTCTTATATAATTTATTGGTATAAAATTGGTAATGTTAAAAATTAATAAACTAAATTACGTATCATTTATTACGTTAATGATAAAGTAGTTAATTTGTATTAATCTGTTCTATTTTTTTATACGGCGCTGGTGGAGTTAAATCGGGCGACAATCTCGGATTAAAAAGTTACGTGTTTAAATTGCATTTGCAATTCATGGCGGGTTCATGGCTAGAAGTAAATGGACTAAACAATCTACGCAATATAAGTTTTGCATAATGTGGTCTTTGTTTCATAAATATTTTTAGCGTTAACAGGATTTTATAAAAGCAAAAAATAGAATGTTTGCAGTTGCATTTTTTTTTCATTTTAAAATACTTGTAGTTTTTAAAGCATAGCTCTTAATTTACATCGTAGGATAAAAAGAAATATTTTAAGTTAAAGCAATTACAAAGATCACAGTAACAATTATTCGGATTTTTTGATACAGAAATGTTAATTATGTTGTCGTATTTCGACTGTTATGGACAATATTTTTTTCCTGTTCACATTCATAATAATTCAATTTGTATATAATAAAGTCCTCCTATCTGATTTCGGTTAGGGTGGCAAATCTCACTAAGATAATAGAGACATATTATATTATAGTACACAAGTGTGTGTGCAGACACAAATGCACTCTCTCTTCCGGTGGAACGACTTTACGACAAGATGATATGAGCGTTGAGGATAGATAAGGGCAAGACCGATAGCTTAACGTGCTCTTCGAGGCACGGTAGTGTTCCGCCGACTTTCCATTTTTGGACTGCTATTGAGTATTTCATGACAGAAAAGAACCAGTAACTTATTTGGCCCGATTTGGAACTAGAACACAGTAACTTACGATCTGCCGTCTTTCATGCTAGCCACGAGACTAACAAGGCAGTTTAGTTTTATATAATACTAACGACTTACCCTCGCTTCGCTCGGGTGCGTCCCTCGGCTTGTATGGTTTAGAAACACATAAAAGATAAACGTCCAAACAAAAATACTTTTTTATTGCGCCAAGAACTATCTTATACAGAATAACCCACCAGTTTTATCACAATCGGATCAATGGTTTAGGAACGCATAGAGGACAAAGATACGAATATTCATTTTTATTTATATAGAAGAAGATTAACAATACTAAAGTTTTAAGAATTGGAGTTTAAATTAATTGTATTTCATAACAGAACATGGCACGGCTCACCTTTGGGGCGCTAGTAGTGGTCGCCGCGGTTGGAGTCGAAAGCGTACGTCCGCGCCGCAGATGGGTAACACACAGGGCTCCATGCCTCGTATTGGACTCGTGCTTCGGTCGAGACGCAGTTGGCCTGTTGCACCACAATCGTATCGCAGGTAATTTACAAAACTTACATTATATTATGTTTATTATTTGTATTATTAATGTTACATCTACTTTAAAAACATGTTTTCGACGAGGACAACTTTTCAATAAATTCAATAAATTGGTTTGGCTAAAAGCTAAGAAACATATTTTCTTTAAGCTTTTGTTAAGTTCAAAATAAGCTTTTTCATGATTTAAACTAAATAATTATAAATGGTTAAGTTATAATATTTCGATACTTAATTTATGCTAGTGTTAACACCATATAGTTATGGCATAGTTTAAGGCGTAGCTATCGTAACATCTATTTATCTATCGCGTATCTATCAGCGCAACGATCTATTTCACACTTTTCCCTTTTTGATCTGTAAGATCAAAAAAATAATTTCTCCAATGTCATGTAATTTTTTAAGTCACTATATAAGACATTGCGAACATTGATCGGTAAAAGTATTAATTACTAAAACGTCTAATTTATTATAAAAAAGTAATATTATTTTAAAATATACACAAAAACATCTTTATATACGGGCATCTAATGTAATTAACGTTCAGTAAAGTAAAAAAATAAAGAAGAAGGGTAGAGAGAACGGGAATATTTTTATTTATTTCGCAACTTTTCCTTCCTACTTTCTGATTTTTTATGAAACGTAATTACGTCTTCAACTTGTAGCTGTTCATCATAAAAATGATTAAAAACTATCCTTAAATAGAACATTAGGCATACAGGCAATCAGATAAAATTCTAAAACTAAAAACAAGACAATCTTTTCCCTTAAATTAACTAACAATATTTAAACAATATCATACGTATTTGTTTTAGATCCTTTAAACACAATAGTAATTAACGAAACTCCAGTCGTTAGTGCTTTATTATATGTAAGGATTGAAAAGTATAAAAATTAAGACTTCATATAACTCTTTTACTGGATCGGTTATGCTAAGCCGACTATCACTTAAGCCCATAAGCTGATACATATAGCACTTATGAATACGTTTAATGGTATTTGCATTCTATACCTTTTGTTTGGTGACCGATTTAGAACAATAAGTATCTAAGTTATCTATACATATAATAAAACTGTAGAGGTCGAATGTTTGTACATAGAAAGAAATACTAAAAACCGAGTCAGGGAGATGTAAGAAGAGAAATAGAACAAATCCATATTTTTTTCAAATTTGTTTCTCTGTCTGTCTGTTTGTCTGTTTGTACGGGCTAATCTCCAAAACTGTTGGACCGATTTAAATGAAATTTTGGGTGGTAGTACCTTATATCCTCGGTCAATATTTTAGATACTTTTTATCCCGTTAAATTAAAGAGTTCCCGTGGGATATTTAAAAAACTACAGTAACTTATACAGCTTAGTACACAAAAGCTACTGATTGGATTTTAATGGAACTTTACAATAATATAGTTCATACATCAGAATAACTAATAGGCTACTTTTTATCCCGGAAAAATGTATGGTTCCCGTGGGATAGATTTGTTTTTTATTGTCTAGAGGCGAACCCGAGCGAAGCGAGGATGAGCCGCTAGTTGAAAATACATTTATAAATATTTATATTTTCAAGTTAAAACCTTTAACATAATAAGTTGTATTACAATCGTACTGTACGATATGATAGATTTATATAATTCAACCTATTCTGTAACTACTATACTTTATTTCATGTACGTATCAAATAAGATTTGATAATAAAAATAGTTGTAAGAAGTGAGCGTACTCTAAAAGGTATAAGTTTTCGTATCCTTATATTTTCTTGTTCTTTTATGTCCTATAATTAGTTTTTGCCGAAATTTCGATACAAAGTAGCATATGCGTGATTGAAGATACTAGTGATCGCTGCGTGGTTGAAAATCAACCATAATACATTAAGTTATATATTTATTGTCTTGCGTATATTACAATAATAATCCATTCTCAATTTGACCACAGGCTTTAACAATAAACAAAAGAGTATAATATATGCGTGTGTGTGTCAAATACATGGTAGTGTGTGTAATATTTTTTTTAATGATTTAATGTATTTTTTATGCATAATTAAAAAAAAATATTAGCATTCTGCACTTCTTCTCTATATAAACTATAAGTGTGGAAAATTTCTTACTCCTCCGTCCTCACAATTTTCGTAAAAAGGGTACAAAGTTTTTGTTTCACGTATTGATATATAGATAAGCTCAATCTTCAATCCAAATTTTACTAGAATCTGTTAAGCCGTTACAACTTGAAGACTAACAAACAAACACCGGGAGGCCCACTCCCCATCCCTCCTCGCCTCTTCCCTCCCCCTTTTCCCTCCCTCCTCTCTTCCTCTCCCTATTCCCTCCCACCTCTCTCCTCCCTCCCTCCTCCCTTCCTCTCTCTCTCTCCCTTTCCTGAAAGGCCGGCAACGCATCTGCAAGCCCTGCAGTGTTGTAGATGTTATCTGTCCATGAGCGGAGGTGATCACTTCCCATCAGGTGAGCCTCTTGCCCGTTTGCCCCCTTTGTCCCATAAAAGAAAACACACACTTACTCACAAGCTTTTGCATTTACGATATTAGCGTGATTATTTTGCATTGTTCATTATTTATCCGTCTTGATTATGAATGTTATTTTTCATAGTAGTAATAACGGCGTGCATAATTATAACATGTTCCATATAAGATTGATGTCAAATATTCACAACCTTTATAAGTCAGAGTGAAAATTGTATGGAAAATGTAGCTGCTTTAGGGTTTATGCAAATATCATGCATGTGACACGACTTTATAGCAAGTAAAACACTATGTTTAGATATAATGAACCAGGGTTTTTCCAGGTTATAGGTAATAATATTATATATATATATATATATATATATATGTACATATATATTATAGGTAATAATTGTTAATATGTAAAAGATGCGTATTTAAAACATTGTTTATAGTTTTATATTATTATTTTATAACTATATACAGTTCCGCCCGCGGTTTGATCCGTGTTAATAGTGTATTCTATTAATTTTATTGGGCAGTACCATCTACTGATAAGACAGTATTAGTGTGTAAAAATAACACCAAAGTTGAACTATTAGTACACGAGAACGCGTTACCATTACCGTTTAGTGTGTTATAAAGTATCCTGTGGGTTAACCAAGATAATGGCAACTCATGATGGCTTTTCCTAGCGTCTTCAAATGTTTATGAACGTTTACGCAATATAAATATAATAAATAACCGTAACAATATAATAAATACCAAAAGCTTTTTCATTCTTTGCTTTTATTTTTAGCAGATTGATTATTTTGTTACAGAAAATAATAATAATTAGTAGAGATCAAAAGTTTTTTTACGCATTTGTTTGCTTTAATATCACTGTGTAATGAAAAAATATGTTAGCCACGATGTTTATAAAAATAATTTATTTCAATTCTCCGGCTGACTTCCGCCGTGACAAGCTCATCCACCACTTTATCCACTCAGACTCATTTGATGTTTTATATTTCTTTATATATTAAGGAGGAGTGAACTCAAGTTTAAAGTAAATTTGTTTTTTTTTTTTTATATGATAAATATATAATTACTTTTGAAAGTTATCTAACGAAATATTATAATAAATTGCTATTTTTGAATTTGCTTTCATTTATTAAAAACTTGGGTGCACTTAACACTTTATATAAATAAAAATGAATATGAGTGTTGGGGGTCGAAAATACACTGCATTTATAACGATATACAAACATATAATTACGAGTATATCGATTAAAGGTATTAAATTTGAGCATATATAAAAAATAACCATGTAGACTCGTTAAGTAGTATCAGTGGTAAAATGTATTCTAAATGATTTTTATTTTATGTACATACATTCTTTTTTTCGCACTTATCTGTATTTCTGGGCTCGTTCTCCGGAGTAATATGTATTGAGTGACGCGGGCTGACTCGCGTCATCTAGCGCGTTGTGTAGATTGGCAATGTTATTATGTTAATATCTATTTTTTCTTATGCTTGTAGAATACTGAATATTTGTTATAAACATATTAGCGGTTTTTCAATCACTTAAGTATGTATGGCGTATTTGATATTTTTTTAAGAAAAAAAGATGTCGTGTTCTAACGGCGTATGTGCACAGATATCACTGATATGCCAGCGTTCTAAGGTCCGATTATGTACGGGTTATATTGTTCATACATGATTTTCATGTAAGCAAGCATTGCAAGTAAATAATAAATTATTTTGTCATTCATCTTTGTAATCAAAGAAGTAATTAAAATTCATTTTATATTTGTCGGGACGCCATGAAAGCTTTATTAAGTTTGTCAGCTTTTTACTTTCTTAATTAATATATACTCTGTCAAAGTTTTTTAATCCTGTCATCATGTATTTTAATTATAAAATTCTAGTAATTGGATAACAGTAGCTGTATGATTAATTAATAAGTAATTTAATATCTATCTCAGTTTATGGTAACAAATATTCGTCCAAAATTTAAGTTTATCGTGATTTTTGGTGTTTGTAGCTCAAAAGTAAAAAACGTAACTCTTGCAGAGTCTCTTATCTGACTGTGTTGTTAGCTTATTTTTGATAGCAGTATAGCTTATTCTTGACCAGGTTTATATAACGAAGAGGTCTCTAAAATGTTTATGATATCTTTACCAATTGTAAATAGATTTCCGATATAAATTTCAAGAGAAAATATACCTTCTATCTACTTCAACTTAAAAAGTAATTTTAAGTCAAACGTGGACGGCCAAGAAAAGATCAGCGAGCATAAGTCATATACATATAATTCAATATTAAAAATCGACGGTATTTGAAGTTATTGCTAAAGCATATTTTTAAACTGATAAATACGGCGAAAATATGTATGTTTTGTAAATTAGCATGTCATATATTATAAAGCGTCATATTATCCATGCTAATACTATATATAAATGCGAAAGTAACTCTGTCTGCCTATCTGTCTGTTACGTTTTCACGCCTAAACCATTGAACCAATTTGATTTGATGAAGTTTGGTATTGAAAAATAGAGGTTCAATCCCACTTAGTATTGGAAACAAATCATTTCTCATCCTATGGATAAAAAAAAATTATAACCTATAATTTTAGTAAGAAAAAGAGAATATTTCGGCGTTTATGACCATTCAAGGTAAAATAGTTTCAAGTATAAAAGATTTTAAGTTTTTTAAAATACTTACCTACTTTTCTATACCTATGTATATATAGTCTATTACTACACACTTCATCACTGTGTCCTAGGTTTATATATGGCTCGCAAAATTCGACCACATCTGCGAATACCGTATACGACCAAAGTGGTTTTCACTCAGACATCGGCACAATTTGCACGTTCTCTCCCTCCTTTTCTCCATCTTCTATAACCCAACTACTCCCTTTTACTTAAAGGAACGTTTCAATTTCCTAGGATCGGACTCTGATATTCAACTTAGGTCTCAGAGCGATAACCGTTTCAAATTACCACCTTGCACCTCAAATTACTATGACAATTCTTTCACTGTTAAAGCTGTAAAGCTATGGAACATGCTCCCTCGCAATGTTCGCCAATCAAAGTCGCAAGATATTTATTTATGTATATACAGGGTTACTGGTTAAGTCGACCTATTCCTGTTAAGGGCGTATAGTTTACATTATTTCTGACAGATTTCACTATGAAATACCCTATCCTAAATCTAACCGTTTTCGAGATATTTGAATTTAATTGTTTTTTACAAAAAAATCCCGATTTTAGGCTGTTAGCTTAGATATTTTAAAATGTGTAATTCTTGTTCTTACTATTATTTGATTTTTACATGTAAAATAAGATGCTTTATCGCCTTAATAACCAATATTATACGTAAAATGAATAAGTAAGTCGTTGTAGACGATTAAAACTAAAAAAAATAATAAAAATTTAACAAGTTTATTTTTCTTTAATGGATATCTTAAAAAAATATTATGGCGCCTGTTCCGCAGATGTACTTAAAAATATCTACGTTTCATCAGCTATCCGACGACGTATAACAATCTAGGGTTTTATCAAAAATTTGTAAAAAAAAAACTTAATTTCGTAGGCTACAGGGGAGGCAATAAAGGTAAATAAAACAATAGGTAAGTACAAGGTAATAAATTTATTAAACTTTCAAGTTTTAACAAAACGTTTTAAAATCTAAATTTCATGTTCAACATGTCCGTCTCTATTTTGCACACATCTTCGCATTCTTTTACGAAGTTCAGTTTTTACTACACCAGTAGTTAAAGTTCTTCTTAACATTTCAATTGGCAAAATTGGGTTGGGCTCTAAGTCTAAAGTAAGTTTTTTTTTACAAATTTTTGATAAAACCCTAGATTGTTATACGTCGTCGGATAGCTGATGAAATGTGGATATTTTTAAGCACATCTGCAGCACAGGCGCCATAATATTTTTTTAAGATATCCATTAAAGAAAAATAAACTTGTTAAATTTTTACTATTTTTTTTAGTTTTAATCGTCTACAACGACTTACTTATTCATTTTACGTATAATATTGGTTATTAAGGTGATAAAGCATCTTATTTTACATGTAAAAATCAAATAATAGTAATAACAAGAATTACACATTTTAAAATATCTAAGCTAACAGGCGAAAATCGGGATTGTTTTGTAAAAAACAATTAAATTCAAACATCTCGAAAACGGTTAGATTTAGGATAGGGTGTCTCATAGTGAAATCTGTCAGAAATGATGTAAACTACACGCCCTTAATGGGAATAGGTCGACTTAACCAGTAACCCTGTATACATTTGAGCATGAATAATGTATATAAGTTACATATATCAGTTGTATCGTCCTGTTTACGGTTTCATTAATCCTTTTACCAAAGGTTGTCTGTAACAGATTGCTCATAGCAATGAGACCGCCTTTGCATGCCTTCTTGTTATCTTTCTTTTTCTTTTCATTTTCTGTATTATCCTTGTGTATGCAATAAAGTATTTATATAGTATATAAATAGCATAGAAAATAAAGTAGTCTATCTTTTCCATACTACGGTTAGTACGAAAACAAAGTAAGTACAAGGTATCTAGGGACGAATTTGAACGATGCGAGATCGAGTCGCTAGGTCGCTAGTAAAAATAATTAGCAATAATTATTATAAAAATAAAAAAAGAATTATTAACAACATAATTTTACTCTGGTATAAATGATCGCTTAATGTCAGAGTTGATTTTTGAAACAGCTACCTACATAAATTAGAAATTGATCAATCGGGAAGATTTGTTATTCAGTATAGGCAAGATACGTTTATAAATTAAGACTTTAGCAGACAGACGTCTAAGTTTGATTATTATTTGTTATTTTATTGTAGAGTTTGTTCTCTAGTTACACTAAATTTGAAATTTTAATACTTTCATGTTTCTATTACCGTACGATAGAGCAAATTCAAAAGAACAAAGCAAATATAATACTTGTATGGGGATTAAGTGCCCTTCTTAATTTTTATCTTTTTGCTTATTTATTATTTGGTAGAAAATCTCAATTGTTTATTTATTATAGTGTAGAAGACGCAACCCTTTTTAAATTGGCGGACGGACAGTTAAGGCGTTGAAATAGGGTACCTATAGGGCTGAATGACTGATAGACAAAGCAATCATAATATTATTGTGTTAGACAACATAAACTGTGTATATGATTTTTATCGAAAAAATCAATTCCCGATTGGGGTCATCTGACCGCAACCGAACAAATTTTAACAAAACTTTCGTACTTGAACGGGAAGGATTTGATACATAGGTACGAGGGTCGTTTGATAAATCAGTGACTTTAAAATTATAAAAACTTTTTCGAATATTTCTGTTTCATAATTAAGAACTCCTTAGCAAAGTTACTGCCGTTCTATTTTTTAAATTAACCCAAAAATATTGTTTTTAGAAAATAAAGCTAGGTGCGTTCGAAACATTCTATAAAAATAGATGAAAACGAATTTCAAGTCGTAACTAAACGTCAGTTTTAACGTGGAAAAACAATAAAGCAGACTGAGAACTAACTAAGAGATATAAAGGGGAACCTGCTCCGTTTTATGGAAAGATATGTACGTAAGTCTTACCAGCACTAATGACGTCGAGACCAGGAAGGTCGATTGAAAGCACCACTAAGGATAAGGTTAATAAAATCCATGATATTTTTTGGCAGAGTGACGAGTGAAGATACGCGAGATAGCTGACGCTGTACACATCTTGACTAAATGTTTTTTTTTTTATATTTTATACAAAGTTTTGGATATGAAAAAGCTTTCTACAACATGGGTGTCGCGGTTACTGACAGTTGACCAAAAACGTAATCACTTAATAACTTTAAACTAATATTTAACCATATTTTATCGCAATCCAAGCGAAGTTTTCGTCAATACATAGCCGTAATGAAACGTGGTTTCACCATTAAACACCAGTCAAATTAAACAATAGGCAAAGTGGACTTGTATCAAAGAACATATGCCAAAAAAGATAAAAACTGTTTGTTCGGCGGGTAAAGTGATGGCTACTTTGTTTTGGAAAAAAATAGGAGTCATTTACAATATTTTTTTGAAGAAAGAGAGGACAATATCCAAACCTTAATAAGCTGCATTATTAGATAGGTTTAATAATGAGTTGGTTAAAAAGCGACCAAACCTAGCACAGAAAAAATCTTTTTCACCATCATAATGCACCGAGGCAGTCGTCTGCAATTACGATGTCAAAAATCGTTGAATTACGATATCAATTACCACCCTCCCTGTTCACCGGATTTGGACCCTTTGACTTTTTCCAAGCTCTAAACATGAAGAAATATTTTGATGGGTAAAGATTATCGTCAAATAAGGATGTGATAGCTGAAACTGAGGCCTATTTTCCACGGTTTGACAAAAAATATTTTTTCATGAGTTAAAGATGTCAGAATATCGCTATAAATTTAAATGTACAAAATATAACACAATTTTTTTCGAAAAAAAAAGATTTTTTCTTTTCAAAGTCACTGATTTATCAAACAACCCTCGTACATAGAGAACAAAATAAAAAAAAAATCGGGAAGCGTGCGAAAATGTGAATGTTAAAAAGCTCAGCATTACTTTATAATAAAAGCTCTTTATTTAAGTATGAGTAAATTTATATAAAAACAACTTCTCAATTTGGTGGGAAATTGAGAACTCCTTACTTAACTTTGAGAGCTAAAAGGGAAAACCGTGCTAAAATATCCTACTCTACGTATTCTCACATTTCTATCAAAAGGAATTTAGATTGGGTAAGCCATTTTTCAAATTTGATATCTAAAAGGCTGAGGTAGATTTATAATATTCTTATAATATTGAATTTGAATATAAATTTTGTCAAAACTTATCTGATTAAAAAGCATGGCCACTAACTAGGTATTAGGTTTGGCTAATACTTTTAATCTATACAAATAAATTAAAATCAAGTGTCTGTTTGTAATGTCAAAAATAACAGCTTTTTATTAAATGCACGTGAAAGTATATATGTAGATAGGTACGGTACTTAGAAGAAAAAACAATTTTTAAAATTTTTTCCTGTCTGTCTGTCGTTTGTTCCAGCTAATTTCCGAAACAGCTGGACCGATTTTGACGCGATTTAACGGGCAGATAATATAAATTAGGCTACTTTTATTCAAGAAAAAGAATTAGGGTTCAGCTCAAAAAAATAAAATTATTGAAATTGCAAAATCCACGTACCCGGTAGAGACGTACCCGAACAAAGCCAGGGTAAATCCCTAATTGAGTTTGGAAATATTTGAAATATTTATTTTTGTATATACATATAACATATTACAATAAACATTGATATACATTACCCAGAAAAGTCTTTTCATTATGATACATTTCTTATTTTCATGGCACAGTATTAAACTAGCTTAATTTACTTTATAGAGCGAAGGCGTGCGGATTAGCCTGTAATGCTTTGTCGTAAAAAATACCGTCGCTACATACGCGCATTGTGAAACCCAGAGGTCATATAAATACTTCTTATAGTTCATTATACTTTATAACATCCATATATTTATTTTCCACCAAACAACGCAAAACACAAAGTTTTCATTTAAACGAGCAATTCTTGTATATTTATTTATACCGGCGATCTCGGAATCGGCTTTAACGATTTCGCAGAAATTTGGTATGTTGGTTTTTCCCGGGGTGAAAAATCGATCTAGATTTATCTTATGACTGGGAAAACGTGTGTTTTTGAGTTTTCATGCGGTTTTCTTTCGCACTATTCCACGCAAAATATGGTCGATAATGTATTACAATCGGGCATAAGCATCGTGGTTAAGCTGGCCAAGTCAAGGTGTAAGATTGACAATTAGTTTTTTTTATCTAAAAAATACGATATAACAAAAAAGAACTTAGAGCGAAGCTCGGTCGCCTAGGTACTTTTCATAATGTAATAAGTACAATGTGCATAAAGCATAAAAAATAAGCATTTTCTGAAATTTTAATTATATGTAATTGTGTGGAGATACGAGAACACAATTTGTACTTGTACAATGTACATGCATATGCATAAAATTGAGTTTAAATATTACCAATTACAAAGAGCTCTTTAAGCGCTCAATAAAAATATTTCTGTCAAGTTGAGTGATTCATTTATGATGGGTAGTTGCTATAAAGGTCTGTTTATATTATACATACATATATCATTAAAAAGGAAAAGGTTTTATATCCAATACTGGCCACTTAAAGCCTTACTTACATAAATACTTTATGTTTATTGTAAAACTAGAGATTCACCCTTGCTTCGCTCGGGTTCGTCCCTAGGTACGTGTTAGTGGTTAGTATGGAATAGATAGGTTATAATATATTAGTGACTAGCGACTTATCCTAGCTTCGCTCGGATGCGTTTTATTTTTTTTGAGTGGAACCCTAATTCTTTTTCTAAAATAAAAGTAGCTTAAGTTGTTCCTTATAATATCAGCTCTGCCAGTGAAAGGAGAATAGCCGGACCAAACAGACAGACAGATAGACAAAAATTTAAAAAATGGTGTTTTTCTTATAGGTACCGTATATAATTCCATGTGCATTTAGTATAAATCTGTTATTTTGATATTACAAACAGACACTTCAATTTTATTTATCTATATAGATAATGAGTTTTATATCCCTAACTTGAGAAATGATTGATTCTCCGTACACACATTCATCCCCCTTTTCAGGGGATCCACCTTTTTTCCTTTAAGGGATGATTTCCGCAATAAAAACTATGTTCTTTCCAGGGTCTCAAACTATCTTCATAATTCTAAATTGGTTTAGCGGATTTTAAGTTTATCCATTACAAACAAACTCACAAACTTACATACTTACTCTTTATAATATTGGTATTGATAATAAATAATAATAAAATGAAACTAAATATCTGCATTTATATTGAAACTAAATAACTACTGTAGAAGTCATTTGATTTTTTATGTTTTTATGTGAATTCAAAATAATGATTTGCACGCTACCATTTGCCCGGGTTAATCTTTTACCGATTGTTATGAAATTGTTATAGAAAGTTTTGCGTTCAAATAAAATTTATGATTACTGTTATTCTAAATCAACGATACACTTGACACACATTACATTTTAATGATAGATATTGTATATTACTTTTACTGTAGAAATAAAAGTTTTAATATGCACCTATTTTATTTAATTTTGCCGACAAGCTTGTGCTACCACTTAGTTCGCCGCCACTGGACATAAACATAGCTTCTTACGAGACCACATCGTATGCATAGGAGGATTATGAAAGGAATAATTTTAAGATTAAATGGAAAGATTCACGTGAAATAAAATAAAAATAAGAGTTAAAGAACATTTTGTATAAACATTCCAGGCTAATGCCAGCTGCGTGTTGTAAAGATATTTTATGGATAATAAAAACTAGGGACATTACTTACTACTCTAGTAATGACTCTGTAACTACAAAAGTGATCGATTTGCTTGCATAGTTAAAATTAAAAACAAATGAGAAGAGGAACGATTTAATATTTAGCAAGAAAACAACATGTTTTCGAATTGAAGGCGGATTTTTATTTATAGTAAATTATAGCATTACTAATATATTTTAAAATCACATATTTATAAATTTATTTTCCCTTTTCATTTATTGCTTATTGATTCTAGCATGAGGTGTGTTTAAATATTATACAAATGTTAGATTGAATAGTTGGATAAATATTTAACTATCGATGTATTTAAGATAAACTCACAATTTAACTTTAGAAGAACGGATTTAAGCAGAAATACCACAGGTTTTCTTCTACTTTACAACAATTGGAGTCTTCTGTTTTAAGCTATAGTGAGACAGAATAAGCTATTAATTACAGTTTGGATTTAAATGCTTTAAATATCAAGAAGTAAATAATATTGAAATTGTTTATGACATACAATTTCTTTGAAACACGAATACAATTTTGAAGAATTACTATATAATTGTATCAAGAATGCACATTTAACTTGAAAGATTATAAAAAATTGACAAGTAGAACAGCAAAAGAAAGTTATAACAAACTTTTGGGCTTTACAGTTCTAAAGTTCAATTTGATATTATCATACTGATCTTAGTGCGAATTTAAAATGACACTACAAACCCAGACTTGTTTCTATTGGGCAAATAAAGAATGAAAATTAAAAATATATCTATAATCCATACATTAATAATATTATAAATGCGAATGTAACTTTGTCTGTCTGTTACCTTTTTACTCTTAATCCGCTGAATTCATTTAGATGAAATTTGGTATGAATAGTTTGAGACCCTGGAAAGAACATAGAATAGTTTTTATCCCGAAAATCATCCTTTATGTTCAGCCCTTTTTAACGTCCCACTGCTGGGCCATAGTTCACCACGCTGGCCAAGTGCAGGTTGACGGACTTCACATGTCTTTCGAAAACTTGCTAGGTTCTCTCAGACATGCAGGTTTCCTCACGATGTTTTCCTTCACCGTAATGTGTAATCACATGAAAATATCAGAGGTGCGAGACCCGGGATTTGAACTCGCTGATGTTACTTAGGATTGATATGTGCTATTTGTAAAATTTCATCGTTTTTATTAATTGTAACATACAATTTTCATTCGAGACATTTCATCCTTACCATAGATTCTATCCATTAATCGATAAAAAAGTGACGGTGAACCTTTTTACATTTTCAATTGGTTCGATTACCGGTTCAGGTTACTTCTTTTAAAAAAATAAATAAATGCAGTTAAACTTATTTAAAAAAAAAAAAGTTTGTGTGTACTAATGCACACACGTGAGAAGTTAAACTTCTATGGCGTAACAGAACAAGAATAGCTAAAGATTTCATCCCGTACATCACAACTCTCTGTTTGTAAAAGGAATGCAGCTAACTTCATCATGTCGCTTTCAGCTAGCTTCATCATGTCGCTTTTTGGCTGTCGGTATGAGCGCGCATCGTAAAAATTCTACTCTTATATCTTTTTCCAAACGTGCCAAAAGAAGTATAACTTCAATAATGTTTCCTTTGAGTGAAACTTGATATTTTCAATGTCTAAGACACTTTTCTTCCATGTCCTGTGTATTTGTTCCACGATGTTAGAGTCGATATATATAGTTTGTAAGATTTCATCGTTTTCTTTAATTCTAAGACGCAATGTTTGTTCGAGAAATTTCATTCTTCCCATAGAACCTGTCGATTTATTCGATAAAATAGTGACGGTATCCTTTTTTGTATTTTTATTTGGTTCGATTCCCGGTTCAGGTAAGCTTTTAAAAAAAATGCAGTTATTACTTTTAAAAATAAAGAAATGTTTCCTTTGGGTAAATCTGGCTAACTACAATATTTAAGGTACTTTTCTTCCAGGTCCCATCGATTAGTTCCACCCTATATATATATATATATATATATATATATATATATATATATATATATATATATATATATAGTCTATTCTATACCAACCGTTAATTAAAAAAAAAACGGCCAAGTACGAGTCGGACTCGCGCACGAAGGGTTCCATACCATTATCTATATAAAAGGCAAAAAAAAAAATCATGTTTGTTGTATGAGAGCCCCACTTGAATATTTGTTTTATTTTAATTTCATTATTTATTTTTAAAGTGAATATATAACTAAATATTCTGTGAATATTTCAAGCGTCTACCTGTTGCCGTTATCAGTATCGAGCAAAAACGAGCAAAAAATCACATTTTTTGTATGGGAGCCTCCTTAAATATTTATTTTATTCTGTTTTTAGTATTTGTTGTTATAGCGGCAACAGAAATACATCATCTATGAAAATTTCAACTGTCTAACTATCACGATTCATGAGACACAGCCTGGTGACAGACGGACCGACAGACAGACAGACAAACGAACGTACAGCGAAGTCTTAGTAATAGGGTCTCGTTTTACCCTTTGAGTACAGAATTATAAAAAACGGTATTATAAATGGGGAGGTAACTCTTAAGAACATAAAAAATCGTGACATTCTATCATTTTGATAATAAAAAAATTTTTTTTTCGGCGTTTTTGACCAATCAATGTAAAATTGAGGATGATTTCAAATTTTTTAAAGGACTTACAAACCTACGCACATATGTATTTCTAGACCTATGCACATAAGGACTAGGGAGGCACACAAGCGAAACGAGGGTTAATCGCTTGTAGTATTTTATAAAATTTGGAACTTAGTTTGAAACATGTTGCAACGTGGTATTTTACGTTATAACTTGAAACAATCACAACGTAAGTACTTTGCGTTAATGCGACAGTTTGTTATACTAAATGTACATATTTTAGCAATTTACCCCACTCACGTTACGCGCTTGCCAAGCGAATTTGGGAAATGTGTAATTCATTCTTCATAGTTTCCTGTTTATTCGCGAAAAAATAATAGGGATCTGACATTATAGGCATTCCGACTTACTTGTTATTTGCAGGATACAATGTTTTTCAAAAACAGTAACTGTTGTAGGCTACACAGTCTCTTATTATACTTAATTTCCAACATCGTCATTTCAGCCGAAAGACATCTATTGCTAGACATAGGTCCTCTGTAAAGATATCCACGACAGCCATCAACTTATGCAATCCGCGACCATTTGGTTCTTCCATGTTTTGTGTTTTATCTGCACAAACATTATATTATAAAATATGGTTAACGCATATTTTTGCTGTGTAATCAGCTCTTTTTAGCGTCCCATTGTTGGGCACAGGCCTCCCTTCAATACGAGGGGGATCATTCCATAATCCACCATGATGACCAAGTGCGGGTAGATGAACTTCACATGTTTTTCGAAAACTATATTTGTTGCGTTTGCAAATCGAACTCGTCACCTCTGCAGAGTAAACACTTTGAGTCATTTTATGCAGAGTTATGCTATCTTACGATGATACCAATTATTATTCGTTAAATGCCTGATGTAAATTGAAATTGTACATAGGATTGTTGAGTTTTAAAGCAAATATTTTCTCTGTATATATGTATGTATGTGATATCAAACAACCAAGGATAAGTTTTTATCATTAAAACGTATTTATTTTGTGTATAATGTCAATCAATTATCCGAAATTGGTTTTACGAATTTAATTATTCCAATGACAATTGGGGACCCACATTTATGGTATGATCAATTTAAGAAATCAGTTCAATGCAATATTTATGCGATTTATAAATTATAAAATAATTCAGTAAAATAATAAAATCGATTTTTTACAGTATATTAACGGTTTTCCTGTAACATTTCCTATATTAAAGTATGAAGCTATATGATATAAACGCTCCTAGTATATAATTGTTATTATTACTTCACATAATGAAACTAAAATAATAACTGTAACATTTGTACAATAGCGCATATTTAGTACAATTAACTAAAATTTGTTTTGTGTAATGAATAAAAATAAAATTATAAAACTCGTTAGAATTCAATTTTTTTTTTTAAAAAGAACATGAGATACAGTTTTAAAACAAAGCTTTATATAAGCTCTTGCTATTTATGGCGGGGTTGTAGTGAATGCGTAGTTAATGAAGGATTGGTACAATCTATATAGCGGTTCAGAGAAGAGAGAGCGTTGTCACAGTTGACAATTATAATATTATTTTTTATTCTTTTACTGTTATGTGCCAACACTACCCCTTAAACGAATATAAAAATAATAATGTGGATTTTACTTATACATATGTACCACTTATATCAGCTTTATGTTTTAAATAATTTGGATACAAATCTTTTATGCTTCTCAGTACATAAAGCCTTTGTAAAAACATCAGCTACCATTTCCTCAGTACATAAATAACTTAATTTAATTATTTTTTTATCTAACAATTCCCTGATGTAATGGTATCTGATATCAATATGTTTTGTTCTAGAATGTGATATAATATTAGAACACAACTTTTGAGCAGACTGGTTGTCATTATACAAAGTGATGTTACATGTCTTACCAGTACACTCATTTATAAACGCTCGTAAAAACATAGCTTCTTTACAAGAATCAGAAACCGCCATGTACTCAGCCTCAGTGCTCGAGAGCGCGACAGTGCGCTGCTTGCGACTTTCCCATGATACTATAGACTTACCAAGGCAAAATACATACCCTGTGTAAGATCTTCGATCCAATTGGTCTCCGCCCCAATCAGCATCGGCAAAACCAATAATTTCAAAATTACTTTTTTCAAAAATTAGCGAGTACTCTAAAGTTCCTTTTAAATACCTTAAAACCCTTTTCGCAGCTTTGTAATGGCTTTCACCATGGCAATCGTTGAATTGGCTTAAGTAGCTAACACTATGAGCAATATCAGGTCTGGTACATACTGCTAAATACATTAAGCAACCAATCAAACTCCTATAATCAAAGTTACAATTATTCACATTTCCCTCTCTTTGTAACTTTAATCCTACTTCCATAGGAGTTTTTACTTCCTTACAATCTGCCATTTTAAACTTTACTAATATCTTCTTTATATAGCTGGATTGATCCAAAGTATAGCTTCCGTTAGTTAATCTAGTAATTTTCATACCTAAGAATTGATGTGCCGGTCCTAAATCCTTCATCTCAAATTGATTCATCAACTTTTCTTTGATGAGCTTTGCTTTCTGAGAAGTTTTTGAAGAAAATAACATTATATCATCAACATAAATAGCTATATACAAAATTTCATTGCCATCATTGTATATATACACACATGGTTCTGAAGAAAACCTCTTGAAATATAATTTATTGATTAAAACATCATTAATTCTCTCATACCATGCCTTAGCAGATTGTTTTAATCCATAAATTGCCTTGTTAAGCTTGTATACCTTATGCTTGTTATTATCAATTACAAAACCTTCCGGTTGTTCCATGTAAACATTTTCTTTTAAAATTCTATTCAAAAATGCTGTTTTAACGTCCAGGTGCTCAATCAACATGTCATTTTGAGCAGCTAGTGCTAGCAATATTCTAATAGTTGAGTATCGGACTACAGGAGAAAATGTTTCATGATAATCTATCCCATATTTTTGGGTAAAGCCTTTAGCCACCAACCGAGCTTTGTATTTTAAGATCTTTCCATCAAGCCCTCTCTTTTTGCTAAACACCCATTTGCATTTTACAGGCTTATGGCCTGGAGGTAAATCAACTAGAGTCCAACATTTATTTGTGATAAAAGAGTCATACTCATCTTTTATCGCCTGTTGTCAATGTTCTGAATCGCTGCATCTCAGTGCCTCCTCCACATTAGCAGGCAAGTCCTCCTCAGATATCTCTGCTAATCCAGCGAACTCAGATGTTTGAGCTTCTTCGAATGATAGCTCCCCAGAGTCCTCAGAATCAATGCTTGATAAGCCTGGAACATAAGTGCGGTCGGCCGAATCATCTGAGGCTACCAAATCCTCTGTTTCATCCAGATCAAACATTGTTTGTCTACGAGTATTTATCGCGCTTGTATTGTTAGACATAGAACCTATTGATATATCTGATTGTGGAGATAATTGAACAGTTTTTACAGGTAATTGTACTGAATTAGAATTTAGAGTACTATCTACAAAACTCTGTGAACAAGTTGAGTCTCAAACTACTACAGTATCTTTATTTGTAGTTTGTACACAACTTTGATTATTTGATATATTTTTATTTAAAAATTGGTTCTCCATGAATATCACATGCCTCGCTTTAATGCACTTCTTCGGACAAGAAGGATCTATGAGCCTATAGCCTTTGCTATCATCACAGTACCCTACAAAAATATACCTTTTGCTTCTAGCATCCAATTTTCTAGCATTCTCATCGATGGCATATGCTACACAACCAAAAATTCGTAAGTATTCTACATTCACCTTTCTATTAGTCCATTTTTCTTCCGGTGTTACTCCCTTGACTGCCTTAGTAGGTGAACGGTTCTTCAGGTAGACTGCCGTATTAGCAGCCTCAGCCCAATACCGTTTCTCCAAACCGGCCTCCTGGAGCATGCAGCGGGTCTTATCCATAATTGTCCTATTTGCCCTCTCTGCAACACCATTTTGCTGACTACAGTGTGGAATAGTAGTTTCATGTTTAATCCCACTGTCATTTAAGTAGGCCTGAAAATGTACAGAGTTAAATTCACCTCCATTGTCACTTCTAAGAACTTTTATTTTCCTACTTACTTCATTCTCTGCAAAAGTTTTGAATAGTTTAAATTTTTCAAATACTTCACTTTTTCTTTTAAGAAAGTAAATAAAAGTTTTTCTTGTGAAGTCATCAATAAATGTTACAAAGTAACGTGCTCCACTCCAAGAAGATGACTGCATAGGACCACACACATCTGTGTGTACTAGTCCTAAAATTTCAGTAGCCCTACTTTGACTTTTCTTTGGAAAAGGTAACCTTGTCTGTTTTCCTTCAAGACAAGCAGGACAAGAAATAAAAGTAGTATTTTTATAATTCATACCTGATACTATACCATTTTTCATTAAATTCATGCTCCGTGCATTCAGATGACCAAGCCGCTTATGCCACAGCTCTCGTGAAGCTGAATCCTGCACAACCGCCAGTGCAGAATCCTTGCTATTATCTAACAACGCACTAACCTCGCTCTCCTCACAGACCGAGTTCATAGCAATCCCTGATTCTTGTTTCCTACTGCATTTCCTATTATACATATTTACAGTGTTAATAATGTCAAGTTCATAGACACCATTTTTACAAGTACCAGTAGCTATAATCTCATCATTGTCCATGATTTTGCAACCTAAATTACTAAAAATGACAATATAACCTTTCCTACCTAATTCACTTACTGATAATAAATTTACACTAAGTTTAGGAATATAGTATACATTATTAATAGTTTTAGTACCATTTACCAATTGTACCTTTACTTTACCATGACCCTCTGTTGTCAACTTATCTCCATTAGCTACATTTACCTCAAGTGGCTTTACATCCTGAAAATCATAGATTAGTTCTTTATTATTACACATATGATGAGTGGCCCCAGAGTCGATACACCACATACTACTGTGCAGATTGGCACGTAATGCAGTCAATAACGACTTCTCAGGAGTCTTCCCAGTTGATTTTTGTACGGGGTTGTTTTTGTACGTTTTCGTATTACTGGTACAGTCCCTCTTCATATGTCCAGGCTTCTTACACTTGAAACACACGATCTTTGAAGTTTTTCTAGCAGCTAATGCATTGATCCCTTCTTGATCCTTATCATCTCGCCTTTGCTGCTCCTGTAGTAACTTTGATTTGACCACCTCACTTGTGAGTTTTATATTTGAATTTTCTAAGGCCATTATCAAAGGGTCAAAGTCCCCTGTTAGACCACTGAGCATTATAACAGCTAAGAATTCATCATCAAGTGCGGATCCAATGTCTGACAACTGTTGCCCAAGTTCTGTAATTTTTGATAAGTAGCTCAGCATACCTTCTGTCTCACACAGTTTCATGCCAAATAGCGATCTCAGCAATCCCAGTCGTCTGCATAGTCCCTTGTCCTCGAAAGCGCGCTCAAGGTTTTGCCAGGCTTCATACGGACTCTTCGCATTGCGTACGTGAGATAACGCGGATGGACCGACGGATAAACAAATTTTTGCTAAAGCTTTTTGTTTCTTCTTTTCGTCTTTAACATCTTCGTTCGTTACGCAATCGAAAAGATCTTCGTGCATTAAAATCATTTTCAGTGTAAACTTCCAATGATTGTAATCTTCTAAGCCCTTTAATTTTTCGACTTGAATGCTTATTGGCAATGACGACGCCATTTTTTATTTTTGAAATTACTATTAGTATATATTGAATTTAATATTTTTTATATATATATATAATTTAATTGCAATTACTATTATTGTAATTAAATGTGCAAATAGATGCAATTTTGTTGTTTTATAAACGTTCTGGGCCCATAACCTGAAGGATTGGTACAATCTATATAGCGGTTCAGAGAAGAGAGAGCGTTGTCACAGTTGACAATTATAATATTATTTTTTATTCTTTTACTGTTATGTGCCAACAGTTAAATGGTAAATTTAAACATTGATATCCAAATAACATAATATACCTATATATTTTATGTTTAGTATACCTAATTAATTGTATTTTAAGATATTTCTTTACGGCAAAAATAACCTCACTATAAAAAGTTTTGCCACTTAGATAGTTTATGTAACATAAAGCTTAGTAGAGGATTAGTTGTTAAGGAAGCCCGAGGGTCATTTTTGACCAATATTTGTCTTGGGGACCACCGGTAATTGAACTGAGCCGAAAGATGTTTGGAGCAGTTATAGCAGCCTTTTATAGATTGTGATTTTTTTTACGTATACCAACTAATATTGCACTAGCAAATTCACTCCTTCTAACAATTCTTGATTGTGGTGATACTTGCTATCTCAACGTTCAAGAGGACCACGTAAATAGACTTAAACGGCGTAAAAATCTTTGTATACAGTTTATATTTGGCCTTCGTAAATATGACCATGTTTCTGTGTTTTGCAAAAAGCTCAAGTGGCTCTCAATGCGTTTTTACCGGAATACTCACGTAGTTTATTTTCTCTACTGTATGCTCCTTAATCCTTCTTCTCCTTTCTACCTTAGAGTGTGTTTTGAATATCTGAGAGACTCTCATACTCTTCCACTTTGCTCTAGTGAAACATATTTTTTCCTTAAATTTCCTTCTCATTCGTCCCGTTTCCTCGCCAAATGTTTCACAGTGAAAAATATACGTTTATGGAATTCTCTTCCATTAGACATCGGGTGGGTTAAAAATATTGATAATTTTAAGATTATTGAGTCTTTCTGTTAAGAATGTATCACTTACACAATAAATATTAAATATAAACACCTTTAAGAGTTGATCCAAGATATTACCAAATGAGAATTTTATATAATTTGGAAATACCTGACAGCTTCAATTTATCCATAGCTAATAAAATAAATGATAAAATTAAATATCTTTCGTTAGACGTGTTGTTCTCACGACAAGGTTATCTATCACATTACTTCGGCGCGTGAACATCGCCCGGCTTAAATGTAGTAGTATCTTAGCGACCCAGCTACGCGTTTGGCGTTTTTCGGACAAGTTATAGAAATTGCGTTTTTTTCAGAACAGGCATCTATATATCTTGATAAACTTAAAAGCAAAACCTTATCTAAACACAAAACTAAATTTAATTTAATCCAAATCGTTAGAGCCGTTTTCGAGATACACGAAATAAATTTTAGAATTGTAGAAGATTAAAAGAATATATATATATATATATATATGATATATGTATATGTATACAAGAACGGCTCATTTAATATTATAAGATAAAGTTATCGGGAGGCTTGTAGACTGTGAGAATCTCGATTAACTCAACCCTCCAAACAAAGCAAAACAATATGTATTAGGTATTTCTGAGTAAGACAAGTGATGACAATACACAAAAGTACACAATTGAAAATTAGCACAAAATAAATTCGCATAGGTAAAATTATATTAATGTCAAAATAGGCAGACGAAGTCACATTATGTATTTATATATAGGGCAATGCATACATAAGTAGATCATTTAAGGTAGCTCTAGTCGAAAATTAATGAAAAGTTTTACGTCGGTTTGACCATATACATATGTATATCGTATACCAGTGTAATAGACGATACTTATTCGGTGAAAAGGACCTGAATAGTCAATATACCCTAACGGTCCAGAGGAAGAGAAAGAGCCTCCATCTGGTGGACTAAAGTGCTAAAAAGAGATCAAGGCTGATAACTTTATAAAATGCACGCAGTCCATGATATAGAAGAGTTGTGTTGGATATAGATGTTTCAAGATTTATATTCGTATATTAAAATTATATCTCCTGCTCTATATGTTGGATTAAATAACGCTAAATTACTTTATATATAACTAGTGACTTACACTCGCTTCGCTCGTGTGCGTCCTTAGGTACGAGAACGTTTTAAATAGATATGAATTGTTATTGCGAGTGTACCTTAGAAGAAAGATTTATGCTATTGCAGATATTTTTATGTAGGCCTTATTAAGACCTACAATTTTCTAGTACATTGTTTTGATATATCTGTTAAGGTCTTGCCAGCGTTAGATATGTAAATTACTAAGAACGACTTAATAGAACCAGTTATTGTGTTTTCCTGTGGGAATGAAATATTTTCCTGTAGTAAAAGGTATCATAAATCTTGACCCGAGTAATAAGTTATCACTACACAAAATTTAGTAAAGTAGGTTCAGTACTTTTTGCGTGAAACCCGAACAGCAATTTCGCTAAGTTACTGTATTGTAGTATGTGTGTATGAATAACGCTAATAAGCTATTCAATTTCTGAATAGTAGAATATAAAGTTAAAATTATCTTAAATATGACCTGGCTATTTATTTATTAAGAAACTAATTAAACTTTTTAGCCTGCACGATTGCGTTAACAAACAGAGTGTTTACGATTTTGTACAGTGTTTACGATTTTATTACATGAACAGATAAGGTATATTAAGACAGATAACTTATTTATTTCATCTGTCCCACAACTCTTAAGATTTGTGGCAAACTTTGCAGATTAGTTACTAGTTTATGTTTAATAGTAAACGTTGGTTGAAGCATAGACGAATGTGGAATCACAAACTTTATAAATCGATATTTGGTTCAGTAGGTCAGCATTTGGTGTCGAATTATGTATGTAAAAGTAAATTTTATATAATTAATATATCTGAAATCAATTACCCGATACGTAAATTGTAAATCAATTACCTATTGGATTTTAATTATATTTAAACTTACTAGCATCGCCCGCGGCTCCGCCCGCGTTCAGTTGATCAAAAACCAAATTCTTAGGTTTTACACGTTAGTATACTCTTACATATACCACTTTCATTGCGCACCGCATGATTGGTGAATAATGACAGTGATTGACAATACCACAAAGGTTCCTCCGTTAATCTCATATTTGATTTAGTGATATTGCACTTTTTGTTTTAACAATAACATTTATGTATGTCTATACTTCTGTTTTGTATGTTTGTTTAATTTTTAGCGATAAACTCTCAAACTACGGAATTAATTTTAATCATTTTTTACTAATAGACAGCTATTGATTAATTTAATATTTAGCTGATTATTTAAATTACATAATGATAACTTTTCTTAATGTTAATTTGTCGCGAAACAGGGATGGGTTAGCGCTAGTTAGTAATATTTCTAGTAAAGTATAATAGGTAAATAATTCTAAGCAAATACTTTTTATTATTTCATATGGCTCGGCTAATATGATTAACGTCGTAAGTATTTTATTGTGTCTTTTAAGCCTTTACCTTCCACGAAATGGTGTCAAGAAAAACTGAAAAAGTTGAGGTATAATAGTTCCTATAATACTTTTTTATAGTTTTTGAGATATGGAATATTTTTAGTTACCAGCTTTATCAGTTTAACAGCCATAAACTTGTTTTCCATAAATGAGTCGATATTGTTGAAACGTAAACATTATTCGTATTTATTTTAGTGTTAACCTAATAAAACACGTAAGTAAGAAAAACAGCATAGTTTTTTGCTATACGAAACCTATAATGACCGAGTTGGATTTGCAGTTGCCCAATTTTTCATTCAAAAGATTAAAAAATATTAACATTATTTACTAAACAATAAAAATTTACAAATTTATTTTCATTTGAAAATTGTTTCGGCCAACAAAAAATTACTAATATGTTACTAATTTATAAAGCCAAAAAGCTCCTGTTTTATTGAAAATTTAAACACGGGCGGGGCCGCGGGTGATTTAGTAGTAATTCTAATAAAGTCATAGAAAGGTCATATCTGTACATTTTTTTTTGGATTAAAACTACGTATTTTAAAAACACATGGCGACATCTATTGTGAAATAACTAAATAACACATAAATACTTAATGTTCTTTAAAATAACTATTTTAATGAATAAAATAGCGCTATTGATATTTCTTTTAAGATAATTTTTTTTAATAGTTTTAACATAATATAAGTAAGTTACCTTGCTGAAATGTTAACAGTATTATCGAGCTTTTATTTTTACCAGTTTTTGTATTTTTTCTCAGAAGTGATATATTTTCATGCGGTAAAAAGAATCCTATGTGTTGACCCGGATAACCTGCTATCACCATACCAAATTTCATCAAAATCCCTCCAGTGATTTTTCTGTGATACGGTCACATACAGACAGACAGAAAAAAATCTAAAAACTATAGATTCGGGCTCTATATCGCTAATAATGAGTATTCTAATAAGATTTTTCGAAAAATATTGAATTTACAGATTCGGTTTAGTTACAATTTTATTATGTATAGTTACTATTATAATTTATTAAGCCAAAAAGTTTGCTTTACTGATAATTTAAACACGGGCAAAGCCGCGGGTAATTTAGTAGTAATTCTAATAAAACCGTAGAAAGGTTATATCTGTACATTCATTTCTTTTTGGAATTAAAACTACGTATTTTAAAAACACATAGCGACATCTATTGTCGAATATCTAAATAACACATAAATACATATTAATTGAAATAACTATTTTAATGGATAAAATAGCGCTATTGATAATTTGATTTTCAAGATTAGCTATTTTTATAGTTTTTACCATATTTAGTAAGTTACCTTGCTAAACTGTTTACAAATAGTATCATCGTGGTTATGTTTTAACCAGTTTTTGTATTTTTTTCAGAAATGAGATATTTTCCCGCGGTAAAAAGTATCCTATATGTTGACCCGGATACCCAGCTATCATCATACCAAATTTCATCAAAATCCCTCCAGTGGTTTTTCCGTGATGCGGTAACAGACAGACAGACAGACAGACAGACAGACAGACAGACAGACAAAAATTCTAAAAACTATAGATTCGGCCTCTGTATCGATAATAATGTCTATTTCAGTAAGATTTTCCAAAAAATATTTAATGTACAGATTTGGCTTAGTTACAATTTTATAATATGTATAGATTGTTGACTAACTCATCGCGCTCTATTGTGTAATTCGCATTCATCGTGTCGTACAGTAAACTTAAGCAATTAGGGTGTTTATGTGTTATCCATATAATCGGATATGGATAATAGACATGGGATTAATTAATTATAATCCTTGCTTATATTTTAAATATAAAATGTGTTTGTTCTTCTTCACACAGCGAATTCTTTTTATAGCAGTTTTCGTGAGTTTTCCTTTTGCATAGAGGACAACTTCGATGACCTTTTATCCCTATAATTCAATTAGTTTTCATCTTAATATGATCAAATAAATGCGTGTTTTTTTATTTATGAGCAAGTTTAAGTTATAACTAGACTTATCTATTACAATAAACATCGTTATATTATTATTAATTAATTAATTGAATATATACTTACTTATAGTTTCATGTGACTATTTGCGTAATATTGTGTACTAGCGACTCACCCTCGCTTCGCTCGGGTTCGTCCCTAGTTACGTTTTACTGCTGGACTGAGCTAAACGTTGATAAGTCAGTCTGTGAGTCGCGAATAAATAAAATAGTATGAATGAATAAAAATAGTAACTGCGAATGTACCTTAGGCGATAGACATATAATATTGCAAACTTCCCGTATAATTTTTTAAGACCTACAATTTTCTATTACATTGTTTTGATGTATCTCTTAAGGTTCAGCCAGCGTTAGCCATAGAAATTTCTAAGGACGACTCGATAGAACCAGTCATTGCGTTTTCCCGCGGGAACGAAAAATGTGCCTGTAGTAAAAGGTATCCTAAATGTTGACTCGAGTGATAAGCTATCACTATACAAAATTTTGTTAAAATCGGTTCAGTACTTTTTGCGTGAAACGCGCACATCGATTTGACTAAGTTAGTTTTATTATACTTAAAGATAAGAATAGGTATTGCGAGTGTACCTTAAGAGATAGACATATACTGTTGTAAATTTTTCTATTGACCTTTTCAAGACCTACAATTTTTTAGTACATTGTTTTGACGTATGTCTTAAGGTTTAGCCAGCGGAAGGTTTCTAAGGAGGACTCGATAAAATCAGTTATTGCGATTTCCCGTGGGAAAGAAAGATTTTTCTGAAATAAAGGGTATCCTTAATGTTGACCCGGATAATAAGTTATCACTTCACCAAATTTCGTTGTAATCGGTTCATTACTTTTTGCGTGAAACGCGTACAGACAAAGAGAAAAACAGACAAACATACAAGAAATTTAATAACTATATTGTATACATAATACGTTACAGTCATTGTTTTTAAAAAATATTTCATGTATAGATTTCGCTAAGTTACTGCTTTATTATAGTACAGATTATCAAACCAAAATAGCATCACTACAGACCTTATATTTCTCATATATATTTATTTTAAATACATTATAATGTAGTCTTCATACATTACATATGTACATAATAATGTAATGTAATATACATGTGTAGTTATTCTACTATGGGACCAATGACCGCACTCTCTTGGTGACCTATAAGTACGGCTGTAATTTCTGTAGTGACGAGTGCCATAATTAGGGAACATAATAAAAAGGACAGGACATTCCTATGAGGCCACGACCTTGATGCGTGTGTGTGCCTGGAATAGCGATCGAGAGTACCTAACGTTTTTTTAATAGGTAAAAGTAGTAAGACCAAATATGGTCTCTGACAGATTTGTGACAGCTAGATTTTTTTAATGGCCTAGAGACTAAAACAGCCTACTAAAGCAATAGGAGTGAGTGAATAAGTACAATTGGCGTAAATATAAAAAAAAAAACGTACTCAAATGGTTTGGACTTGTATGTACATAGATGTATTATTATTTTAAATGATTAAAAAGGTACATTGTGGTAGAGTTAGTGAAAAATAAAGACCTTGGAGGATTTTGGAAATGAGGTCAAAACTATAAGGTTTATTAAATAAAACTATCTTTTCGGATTTTTTCGCGGATTTATTTTGATTTTCGGTTCCCGACGTTAAATAAATCCGCGGAAAAATCCGAAAAGATAGTTTTATTTAAAACGTCAAATATTCGCGTAAATCTAAGAAAGTACTATAAGATGTATGTAGACGTGTATGAAGAGAACGATGATAATGGAAGGAAGAAAAAGTAAGGAATGTAGAGATCGTAGCTCTTGGCATTCGTCACAAGGGATACCTATACATATAGCATATAATCTGTATATTTGTGAGTTTGTTGCCTTAATAGGCTTGTCGATTTTTAATTTAAGATTGTAATTATAAGAAGTAACAAAGACAAAATAGAACGAAAACTTGATTTTCACTGTATATATACTTATTATGTAAATCTAAATGTAATAGCGGATAAAATACAATTAAAGAGATACATAATAATATCAGATTCTTACTATATTGTTATCACAACCATTAAAAAGTACGCAAAGAGTTCGTTGTTCGACGGCTGATACTCGTAGAGTCATGTGCTAAGGGCCTCTTACCTAGTTTTTAAATGAGTGTAGTTTGCTTTAGAAAATGTATGCATAATTTATATACAAATAGGATAAATTTTCATAAATTTAACTTAGTACTAATATCTAATTAAGTAAATAAATATGTTTAGGCTGATTCAATATTTTGATATTTGCAATTAATTCCATATACATACATACATATGCACATATGCATATATGCATTTCATTAAAAAAGTAATAGACATTGTCCAACAAATAGTAAAGTTAAATAAAAATGATTGCGTAAAAAATGTAATTAGGAGCAGTACGAGTATAAGAGTATTACAGTTTCGGAATTGTAAAATATTTTATAATTGTGACGATATTAAACAAAAAGTTAATAAATACTTTTTAGGCGTCATCGGCTCGCAAAACGGTTTTACGAGCACTAATTATAATTAAAGATTTTAATTAGAGCTCTTATAGTTAGCTTTTTAATGTATTTCATTTTCTTTTTATTTGGTAATATTGCTTATTAAATGAGCTAGAGAATTCAATTATAAAGTTTTACAAACTTTAATATATTATGCCTCTACTCTCTAAAGTCGTAACCATTGTGTCTCTCCTCCCCACCATAACCTTTTTAGCATGGGTTAGAAAATTCTGAAAAATATTAGATAACAGGGCTTCCAAAAATTTTAAACAAAAATAATTTTGAAGAAAATATGCAGAGTAATTTTTGAGATATAGAGTATTTTTCGTTTTACGTGTTCTGCCACTTTATCTTTAAAACTCATAGTAATACCTACTATGATATACAAACTTTGAAATAAAACTATCTTTTCGAGTTAGGATCGCGGATTTATTTAGATTTTTGGTTCCCGACGTTTCGAATGCTTTACAGCAATCATGGTCACGGGAGAGACTAAGGTTTTAGACGTCTCAAAGGCGTTATATACTTGTTACAGACAGTACCTACCCACAATTTTACAAAAATGATTTTAAAAATTCAAAAATGGCACAATATAAACTTATTTATACTGCCAATAAAGTAAATATCGTAGAGGGATAAATATATTTTTTTTCACTTTCGACATAATAAAATAATTTAAAAATAAACATTTTGTTATTTCGTGCTACGGATCCCCCGGTATGCGATTCAAAATCGCACTCCTTCGATTTTATTTAGAACCGCGTAGAAATTAAAATTTTCAAATGAATTTAAATGATAAGTATATAATAATTAATTATTTGTACTTAGAATACACGTTGTTAATTATTGTGTAAAATTATAAAAGAAGTATTATTATTAAGCGCCACCTAGAGCTGAGGTACAGCTTTACGCAATAGTCCGTTTCCCTGCAACCATGACGCGAAAAGGAAAAACGATAATAGATGGCAGCACTTTGTCGTTCTGAAAATGTTACATCAAAGGTGCCGATAGATAGCATGATTGAGACTATAATTTATGCATTGGAATGCGATAGACTTTTTATTAAAATAGATATACATATGTATATAGGCTTTGACCTTTATGTAATTACTTTTAACTACATTTAACAAAAATCTGATAAAATTTATTTCTAATACCATGTAAGGTTACAGATAGAGAACACAGAAAATATATAAAATTAAAAGTTCATTAGATACACATTTATCTAATGAACTTTTAATTGTCTTACGCTCCTACTTCCTAGGCATCTAGGCTATGTTCAGATTAAGTGTTGTTTATTAAAATAGGAAAAACAGCAATTTATCAAGTAGATATACGAGTTCATAGTTTAGAGTTGGTCGTTCATTATTTACGTTTGTCAAAAAGGACTTTCTATTAATGCACAATACGAACCTGTATTTCTTGGACATTCATTAATCATTCTCAAAGAGTTAATAGTTCGACAGAGAGAAGGAAAAATTCTACGTTTCGTTTATGTACTCCGCGGAGACGGGCGGGTCGTTACCTTGATGAGGGTCTTTAATAATCTCCATTTTAGGGTAGAAATATTTTTGTTTTTGCTGACACTTTATTTTTATTTCACCTGTGTTTATTTTATCATAATTTTTTCAGTGGCTATATTATTTTGGGCATAAACAATTTTCCGTCAATCATATTTAGGTATGTATGTATATATGCTTTAATTGTTCTTGTAAAAGTTAAAGAGATTTTTTTTTATTATATTTTTTTTAATATATTCTATTAAAATATACTTATATATGAAATTATATATACCTAGTTCTAAACGTATGTTATATACTATTAGTATATTATTAATTCTTAATGAGTTATATATATATATATATATATATATATATATATATATATATATTATAACTATTGACAATAAAAACCACTCCCCAGTGGACTTAACTAATCGCTTAATTATTCACAGCATCATGAAAATTTACACAGTCTTAGCGTTACTATTCACTTCTTAAACTCTTTATCTGAGAAATTCACACCAGACATTGTAGCTTGTGTATCACCATAAAATATTGTGAAATTTTGGCAGTTATTTCTATACTAATGGGTGACCTTTTAAAATGATATTTTAATAATTTAAATTTAGGGAGTGAAAAAAGTTTATTAAGAAAATAATTTTTCACTGCCTAAATTGACCGTCAACTTCAAATTATTGCTTAAGGAATATATAACAAATTTATTGCCTCCTATTTTCAAGGAGGGTCAAATTAAAATAATAGTCAAATGTCACTCATCTCATTCGTATTTATGTACTGAATGAAGGTTTTGGACCAATACACAACGTATTTTTTTGTTGTTTATTTACCAATATAAAACATTCCGTCAATTTCAATTTGGGGTTTTAGTTATGATTAGGTACTTCACAATTGATATTTTATCGATATATCTACTAAAAATCTACTTATATCTATATGTATAATAAAATTGTAACTAAGCCCAATCTGTACATTAAATGTTTTTTTTTGGAAAATCTTATTGAAAGAAACATTACTATCGATACAGAGGTCGAATCTATAGTTTTTAGAATTTTTGTCTGTCTTGTCTGTTTGTCTGCCTGTTACCGAATCACGAGAAAACCACTGGACAGATTTTGGTGAAATTTGGTATGATAACAGCTGGTTATCCGGGTTAACATATACGATACTATTTACTACTTTTCAAAAAATATTTAATGTACAGATTCGGCTTAGTTACAATTTTATTATACGTATAAATAGATTATATATAATAAGGAAGTGGTAACCCAGTGGTAACGCGTTCCCTTGAGAAACCAAGCGAAGCGGGTTCAAAATTCAAATCCCGGGTCTTGCACCTCTGATATTTTCATGTCCGAATTATTGCCAACGTAATTACTCCTTGTCTTACGGTGAAGGAAAATATCGTGCTGCATGTCTGAGAGAACCGAGCTAGTTTTCGAAAGATATTTGAAGTCCCCCAACCCGCACTTGGCCAGCGTAGTGGTCTATGGCCTGATCCCTCTCGAATTAATTATTGGCACGGCCCTCCCGCCCGTGCTCAGCAGTGGGACGTCAAACAGGGGCTGATAACATATGGATAATAAAGATGTACTAACTTTTATTTATCAACATATCCTTTTAAGACATTTCCTTTTAAACAAAATGCTATACTCATAATAAAAACCTATTATAAAAAGTAACGTGATACATAGTTCTCAAGAGTACTTATTATACTGGCTATTCTTTCGTAATATAACCTTTGAGCGTACTCTACCCACTTTGTCTTTTAACTTGGCACATTAAATATTGGTGGCCAAAATTTGCAATTCTTATTGTGTTAATTTTGTGCGAGCCTTTTATGTGTTTATTTAAGTTTATAATTAACATCGAAAACAATTCGTATCTTTTTGCCTTTTTCTTACATTGTTTTTTGATTAAAAATGATATAAAATAAACATTGAAACTATAAATAACTATAAACAAATCTAAATAAACATTTTAGATAAGATAAAATCTTCAGCGATTCTCTTTATCTAGTCAAATTGGCAATAAAACTAATCAATAAACCTTGGTATATGTAGATGACACATGCTATAATAAAACAATTGGTTTGTTATGATATACAATTGTCGTAAAAATTCCATACGAGTTCTTATAATTTATATTACAATCTATATAAATAAAAATCAATTGCTAAATGTATGTAAGCGAATTACTTCAGAACGGCTGCACCTATTCGGCTAACTCTTTTTTCGTTGTTTGTAACTGTCAGGACAAGGTTTCTATGAAAGACTAGCGACTCACCCTCGCTTCGCTTCGGATTCGTCCCTAGGCAAAAACAAATCTATCCCACGGGAACCGTACATTTTTCCGGGATGATATATAGCCTATAGCCTTCCTCAGTTAACGGACTATCTAATGCAAAAAGAATTTTTCAAATCGGATTAGTAGTTTCTGAGATTAGCGCGTTCAACCAAACAAACAAACAAACAAACAATCAAACAAACTCTTCAGCTTTATAATATTAGTATAGATATGTTTGAAAAATTGTACGGAAAAATAAAAAAAATGGGTAAAAAAATCTCCATATAAAAAGCGATTTGACAGATTGACGTTCAGTTGGTCAGTTTCTTACATTGTTTTATCTGTTACTCGTACATCCGAATAAAAATAATTTGTTGTTTTGGTTGTTTTGCGAAAAAAGTAGTAAAAAAGTTTTAGAACTTGATATTATTAAAAATACGTGCTATTTTAAAAAATACCAGCGGCTCCAACTATTAACTACAGTTTGCCATTTAACATACTAGTAAATGATAATCTGTTATATCATCAATCTATATTTAAAAAAGAAATGGTTAGTTTTGTCAAAATGTAACATTATTGATAATAAATATTGTTTTAAGTGAAATTTTTGAAAAATCAAAACTAAAAAAATCTTTATTGTTATAATAATATCAATTGTACACGAAAAAGGATGTTTACTATTGTTTAAAAGTAATTAACCGACTTCCAAAAAGGAGGAGGTTCTCAATTCGTCGGAATCTTTTTTCTTCCTTTTTTTTTTCATGTATGTTCACGGATTACTCGAAGACGGCTGAACCGATTTGGAAAATTCTTTTTTTGTTTCAAAGGGTATTCTTCCCCAGTGGTCCCATATAAATTTTATCGAAATCGGTCAAGTGGTTTTTAAATAAATGGCTAAATCAAATATGTTTTTATTAATAAAAAATCTTTCTTCTTATAAATTACAAATTACCTGCTTATTACGTCTACACTAAAAATGGAAAAATAAAAACTTTTAAAAAAAAATAAAAACCGACTTCCAGGCACTGAAAAGTAAAAAATAACTAAACAGCGGTTTTTATTTTTTTTTTTTAAAGTTTTTTTATCTTCAGTAATGACTTATTTAAGTATGAAAAATATGATAATTTTGTAACTTTAGATCTCCATAGGTACTTCTTCTCCTTCATTTCCTAAAAAATATTCTTTATATGTTTATATAGACTATTATATTTTTTATATGTATGTATAGACTCCCTATCGTCTCTTCTAACCAAAAATACCCACTCCTCCAGAGGCCGCGTCCCATGTACTAAACATGTGCTATACCATGCAATTGAACGCTGGCGAAGCCGCGGGGTAGGTACTGCTAGTTATATACACCTGCATAATAATATAAATAACTGTATATAAATATAGTTTAAAGAAGCTGTATTAACAGTATCAATATATATATATATATATATATATATATATATATATATATATATATATATTGATACGTTCGAATTTCGGAAGTTAGCTCTCGATATAATTATTTTTATTACTTACGTAAGTATTCCGTTTTACGCAGCAAAAAATATTACCACTGACGAATATTAAATCCTGACGTTAGGTTTCGCCACTCAAAACTTAGTCTCGGTAATGGCGAAAGGTGGCGAAACGTGAAAAACGTGTTCTCTTTGTTTTTATAAGAAAAATGCGTAATAGCTAAATTGAAAGTTATTGACGTTAATAATTCTTTCTTTTATTGATGCTTGTTAGGTTAGCTAAAAATACGAGAGAGAGACTTTTTAAAGTAAAATTTACAATAATATTACAGATGCTTACATTTACTTATATTGTTTTCATTTATGTATATTTGTAAAAGTCCATAATATACAATATACATATGTACATACGTAATAATAAAACGTACATATTAAGAATTTTTACGTTTAATTTCAGCGAATTTACGTTCAGCCATTCTTTTGAATATTCCTGTAATAATTTATCGATGTGCCTAACTGAGACCTATTGAAAGAAATTTAAAAGCCTGTCGTGTGCAAGTGTCAAGAATAATTGATGATTCGGGGACTTCGTATTCCATTAATTTGTAACGTTATTGCTCTGGCAACTGCTCTTTTCATGTTATATTATTTATGTTATAGCTATCATGGTTGTCTTGGTTAGTCTGTACCTATTATCTTTCCCAAGGTAATATATAAATAAATTATATATTTGTTAATTAATAAACAAAAATATTGATTTTGAGATACAAAATTAACAAAAGTCATATACGTCGATCGATGAAGGCGATGTCACAAAAGCTAAATGGGCAAGTAGACAAAGTCGCTTAGTAGTAAGCTAATGTTTCAAATATCGACATTGCACGCTCCTATTTTAAGCACGTGAAAAGTGGGGTGGGGAAGGTCTTGGGGCGACAGGGTGTAGGGAGTTGTCGGCATTCAACAGGCGGCGGTCGATACGGGCGGCGCCGCGGCGCAACGGCACGCTCACCTACCTACATACTATGCTTGCCATGCCAGTACTAGCCTACGTGTCATCATCTGATACCCATAAACGTATGAAACTATATAGAAATACAATATTATTATTTTTAATTACCTCTCATGTTTAAGTAAACTATGTATAACTAAACGTAATTAATCTTAAAAAGAAAGCACTATACAAAATATTAAAAGGCTAAATCAACAGAAAGCTTATTGAACGTGACATGGAATTAATAATGTTAATAGGTATCTCTATTTTTTAAATAAGTTTATGTTTTAATTCGTGAAAAATTTCTAAAGTGTACCTATTAAAAATTGTTTTATATCGTTAAAAAAGTTGTCTGTTCATACGCGCTATATCTCCACTTTCTATACTTTTGGGTTATTGTAGAATTAAATACGAAAACGAGTTTCTAACTGACTTGGTCGAAAGTGACAAAGCTATATTTTATTACTAGAAATAGTTAAATAAACGTTAGTTATTTTTTTTTTTACTGGTCGAAGGTATTCATAGAGTTGTGCAGACATCGTGGGGGTCACCAGTGTACAGTACAACATAATATATTTACAGCAAACGAAATTATATTACACGTGGGTACATTCACACGTACCAAACTGTTCTCTTGCAAAGAATAAGCCAAGAACGTTTATTATAAAAAGTACAATATTTTATTTTTATAAAAGAATTTATACATACTTTTAGAGTAGGTACAAATAATAAACAAAAATAAGTTATATTTCATATGAGGACAGCGTAAAAGTTCAATAAATTACGCAATATTATTAAATAATGTAACATGTAAATGTACTCGTAGCATGCTAAAATGAATGAAAAATATACTTTTTATAAAATTAATGTAGCCTATTTTAACGTCCTACTGCTGGAGGTGGAGCCCCCATTGCGAGGATATCGTAAATGTGAGTTGGCGGATTCCGAATTTAATCCGTAAATTTCCGTCTTTCAAAAATTGGTCCTTCAACGTGGAAGTGGAAATAAATTTGAAAATGAAAATCTTAGTGAGCTGCGTGACCCGGATTTAAACCCGTTTCACCTGGTTTTCCAAGCGAGCGCGTTATCATTAGGCTATTACAGTTATGACTTTATAATATAAGATTCAATGTTTTGAAATTATGCCTTTGTCTGGTAATGTATCTTTAATGAATACTGAACTATTAGTTAGCCTTTTAAATTATTTCAGGATGTAGAATTTTGTAAGTTTTTTCAATACTTTGGAAAGTTAAAGTTTATCGATAAAACTCTTTGCGGGATACCTGAGTTTATACAGAATGGATTTTTGAGACAGGACAGTAAGGGCAGGTACCTTAACTGTTATATTTACAGAAAAACGTTCTTAGGAGACCATCCATAATTTTTCGAGATATTTTGAACTGCATTCACAGATTTTGGAAAAAAAATTACAGTTAGCGAAAAAATGCTACAATACAAAAAAAAAGTTTTCGATGTCAATCGATCCTATTTTATGTAGGGATCAAAAGGCTCTATGGGATCATTTAAGGTATGAGTACTAGAAATGACAGGAAGAGCCAAAAACTTTTCCCATACAATTTGTACGGAAAAACGATTAATCAACTCGAAATATTCTTTGTTACCAAACGGTCCTATTTCTTAATGTGATCAAAAGACTCTTTGAGGCCAAATGGAGTTTGAGTACAGAAACTGCGGTAAATCACAACACCGGACTTACACGCAGGCATTTTATGCAGCGGGCGTAAAATAATTTTTACAGTTTTTGTTTAGCCGGTCCCGTGGCATACTGTACCTATACCCTGTACAAGTTAGCTTGATCTTTTTGACAGATGTAAATTTTTCTGATCAACATAACTTTGCAATGACGAACATATTATTTTCTTAATTTAATGATTTTAAAAATTGTAAAAATATTAAAAAAAAAATATAACACAAAAGTTCCTAAAGATTCAAGCGTTATACGAAAATTTTAAGACTTTTTATTGCTTTAAAGTAAAATTTAAATAGGAACACTGAAAATAATAGACGCTTGTACAATGTTACATCGGTCGGTACATACGGATGGGACACGAATAAAAGGCAGTAGGGCGATTCCGCTATAGAGGATTCTCGACTTTAATTTTTAAATTACATTATTTGTTACTTTTTTTGATATCACTGATATCAACAAAGAAGAAAGATGAAATTTAATATTAAAAAAAAAATTATTCCATTTTACTTTAAATATTCAAATTTACGCACTTGCAAAAATTACCATTCGAAGAATTAGTTTAAACTGCAAAATCACACCTGGCTATACACACGGGAAACAGCTCTTGCCGACCGTTTGAGCTTATGTTTTACTAGCTAAATGTGAAATGATAATATTATTTCTTTATATACGCCAAAAAAATGTGAGTACTTGTTATACTTTTAGCACCATTAACATAAGAAGACAGTACTGTTAGTTTGTTGCACCCGCGATACAAAAGATATAAAAGTTTGTGTTTTTCACAGAAATAAAGTGTTACAGTTTTGAATCTTTGTAAAAGTAAGAAGAAATCAAAAATAAACTTAAATTAATCGTTTTTAAGAGTGCAATGTTACTTGAATTGAAATAAACATTAAGTTAAATTGGTTGCACCCGTGATAGTTATTGGAATCGCGGATGCAACTCTTCCACAACTAACCTTATTGTGTGACTTATTACATATATTATAGTTTTGATATACCTAGAATAATAATATATGCTGTTTATAATTGATGATATATATTTAATGTGTGTTAATATTATAAATTCTACTTTTTATAGAAATGTTACAGAAAATTACCAGCAGAAGCGCGCCCTAAAACTGGTACTATTCGTGCTATTGTCTTATCGAAAGATATTTGCACTGGTTTGTATGTGCTCGTACGACTACTCTGCAAATCCGACAAAAATACTAAATATCGTTATGTGGGCATGTATCAGAGCGATATGGATGAAGATAGAGAAATTAGAGTACAATTTTAGACGACGATTGATGACAAATGTTTCACTAAAATTGTGAATACATAGAAGACGTGCAATTTAAAGACATTACCGCGAAGTTGGAAGTGCTCGAGAAAAATATTGATGGAAATAATATGTTCATAGAATTTTCAAAGAATATTGACGTATTTAAAAAGAAATAATTAACGTTAGTGACAAAGAAGTGTACTGATTAGTAATAAACATTGTTTGATCTCTTATTTTGTTCCTATAAATGTTTTTATTGATATTTATATTCATTTAAGTTAGACGAGTTGTACCCGCGATAGTTTGATGTTGCACCCGCGATTGCTTTAAAAGTGAATAATTCATTGTTCATATTTGTTTTCCTTAAACTTCTTTATTTTTATACTTGATTAATTTAACACCTTACGAAATATCAAGGCATAACATAAGAAATGTTACACAATTAAGAAACTTTTGTGTTGTTTTCTAATGACCTAGAAGGGTTGGGCCGATTTTGTTGCACCCGCGATAGCACTTTGAACCTTCCTCCTGGCTATTTAAATATTACATTAAAATTCTTGTAAACGAATATAAAGTGAACAAGTTAAAATGTAGTTCTTCCAAGATTATTTTTATTAAGAATATTGTTTATTTTATTATTAAGAAACATTACATGCGTCTAAATGTTGCACCCGCGATAATGGAATGACCCAGTAACTGTTACAAATATCGATTACAAGAAATCATTATTAAAGATCAATAATAAGTTATTGTTACGAACGGGGGTCCTTTTGGTTGGGGTCTCTTTGGCTAGTGGTTGGGGTCTCTTTAGCTGGTATAACTCTTTTTAGAAAAATAAGGACCCACTTTTCGACCCGTGTTTCTTTGGGAAAGTTGTTTACTTTCATGGTCTGAACCACCTATTTAAATTTGGCGGGAGGTCCAAAAATAACCCTGTAATATTAAATAGGTACTTATTATGAATAATGACCCACCGTCGCTTATCTACTCAATCTTTTATATGTCTAGTGCAATAAAGAATTTCACACATAATACACCCACACCATCTCGTCACAGTTACAAAATATAATATTTTAAAATGTTATTTTTTGTACTACTCGATATTTTCTGTTTCCCATCACTAGCCCGTCTGTCAAAAAGATCAAGCTAACTTGTACAGGGTATAGAAGCAAAAGTACCTACTTAAGTAGAAAATCATAGTTGCATCCATAATCAACTACAACATAAAACCTAAAAAAAATAATTAAATCAATTAAACATGTATTTTTAAACTCAAACATAAATAGGTAACATTTAGATGATCTACAAAATAAATTGCTTAAAATTACTGCCGTTCTCACGAATATATGTATAACTCGCTTCACTCGTTTTTGTACTAAGCAAGTAGCAGCCGATAATTTTATTGTATGAATATCGTGTTTAAAAATACACGTTTAGTTGATTTAAATTTATTTTATTTTTATTTGTCGATGCAACTATGATTTTCTAAATAAAACTATTTTTTCGGATTATTTCGCGGATTTATTTTGATTTTTGGTTCCCGACGTTTCGATTGCTTTACAGCAATCATGGTCACGGGAGAGACTAAGGTGTTAATCATCTCAAAGGCGTTATATACTTGTTACAGACAGTGCCTACCCACTATTTTACAAAAATGATTTCAAAAAATTCAAAAATGGCACCAAAGTACCTATAAATAGCAATATTAAAATATAGCAATATTATTTACTTAATTTTAGCTATTATTATTATAAATATTACAATTTTTAAAAAACTTTATTAATTAATAATATTATTTAGTGCTGCTATTATTATATTATCTATAACCATGGTCTTGTGACATACCGTAGTTTCTGTACTCAAACTTCAATTGCCCTTAAAGAGTTTTTTAATCACAGTAAGAAATCGACCGTTTGACAACAAAGAATATTTAGAGTTGATTAATCGTTTTTTCGTACAAAATGTATGGGAAAAGTTTTTGGCGATTTCTGTAATTTCAAGTACTCATACCTTAAATGGTTCCACAGAGTCTTTTGATCCCTACACGATATAGGATCGATTGATTTTTTTGGTACTTTATCTGTGAATGCAGTTCAGAATATCTCAAAAAGTTATGGATGGTCTCCTAGGATCGTTTTCCTGTAACTATAGTAGTTAAGATACCTGCCCTTACGGTCCCATCTCGAAAATCAACCCTGTAGAAAATATAAAAAAATTACTTTCATCATTTTTTCCCCTAACGCGCCAAAAGAAGTATAACTTCAAAAAATGTTCAATAAAAACAATTAAAAACTTTTCAACTTCAGTATTGAAAGATAATTGATCGTGAAGGTTATATTCGTGAGCTTAATTTTCAGGCAGTTTATGTTGACGGTTACACTTACTTTGTTCATGTAAATTCGATCGGTACTAATTTATATCGTTATTTATTTACAAAACCACAGCCTATAATTTCTATTTAGAATCGAAAACTGTAGGTAAGTAATGTTAATGATACCTCAAGTGGTTATACTTGCAGATTTTGCTTGATACTTTCTGTGTTAAGAACTTCATCAAATATGGCGGCAAATATTTTGACGGGTGTCGGTAAGTACCAAGTCAAGTTTAAGCATTTAGAAAATTATTCTTTGACAGCTCGAATATAAGGAGACTCGAACGTTCGCTGTACCTTTTCATAAAATTTTATCATTTAGGCTTTACGACTTGAAATATAACTTCACCAGTAATTAAAGGATGGATGTAAAGATTTAACATAAATAGTATTAAGGATTAAATTTTAAATCATTTGCCTGGTTTTACTATTTACTATAATTATTTTTGCGAATATTAACGACATTCTAAACGCTGTTGATAATGAATATTATTTATAGTGATGAAACGATTACGATTAATTATCGTTATTTCACGGTTAATCGTAATCGTCGATTATCTGTGCGTTTATCTAGCGGTTATTTATGACTTATTAGCAGAACTCGCGGCTTCGCCCGCGATCAAACTACAAAAAAATTTTTTTTTTCGCAATACATACTTTATTATTTGGAACGTAGGTATATTCTGTAAATAAATTTTCATTTTAAGTATTTAGCAAGCTCCACTGTCTCTATTATTTGCACATTTTTCTTCATCTTTGTAAAGTAAGAGTAAGAAAGTAAAAGTAATATAAAATCAAAGTTAACATTGCTCCAAGCAATTTGCTATTTATCTTAAATAAATAGTTAAAGATATGTTTAGTGTTTCTACATAAAATATATGAAATTGTATAAACATTAGTTACTATTATAAACAATTAATTACTCTATGTAAATTTACAAAATTATATTAGCTCCATATCGTTAACCATTTAAGTTATTTAATGTGTTTGTTCTTGAATTGGATACCATTTGCAATAATAATTATGTATCTATTTTGCTGTAAATATAAAAGCAAAAAGCTTTTTAAAGTAATAAACCAACTTCGAACAAGTACGTAAAAACAATTTCACCCAAGATTGCTCACTTAAGTTATAAACCAGTTTAGAAAACATGAAAATTTATACTTCTTATAAGTTAACGACAACTACTACTTTGAATTGACTTGAAATCATTTCTTTGACATTTACAAAAGCCTGTAATATGAACAAAACAATAAAGAACCTATATAAGTAGAAAATGTTTGGTATTCAACCCTTTTTAACGTCTCACTGCTGGGCCTCCCTTTAATGCGGGGGGATCAAACTATAGTCCAGCACGCTGGCCAAGTTGGCGGTAGCGGGTTGGTGGATTTCACATGTCTTTCGAAAATTTGCAAGGAACTCTCATAGACGTGCAGGTTTCTTCACGATGATTTCATTCACGGTGAGACGAGTGGTAACAATGTTGAAAATGTACATAAAAATATCAGAGGTGCGATACTCGGGATTTGAACCTGGTCCACTCAGTTTCCCAAGCAAGCGTGCTACCACTGGGATACCTCTGTCCACTTACTACACTGTCCCCGTAATGCAATCGATGCCCTTTTTTTATCTGTTCAAGTCTTTAAGCGTGAAAAGGTTGCAGACTGACAGAGTTATTTTTACATTTATTATATTAGTAAATATAGTTTTATTAAATATTCATTCTATTTATACCCATATTATTTGATGTTATTTAATTTAAAATTCAGAAAAAATCATGACTTCAGAAAATTCGCTCTGTCTCTATGAATAATTTATAATTTAAACTATATACCACTAGCGAGTCACCCTCGCTTCGCTCGGGTTTGTCCCTGGGTACGTTTTAACGGTAAGTACAGAATAGACTATATTATATACATAAGTAAAAATAACCTAATATTAAAGTTAAATAAAAGTAATGCATATATTTTCATACAAATAATACGTGATTTAATCGCACTATTAATACACTTTATAAATAAAAAACTATTTCAATGTATACAAAGTTGAGAGTTCGAAATTTATCCTAAAATATGCTTTCATTTTGTGTTGAAACTGCTAGCTTGAGGTATTCCAATGCTTCACATTCACCTAGTTTCACAAAGAAAATTCACTGTAAGATGAAGTGATCATTTTGAATCTGTAGAACTTCATCACTTTTCCATGATTGAGCTATTATTAAATTAATAATATTAAAAGAAACCATCTGGTTGTAAATCCTTTTTCTTTTTCAATAGGGAATGTGCATGATTTTTTTTAATTTTTATACAATAGTTTACATTGTTATATAACTATAAAAAATATTCAGATCCAAAAAGTAAAATTTTGTATAATCTTTTTTTAAATAGAATACCGTTATGGATACTTTAAACGCTTGCGCTTGGCGTGACGTCGCAGTATGATATACACAGAGAAAGGACGACTCAATTTGTAAGCGACCCAATTGCTAATCGCTCTGTTATGATATACTCTAAAGTCATATTAGGCCTGACCAATGGTGTGCGTTTCAACTACTTTGAATTTCCCACGTGTTATTGCACTTTTTAATTAATTATTTTCATAATCAAAAAGAAATTACATTAAAAAATATTAACATAGGCTTAATTCAAAAACAATATAGATTATAAAAAAATATTTCACCTTTATTTAAATCACACGCATACTCCCTATTGTTTTTATAAAATGAAAAGCAGAAAATAAAGTAAATAGTTAAAAAAAAAATCACTGATAGTATAGAAAAAATATATACGTGGCGATATAAAAAAAAATTGATAAAATAATAAAGCCTTTAAACCAAATTTATAATGAATATTTTGATAGAAAAATAATTATTAATTATTATTGGCTTTATCCAATATACTTTAACCCAGGGCTTCAGGATCAGTAGATGTACATGATGACCAGTAGGTCAACTTAACTGTATTCACTAACAAATGATGTAAAAATACAAAATCAATAGTGGATTACGGTATGTCTACATCGACGAAAGAGATTTATTAGTACAATTGGACATAAAATATCTGTCTGACTCTGTTGTTTTTCTAATTATTTTATTAATTAGTAATCTAATAGTTGGAATATTACGGGAGCAAATAAAACAAAGGTTGTCGGTGCAACAAGACATTGAAAAGGAGCAAGCGTTTATTTCACAGACTATTTATAGCAGTAGAAGGATGCGTTCTTACAGATAATAAAAACAATAGTAAACAACATTATGGTTTCATTCAAAATAATTTGTGATTAACTTATTTTAACATCCTCCCTTTAAGCACAAACCCATGACTCTTATACAATTTTGAATCTTCATCTGCGATGTGGATTTTGTAAGAATGTCAGCGACCATGTTCTCAGTACCAATATATATAACTTCTATTTTATTCGTAGCAATTTTCTCTCGAAGAAAATGATACCTGATATCAATATGTTTGCTGCGGGCACAGTAGGATTCTGTACCTGCAAATTTAATGGCACTTTGATTATCACAGTATATAACAGTGGGTGAATTTCCTATGTCATGATGCAACTCAGACTCCAAATGTCTAAGCCACATTGCTTCTTGTGTAGCGGTTGCAAGTGACATATACTCTGCCTCCATGGTTGATAAGGCAACAGTGCTCTGTCGTTTTGAACACCATGAAATTGCTGCACCCTGAAACATAAAGGTGTAGCCAGAGCAAGACTCCGACTATTAACATCTGAAGCCCAATCTGAATCGCAGTAGCCAAATAACCTTTTATCTTCTTTGTTTTTTCTAAATATCAATTTATAATCCTTAGTTCCTTTTATGTAACGTAGTACTCTCTTAAGTGCTAGCCAATGCTGTTGTTCTGGTTTTTTATTGAAGCTGCTTAGTTTATTCACTATAAAACATATGTCTGGCCTAGTTCCTTGGGATAAATATAATAAACTTCCAATGGCCTCTTGATATGGTATATTTGTTAGTATATTCTTCTTATTTTCTGTACTAATTAATTTTACATTAGGTTCACATGGCGTATGAACTGGGTTACAATCACTCATATTAAATCTTTGTAGGATTTTTTCAATATAAACAGTCTGATCAATGCTAATTTCATTTCTTGTTAAATTTTGTTTAATCCTCCAACCAATAAAATGTTGTACATTACCAAGTTCTTTCATATTAAATTTACATTTCAATTGTTGTTTAATTTCTTTTCCAATTTCTTCATTATTATAAAATAATAACAAGTCATCGACATATATGAGTATAAATAGAATAATTCCATCATAAGTTTTGTGGTATATACAAGGATCCACAGATGTACTTTTTAGTCCCAATTCCTTTAATACAGATGTAAGTTTCAGATTCCACTGTCTGCTTGCCTGCTTCAAACCATAAATGGATTTATTTAATTTGCAAACTTCTTCCCCATATTCATAAGATAGTGGTTGAAGCATGTATATTTCTGTATCAATGTCACCTTGTAGGAAAGCGGTAACTGCATCCATTTGGACGATAAATAAATTGTACTTGACAGCCAAGGCTAATAAATACCTGATTGAAGTATGACGGACTACAGGAGCAAATATCTCATTGTACTCAATCCCCTTCTTCTGGATAAATCCTTTAATGACCAGTCTTGCTTTATATCGTACAACTTCACCATCAGCATTAGTTTTCATCTTGTAGACCCATTTACACGGAATGGCTCTTTTGCCTTCTGGTAAAGTAACTAATGTCCATGTATTGTTTTGCAGAAGTGACTCATATTCATTATTCATGGTATTTTTCCACTCTTTGGCATTCAGGCCTGAAAGAGCTTCTTCCATAGTGTCTGGTTCTTTAACCAATAAAGCTATTGCTTGTTTTGACTCATTCAAAGATTCACATAAGTAGGTATTATGTTTATTATTCCTCGGTCTCAACATCATTTTACGAGATGACACATCACTTATCTTTTTATCTGGTATGTAGTCATCATCAGCATTATCAGTATGATAACTACAATCATCATCAGATAATTCCTCTTTCTTCATACTCTCATTTAAAGTCATATTCTCTGAACTCGGAGACTCAGGTGTATCAGTTGAAGACTTATTGTGACTATCATTTGTTTGAGACGAGTCTTCAGATGCATTTCCCTGCAATTCAGATAGTGGCATAATAATATTGTTATTTTTAATTGTATGTTCGAGAAATATTGCATCTCTGCTTTTGTATATTTGTTTCTTATTTTTATCATAAAACCTGTACCCTTTTGTGTACTCACAATACCCAACAAATAACATTTTAACTGCTTTTGAGTCCCATTTAAGCCTCTTTTCTTTAGGCACATGAACCATGGCATCACACCCAAAAATTCTCATATTTTTAATATTTGGCTTCTTACCTGACCACTATTCATATGGCGTCTTGTAGTCCAGGGCCTTGGTTGGTGAACGGTTAATTACATAAGCAGCTGTAGATACAGCTTCAGCCCAAAAATGTTTTGCCAAACTGGAATTAAGAATCATACATTTAGCTCTTTCTACAAGTGTGCGATTCATTCGCTCCGCTAAGCCATTCTGTTCTAGGGTGTACGGGTTAGTGGTTTGATGTTGTATGCCAAATTTTTCTAAAAATAATTTAATTTATTTATATATTCTTTTCCATTGTCTGATCTAAGTACTTTAATTCTTTTTTCAGTTTCATTTTCTACTAAATTTTTAAATTGCTTAAACATTTCTAAAGTATCAGATTTATTTTTCATGAAGTAAACATACACTTTTCTTCTATAATCATCTATAAAAGTAATATAGTATTTGGCACCTCCTATAGAGCTTGTCTCCATCGGACCACATAGATCAGTGTGAATTAATTGGAGAGGTTCACTAGCCCTAGTACCAATATTTTTAAAAGGTAGTCTATTCATCTTACCTTCCATACATGTGGTGCAAATCTGGGAAACCTTTTTGGATAATTCTACCCCATCTGCACTGTTCTCTATTTTCTGCAAATCTGTGAAGTTAAGGTGACCCATCCTCTGATGCCACAAATTTATATCATTCTCATCTACTGTTGACAATAATGCCGGTGTTTCAGAAAAATCTTTCAATACATACATATTGTCATGTTGCAAAGCAGTCAAAATTAATTTCTTATTTTGGTAAATTCTACAATAGTCTTTCTCAAAATCAATTTCACACCCATTTTTTGTCATCTGACTGACAGAAAGTAAGTTAGTTGTCAAAGAAGGTACATATAGCACATTTCTTACTTGAATGGTCCGAGGTCTGCCTTCAGAGTCTCTTATTTGCAAATTCACTTTACCACATCCTTCTACTGCTATAGTCTTGTTGTCTGCCACCTTTATATTATTTATTGTTGTAGGAGAGACATCATACATCCATTTTCTCTCTCTACACATATGTTGAGACGCTCCAGAGTCAATATACCATCTGGTTTTATCCAATGTTCCTGCAACAGAAAAAGCGGCATAATAACCATTATTTTTAGTACCATTATCTGATTGTGATTTTCTTTTCTTTTGAATATAGCAGTTTTTACTTAAATGACCATATCTGTTACAATTGTAACAACGTGGGCCTTTTTGTTGGATGCTATCGGGTGAATCTTTATGAGACTTAGACCTGTTTTGGGTTTTTTTAGATTTAATATAGTAGGCTGAAGTATCTGTCACTTTTATATCCTGTAGCAGCTTTGTTTTTACAAAATCCGCAGTAATGAGCATACCAGAGCTTTCTATAGCCATGATCATCGGTTTGTAGACATCAGGGAGGCTAGCGAGCAGCAAAGTACCAAGCCACTCGTCTCCTACTACAAAATTAATATTTCTAAGCTTATGAGCTGTTGTCATTACTTTATTAATATAATCTTCAACACTAGAGCTGCTATCTAAAGTGGTTGAAATCAGATCACGCAGCAAACCTACTCTTCTACTGAGCCCGGAGTCATCGAATAACCTTTCTAACTTTGACCATACCTGCTTAGCTGTAGTCGCCTCCTGCACATGGACATAGTTGATCGGATCGATTAAAAGTATTATCTTTGACCTGGCTTTTACATCCTTTTTCCTGTCTTGTACATAACCTGCACTGGGTTCAATTGTGTCCCATAGATCCTCATGCTCCAAATAGTTTTTTACGGCAAATTTCCACGTGGGATAATTCTCCCTGCCCACAAGCTTCTCAATTGTACCAATAGATATTTGTGAAGCCATGATTTTCTTAGGTTGAGCTGAAAAATAGAATTTCTACGCGGCGTGGTCGCACACCTTCCGAGGTTAAGCTAATTTAATCCAATTGAATCGCGGAACTAGTTCGGTAGAATACTAATTTTATTGTTTGAGCAGCAATACTGGGCCCATAACCTGTTGTTTTTCTAATTATTTTATTAATTAGTAATCTAATAGTTGGAATATTACGGGAGCAAATAAAACAAAGGTTGTCGGTGCAATAAGACATTGAAAAGGAGCAAGCGTTTATTTCACAGACTATTTATAGCAGTAGAAGGATGCGTTCTTACAGATAATAAAAACAATAGTAAACAACATTATGGTTTCATTCAAAATAATTTGTGATTAACTTATTTTAACAGACTCGTATCTACTTTTATGATGACAGCTGCGAGAACAAAGTACGTGTCATCAAACCTTAGAGCTATTTAAGTGCATAACTATCTCTTGAAAGAATCCTAAAGAATCCTTCTAGCATTAATATATTTCATTTTTCTTTTCCTTTTTGTATTTTATCCTCATACGTCTATTCACACGCTAATTTTGGAATGCGAACAGTTTGATTGCACGTAATAGCTTTCTTTAGCATATCATGAAACGTTTTCTTACACGAATACTTGATATTACAATTGCCGGCATTATATTACTTAATAAAAGTAATTTTTACTTTAATATATTATGTAATGATTATAATATATCTTTAAATTTTGAATTAACCTCTACTCGTACATATTTGTAGCGGCAATCTGGATAACTTTAATTAAATACCATACACGCCAAGCGTGTTGGCTGCTATTATACATGGATATTTATATTAATTTACAGAAATAATTCTTGATACCTTAAATCTTTATTACTTCCTTAATAGTTTAAGCACCAGTTAACAACCTTATAACTCTCATATAACTATTAAATGTAATTTAATAGTTGAGTTAGTAAAATATATTACAATTATAATATGAAAAGGTTTATGTACGAGTATATATTATTATGTTATTTACAATATACTATGTAGTATGTTAATTATAAACTACTAGCGGCTCACCCTCGCTTCGCTCGGGTTTGCCTCTAGAAAAATAAAAATAAATCTATCCCACGGGAATAGTACATTTTTTCGGGATAAAAAGAAGCCTATGTGCTATCCAAGTCTATAATCTATAAATTTTATCCAGATCCGTTCAGCCGTTCTGGTGTGATTGAGTAACGAACATCCATCCAAACATCTAAACATCTAACTTTCACATTTGTAATATTAGTAATATTCTATTTTTTTCTACATATTTTTTTTAAATATATTTTTTTTAATATTTCATGCACATATAGGGTAAGACATTTGTGTCAAGAAATCTTGACGCTTGCGTGACCTTCTTCTGTTGTTACTAAAATTTCATTATCATAATCGCTTCTTTTCCAGATTCTTGATCTTTCGTTTATTCTATTTTATTGGAATTCCTTAGGCATTTTCTCGCTCTGATCAAATTCAAATTCTAAAATCCCTTTTCACCCTTATACTTCACTATTACCTACTACAGTTCATTGTTTTTGGATTTCGTATATATATGAATGATTATATTATATTCAATGAATATAATTTTTAATTTATCGAGTCATTGCTTTTTATAGTTATAGTTTTTATTTCGATTATTGCTACTGTTTATGTATTTATATAACGTGTTATCCATATACTACCGACATCATCTTTAGTGGTTATTTATCCTGTGGGCGTTATCAGGGCTCAAATAATGAAGAATTCTCTTTGCTCAATTACAATTTAATTAGGAAAATCACAATGTTATAAACTTAAAACGGTAGTTCTAGTAATTTAGTGGAAAAGCGGGTTCATAGGCACAAATCAGACTTTCACATTCAATATCAAAGCATAACTCTCTGTGATCCACCATGATCAACCAACGTTACTAAGCCACGTATCTCCAATGAATGCCATGATGGTGTCTCGACTCCGCTCGAGACGTAAACTCTGCTCTAAAATCACTTTAAAAACAATAAAAACTTAACTAAATAACATAGTGAAAGGTACCAGAAAAAGGTAACTTAATGCTCCTCAGTCATGTATATACATGTATACTTATATCTTATGTGTAACTTGATGGTTTTGATGATAATTTTATTTAACTTATAACTTTTCCAAAATGGGAAAATAAATTGAACTTAATTTTTTTTAATGTTTTATATACTTCTAATACTTCACTCTTATTTCTTTTACATTTTTTTATATTAGTGACAATGTAATATACATTTTATTTCTTTTTATATGTATTTTTTTTATTTAAGCAATACTTATTCTAGTATTTAAATTTTTTAACAATAACTCTGTTTCCCTAATAGTTTGCTATTTCCTTTATGTAAGGGTTGTCTGGAAAATTTCGCAGTTTTAACAATAACGTAGCTTGAACACTTTGTAAATACACTATATATTGTACTAGCGACTCCCCTCGCTTCGCTTCGGGTTCGTCCCTAGACAAAAAAATCTATCCCACGGGAACCGTACATTTTTCCGGGATGATATATAGCCTATAGCCTTCCTTAGTAAACGGGCTTTCCAATCCAAAAAGAATTTTTCAAATCGGATTAGTAGTTCCTGAGATTAGCGCGTTCAATCAAACAAACAAACAAACAAACTCTTCAGCTTTATAATATTAGTATAGATTTTCTTCGTTTTGGATGTACAACAAAAATAAGCTATTAATATAATATAAAATTTATTTTGTATTTTTGTTCATTAGCTCCGATCACAATATCTCTAACTTACTCAAAATCTCTATCGCTTTATCTTTTCTGGTCCACTTCAATGTTAAATTCTGAGATAGGAAAAGTTGTATATTCCAACTGTATATGCATTAGACGTTACATATTATGTTCACGTTCAGCCGCTACTAAACGAAGTTACTCGCTGAATATAAGTTTGTATGAGATCGCGCTTCACAGATGTCGAGCAGAGATGGCGCGGGATCGATATCTCTGCCATGAATAATTAAGACGGATGAGCCACTTTTTAGAGCTCTCTAGCTTTATTGCATTGATTGGGAAAACAGATTTCCTTTGAGAAGGTCAAACGAATGTGTTTGTGTCACGTTAACACATTTTATTGGATAACGTTTTATATACAGTTAGTTGCTCGTGACTATGTCAAGTGTATTCTTTTATTTTTAGAGCTTATTCTTAAATACTTTTGAAGTAAAACTTCTTTACGCAAGCTTAACTTGGGGGGTTAGCTGGTGAATGCGTTACGAAAAAATGTACGTACATTTGTTGCCATCGTAACCGTTGTTATTGTCTGACAAATGATATATTATAATATTATATTCTTTCCTTAAATGATATTCTATAAATATAATATAATTGTAATATGCCTAATATACGTTATTTTTAGTATCTCACCTATCCTAATTATTTAAAACATAAATTGAATTTCATAAAGAGTACCGATAACCTACAGAAGTTTTACTTCTTGCGCGTGTACACATTCATACACGCACTCTTTAATTTTTTTTACTGATTTGTACTAGTTTATTAAAAAAGTTTTCTTTAAAAGTTAAAATTATTATTTACTAGCTACTACTTAAATAATATTAAGGGGGAGGACACAGACACAGCACACTTACCTTCTTTTTTTAACTAAACTAGCGACTCACCCACGTTTCGCTCGGGTTCGTCCCTAGGTATGTTTTAACGGTTAGTATGGAATGGATAGATTATTTATATTACGAGTATATACATATGTGAGATGAGTTGCTGTGGGTTGTTTTATAACGTATTTTCCTGTGTCAATGTGATAATCTCACGCGGTAAAAACTATCCTATGTCACTCTCCAGCCCTCCAGCTATCTCCAAACAAAATCACTCCAATCTGTCACTCTATTACGACGTGAAATAAGGACAAACAAACACACTTTTACATTTATAATATTAGTAAGGATTGAAGGCAGGATTTTTCCGCATTAGACATGTACATTTTAAGTAAGAAGCCATATATATTTGTTCTTATAAGGGAAGTTTGTTTAAATAAAAAAAAAAAACATTTTACGTTGCAGTTTATTTGTTTTTTCTGTTCTAAGTAATAAAGTAGGTATATGCCGTGATGACAAAACTATGTAACTCTTGTATTGCATTCTTTATATGTATAGTAATCTGGATAGCACTTTTTTTTATATATTTTGTCTCTAGTTTTATCCGTTTGTTTTGAATAAAATGAACTGATCTCGCGGTTTAGAGTATAATAGGTGAATATTTTTTTTTCATTCTCATTTTAAAAGCTGAGTCACTTGGGTGACTATATGTTGCTCTGGTAGGTTAAATAAATATTTTTATCTATACACTAGCGACTCACCCTCGCTTCGCTTCGGGTTCGTCCCTAGACAACAAGAAATCCCACGGGAATAGTACATTTTTTCCGGGATGATATATAGCCTATAGCCTTCCTCAGTTAACGGGTTATCTAATGCAAAAAGATTTTTTTAAATCGGATTAGTACTTCCTGAGATTAGCGTGTTCAACCAAACAAACAAACAAATAAACAAACAAACAAACTCTTCAGCTTTATAATATTAGTATAGATTAGTTTTAATATTATCTAGTTTCGTTTACTTATATTTAACTATATCTATATATACATAAAATGCTTTGTCCTGACTGACTGACTGATCGATCAACGCACAGCCTAAACCGCTGGTCGTAGAAACGTGAAATCTGGAGGACATATTCTTTATACAATGTAGGCATCCGCTAAGAAAGGATTTTTCGAAATTCATCCCCTAAGGGGGTAAAATAGGTGATATAAGATTGTATGAAACTCTGTCATTCTTAACGTTAAATGCACAGAAAGTGGTATTTAGCTTTAAAATGAAAAATTAGAAATATCTCTATTAGATTTTTTTCTAAATTCATCCCTTAAGAGGGTGAAAGGGGGTGATAAAGTTTATATGGGCAAACAATTATTTATGATCAGAATTACTTGAAACTTGGTATTAATGCTCTTTATTACAATTAAATAAATACATATTTTAATATTTTTTGAAATTCATCCTGTAAGGCTGTCAAATAGAGAATGAAAGTTTGTATGAAACTCTGTAATTGATGTACGGAAAATGGTATTTACCTTTAAAACGACAACTAAAACAATACAAATATCTTTTTTTTCGAAATTCATCCCTTAAATGGTAAAAGGGGGTTATGCTGTTTATATGAGGAAAAAATTGTTTACGATCAGATTTACTTGAAACTTAATATTAATGTTGTTCAATACAATGAAATAAACATGTATTCTAGATTTTTTTTTAAATTCAGCTCCTAAGTGGGTAAAACTGGGCGGTGAAGTTGGAGTTGTTGAATATATTAAAATAGAGTAACATGACTCAAGTTCTCTGTAAGTGCACATTTACTCTGTGGGATATAAAGTAGAAAACGGAAATTATTCCAAATCCAAAGGAAAATTATGTATAACTTTTCAGCTTTTTGGAAAGATGGAGAGTAGAAAAATGTGCAAAAATACAGGTAGTGGAGATTGCTAAATACCTAAAGTGTAAATTTATTTACAGAATATATGCGTAACATCTTTTAACGATAAAAAAGATACTGGATATTTTGAGTTACGATCGCTAAAATAAAATTTGTTTTCCTTATTTTTGCAAGTAATAAAGTTTGATCGCGGGCGAAGCCGCGGGGTCTGCTAGTTATACATAATTTTGGCTAAAACTGAAGTAGGATTCGCAAGATACATATTCCAATTGAGTCATATGCGGGCTATCTATATTCTTATGTTAATAAAATAAATGTAATATCGATATTTAAAAGAGCAACTGTTGAGTTTCTTGCCGGCTCTTCTCAGCAGAACTGCTTTCCGAGCCGGTGATAGCTTCCTCACGGACAGACTACACTGACGCTCACATTAAATTGACGATTCAAAAGCACTTGTAATAAGTCTAATTGAATAAAGTTTATTTCATTTCATTTCATTTCAATTGATCTATCTGTTAATTGTGATAAAAGGGGTTCGCTACGAGCACATTTCATTAAAATGTGGTACACATCCTCTACAACTCCGCAATCGGGATAATTAGGAGAAAAAACTTTCTTCATGAAATAGGTGAAAAATATTTTTTATTACAACAGGCCATGTAGGTATGTATCTATCATGATTATTAAATATTTAAATATATTAAAAAAAATAACTCTAGGAAAATATCTGAAAATGATATTGTTACAATGAAGAATCATTACAAGCGATCTGTTAATAAATATAACAAAAGTGGAAATGTGCCTGTGCGTTATTACGCTTTTGGGATGGAATTGCTATCAAACTTAATAAATTTCGTACTGAGGTTATTTCGCGACCTTTATTTTGGAGCCACGTGTAAGTGAAACATAATATAGAACCTCATTAAAAATTATTTTTTTCTTAACCTTTACTTACACGTATAGAGTAACTCTAGATTTTTTTTTAATTTGACTACATCATTATCTATAGATGCTCTAATGACATACCTACCTTCTCAATTTCCGCTAAACAGTACCAATAAATAGCCTTCGAATAAATGATTGAGTCATACGGACAAAAGGATAGACGGTTATTTTGAAATTATAAGTGATTCGTTAGTGCCTTTTGCCAACGAAATCCTAAAATGTGTACACTAAAAGTTTAAAATATATCAATATAATATGTACAATATAAATCAAATTTCACTTTCTCTAACCGTCTGTAACCGCGGTAAATAAATTAATCGAGGAATTTTCTTTTGTATCTGTAATTTTTCTTTTACAATTTTTCAATAAACATTTATAATAAATCGATAAATATTATCATCATGTATGATATTCATTTGAACTGATTTCTTACTGACGAGACGCCATAGTTTGAGAACAAGGTACTCTCGTTCACTTCGCTCTGCTCAGAACTTCCTTCTTAAAATTCCTACTCACTCTTCCTGTTTCTTCACAAATTCTTGTACAATAAAAGCTGCTCGACTGTGGAATTCTATTCCTTTACACATTAGACGTGCTAAAAGCTTAGGTAAATTTAAAAGCTTATTAAAAGATTATTATCTGTCTTTTTAACCCTTTCTCCTTAGTCCTTTCCCCTTTCTCTTTTTAGTCCTTTCCTCTAATATCATTCTTATAATTATTATTATCATTTTCTCTATTATGTTCTAGTATCTAATTCTATATATTATTTGGTTGATTTTTCCTTTTTATGTATGTATGTATGTATGTATGTATATATATATATATATATATATATATATATATATATATATATGTATGTATGTATTTATATATGGATGTATGTATAATGTATCTATTTATCTATAAGTATTTATATATATAAACGTGTAAAAGCAAGTACATCGCCTACCGTTTTTATGAAACTTACTCCTCTACCTGAAGGTTGCCTGGAAGAGATCGCTTTCAGCGATAAGGCCGCCTGTTGTGCATCTTTTCTTTGTGTTCTTTTATATATATATTGTTTCTTTTTTGGTGTACAATAAAGGATATTATTATTGCCCTCTTATCTCGACTACATATGATATAATCGGTTTAAAAATAAATATCCCGTCCTAACTCTGTTAGGAAAAAAGACATTTATTATCCTATAATTATTAATTATACAATTTTTTTTATGTAATTAAAAAAGAAAATGTGGTATAAACTAAGACTCTTTAATGTAAATATTATTTGCTAATACTTTGTGTACTATTGTCGAAGAGTGGATAAGGGGCTTGTTTTTGTAGTATACCTATATCTATATTGGCTTCTAGTTTTTCGCAATATTTTGCTATATTTTTAGCTACAACTCCGCTATATTATTATTATTACTTATACCTATGAGTTTTGATTTCAGTTTTATTTAGTATACTTATTAAAGAAATAACTGAAAGTTTAATTTACTCCAATAAATTAAAGCTAAGCTGTTAATCAACAATTTGGAAACAAAATTGTATTACGCAATGGGATTAATCACGTAAACCGTTAACCAATAATCGTGTTTGTAATGAATATTCGGATCGCTGGTCTAACATGTATAAGTAATATCGATATTTATCTTATAGTCACGTACAAGTCTATGCTATATGGTTTTAATAATAAATGTGTATAGTGAGTAAAATAATATGTTAATATAAATATCAATGTTTTTAGAATTCCTGGTATGTGGTACAACACACCTAAGTGAAATTTTCTCTATAAGGATTATATCTCTACATCTGTTAATAAAATTCTCATTCGATAGTGTCGTTATATAATTTTTTATGTTATTATATATTTTTTATATAATTTTACTATAAATTTATTTATACAATTCTTAATAAGCATTTCATTATATGATAGTTTTACATAATTTTTAATTCAGATTACTATTGTGATGTAAAATGTAAAACTAAAAAGAGGATAGATATACATAGTCGTATGTATGTATATGCCTGCTAATAAAAAAAAATTAACATCCACCTGCAAAGTTTCTACCTGCTAGTATACCTGTGACCATGGCATTTGTAACAATGCCGAAATATCAAGAGCTCTCAAAAGTTTACATCAGAATATTATTGTCACTGCCCGTGAGAATTTAGACTTTATTTAATTTCTCTTCTTCTAAATATTTTTTAGTTAGCCCCTTTTAGGGCCAATTCACACTATGATGCTGATCACAGTCCGTTCTCGGTTTGATATCGGTCTGGTAAAGTTTTTCTATAAAAACAACGTTCCTAGAGTGTGATTTGTCCGGAACGTGACTCTTACTGGTAGTGTGAATACAGTCATTGTTTCTTGTATAACAATACTTTACCAGATCGAGAGCGGACCGTGATCGGCACTATAGTGTGGATTGGTCCTTATTGTTCTACTGCTGGGCATTGGCCTTACTTTAATGTCACGGGGATCAAGCCATAGTTCACCACGCTGGCCAAGTGCGAATTGGCGTACTTACATGTCTTTCGAAAACTTGCTAGGTTCACTCAGCCATGCAGATTTCCTGACGATATTTTCCTTCAATATAAGAAAAAGTTTTTTTAAATATTATCTTTTTTGAATTAATAAAAACGGAAATTCATGTTTTTTTATTCTGGGATTTTTGATGTAGATATTATCAACTTTACATTTTAAAATAGTTTTGAAATGCTTTAAAATATCGTAGATTAAAAATTCTGTTAAATGTAATACTTTAAACTTCTTTTTAACAAACTACTAACTTCGTTAGCATTAATATTATTAGGAAGAGTCACCGTTTTACGTGAATTTTTTAACTCTACATATTTCAAATATTTTATAAAAAAAAAAAAAACAATTTTTAGCTCTATCTGAGAGCTGAATATAATGTTAGTGTAATATATGTATTCGAATATAGAACACTTCAGTATTTTGATAGTTTTCAATATTGTTTCAGAAATAAAAGGTATTTCAAAGCAAATGGATTTTTAGTAATGATTACCCAAATATTTCAGTTACTCTCTTGTTTTTTTAAGTACTTAGAACCAGGCCTTTCAATAATTCAAATCAAAGTAATGACTTGTTTCTTACTAGGTGACCTTAAATTGACTTTCAATTCCGAATTTGAGGACATTTTCAGTACCTACTTTTTTGTTACAGATAAAAATTTACAAAAAAAGTAATTTGACTTTAAGGTACTAAGCGATAACTGAACGATGTATTTCATATACAAAGGGTACCTAATTAGATAATTTTCGAGGCGGTGTCAGTCGACGCATGGCAAAGCAAATCTATTTAGATGCGAGTATGTATGAATACGTCGCAAATTCATATTTTAACTATAATAAAATTAACTGCCTTGTATTCATTCTAAATGGATTGTTCATTTTTGTTTGCCTTGCATTGACATTGAAAATGTTTACTCGTATTTTATTAATTCAAATAAATGAATGACGAAATATGCTTGGAAATATGAATTCATTTTATACAGTTTCCTTTTTTAGCTTTTGCTAGTGGCTTCGTTTAAATGTAAATTGTTTGCTTTTTTCTTTAGACATTCGTGGGCTGAAAAGCTTAGGATTATGTATTTCTAAAATAACTTTTAGAAATACATGATCCTAAGTTAAATTATTATCATCACATATTAATTATAAGGCAGTGGTAGCCCAGTGGTACGCGTTCGCTTGGGAAACCGAGTGAAGCGGGTTCAAGTCCGTGTTTCGCATCTCTGATATTTTCATGTGCGAATCATTTCTAACATAATTACCACTTGTCTTACGGTGAAGGAAAACATCGTGAGGAAACCTGCATATCTGAGAGAACCTAGCAAGGTTTCGAAAGACATGTGCAGTCCGCCAACCCGCACTTGGCCAGCGTGGTGGACTATGGCCTGATCCCCCTCGTATTGAAAGGAGGCCCGTGCCCAGAAGTGGGACGTTAAAAAGGGCTGAATGCAATGTGATAATTATCATCACGGAAACCCATTGCAGAGAAAAAAAAATGTATTAATCTGAGAGTTTTACACAATTTCGATCCATACTTTACAAGTGACTCCATAAGTAACAAAAAATCAATCATCTCCACAAACTTTCATATTTATAATATTATTTTTTCAATAACACATGTAATAAACTAACAAATTATATAAGAGGAAAACAAGTAACATGTATTCGCTATTAAAAATATCGTGATACAAATTCATATATTACTTAGTATCATTATTCTGCCATGCCAACAAATTTATAATTTAACATGGCCTGTAGGTAGTGGTTACTAAGTTATGATATAATTTGTTAAATCGAGGCAGGGTTAAATTAACACCCGGCGAGCCTTTGATTCCGTCGTTTCATTTTCCTTTAATCCATTTAATATTCTCGTCCGGCAAAATTACATGAGTTGAAACGTGTAATTCGGTAGTACTTTTCAATAGAGCTGAATCCTGAATCTGATAGTCATAATATAAAATTGAAAATTAAAGTTAGGAAACTTTGCTGTAATACAATGCGAATTAATTACGACTTTATGGATCTCATTGGCCTGAATAAAGTAATTTGGACAGAACCACTGTTACAATAGCCTCATAATTCCGTCATTCAATTTTTATTTATTATATTTAAATTTAATTATGAAAAACATTTCTATGACAAAATGAGACAATAAATATTATGATGGAGTATGTCCACCATCACATCTCCATCTTTTCAAATGAATTGTCTAGAAATATACGCCATTTGACGAAAGTGTTAGTGTGTGGGACTTACAATAGTATATTAGTACTTCTGAATTTAGGTACCGTTAAATGTCTGCATTAATTTAACTGTAATGAATATTTATCGGACATGCTTTATTTATAAGTACCTATAGGTATTATAACAGTTAAAAATTTAAAATAATTATATTGTATTTTAGAAGTGACAACAGGATACGTAAATCATAAAACTTCAGGTTTTAATTTTTTTGTTCCCAAACCGGATTCCGATTGGACTATTAAACTTAAAACCTTCCTAACTCGGTTAAATTTGACCGGAGGAAAAAGTTCATGAAACCTTTTTTATGTAAAATTTTTAACCTCTACACATTTTTTTCTAATTTTAACCGTTTTCGAGTAATTGCGAAAAAACGCTTTTGACAAATTTTTTTAACCCTTGTCGGGGTTGCAGACACGAAAACCTATACACATTGTTTTTGTATAATTAAAACTACATTATATCAAAAATGCAAAGTTGAATGTTTTTTTTTTGAAGTACCCATCGATTAAGTTCACAAACCTCGCTTTAGGATACGGGCGAATGTGAATATTTGGCCAAGATGGTGTTTGGCCTCTTCGATGGGATTTTGGAATTATTTACATATGGTTAACTATTATAAGTTATAGATTTACATTCTTTAATAGATTAGTATAAGTATTATTTACGAGTGGTTGATAGGTTAATTTAATGATTTTTAATTATTATTATTATTATATTTTCATTATAGTATGTTTTTTTTTTCTTTTTTTTTCTTTTTTTTTTTTTTTCCTTAAATGTAAGGTTTATGTGTTGTTATATTGTTTTAAATTATTAACTATGTGTTTTATGAATTTAATAAGTGAATTGATATAAATTTCATCACTTAGGAGTGTTTCCAGGTTGAATGGATCTTGAAGAGGAGAGCAGAGTGATAGATGTTCTTGTCTTGCAGCACTAAACCTAGGACAGTCTCGTAGTAGACGTTGGATACATTGTGTAATGTGTTGGCTGCATGGACATTTGTCGATGCTTGTGACTTTAAATCTGTACAGGTATTCGAGATGATAGCCATGTCCGGTGAGAATTTGAGTTAATTCGAAACTTATTTTCGTAGAGGAACGGAGTTTTTCAATAGAGTCCAGATCGGGGCACCATGCCCTCGTTTGAGCACCACTTGTTTCTGTTTGGTAATCAGAGTTGGCTTCTATTTTGTTTTTCATTGATATACTTTTTTTAACGTAGCTAATTGGGAATTTGGCATACGTTACAACCCTGTGAGACATTGCGGCGGACTTTGCTGCCGCGTCTGCGAGCTCATTGCCCGCAATACCCACATGAGCTCTAACCCAGCAGAATTTGATACTTTGATTGATGATCTTACGGTGTATTGATGTGGCAAATATGTTGTTGGAATTCATGTTATTTAGTTCCTGGAGACTGGACAAACTGTCTGAAAAGACAACCGCACCCGACGTGCGACCGTGCTCCAGTATCCAGTCACAAGCTCTGTCTATAGCGAAGAGCTCGGCCTGGAATACTGAGCACGTTTTGTCCAGTTTGAATTTTCTTATAAAGTTGAGTGTTAAAATTATGACTTCAGACCTTATTTTACTGGACTAATTTGCGGTGGATACATTTACTACCGTCAGATTAAGGCGCCATAGGTCAAAGAAATTTGTCATTCATGGGGTGATGTCCTTGTCCACTAAGTGTTGCTATGTGTCGACGAATTTTACTTGATTACCTATTATAAATGTTAAATCGAACTATTACATTCACCTTCATTTTTAAAAAGCAATTTTGTTTTTTTTCCCTTTTATATTTAGTAGAGCTCTTTAATATTTCAGTATTAAATTCGACGCACGTATTACGTCGATGTTTACGTATACGTATCGGTCCGGACCGATTTAGGCGAGCGCAAGTTCAAGTATCGCAATGTATGTTAGTTTTTAAACCGTATATTAAAAACTCATTTATATTTTTATAACTGACTCGTGTAGGCCATTTAACATGTAATAGGTCATTCACTTTTAATTCTTCATTTACTTTTAATTTTTACTAAATTAAAAGTAAATGAAGTAATTTAAAAGTTTAAATTTAAAGTTGTATGAAAGTGGAAAGAATGGGGAACTTTGATTTGTTTTCTACATCGAGCAAAGTAATTCAAATCTAGTTTTGAATTTACCTAGTAGTCAGGTAATCTTTAATTTTAGAATCGTATATTTTTTTCTTATAAAATTTTAAAAATCCTGAGCTAAAATTAGTTTTAAGGAGCAAGAAAGTATCAGGAAAGTGAAATGAAAATAAAACTTTTGTTTTCTCCCAATCAATTGTATCATTTATATGTAAAAAGAGTATATTCCTTTAATTTTATATAATGATCCAAGTAGTTTATATTATGTATAGCCTTTTAGTTTATTTTTTTTTTGTTTATATAATATTTCAAAAATAAATAATATTAGATGAATAAACTTTAAATGTCGTTTCCCTAATTTTAGATAGTATTTTATTTTATGTAATGTAATTACGAGTATAGTTTCTTATTATCTTGTTTAATTTGTTGTTAATAAAATGAATCTCATTTTAGCACATGCGATGTATCATGCAAGTTTCTCCCGGTACTTCTCTAATAGCAGAGTGGACCGTGGAAGCAACCCCTTGGTTGTTGTGGTCTGCTTCGGCATGTCTGCCGTCGGGGCGTCGTGTTTAAGTGTGTAAGCGGTTCTGCGGCGTCCGATTACGAAGGGGAAGGTTCCGTTAGGTTTTAGTGGGTAGTACTGACTATCCTAGTCGGTGAGTCTCACATAACCACCTGTATCATGTATGTATGCAGATGGTATGCGTAAACGCATTTCCCAACCTAAAAAAATACATGTTATGTTATCAGATACCTTTCTAATAACATGTCCTAAAAATATTTACAATACATTCATATTTACCAAATAATTAATGTTTATGTTTGTATTTTTTTTGAAAAAAAAGAGTAAGGTAGCAAAATTTTATTTATAACATTTTATTTGCAGGACGATGTGACCATTCAATTATGCATATTTTTAATAATAAATTCTATGAGAATCAGTCAGTTAATTATAAATTTCATGACGTTGTTGTTTTAGCAAGTTCGGAGGGGGACAATTTGATCCAAACTATATGTTTTGTAGGATAACATTTTTTTCTTGTTTTATGTTGGATTATCCAAAAGTTAAATTGTAAAACATCCTGTTAGTAATAAATTGTAGATAATTACGGTTTTAAAATGTTCTCTGTATCAATCCACAGTTGTATCTAACATTATCAAATTTTCGCAGAAAAAAAAGTTGGGCGTCTTAACAAAACGTAGCTAGTTGTGACATTTCAGCTTGTTATTAATTATTAAGAACAAGGTGTGGTGTATTGTAGACTTCAAGTATATAATAAAATAAAAATCATTTAGATATATCTCTCATTTTCAAAGATCTGTCTAAATTACTCAACATCATAATATGAAGTGGGTTCTCTAAATATTATATTTTTCTTAATTTTACTACACCATACTGTATAGTGGTACACATGAAACATCTAACTTCCTTAGTAACATTATTTGACACGTACCAGTAAAAAAAGTAAAATGTTAAATGACTGTGTCTGTAAAAAAATAAAATGTTAAATGACTGTGAAATACGGATGTGGGCTCTATCTATGTATATAAATCAGCCTATAACAATTCAAATAAGCCCAAACTCAAAAGATTCTTATAAGAAGAAATTAACTTTGTTTCTCATAGTAATACTATGAAATGCACACTTATTTACGCTCTCTATAAAATGAATATTGCAGATGAGTAATTACTTTATTTTACTGTTAACAAAACAGCTTAAAACATAACATAAAATATTTTATGCTACGGAACCGAGTACGGAAGCGATTCATCCTCGCTTCGTTCAGGTTCGTCCCTAGGTACATTTTATCGGTTAATATGGAACAGGTAGACTATATACTATATGATATATAGCCTATAGCCTTCCTCAATAAACGGACTATCACATGAAAAAAGATTTTTTCAAATCGGATTAGTAGTTCCTGAGATTAGCGCGATCAAACAAACAAACTCTACCTCTATAATATAATATTAGTATAATTTATTAAGTTGCATTGAGGAACTAAACGATGTAAAGACCTAAGCAAAGCCAGTGTGGTTCCTTGGTTTCCTTTCCTTTTAGTTTCTCTGAATAAAAAATCTCAAAATCTTCGAAATCTTTTCTTTTTTTCGAGAAAATCCAAGTTAGAGTTTTCATTTATAAAGTTTATGGAATATAATAAAGAATATAATATCATTTATCATATTTTTATAGACGTTCTATTTAACATTGTTTAAGATCATGTAATTAGGTACTTTTTTCTTAAAACAAAGGAAAGGGAAGCTGGCTCCTTTCCTTTTGTTTCTTAATTTTTGTACGTGTTGATGATGTTATTTTGTATGTTACTGAGTATTGACATTGTGAGAAGAACTTCATTGTTGACCTTTAAAAAGTAACTATTTAATTCTGTTGAAAATATTACAGAATGAAAGTAAACGTGTAGTCATAATATTATTATATTCCACTTTGATATGAAATTATTCAACCAGTAGATTTAAACTGTTTACTCAATTACTGTTTACTAAACTATTTAACGCTCTTTCAAATCAGCGATATTTAAAAACCCTAGAGATATAACAAATTTAAATTTCTAACTGTAGCTTTGCTAAATATCGTATTATTTTTGCCTTAGATATGATAGTCTGAACGTTCTCTAGACACAATTAAGCTCCACCCTTTTGGGCGAGACTTATTTTCGATTGTATTCAATCGACAGATAGAAAAGAAGCCTCTTTTGTATGAGCAATAGGCACTCGGTAAAGTTAATATTGTCGCGTAATGAAGAGTGTGTTACGTCTTTATATCAAAAAAATAAAAAAAATAAAAATGGCACGTCTAAAGCATTCTTAATACATCCTAAAATAGATGTCAAATAATATATCAATTAACGACAACAACAGGTAATCGTAAACTGTCGTGTGTGAGTCGGGAACAAAAACATTTTCAATAAATAAATTTAAATTGCTAGAATATTCAAATTTGAATACTAGAATGTTTCTTTGTTTATTCATTTAATTAAGTCTTAAAAAAATTATAAAAACCGTCCTCAATAAAAAAAAAAACACTAAAAACTGAAAAATAACTGATAGGTAATTTTCATTTACTATAGATACCTGTAACTGCTTTGATTTGCCTTGACTTCGAAAATATCTGGTAGGTATCTGTAGTAAATGAAAATTACCAATCAGATATTTTTTTTTAATTTTTAGGGGTTTTTTTAACTCGGTTTTTATAAAAACGAAAAAGTAAAAAAGTGTTGAATAATGGTATAAACTCTTACAACAAGAGTAAGTAGTGGTAGAAAATACTGGTCGGAGAATGTGTTAACCCACAACTGGTCATATGTGTTCGAGAAACGCCAAAAGTGACACTCGTGAACCAAAAGCGACAAAACACATCTATAGTGCAAAAACGTATTTTAATTTCCGATCCTAGAACTTACAGATCGTAACAAAATAAAAATTAGTAGTATATATTACATAGATTTAATTAATCTAAGTAGTTCCTAAGCTCAACTAACCTCTCAAGTTCAAATTTTCATTATTGTTGAGAAATTCTTGATTAAGAATAAGGCTTACTTAAAGAGATTAACACTTGAAACTTTCGACATAAAAAAAAGTACAAATGGTATATTTAGAGACCTATAAATTCTTATGCAATATGTGTTTTTTTCTCTCGGTACATGGAAGTAATGCTATTAATGTGTTTTAAATTGTATAATTAAATATTGACATAGTTTATACTAATAAACTATTGGAATACTAGGTTATGGTAGTATGGCGTTGCGTCTTACTGAGAAGGGCTGGACTTGTAAGCAGTGGTAGTCTAGTGGTAAAGCGGTCGCTTGGGTAACCGAGTGAAGCAAGTTCAAATCCCGGGTCTTGCACCTCTGATATTTTCATGTGCGAATCATTTCCAACATAATTACCACTTGTCTTACGGTGAAAGAAAACATCGTATGGAAACCTACATGTCTGAAAGAACCTACGAACTATCGAGAAACACATGAAATCCGCCAACCTGCACTTGGCCAGCCTGGTGGACTATAGCTTCATCCTCCACATATTGAAGAGAGACTCGTACCCAGCAGTGGGACGTTAAAAAGGGCTGAATACAATAATAAACTAGATGTCCTAGAGCAAATAGTCAACAGCATGGCTCGTGTGTGTGTTTCTTGTTTACTCTATAACCACTTAATACGATCCCTACGACGGTCAACCAAGCTTCAAGTATCATTTTATATACTAGGTTTATTCAAATAAAACTTAGTTAACTATATTTAACCGTTTCATTAGTTAAGCCGTTCTCGAGTAATGGGCCTTTAGGTAGATAAAAAAAAACTGTTGATTAATCTTTTGTTACATACTAAACATAAAATTTCTGAAAATGTATTCAATTAACAGCTTTAATCTATTTCTAACATAGGGCCTCGTAGCATTGACTATACTGATATTTGTTTGAGTGGTGTTACGGGTGACGCTGGTAAATTCGTCCAACACGCACTCAATTAGCATCTCAGAAAGCAAATTAATGTGTAATTAGAAAGGCAATTTAAACCCTTTTAATTTTAACCTTATATTTCTCAAAATAAAAGTATAAACTTTAAATCAATATTGGTATATAACTTACTGATATTTTATGAAACTTTAATATTCTGTTCTCAAAGTCATTTCACGTGAATGAATATGTATATTGTTTGGATTTGTTTTGTTTTATACGATTATAATAAATTATACTACTTCAAAGATCACAAACACATTTATAGGCCGCAAATATAGCGTATTATGGTAGACTGAATAATCATTTGGATTTATTTATATTAACGATAACGACTTTCAGGATGAAAAGAGATTCAAGCAAGTGGAAATCAGATTACGGTTATTTTTGCGGAACATGAAATATATTGATATCTTTATTTGTACAATTTAAATAAGTATTTTTTTTATTTAAACTGTTTATATAACAATATCAATATACATGTATAAAAACACGAACCCACAACCATATGTACGCCCACGCCCACGGCCACACTTACATACACATCTAGGCTCACCCACATTCATATCTATCCCATACGCTGACACACACGCACACACAAACATTTTTCACAACGATTTTGTCAAAGGAAATATAGTTAACTAGCGACTCACCCTCGCTTCGCTCGGGTTCGTCCCTACTTATGTTGTAACGTTTAGTATAGATTTCTCAGAGATATTTTCCCGCAGTAAAAAAATCCTATATGTTGACCCGGATAACCAGCTATCATCATACCAAATTTCATCAAAATCCCTCCAGTGGTTTTTCCGTGATGCGGTAACAGACGGACAGATAAAAATTCTAAAAACTATAAATTTGGCCTCTGTATCGATAATAATGTCTATTTCAATAATTTTCCAAAAATATATTTATTGTACATATTCGGCTTAGTTACAATTTTATTATATGTATAGCTTAATAGAATAATATGACTGCTTTAATTACCAAGTATAGGTTAATTGGTTGTAACTTTACACGTTGATACGATACGATATACTCGTAACATTGTTCAACACCAAGTAGAATCTGCGGTTTCATAAATGCAGAGGTTTCATACGTGTTTGTATTAATTGTAATTTTGATATACGTTATTAATTTCTATCGAAACGTGTTGCAATCCAATACAATGAATTCCAAAACGATTTTAAAAGGTTATTTTAATTGGACATGGATTGTTTGTGAATTTTACCAGAGGTGGAGTGAATAGAAATGGTTTATTCAAAGCGTGCTCAACCTCTCCTGATGGAATAGTAAATATGCGATACAAGAATAAAAATACTATACTAGACTACTAGACTCATTCGAGTAATTACAATTCTTTACTATTATTAATTTTTATATGATTGTGAAAAGTGAAAGATATATTAAGCTTAAATATTCTTCAAACAATAAATTTTTATTATATAAACTAAATCGCTACACTCAATCCTTATATTCAAAAATGTAAATCGTGCACAAATATTTATTTATTAATATTTATTTATTTGGCTTCTTTCGGAGTCAAAAAAAAATTTACTGTAAAATAATCTTCTAAAAGTAAAATAAATACGTATTTATAGAAATATTTCAAAAACAATTAGCATTTTTTTTAATCTATATTATTTAGACCTCGGCACAGATGAATATTATACCGTAATACAATAATATTTTTGTTTCAGGTAAACCACCGAAGAAAAAAGAAATAGAAGGTCTCGTGTAACAGATCACGCAATTTAGAGCAAGCATTATCTGTTTTTAAATAAGGGTGCTAGGATATTTTATAAATACATTTAATGTGAAGTGATTTGTTGATCAAAAACGAAGAAGGTTAAATTTAATCAAGTTATTATGGAATTTCACAAAAGCCAATACAAAAAATATAAAAGTATTTATATGAACAATCAAATGTATGACCTAATGATTGTGTAAAAAATAAATAATGATATATACATTATTATATATGTTGTAATGGGTTGTTAGATTGACAAGCAACAGAATAAAAATAATTGTAAGTATTAAACTGACTTACATACTAAAAAGAAATAAAACAATATACCCTCATCGAACTAAAAGAAAAATCTATCTATACATATAATAAAATTCTAACTAAGTTGAATCTGTACATTAAATATTTTTTTGGAAAATCGTATTGATATAGTCATTATTATTAATAGGGATGCCGAAACTACAGTTTTTAGAGTTTTTGTCTGTTTGTCTGTCTATCTGTGACCGCATCACAAGAAAACCACTGGACAGATTTTGATGAAATTTGGTATGATGATAGCTATCTTAGCTAGTTATCCGGATCAACATATAGGATACATTTTACTGCGGGAAAATTTCTCACCTCTGAGAAATCTATACTAAACGTTAAAACGTAACTAGGGACGAAGTACTACTCGCTAGTATATTACTCGTGTAAAAATCTAAAAGAATGAAGCTTCAATTTCAATTCTGAATGAACCTACAAAACATATTTGCAGTGCTTCCCTAAAACTTTAAATCAATAATATAAGTGCTTCCATCGCGATCTGAAATATGTATGTATGTGACACATATAATAATGACGCCGGTCGAGAGAAGAGCGGTTGAGTTGAAAACCTTTTTCACAGGTGGACCATACATCAGCAGTGGCACGTCCACCTCAAAATATAATATTCATTTCATTACACAAACACCCACAAACAATGTTCTAACAAATTATGTTCTATTTCAAGTTAATTGATTAGTTAAAACCGTGTGGGTACTTCAGAATTTAGAAGTTGATAGAAAAACAGCTTTTTTTTTATAACACGTATATTTTTCAGATAAGGAATATTGAAAATTTTGCTACTCTAAACAAAATAATAATAATATTTGCTGTTGAAATGACACAATTTGCGTTAATATTTTGGTATTATGAGCAAGCGGAATTAACAATGCGGGTGTGGTATGAATAACTTACTATGTAAATGACAGCCGACAAGGGAATACAATAAAACAAAAAGAATTTAGTAGGTGCCTACTCTATGTGAACCGTATTCAATATCTGAAAAAAATATGATAAGCTAACTAACTTAGATACGAGTATATAAAATATATTTTTAAAGATATATTTTAATATAAAAAAAAAACTGTAATAGTGTCAGTGCGGGTAAAAGGATGAAGGATAAGTTGATAGCCATGAAGAAGAATTTAAAACATTGCGAGTCCGCGCTATAAACAAATTCTGACATCTATTCCATTTTTTTCCTAAAACTAATAAAAATTACAAAAATAGCGATACGTAACAGTATATGAAAACATTTTTGTTTAAATTTTTATAGCAAGATTAAAAAAAATCTCCAACGTTACTTAGTGCTATTGCTAGATGGGAAAATAGCAATAGCACAACAATTGTTTAAAGAAAAATTTAACAGCATTTTTTGGATATTTTTTTGTAAATTTTAAAAAATATAATAAACAAAACAAAAAATTTATATATCTTTATCACGTCACGTATATTTTGTTAAGTATATATGTATAAGAAGCAAAAAAATATAGGTCAATTATTTAAACTTTTGTTTTGTTTTTGTTTGTCGGCATTTGTGAAAACAGAGGTAGGAAATTTTTTTGTTAGTTAACATTTACCTAACTTTTAGATAACATATTTTTTCCAACGGAGCTTTATTCTTTTAAGTGTTCAGATTACAGCACAAATTTTTCAAATTTATATTTATTAGAATAAAAACATATTTTATGTGGTATACTCTCTGCAGCGACGGTGTGCCCACTGCCTATGCCGTTACGGCCGCGGGGTGCACTATTTTCACCGTTAAATTAAAGTACTTAACAATGAAGATAGAGTTCCGGGAGTTACGTTTTTTTGATGGGGAATCTCCTCCTCTTTAAGAATCATTTTTTTTTCTTTATTTCTTAATTATTAAATTCTTTTAGTAGTTTTAGAATTATTAGCGAAAAACTGAATGCCTTTTTTTCATCTTAATTTGTTAAGATGTGCAAATTTTTATGATGTGTAAAATCATTGAAAATCATTTTCCTACAAGTCATTCTGAATCTAATGTACTATCTGTCGTATTTTTAAGAGCTTTATCAAGAATAATTATCAATTTGAATTTGTTAGTAAACATACGACATACGACATAAGATTATATAAAATAGAAAAATATTTGTTGTACAAAATATAGTATTTACAATATTACGTTTTACATCATTTTTCATGATTTCTGATGTTCATTTATTGTAAATCTTAAGTTAAATCGATAAATTACATTCATTTTGCACATCGAGACAATAAAATATTATTAAAGTTAATTTAAATTTAACTCACCGATCTAGTTTTTGTTATATAAGTGGGCTTTCTCTTCTGATTTCTAGTTCGGACTACTGTCTCTATTTATATCCGATTTTTGTTAGTGGTAAATAGTTACTATCAGTAAAAGCTTGAAAGTTTGAGCGAACCCTTTCCATATTAAAACAATTAATTTAGGATATGATAGAAAACATATTGTTGTACAGGTTGTGTTACGTTATAGTAAAATATTACACAGTTCACAAGTTATTTATGTCAGCCGTTCAATAATATAATGGAAGGTTTACAAAAATAAATTGTCATGATATAAAATGTACTCAACTATTGTTTATTTGCTGTGTCAGGATGCACAGGTGTGACAATTATTTAGCACACGCGAATGCCAAAATAAACATTGTTTGAGTTCCTCTTACCATGAAATTTTACATAAACACGACTGACAGCTCCGCTTAAATAATTACCAATCGTCTTTAGGATGATTTATTAATGACGTGATATATTACCCATCATCTTAACTGTCAGCTTAAGCATCGAAAGTTTACTATATTTTAGCTCTATTTATATTTTAACGTTTCAACAACGTAGAATTTTAAGGATCAAACAAACTGTGAATTCTACAAGTTTATTCTATCAACATCGAATATCAAAAGCTCCTTTCTACACTTATTTTTCATTGTGTACTATAATTGTGAAAATAGATAAGTGTGTTAAAATAATATAGATAAATGACATTATATTAACTATCACGGATGAATTCTCTAAGGAAAAGCTATGAAAACTTATTATATTATAGTTTGAAAAGTAAAGTGTTTTGAAACATGTGCCGATAGTTTCACGGTAGAGCGGCAAATAAATTGAAAAAGTCAATTTGTTAGACCTGTCACTTTTATGTTATGTTGTTTGATAAAAACTGGTGCTTCACACTTGTCATCATCGCTATCTATCTTTTACAAAGAGCGCTACGGCTCATTTTCAAACATAATTGTAATGCTAATGAGCTCAACATCCCATAATATTATATTGCTGAGAAATATTTATAAATATAAAGAATATTCTCATATTTAAGGATTGAATATACAACAATAATAAGCTAACTTTGTTTCGCTGAAAGCGTCTATAAAATATAGATATATACTGCTCCATTATTGACTCATGTGAATTATTTTTGGGTAACGATATTGAAAACCTCGGACGTTGACCTTATTTATGTCAAAAGGTTTGGCAACAAAGTGTGCTACAGTGCCGTATACGCCAATTGTATCTCTGTGATGTAACTCGTAGCCGCTGTGTAATAATAAAAATCGATTCGAATTGTTGAATGAAATTAAATAAGATCATGCTTAGAGTGAACTATATTTTTTTTTAACTATATAAAGGTACGAATATAATATAATAATATATTTGAGTAATTTAATTTTTATTTTTAATCTTTTAACTTATTTACAGGTTACTTTAAGGAATGTTTAGTTCAATTCCCGCTAAATAATTTAGGGATCTAGGTGTAACTGAATATTAGCGCTACTTGCGGTCTCAACAGAATCAGTTAAACCATTTTCCTCTACAGCTATATACTAACTTCAAAAATTGTATTTATTGAAAATTGTACTTATTAATGACAATTAATGTTTCTTTTTATTCTATCTTTTTCTTTTAATATTATGATAAATTTTTCACCAACGCTTTTCGCCGTCTAATTTAATTAAAGACACCTCTTATTTAGTAAGTTTATTTAGACAAAACGTTTTTAAAATGATGGTATTATTAAAATATTAAATACTAACTAATATTATAAATGTGAAAGAGTGTTTGTTTGTTTTTTTGTTTGTCCTTCTTTTATGTCGAAACTGAGAGACGGATTGACGTGATTTTTTGTGTGGATTGGCGATGGAGATTATCTCATTCCCACGAGAAAACACTTTATAATACGGGTTGTATTATACAACAACTTATCATACCTATGTATATATTATATATAGTCTATCTAATCCATACTAACCGTTAAACGTATCCAGGGACGAACCAGAGGGAAACGAGGGTAAGCCGCTAGTATTTTAATAATTAAGAATATAAAACTAAATACACCCAAAATATCATGGGCATTTTTAGCTATTCTTTTGTGTATTTAAATAACACACGACCTTTACTTTAATTTTAAGGTCTACTTGATTTAATTAAACATAGTTCTTTTATATATTTTGTTTAAATATTATATTCAAAAGGCTGAAATAAAAAATGAGAAAAATATTCAAACAAAAAAAATTTTTGCCAAAGAATACCATAATATAGCCATATAGCCATATATAGAAAGATATTAAAGTCCGAAAATCAACTGCCTGGCTTTAATGTAGATCATTGACCGGAATACAGTGCGACATTAGAATGCCAATCAAACTAAAATGTCGATACAATCTACATACATATCTAAGAAGTTATATTTATAAAGTGAGTCTGCTATTATACTATGTATTTACATATATAGAACAGCATGTATATAAGAACACTTTAGAATCTATACTTAATATTATAAAGCTGAAGAGTTTTTTTTGTTTGTTTGTTTGGTTGAACGCGCTAATCTCAGGAACTACTAATCCGATTTAAAAAATTCTTTTTGCATTAGATAGCCCGTTAACTGAGGAAGGCTATAGGCTATATATCATCTCGGAAAAATTACGGTTCCCGTGGGATAGATTTGTTTTTGTCTAGGGACAAACCCAAAGCGAAGCGAGGGTGAGTCGCTAGTGTAAATTATAAAAAATACTATTTCTAATATTACAGTTTTTTAATTAAAATAGGATTATTGCAGCGTAACGTAACGTTAAGTTAACATACTGTAAAACTGCTTATTATGATACGTGTGGGATGTTATTATGATTGGAGTTAGAACATATGTACAAGTAGACAGGAAAAAGAGACCTAAACGGGTTCGTTATACACATTTCATCATCCGTAATGACTATTATGTATTGTTGGCAGAGTAAGAATATCCACAATAGGGATGATATTAGCTACAAAAATAACTTATATCATATCCATGACCGATAGATTTTGAACGTAAACAATTAACTAATTAAAAATGAAAATCTCGTATTAATTGGATGGTTAACAGAGTGGTCTTATATAAATAGTGGTTACTCACTTAGGGAGGGACACGAGTCAAACTCTGAGGTTAATCTAAGCTGAATTACAAAATCCTCTTTAATTAGAAATATTAATTGAGATTATTTATAATGTGTTATAGTATAAATACATATGTTTTTTTTCAAAGTTTATGTTGTTAAATATTATAATATTAACTAATATGTGTTTATTGTTGCTCATAATCAAAGAAAATTTGGTCTAAATTGTAATAATACGAGTAGGTATAGGGGAGACCGGGGCTGGTTGACCAAGTTTCAGCTTAAAGGTTTCTATTTCTATTTCTTTAGAGTATATTAATTTAAAAACGGGTTCAGTTCATAGATTAACTATTAAGCTTTGCAAAAAAGTTGCAAAAAGCACGTTATTCATTATGATTTAGAGTACAGGCCAGTTTTTGTAGAATAGGAAAAACTGGTCAACCTACCCCATGCTTGGGGTAGGTTGACTATTCACCTGGGGTAAGTTGACCTATGAAGTTGTAAGGGCAAAATCTACGAGGAAATAGGATAAAAGACACAAAAATGTATTACTCATTTTTTTTATTGAAACCAAGGCGATCTTCCGCCATATCAATTAAACACAATAAAATTCAAATTATAAGAATAAACAATCAGACATTTAAACATTAGGCAATTTGAGTACCTAAAAATAAACAAAGTTTTTTCACAAAACACAAAATACTTTCTCATTAAGTATTTAAAACAAAATGAAATAATTTCTTGCAAACTTTAACCATTTGGTAACAAATTATCATATCTATCTAATATATATTCTAATATATATATAAATATATATATATATATATTTGTGTATATGTTATAGGTATATTATTTTATTAATAAAATAAATTATTTTGAGATCATACTATCCAATTAGTCTTCTAAATCGGAGGTGCAATTTTTGCATTCATAGAACAATATGTTCCCGTTTACAAATTTTGTGTATGCTCGCGACTTGCACACAGTGCACTGAACCCATTCTTCTCCAAAAATACTGGAGCGATAAGATTCAGTGCACTCCATACAAAATGTTTCATCCACATCACTTTTCTATTACATCTTTGGATGTACTCCCTCTATTAGTCTTTCTTTTGTATGTTCGCATGGTCCTGAAACAATATCCATAATATCATGTTGCTGGTTGACCAGGTGGTCAACCAACCCCCTTATACATTAGTCTACTAGCCCCGAACCACTTTTTAACTTTTAACCACATTCCATAACCTCAAAACTGCGACGAAATCAAATAAAATAATACATAAAAGAAAGAACATGAATCAAACATTCGTTATAAACTCTTTGACAATCAATAACCATGAATAAATAGGCGTTATTACAAATAATATTACGACAAAAAAAATTACTTACGTGTGTTGTTTTTCAATATTACGTTCCTTCTCTCAAACGACGTGCGTGCGCGACGCCGCGTTCCCGGTGGCGAAGCGGGGGGAGGTGACGGTCTTTCGTGTCTCACTGGTTAGCTGAAGGCTATTGCCTCGGACGAGTTTTTGATAGTTAGTCAACCTACCCCTATAGTCAACTAGCCCCGGTCTCCCCTACTCGTAATTATATTATTATCATGCCCTTTGGCTAAGTCTTCATCAAATTGATTTTATATTTTTAGATCGCCTAATATGAAAATAGCGTGATCAAAATAAATGGGTTTAATGTAGACATTGCGATTCATAGATTCTAAATAGTATTGTTTATTACATAACTATACAAGAAGACAACCAGGCAATTTTTCTATTAAAGCTTAATTAAGATTTTTCCTTAAAAAATATATTTTTAAGTTTTCTTGTAATAGTAGGTACGCAAACTTTAGTAAAATAATGTTTGAAAATAGCAACATTAACAATTAATCGATATTTATAATTTTATATTAGACTTATCAGCGGTTATATTTGTTCAAATTGGTTCCAAAACTTTACAGGTAACTCCAGATTAGCATAAAAATACTTAAATAAATATTAAAAAAAAAAATCACATTTTGGGTACAGTACTGGGGTAAAAACCTGCCCATTTAATTTATATTAAACCTCCTCAGTCTTACGATCACATACAGTTTCAATAATATTTTAAAGTATTGAACTTGTAATGAGTAATTTTCACTATAATGACAGGAAGTTACGGCCCACGTTTTCCTTCTGACTGTAAATAATAAATATGTTGGGACATTAACACACAGCACCATCTAGTTCCATAGTAAGCTACGAGGCTCGTGTAATGGATACCAGTTAGTTGATACACTACAAATATATAACTTTAAATATATACATATTATAAATATAAACACCCATGACTGGAGTACAAACATTCGTGCTCATCACACAAATGAATGCCCCCTGCGGGACTCTAACCCGCGACCGTTGGCACAGCAAGTAGGGCAACACTACACACTGAGCCAAACTGTAAAGTAAGGGAATATTAAGAATCCATCAGCCAATTTGTATGTAACTTGTTTATTCCAAAAGGTAAGGAAGGTGTGTGAGTGCAAATTTCCCATCTCGTGTAAATGTCGCTGAATCACGATTTTAAGCATTGTCTCATTATGAAGAAAAATAAAATAAAATCTTTAACAAGGTCTACTAAGATGACCTTTTTTTATTTTTTCCTCGTATTTTTCTTCAGTTAAATAAAATAAAACGTTGAGAAAAATCGTTCAACGTCATTTATTTTGCATTATACCATGTAATGTTGTTTTCATTTACTATTTGCATTTCTATTTGTATATTGTTTTGCTCATGTAACTCTAAAAAGTAGTTTTGGAACAGATGCCCGCTTACGCTTTACAGATATAAATAGTGATCGATTTGGCGTGCAAATTGACGCTACGATAAGTGCCACGCTTCACTGCTTTGATTTGGATACGTTACTTGTGATGCTGCTGCGACGTAGTGGTTTCGCAATCTTAAAGGGTTAATTAAATATTATGAACAAGCGAGTCGTCCTCGTTTCGCTCGGGTTCGTCCCTAGGTTTTGACGGTTAGTATGAAATGGATAAACTACCTATACTAATATTATAAATGTGAAAGTATGTTTGTTTGTTAGTCGTTCTTTCACGTCGAAATAGAGTGACTGATTGGCGTGTTTTTTTGTGTCGAGATAGTTGGACGGCTGGAGAGTGACATAGGTTATAGTTTACTGCGGGAGATTCTTTCATTTCCACGGGAAAACAAGTTGTAATACAACCCAAAAAAATATTTACGGTCGGAATTACTTGAAACTTGGTATTAATGTTTTTCAATATAATTAAATAAATACGGGTTTCAGCATCTTTCGAAATTCATCCCATAAGAGGGTAAAACAGGGGATGAAAGTTTTTATGAAATCTACCTTTTTAGAGGGTTTTTTGTAGTTAAAGCGCGAGCGAAGTAATATATATATATATATATATATATATATATACATAAGTATGAGTTACTGCGGGTTATATTGTAACGTGTTTTCCCGTAAGAGTAAGAAAGTCATAGAGAAGAAAAGATAAAGAAAAAAAGAAAGTCAAGAAGCATATGTCACTCTCCAACCCTCTAAATATCTCCACACAAAATCATGCTAATCCGTGACTCTGTTTTGACGTGAAAGAAGGACAGACAAACAAACACACTGTCACATTTATAGTATTAAGTATGGATTTACTATTACATTTTGATTTTATTCTTTAATACTATTATAGTATTTACATTTATTATATTGAAAACACTACTGTATATTTTACACATACGAGGAAAGTTTTCGAATAGCTGTGGTAATAGTTTCATATTTGTATTGATATCCCAAAGTTTGTTAAAATATGCTAATTTATTCTATTCTAATTATAGAACACTAAATTTAGTAATTTTGTAAACGGAATTTAATGGACCATGCACCGAATTTTTATATCTTAACCACTTTTTAAAGCAATGAGATTTTGTAACATTTTACAGTAACTTATTACTTACATAATCAAATGTTGAGAGTAGTCTTCTAGTACTGTTAGTAATTCCGCAGGCATTATTCATGGGCATTAATTAATTAATTAATGTAATTAAGAATAAGCGAAGATAATAAAGAATACTAAGATAATAATAAATTATAATATATATAAAATATTTTCTTAAATTTTTGAGGTATTCAAACAACTGTACTTACTGGAAAATGAAAAGTTGTCTCGTCTGAAACATACTTTATTATGTACTATATAACGACGTCATAGTCGCAATGAGTGCACGGGTAAAATTCGTTCACGGCCAAAACAACAAGTCAAAGACACGCTCAATAGTGATATAACATCAAAACGGCCTATACGAAAGGCCACACAGAATCTCTATCTCTTGCGTCTACGAAACTCCGCTTCGGTTCGCGGGGTGAAAACCCTTTAGCGGCCGAATTAAACCGTAAGAGCCTCGACACGGGCAAGGTAAATGGGAATTAAGATAGAGGGTTCAAGGGCTAAAATCGTCGGTGGTGCGCGGCAGTGTGCGGTATGTTCGTCCTGCTCGCTCGGGCCCTAGGCTGCCGCGCAGCGACGCTTCACGGCTCCAGTCGCGGTCTGCCGGCCGTCGCGACGCTCGGGGCCGCTCCGTCGCGCCACTCTTTCGTGTCATGTGGGCACGTGAGATGCACTGACTGTGGCTGCCCGCTCGGCTCCCGCCCGGTCACCCTCTGACCGGTGGACGTGCTCATACAGTTTCTGCTCTATCGCGCTACGCCTCGACTCTATAGTGCAGTGTGCCACTGGAGCATTGTTTCATGTTTCGAGAACCTTGTGATATATTTGCAGAGTATACCATTTTTGTAAAATCTTCGTCTACACGTTCATGTTTGCGGCAGTACCGTAGCTGTGCTGTCTCCTCACTAATAGGCTAGTTTGCATAGGTTTATAGAAGCATTATGAATTATTTCGCATGACGCGATCATCATTACGACACATAAGATAACAGTTTAATCTGATAATCACGCGGTAAAAACACTCATTAACACTATACTCCGCGAGTGGTTTGGTTTAGGCGCGATGAGTTCAATAATATAATATTAATATACATATAAAAATATGTCAAGGTTATTTAGAGCACGATCTTTACCTGGTGCTATATACCTACTAGGCAAAGCAGTATATATTTTCGGTAATAGGCTACAAATTACTTCTTTAAGTGGTAATTACGTGATTTAAGGGTGTAAAATCTTGTAACGTTTATTACTGATATGATTAAATATCGACAACTTGTTGAATGTTTGTAAACATAGCCATCTTTACTCTAATATTAAAGTCAAAAACTGACTGTGAATTTAAAGCGAATAGGATAGTTACATAAAAAAATTACAAGAAGCAAATCTTTACGTGCATCTTTGTAAAGGTAAATTTGTAAAATGTCTGTCTTCAGACAGGGATCTCAGGAAGGAATATAGTTGATATAGCTTTATAATAATAATCGATCAATATTGAAATATTTACTAGATTATAATTTACACTAGATTATTACTGAATCAAAGGCAAACTCGATCGATCCAAAATCAGAACGATTTTATTGTACGAGTACTTAATGCTAATGTTTATTTTTATATAGATACATATCACAAGTGAGCTTTTCGTAGTTACAATGAATCAATTTGTTGAAAATGAAGTTGACATTTTATGTTTCAAAGATTTTGAACAGAATTGTGATGAAATAAAACTTTAGATAAGTTATGTCAAAAATTAAAAAGTGGTTAGTACCAGTTGATAGATTTGAATAAAGTAGATCTAGCTGACGTCAGCAGCTCATAGGTCATATTGAGAACGTCTATACCATTAGGTTGTTAGCGATGATGGCTACAAAAACGACTAGCAATTGTAGCACCGACCGCTCAATGAGGAGTAATTGTATGGCTCGATCATAGCTCCTCCTTACATGGCACTCGTAATAACGGAATCGAATGACATTATTGTATATTTCATCGCCCATTCTAGATAGACACATGGCCAATTATTACCAAGGTCGTTTGATCACAATTAGATGCGTATTCGGCCGTCGAAATAGCATTATATACAGTGGACTCCAAGAAAACTTTAGAAAAAATAGAACATTTGTTTGGTACATGGCACCAACGTCAAAGACTATAATATTGTAGTAATAAAAAAAAATAACATAATTTGATAGCTTTTACAAAGCATAATTTTAATTTAAAATTATGATATCAAAGTAAATATAAAAAAAGCGTTATGTACGACATTTTTAAAACTCCTGCCCGTTATCTAATATTTTTTTACATTCGCTTTACGTTCTCAGTTTCAAAATTTAACATGTTATTTTCAATGCGGTATATTATTTTCTTTTGAATCAGAGAGTCATTGTGTAATATACTCGTAATAGAAGCCAAAGTTAAATATTACATTTACACGTTGGAAACTCAACATATACAAAAAAACTGTTTAAGAATTATTACACATGTAGAGTTATCGCGGAATTTAACGTAGTATATCTAATATGTGAATTATAGTATTCATAAATACTGAATTATTATTTTACTAAAGAAATATTTCCAAAATGGCGCAGTAATTTTTTATTAGAGCTCTATCGTACAATAATAGATTTGAGAATATTTCAAAAGTTCACATTTTATTTATTAATAAATTCGGCTTCTCTCTCATTTCTATGAAAAAGAAACGTGGCATATTTTCGTCACAAAACGAAATATAAAAATGATGTAGGTTTTACATGTCCACTTATACCTAATATTTGAAGTCATTGGAGGGCAAGTGCCTACTCTCGACATTAATAATTCTGTGAAGAATAACTATGAGTCTAACTGGGGCATTGCCAAAGAATACATGTAGATTATCTTTTCGTCACGATCATAATGCACTTTGATCTATGTAATTTGGATAGAATAGACCAGATACATGAAATCTTTATCGATCTTTAATGTGTATTTAAGCATGAAATGCCTATAGAACAGTAATTTTTGTAATTTAGCCACCTTATATTTTTCAAGTGTGTCGTTCCACTGTCAAATTACAGAACTGAATTTACAGTTTTATATTTGCAATTTAATATATAGACATGCTTATAAGTTATTCTATTTTTATTCATTTGTATTTTTCCATCCCATATGACATAAATGACTGCAGTTATTAATTTTAATTTATTTATTAAAATAACGTTCATCTATCTCTGTTAACCGTAATTGTATAACGATTTATGAGTATTTCGTGGGCTTCATAATATGAAGCAATCAGGATAATCTTTTTTCCTTTGATTGAGTAAATTTATCGTTTCATTATGTTACTGTGTTTTCTTTAGTCATATATAGGTACCATTAGCAATTGTGAGTGAGGAGTGAATCGAAAATAATTGGTTTTTTTGAATACAGTATTACACGCTACACTACGAGTTATATAATATCTAAAAAGGAGTTTCTGTGACTTTGTCCATTTATTTTTTAATTATCTAAATTGTTATCAGAAACGAAATTATAATAATGTCTAAAATTTCTTACTTCACATTATAAACTATTTAAGGCAGTGTTATTTAGAAAGAATACTCTTCATACAATGAACCGACTGACATATCAGCATAATTATCTTCACTACATTTTAAGACTGATCTAGACTAATAAACTTACGCTTAAACGTGCCAAATGATAAATAGTGATGGCATTGATTGCGTGGAAGTAATCAGTGATGTAGAACGCGAATGGTGATTACAAAGTTATTTGTGAGTGGCTGGCAGAGTGTGTGTAGTGGTAGTGCGGAGGCGCGCACGGCTCCAAAGTGGTCGGAGGCGGGGTGTTCCGTTGCTGCGTGCCCTGGTGCGGGGCGCGCGCGGCGGCGCCCGACGACGCCGACTATGCCCTGAGAGAAGGCAGCCCTGAACTCTCCCACCTAGAATACGGTAAGATCTTTCTATTATATCTATTATAATAATAATAAGCCCTTTATTGTACACCAGAAAAAAAGAAAAGAAAATATACAAATCTATCTATATTTATTTAAATCATTTCTTTATCTACACCAATATTGTGAACTTTACAAGATTATAAGTCTGGATGTCAGGGTAATCTAAGAAACTACTGATCTGATTCTGAAAATTGTTTTACTACCAAGATGTACAGCCAATGAGTGCTATAGGCAATTTTTTTTGCGAAAAAAATATGTTTCCTGTCAATCATAACAACTTTAATTGAAGTCGCAAAAAACTAGATGTTGATTTAATCGAAGTGCGCCGCCTAAACGGTTTGAAATAAAGCAATAAAATGTATGACAAAAACACACTAGTACTCTTATATCTTACTAGAAACACAGTCGCTAGTAAGATATAAGCCTAATAATATTTATTATGAATTCAACCCCTAAGTAATAATTGCTTATTATGTTACAGAGAGTATCTAAACTTTTAATACGTGTAATTTAATGTTTTCTAATCAAATCTTCCCGACTAAAAACATCTTTTTAATCAATTCATTGAAAAAGATTCGTAATAGCTATTGCAGAACTTTATTTAAACAACATTGATTTCGTTACTTCAATCGGTTCTTCATGTTAGCTTAAGCTTTCGATTACGGGAGTGCATTCATTTTATCGAATTAAATTCATAGTTAAAAGATTACATTTTAAATAAAGAAATGTATGTAAGACAAAGGAGAATTTATTAGAATTATAAAATTATAGACCAAAGACGAAGCGAAGTAATAAAAAATATGTTTATTTGAGACTATTTGCGAGCATCTCAATAAAAAGCAGCTTAAAGGGTTTCAACGAAAACTTTTTAATAGTACAACACATTTTCTGACTTAAAATTATCCCACCTAACCGTAACATTTTCATTACTTGCACACATACAAGTTATTTAAGCGAAAATTTTACGAGTTATGCTCTTATTAAATGATTAAGTTCTTGTGGTCTGGCATTATATACACCCAAAGCCGCAGACAGAAGTAAATTGCTAAGTACACAATAAATAAATAAATTTACATATATCTATGTTACGTTTACGTGCATTTAAAACGGGTAAAATGAAACAATAAATCTTAGGCTTTTGTCTTGAACGTACAGCTATCGCTCCCGCCTCTATTTGATAGATGGCTACCTTTAAGATGGTAGGTGTGAAGTCTGTTGTTTAGATGACCCCGTGTGCTTCCATTACACGCTCTCAGAATAAAGCAATTTAAGCTAAAATCAAACGTGAAGCTACATTCACATATAAAAAGCATCTAATATTACTATACTGTATATAAATCCAGATAAATGTAAGTATATAATATATTCATATGTACGAATACTATGTATATTCAGTATGAAGATTCACAAGAATAGTACTTATTAAGCTACAGTCACGCATGTCGTACTCATGTATTTAAAAATGGCTGTATGACGAAAAACATAAAGAAACCCCTTTTACATCAATTAGTGCCACTCTGTTGGTGGTTTTGTAAGAGGATCGACGGGGCCGATAAGCGTAAAATATCTATTAGTTTTCTTCTTCAGCGATAATAGAATTTTATTGAAAATATTTTCCAGAGCGATGTCTAGCTTAGAACATTAATTTTTATACTTTATATTTTTAAACGATTTTAATACAGCTTGCAACAAATTGATGGGACATGGAAGAAAAGTACCTTAAACATTGAAGTTTATTTAAAGGAAACATTTCTTTATTTTCAAAAATAATAATAACTGCATTTATTTATTTACTTATTTAAAAAAAGCTTACCTGAACCGGAAATCGAACCAAAAAAAATGCAATAAAGGACACTCACTATTTTATCGAATTAATTGATAGGGTATAAACCTTATATAAATAGGGGAAGCATAAAATGGCTGAAACAAACATTGCGTCTTAGAATCGAAGTAACCGATGAAATCTTACAAATTATAAATATCGACTCTAACGTCTTGGAACAAACGCGCAGGACATGGAAGAAAAGTGTCTTAAACACTCAAAATATTAAGTTTCATTCAAAGAAAGCGTTATTTTATTTTTTTAAATAAGATTAACTGCATTTAATTTTTTTTTAAAAGAGTTGACCTGAACCGGTAATCGAACCTACTGAAAAAGCAAAAAGGTACACCGTCACTATTTCATCGAATTAATGGATAGAGTTTATGGTAAGGATGTAATGTCTCGAATGAAAATTGTATGTTATGTACAATTAATAAAAACTCTGAAATCTTACAACTAGCACATATCAATATACATACTTGAATTAAATTGGCGATTTTTTTTTTATAATATATTATATTTTTTGGAAAAATACATGTTTTGCATACATATTGCTGCATATTTATTTCAGAAACAGGTAACTATTTTTGTAGTCTTTTTTTGTTTTTATCAAGAAGCCTAGAAGTATTTTTTCAGTTACAGAATTTCATTTTTCGATTGGTTGTTTAATTAATTTATAGTAAATTAAAATCTGTTTTGGCGTTCTCGCTATACTTCTCACTCATGAAAGAACATTATCTTGTCATCCCGCTCCTCCGAATCCGAACCCTAGCGGTCTCATGGCGTACTCTTAACCGATATGGGTGTGGTTTTCACTAATGTATTGTGGCAAGCTTAACATGTTTTATTTGAATCGGTTCATAAATAGAAAAGTTATATCAATTTAATTAATCACCTAGGGACGAACCCGAGCGAAGCTAGGGTGAGTCGATAGTATAAAATATATTCATGGCTATGTTATGCATTGTTTTTAGAGATTTATCAAAATTGTAGGATACCGGTATTCACGAAAATTTAGTATTGTCATCGGATTAAAAGTTACGGATAGCGTTAACCTATGGGTGACTCACATACAGGTTTTAAAAAATTGTGTTTTTAGTTTTTACTAACAAAAAAATTGATTTGCTAACAAGAAGTAAGTGTTTTTTTTTTGTAGTTTTATTTCTTGTGTCGGGACTCGGATGGCTTACATAATCAGTCTTACCCTATCGTTATCTATACATATAATAAAATTGTAACTAAGCCAAATCTGTACATTAAATATTTTTTTGAAAATCTTATTGGAGTAGACTTTATTATCGATACAGAAGCCAAATCTATAGTTTTTAGAATTTTTGTCTGTCTGTCTGTCTGTCTGTCTGTCTGTCTGTCTGTTACCGCATCACGGGAAAACCGCTGGACAGATTTTGATGAAATTTGGTATGATGATAGCTGGTTATCCGGGTCAACATATAGGATACTTTTTACTCCGGGAAAATATCTCATCTCTGAGCTAAACGTTAAAACGTAACTAGGGACGAACCCGAGCGGAGCGAGGGTGAGTTGCTAGTTGTTAATATTAAACTTAGATTATTTAAAACAAAACATATGTTCTTGGACATTTGATATTATATTTTAAAATTTCACAATTTTTACCTAATTTGACTTTTGTGTCATTTTTACCTCATTCTTTTTTTCTAAGTTCGCAGAGATTTGAACATTTATCATATATTGTCATCTCCACTTTAAAGCCGACCATTTACGACTAGAAATAGGGGCCTAAAATGTAGATACATATATTGTAAAGAAAGCGTGGAATGCAAAAATTTAATATTTTTAACCATCCTAAGCGTGATCTTTGTAAAACAAAGGTATTTTGTATGAAACCGTTAAATTAATAAAAAATAAATTCATCAAAATTAGATCTCTTGTCATCCACGGCATTCTAACCGCATTCAGTAATTAAATAATTGTGTTGACCGTAAAATTGTTTGATTAACATGAATGAAATATAATTATGTTAGCTAATTTGACCATTTAGGTTAATTAGTTATTTTGGTAGGTACCTAACAAAGTTATTTATAGACTGAAGATCTTACTAATATTATAAATGTGAAAATATAGATAGATGTTTGGATGTTTGTAACTCAATGACGCCAGAACGGCTAAACAGATAGATTATAGTCTGGAATAGCACATAGGCTACTTTTTATCTCAGAAAAAGATACGGTTCCCGTGGGATAGATTAGTGTTTGTTTTTCTAGTTATACATATAATAATTGAAAGTTTATTAAATATAAACTTTCAAGTTAAGAAATACTCCTTTTATATTATTCCTGAAGTTATTTGAAGCGCTTTAATGTTTAAGTACTTCGTTCATATTTAACTTTTAAAAAGTTACCCAGCTAAAAGACACCTTTAGCTTGAAAATTTTCTTAATTTCAATTCAAACTCTAAAGTTATGATAAAGCTTCAGGAAATACCATTGTTTATTTTGTTTGGTTCTTGAAAAATATTAGATCACGTTGACCACTGAGTAGACTCTGTATTATTTGCAATTTTGTACTTTACAATTCAAACTCCCATGTAGATTAAATAAATTTACTTATGAAACGATATACCAAGTAAACCATTGATAATAGTGTATTTATATCTATTCAATTTTTTTTCAAATGGTATTGATGCGCATAATTTCTTAGTTTTAGAGATAATTAAAACAGGTAATATAAAAGTTACTTAGTATGTTTAATGTAAACGTATTACTTAAGCACTGAATCGCATATGTGGCTTTTAAAAGGATACGGTTTGATTATTTCAAAATTAATTAAACTAATTTACGAATAATTTTATTTTATTATAAAAGCAGTAACTATAACAGATTATCCTGTTATAGATATTTTTGTAAAATATAAAAAACAAAACTTAGTGTGAGATATAGCCAGCAAGTTAAAATATTATTTTGACTTATATTTTTTATAATTCTCGTGAAACTTTGTACTTGTGAATTAAAACTTTATCCTAAACCACTAAATTAATTAGTCAATTCATAAATTAATGTACTTTAAAAATATGTCAAAACATACACTTTGTGATTGATTATAAAGTGCACGTTTTGACGTACGGCTCCTTACAGTTATTCAATGGTGTCAGCTGGCCAATGAAAATGATTAATTAGACAGTACATTGATCTAGATAAGTTATTCAATACCTAGTATTCTAGTAGGTTAGGATTCTAGTAGGATAGGTTCTAGTAGATATTTAGTATTAGTAAATACATGCCTTAGGACTATGTACCCATCTTATAGTATTGTGATATTATAAAAAAGTATCTTTCAAAAACTTCAAAGTTACAACAGACAGCACAAGGATAAGATAAAATAATATTAAATTTTCTTTCAGCACTATTGACAAGTTTGACGTTTATTTCCAAAGTTTGGGCAAATCAAATTCTCAAAGAGCTTTGGCTTAAGTTTCTATTTAATCCTTAATCCTCATGCTGAAGTTTCCTGTATTTATTAAATCAATGAAATTAGTTATACAGTAACGTTATTACATAATGCATATATTATAATGGCTATGTTCGCGTGTTACGTAAATAAGAGAAGCTTACTTCAACTCCGCCTGAATTGTCTACACTCCAGTGAAAGCCCGTTTAATCAGTTCAGCCTTTTTTCTAGTATTCTCTATCTTGTGAAAATTTTTCTGTTCTGGAATATCTTCTCTTTTCATGATTTTTTTTCTACCTGCAAAACCCCGTAAAAAACGGATCAAACCAGAAAAAAAATATGTTTCTTTCGACTTTGATAGATGACTATATGTCCTCTATAACCATATCTACCAAAATAATTTACAATTACAGAAACACATTTAAGTTTATTTCATAAGTAAAATGTATGTGTAAGATTATATTTTTCAATTGTTTTTAATTGTTTTATTACTTCTTTAGTACGTCACTACTTTGTTATTTAATTTTATACTTTTGTAAACTGTAAACTTTAAAATTTAGTTCCGTTCCATTTCAACTCTCTCAAAGTATCCTATTTACGAATCTTTAAATTTGTTTCCTGAAATAGGAAGTTGCTCAATTTTGTTTTGAAATTGCTTTCAATACAGCGTGAGCTTGAAGATAAGTTAGTATATCATAATATTTGTATTAAAATGCAATTAAAAATATTTAAGAATATGAAATAAAAAGGTACCTAATTAATTAAAGGTTAATTAAAGGGAAAAAATACTTCATTCTAATAAACATGAGCGTTGAAAAACCTAAATTGATAAGTAATTTGACCACTAAGTGATGGAAAGCGGGACGGGCATTTATTCAAATATTACTCCTGTTGAATCGATCTTTGTCGTAACAGTAGTTGCCGTGTTTAGTTTAATTCATATGGAAATGAAGTTATAGTTTCTCTTTGTTTATATTTACCTTTTTTTTAATGTTAGGAAATGCATTCACGCATACTACCTGTAGACATACAGGTGGTTATGTGGGACTCACCGGCTAGAAAAGCCAGTACTACCCACTAAAACCCAACAAAACCTCCCCCATCTTAATGGAGCATCGCAGGATCGCTTACGCACTCAACTACAACGCCCCGATGACAGGTCTGCCGAAACATACCTCAAAAATCCAACGATCCACTCTGTTGTCAGAGAAGTACCAGGAGCAACCCGCATGGTACACCGCCCGCCGAAGTGGGCCACCTCCCGTGCATTTCTTGGCTACGCGCCCGGCTGAACTGCCCGATGCTAATGAGCCCCCCAATTATTATATTACCTAATATATTTAAACGAGCAATTCTTGTATATTTATATCTTTATTTATTCATTCCAGCGATCTCGGAAACGGCTCTAACGATTTCGCTGAAATTTGGTATGTGCTAGCTTTCGGGGGCGAAAAATCGATCTAGATTAGTCTCATGTCTGGGAAAACGCGTGTTTTCGAGTTTTCATGCAGTTTTCTTTTGCATTATTCTACGCAACATATGCTCGATAATTTCTTACACTCAGATATACGCATCATGGTCAAGCGACTAAGGTGCAAGATTAACAAATCAATAGGTGTGTCTGAGATTGAATCTCGATCGGATACAAAGATTCACTTTTTTTTTTTGTATTTATTCAAGTTTTTGGTTCTTTTTATCTAAAAAATACGATATAACAAAAAAGAACTCCGAGCGAAGCTCGGTCGCCAGATACTAACTCATTAAATGTTACAGATAAACGATAGACACTCATATGTTTCAATAGAAAGTTTCCCGCTTAACTTCTTAAAGTAATTACAAAAATAAAATTAAAATGTAGGATTATTTCCATCCACTAACAGTATTACGATTTTACATCGATATTAATAAGTCCATGTATAATTTGCAGCAAAATCAGAATTTATATTCTCAGTTCATACAAATTTTTAGTTAATAGATACCTACTAAAAATGTAATACGAATATTAGTTTTGTTTCATAAGAATTTACAGAATTATTAATAAAAAAATAAATGTCAATTTAGTGTACGTCCTCGAAGCTATAACGGTCTTCATAAACTAGCTAGAAACAGATCTTCGAGTTTTGTTTATCTTGTGAATAAGAATATTAGCGAAGAATATGCATGGATATATTGATCAACAGTAAAGCGAGAGATCAAAGATTAAACTCTCACATATCTACTATGGTGTTAAGAAAAAAAAAAACAGATTATAACCTAAAGTCTGTTTTGTTTTGTCAAAGAATGATGACTTTAATTATATAATACTAGCGACTTACCCTCGCTTCGCTCGGGTGCGTCCTTAGGTACGTTTTAATTTTTTTCAACGATACCCTAATCTTTCTATAAAATAAAATCTTTTTACAAAATAAAAGTAGCCTAAATTTCTCCTTATAATATCAGCTATCTGCCAGTGAAAGTCCAGTTAAAATTGGTCCAGCCGTTTCGGAGATTAGCCGGAACAAACAGACAGACAAAATTTTAAAAAATTGTGTTTTTCTTATAAGTACCGTATATAATTCCATATGTATTTAATATAAAGCTGTTATTTTGATATTACAAACAGACACTTCAATTTTATTTATCTGTATACATCACTAGCGGCTCACCCTTGATTTGCTTGGGTTCGCCTTTACAAAAACTAAAACAAATTTATCCCACAGGAACCTTACATTTTTCCGGGATAAGAAGTAGCCTATTTGCTATTTCAGACTATAATCTGTGCCAAAGGGTATAGCCGGATATACATATGAAATTTGCCCCCGTGGAATTTTCTCTTCATACTTTGGGGATCGTTTAGGTACCAAATAAAAATAATTCTGTCAAAATTTCAGCTTTTTATCTCAAGCCGTTATCGAGATATTCAAAAAAAACTGTTTTTTAGATTTTATTTTTTTATTCATAGTAAAATTAAAATTTGATAATCGCCGATTTTTTCGCTAATACTTACGAGTAAAAGGCATGAAAAAAAAAAATTTTTTTATGATTCCCAGACCAAAAGCCAATTTTTTAGAAAAGAAATAAAACTAAAATTATTTTTTTGACCGTATTTTTGAAAAGTGTCCACCTCCAAATTTTGTCAGAAAATGTCTTTTGTACTCCTTTATACTCAGGATTTTTTTCATTTTTTTTGATGTGGTGGAACAATGTGAAAAAAATTAAAAACATTTTTTTCTCATATACCAATGTAAGAAAAAAAATTATATATGTGTATTTTTCTATCAAAACTAATATTTTAACATTGATAGAAAAATACATAAATAAATATTTTTGACCGTAAGAACATGTCAGTTAATCTTCGTCACTATCTTTATTTACTATGACATTAACTTTTCATCTATAAACAGATGACTCAATATTTCGGCAGGTCTTATTATCTTAGCCAAATGTCAAACCTGGGCGAGATAATATAAAACCGCTGTAATGTGAGAGCAGCATCCAGTAGTACGCCTTCCATTAGCATTGTGCTTAACATCTGAATCAAGTCTCGTACCAAATTCATTGTGTAGAAAACAGGAAACTCGACAAAAAAACTAGTTTTAGGAAGTAGTTTATTGTCTAGATTATGATCAAAAATTTGGACTCTTATTTGATATTACCATGACCTGCTTCAAATACCCAGCGCACTTTGGTAACAAAACGGAATTGATTTGACTCGACTATAATAAGCTGATTTCGTTTCCCTTTAAGAGCCGGCATTAACACTTTGAATCCTAGTTGTTCCTAATATTCTGTTAGATCACGAAAGCCTCGATCTACTATGATAATATTATCTTTTTTAAGTAACTTAATGAGATCATTAGGCTTGCTCGAGACGATTTTTATAATTTCAGCATCGTTCATGTTAGCTGTGTAAGGTAAGCCCCAAGCATAACTAGAACAAAACCATTCGTAGTGCTTATTGTAAATGGTTTACACAGAGGTACTTTTTTTTGATAAGAATATGATTTTCTCTGGTATTCATTATTTGTACTTTTTGATGGCGAATATATGTTCCATCACAAATACTCGTAAATACCGTTTCCCAACCGTGAAGTCGGAGGAGACTGTTTACGCTCCTCTATCTAGCGAAATAGTTTGAGGACTGGACTGGACTGGGCTTATGTATACAATTTTCGTTCTGCTGATTTCGAACCAACATTCTCCAGTCTTTGTTGCCATTTTTCTAGTCTGCTCTGGACCTCGCACCCATCTTCACCGATCAACACAATATCGTCTGCAAACATCACGCACCAAGGTGACTCCCCCTGTATATCCGTTTTCAGAGCATCCAATGCCAACAGGCAGAGGTATGGACTTAAAGCCAATCCTTGGTACAAACCTACTTAGCAGGCACTCCTTCTTCTGTTTTGACAGAAGAGCCCCACCACAAAACCTCTCGGGGAATCTTATCATACGCCTTTTCTAGATCAACAAACACCATATGCAAGTTTTTGTGTGCGCGTCTATACTTCTCACATAGTTGGCGCATCGCGAATACGACATCTATTGCCCCGCGTCCTGGCATAAACTTAGCACAGAGCTTTATTCCCCGATAATTGTTGCATTCTTGTACATCTCCTTTCTTTTGTGATTATGTGATGAGCATGAGAGAACAGAGACACTATTCCTCAGCGATTAATTCTTCATGCAACAACTTATTGAAGAATAAAGTCAGCCACTGATATCCGTCCTCTTTCAATAACTTCCAAACTTCAACTGGTATACCATCGGGCCCAACTGCTTTACCATTTTTCATACTTCGTACTGCCATTCTAAGTTCGTTCATACTAATCTTATTCACTAATCCAATATTCACAAGCACATCGTTATACACCCCACTCCAGTCATTGTCCTCATTCATAAGTTTTTCGAAATAAGTGTTCAATCTATCTTTTATATCTTCATCTTTTATCAACACCCTTTTCTCTTCATCTTACATACATCTCACATGCTTAATGTCTTTTGCCCTCTCTTTCCTGCTCTTTGCAATGCGGTATATTTCTTTTTGTCCTTTTGGTTCTTGAAGATGGCTGTACATACTGTTTTGAGCCTAAGCTATGGCTATTGCTACCGCTTTTTTGCCTTCTTTTTTCACTCTTTGTATACACACTTTCTAACTTCCTTAATTCTTTCACTCCCTTACTCATTTTTCCATGTTTTAAATGCATTTTTTTTCTTTCAGAGCTCTCTGTACCTCCTCACTTCACCACCTAGTGTATCAATAGTACCGTTCCCTTTCGTTTCTCCAAACACTTCCCGCGCTATCTCACTTATATAAATTGCCATTTCATTCCAACATTCATCCACTTACTTATCTTGCATTCCATCCATTTCTATATTTTTTTCCACTATTTTTTCCATGAATATACTTGCATACTGCTTTTTCTCTAACATTCGCCACCTGGTCCTTTTCTATCAATAATAAAATATTACTTCATTGGAATGTAAGAAAAAAAATGTTTTTAATTTTTTTCACATTGTTCCACCACATCAAAAAAAAATGAAAAAAATCCTGAGTATAAAGGAGTACAAAAGACATTTTCTGACAAAATTTGGAGGTGGACACTTTTCAAAAATACGGTCAAAAAAATAATTTTAGTTTTATTTCTTTTCTAAAAAATTGGCTTTTGGTCTGGGAATCATAAAAAAATTTTTTTTTCATGCCTTTTACTCGTAAGTATTAGCGAAAAAATCGGCGATTATCAAATTTTAATTTTACTATGAATAAAAAAATAAAATCTAAAAAACAGTTTTTTTTGAATATCTCGATAACGGCTTGAGATAAAAAGCTGAAATTTTGACAGAATTATTTTTATTTGGTACCTAAACGATCCCCAAAGTATGAAGAGAAAATTCCACGGGGGCAAATTTCATATGTATATCCGGCTATACCCTTTAGTCCAGATCCGTTCAGCCCTTCTGCCGAGATTGACTAACATCCAAACATCTAAACTTTTACATTTATAATATTAGTAAGAATTAAGATTAACAACATTATATTGCTATACAGTCATATAAAAACAATAAATTATAATTTTTATTACACTATGTGACAAATTTATATCATTGTATATTTTTTATTTCATATTTTATTTTCAAATGCGTGCATCACCGAAAAATAATATTTTATAAATCGATTGATGCACCCTTCCTCTTCTTAATATGGTTATTATTTTTAATGGTTCATGTATGATTTAAAATAAAACTAGAGTGCAAAATTGTTTCGCGCATTCTTGTTGAAAATTGTGAGCTATTATTTATTATTAATCGAAAAAGATATAAAAATCATTCATCTCACAATTTCAATTATTGACTTCAGCCACAGAGAAAATATAACGAAAATCCTAAGTATATAAATTTTTATATTGTACAGAACACTCCTTCGCGAGATAATAATTGCGCTTAATCATTTTTCTTACTACAGCAATAAATTCTCGTGTATTATAATAGTACCACATTCATATTATGTAATTCATTACATAATATGAATGTAGTACCACAATCGAGTAGGATGAAAGACTTAAACTAATAAATTTGAGTGTACCAAACAGAAAAAAATAAGGTTTATTTTTAACTCGGTCTATTAGTAGGATACATTCACAGATTGACGTACAAACATTATGTTCTTAACATGATATGTATAACAAAGTTAGATATTTAGTTAATTATTATTAGTTAACTGATTTAGCTTTCTTGTGTTAATTATATACGAGTATCAATGGTATATGTTAGCTCGAGTTCTAATTAATGTTTGTTGTGAGATAATTATTACTTTGACCAGTTTTTTTTTGGTTTTGTACGTTATTAGCATGACTAACGTTTCCCCACGGGTCCTTGTTCGTTCTTTATTTTGTATAACTACTCTGTTCTAAAGAGTCACAGCGTCATGTTGGATACCCTAAGGCTTGAATTAATAGGCTAAAAGAAAAAAAAAAACAATATTTCAAATCGCACTTCCAGAGGTATATAAGTGCGTTCGGACAAACAAAAAGATTAATAAAGAAACAAAAATCTCTTTAGCTTTATATATTGTTCTTATTATTATTAGCACTATGTATATATTTTTATTAGCATAATTGCTTTTATCCTCACTTTGTTTCATTTGCAGAGTATTGCGTAGAGGCTCATCACAATATTAATTAATGTTTTGAGAAAATTCTGTAAATATTGAAATAGTAAAGCTTCAAATGTACTTTCAAGGGAAATTTAATTGGAAATAACATTACGTTTACTAGATGCGATACAGGATACTTTCAGTTCATTAGGCTGCAAAAAAATCAGCTTTGACTACAAAAAAAAAAGTTTCTTGTAAAAATATTATGGAATACAACATTATTTTTGGAGTCGATAAAATGAATGTAGTATATAACTAAATATTTTAAATTACAGTCAGTCGTTGTCAGTCAGTTGGTGGAGTCAGATTTGCACTTACCCGATTTTTAATGATATTATACTAATTTATTATTTTCATCCAATTATATTACGATCATTGTTAAAAATATCTTGTTTTAAAATTGTTTCATACATCATAACTTATGACTTTATTTACCTATTTGTCTCGCGATCGTGTAATCTCCGTTATCTTTGCTAGAGAGAAAGCTAATTGACGGAGGGTAAGCCAGCTTGCTCCACTTTATTTAAAGTAATCCCTCTTACGTGACGTTACCAGCCTTTAGTGGGACTACTCGTGTAGATTCTATTTTTAATTTATTTATAGCTTCACATGATCATTCTTGTGGGACAGGCAGATATAAAATAGTAACACTTCTTCTCCTCTTTCGCTACCGTTTAGATAGTCGGTATTGAGTAGCAACTAACAATGTCACATTTGTCTTACTTGACCAGATCTAATAATAAAATGGTCGATACAATTGTTTATGTAGTCTTATACTAATATTATAGTATTATTCTAATATTTTAAATGTAAAAGCAACTCTGTCTGTCTGTTTGCTTGTTACATTTACACGCCCAAACCGTTGAACTTGATAGATATTTGTATAGCGAAATAATCATTGGATTTTGGAGTAAGGCATTGGCTATCTTTTATCGCAAAAAACTTAAAAATAAAAACCAACTTCAAAACACTAATAAGTAAAATATAATTGATTGGTAGTTTTCATTTAATATAGATACCTAATCAGATATTTAGGAAGCCGCTGTGGTTTAATTTGTTTCGGCTGGCATCGACTTCGAAAATATCTGAAAATATCTATTAGCTATTGAATAGTTCCACCTTCTGACCTTATCATCAGATTAGCTCGATGAAACCAATTCACTGCACTATCAATGGAAATAGAAACACTTGCAAAGTTTCAGGTCAATATGACAATTTAAAGTTGGTTAAATTTTCATTAGGCATTTTTCTACCCTTACGGGTAGTATTTTTTTCAAATTTAAATGGGACTAAACTAGAAATATATACTTTAAAACAAAACAAAAATTGTCAAAATCGATTAATAATTGATGGAGTTCTGAGGTAACAAACATAAAAAAACAGCCGAATTGAAAACCTCCTCCTTTTTTGAAGTCGGTTGAAAACCAAAGGTGTGTATGTAAAAGATAGGAATTGAAAGTTTGAATCAGGCACTCAACATTTCTCAAATTAAGTATATTTAAGTATATTTAACTTCATGTTTTGGCGAGAAATTAAGAGTATCAGCGTTTTATAACTCGAGAATTACATAGTTATTCTTCTGTTATGTGCACATAGGGACAAACCCGAGCGAAGCGCGGATGCGTCATTAGTATTTAATAAGAATAGAACATGTTTTTTTTAACCACGTCTTACTAATCAGTCCACATTATGTTTCTTATTTTAGCTTAGGTGGGATTGCTAAGATTCCACAATTAATATACAAGTAAATGGACCGACATTCGATAAATTAAAAACATTCATGTACCTCTGGATAGTATCCAATCTCTTTCCAGCTTAATATTCATGACCAGAGTATATCTAAAGACACTTATTCTTTTCCAAGGAGATTCTTATCGATTATAAAATTCTTGTGACCTTCCAACTCTAGTGTACCTACTGTATACTCTTGACTCTAACTCCGTTTCTGACTTGAGAATGTTTCCCGACTTCTAACATTTAAATATTGGAATTTTGGTACGACAATATGGTTTTTTATATTTGATTATATTACTATATATAGGTCGAGTTAAGTTAAACATGCTTAAAAGTATAAAGTTAGACTTTTACATAGCACCCTGCATTTGTGATATATAAAGCTTTAGTAATTAAAAGTAAACAAGCTTTAAGTGAATTGCGAAATGCTTTTGAAGCACATACTCATGTGTGGTTTTTTAATACATGAACGGGTTATTTCATTATTTAAGATAGTTACTTACTTAAAAAATATACAATAGAAAGAGGATGATGTGCCTGGTATGATAGTTTATACATATTTTTATAATTCATACGTGATTAGTATTATAGATATGAAAGTAGCTCTATCCGTCTGTTCAAGTTTAAGCTGGTGGGCAGACTTTGATGAAATCTGACAAATATATAGATTACATCATGGGATCAGACAAAAACTACTTTTTATTCCCAACTCTGGATATCTTGCAAGCGGAGCCGAGGCAAAAACAAGTAAAGAATAGGGGAAAAAAATTAAATTGAATTCAGATAATAAAATATAAAAGGTGACCAATTATATTTTGTACTAGCAGAACCCGTGACTTCGCTCGCTCTAAAACTACAAAAAAAGGTCTGGCTTTATGCAAAAAGCATTTTTGAAATGGGCTTAGTAGTTTCTGAGTTTAAAGCTCTTAAACACATTGTAAACATTAGTTTTACAGTAATGTATGGAAGTCTAACCAAGTTGTTGACATTTGTGATGACTTCTCCGCTCTCTTGGTTAGCATATGATATGTAGCCTATAGCGTTTCTCAGAAAACGGGCTAACTAATGCAAAAAGAATTTTTAAAATCGGATTAGTAGTTCCTGAGATTAGCGCGTTCAAACAACCAAACAAACAAACAAACTCTGCCTCTATATTATTAGTAGGTATAGATTTCTTGTTAAATACATTATCCTTTTGTTACTGTTAATGCTTTTTATAACCGAACCAATAAAAAAATATCGAATTTGAATCAATAGAAGTGATTTCTGGATTATTTTTCCACGAATAAAAACACTACGACAAATTATACGGGGAATTGTGAAAATTATGGTGACACGTGCACTATACGTTGTATTATATAACGTTCCACTGCTAGGCATGGACCTCCCTTCCATACGAAGGGGATCAAGTCATAGTTCACCACACTAGCTACGTCCGGGTTGGCGAACTTCAAATATCTTTGGGAAATTTGCTAGGTTTTTTCAGTAATGCAGACTTCCTCGCGATGTTTTTCTTTCTCGTAAGATAAGTGACCTGGGATATAAAAACACTTCATGGACTTCACAGTTTCCCAAGCAACCGCGCTACCACTAGGCTATCACTGAATTGCACTGGGCTACCCCTGCCTTATTAAGTTTGACATCTGATTATTTCTGTAATAACGTTTTAATTAATGAAAATAACATGAACTTATTCAAAGGCAAGCAACACGAGTAGTTGTTATTTACCTTTTACGACTAAAGTGCTAAATCTCAAATTTTGAATTTCGGATTACAGTTAGGTTGTTTACAAAAGGTGTATATAAAATATGTCAAATATATTTTTTTTGTCACAACACATCACAGGGAAACTAAGGGAATCTTCCTAGTAAACGGAACACAGTGTGAATATATCTTTATTACTACAGGACTAGGACTACAGTGTTATTTTACTACAGGTCTGATTACACTTGACTAACATGATTTACTATTATTTTATTCAGACAAAACCACAAGGTTCTTAGTTTGAATATTGAATAAAAAAAACTTTAAGTATAATCTAAATCTATACTAATATTATAAATCCGAATAGATGCCTTGTTTCTTAACTGAATCTATTTGTGAGTGAACCTGATATCTCTGAAATTACTAGTTCAAGTTAAAAAGATACATTTTACTGTAGAGTATTGAGAAAGGAAAGGGCCTTATATCAGGCCATTAGACTTAGGAGCGAAGCAATCATACATAAGTAAACTATTCGGGTGAAAGTTCCTAAATATATAAAATTAATTATAATTGCTACTATAAGAAAGTTGTTATGGTAGCAATTATAAGTACAATACCAAAGTTGTAATTGTATTATAAGTACAATATCAAAGTTTTTACATATTAAAGAGAAAACTGTATGTCATTATGATATGGCTTTTAGTGGACCTGTTCAGTTACCGCGCAATCCGTACTCTATTCTTATTTCTCGAGCGATTAGGTTTGCTGAAAAGGCTAGTACTTACCGTCAGATGCACTATACTGATGAGAAATTGAGAAATATGGATTAACTATCTTTTATTATTTAAATAAGAATACTAAGATTACATTATAAAATTTGTTAAAAAAAAATCCTTTTTTATGTAACTCCACGTAGTTTCCACAGCTGAGTAAAATTTAAAAGGAAATAATTTATTTATTTTTAATTATTTACAATAAACATCGTTAAAAATATATGTATTTATATTGAATAAAATAATCTATTCATAACAAAATTACCAGTAGACATACCTATATTCAACCATGGACAATATTTCATTTAGTGTAAATTAACCGTCCAGTCCCATCTCAAAACCAAAACAACGAGGGTTGAATTCATAATTTTAATCATTTCAATTCAACAGTTACAATTTACATCCATCTTACAATCGTAAGATTATAAAATAACAAAGTTACTAGGTATAAAATTTTATTACTTTATTACAAAACATTAAACGTTGATTGGTATTTTAAATATAAATCGTTTCATCTTAGTTTATCTTTAAGAAAAATCTAAAATATTTCTATAATTTGTCTCATTAATATTAACTGTACAATTTATTATTATACCATTATTTTCAGTTGTTCCGGAGACCGTAATAAGCTCTCCACGTCCACTCGGTCAACAGTCGCCTTTACCGGGGATCGAGGAAGAGGACGATTCCGACTGGCCCTTAGAGGACGCTACGGACGCGACACTCACACCCTCTTATAAAAGCACAAAAAGTAGTACAGATACCGCGTATACATCATCAAGAAGCTCTGGAAAAAAACGTAGTTTCGGAAGTCCGTCGTCAGTAAAGATATGCATATCGGCGGCGGCAAGAAAGTCTAATAAAGCGCGTAAGCGTGGCTCTGGCGCCGTAAGTGCGTCTCCAGCCGGTCAGTCCGGGGACGAGGCGCCCGCGCCCACCACTCACGGCAGGATGCAGGCCGAACAAGGCAGCATCGGCGAGCTGCAGAAATACCACGGCAGGTATCTCAAGAGTCGCCGACACACGCTTGCTAATGTCCGGTAAGTCTTTTGAAATTAAGGAGATGTCGAATTCATAGCTTTTATTTTAAATAAGAAAATATTAAGAAAGTATCATACCTTTCATTTTAAAAACTTTATAATATGGACTGTTTCTCGAAAATATACCAGAAAATGTATAAAGTTACTTCGAAATGCGGTGCGTACGTAAACTACGTGCTATGCATTCTGCCTTATACGTGCTGTCTCTATTTTGGCAACTGGCTAGTAACTGTCATCAAAAAAATATTTTAATAGGAACTATTAAAATATACTATAATTAGGTATTAAAATATTTTTATAACAGTTATTATATAACTATACATTTTTTATTACACTGCAGTTTTTAATTTAAAAGTTATGTTAAAGTAAAAAGATGTGAAAATGAAGCTTTAAGGAAGTAAAGTAATAAAAAAAACTTTCAAAACAATTTTTATAGCAGTAGATAGACTTAGAGGTCGTCGAGTCGATAAAGTATTACAACCATCCTTATTTTTATTATGTCGATGTGTAAGGATTAAGAAATTAAACAATGATAATTTAGTTAATAAAAGAAGATAAATATCGTGACTCGATCTTAATGTTTTACTTGCGCAGTTTTTTCTGATTATTATATTGGCACAGGGAATATATGAAAATGAAAATATATTGTGTATCCTCCATGAACAGCATAAAAATTCTTGTCCTATAACAATAAATAACTCAAAATAACGCTAAGCTTAGACGCTTATTCTACTAAAGTCGACATCGTTTGTATTGATTTGAGACACCTGCTTTGTATTCCATTGAAGATATCAAATGAAAGCAATTCATAAAATGTAATTGAACTGCCAAGATAAAGTACGGTCCATTAAAATATCCGCAAAATTATTATAGTAACGACTTCTACCTTTACATTTAGACTGTTATAATTTATAACGAGGATTATTTGTATTGTATTTTAAGCTTTTGCGTGTCGCGTCGCAGAGCGTATATCCAGCTATAACCCATATGCCATACTATGAGTTATACATATGGATAGTTTAAGGATTCTATTTCTATTGGATGAATATATACACATATAGGTGTTTAGGCCCATTAGATAAAGCAATTCAGTATATATATTATATATACATATATGTATACTTAGATACTCTGTTTACCAAAAGGGAGATTGAGTGGACATTAAAACAATAAATAGTAAAAGTATTTAACGGAAATTTTAACTTATCAACATACGTACTCATGGTGGATAAAATATATATGTGATTTTACTTAAATATACAATAAGATACTAGCTATGATTATATGTAGAGTTATAATACAACTAATACTATGTATTTATTTAAGATTTTAAAAATTCATAGATACTCAAATCAAATCTCTAATAAAATATGGTTTTAAACAAACTTCGTACTTCTTAAACTTCACAAATTTAATGTTGATGGCTGTTTTGCTATTACTTCCTTGATTATTTATCTTTATGCTGTACAATATCTATTTAGAAGAACATATTTTGAGGTTTTGAAACTGTATCAAGTGTCTAATTTGATTTTTTTTATCGATATAATAATACGAATCCAATAATCTTATATTGTTAAAATGTATAAGAATAATAGGTTTCCAATAATTATGTTTCTTTGAATAATATTATGAAATTTGAGGTATCATAAAGAATCTTGTGAATTTACCTGTTCCGTTTCTCTCACGATGTTAAGATTTATTTTTAGTTACAACAGTGATAGCAATGTGATGATAGAATGATAAATTTCTTATACTGCGAGAATTTACCCTGAGTTTTACGAATAATGTGTTATCAAAATGTCAAAAAATAAACGTATAATTTGTATTCAACATTTCTAAATTATTAACAATTATTATATACTATTTCTTTCGGTGTGTCTATTTGTCCGATAGTCAGATGAATAACAAATATATTATTCGTCCGACTGTTGTTGGTGTGTGACATATTTCGACTGTAACTATTTTTATTTCTATAAAAATAATTCTAACTTATCAAGTTATATTGATTTTTAAGAATATTGATAGTTAAAATTTTAAGTTTCGAATAAGATCGAATGGACTCAAATTAAACATTTTTATCGCCCGATAGGTTGAAATATCTCGTTTTATTATGGCGCAGTAATATTCTCCTAATAAAAACCATTTTAACCCATTAGAAGCCAAACAAAAAGTAGCAAGCGGATTTTCGAAAAACTGTTATTTATTGATGATGGCCGAGTACAAGAATACATAAAATTAGAAAAAAATAAAAATAAATTATTTTTCATGATTTTACAGGGGTGTTCCCAAATTGGCACAATGGCCACATATGTTATAAAATTGTCGAAATAAGTTTGCCTATACAAAATGTATTTTTTTTTTGTTTTTGACACCCTGATGACCTCAGACATGGCACAAAACAAATCACACTAATTTCAGTATATTTTAAGAGTCGTAATCAATGCCATCTGAATATAAACCTTCAGTCATGGTCGAAAAAGAGAACAAATCAGAGGCATCCCAAAGATTTTCTGCTCTTTCTTCATCTCTGGTTCGGTTTGATGTAGTGTCTGGTGATAGAACTTCAACGTATTAACAAGTCCTTGTGCCCTTCATGTCCATTCTTTTGTCAATATTCATCCCAATTGGTGTAGATCGCATATCAAAAATGCATCGTGTAAAAAACTGTCCTAATATATTCTATTATTTACTGGATTTGTAGATGGTTTACTAAGTATTATTTTTACAATTTTCATTTTTTACAGTTGACGATACTACAGATGGTTGATGGGCAATACAAATCAAAACTATCAATAGCCAGTTGAACCCAATGCGACCCAATTTTTGTAGCCAGCCGTACCGAATTCCCTACAATGTATAGCTTAGCTGGATGTTGAATATTTTATAACAGACTCTCAACTATCTAACTTATCAACTATATAATGTGTGGAAAACCCTCTGTTTCTGAAATTTTTCATCAAAATTATACTTATCCTTCTGAATCTGGTCATTTTGTCAAGTTTTTTGGTGCATGTTTGTCTACGTAAAGCTAATATTTGTTTTGATCTCTTTGAATATTTTTCTTTATAAGGTTTTGACACCACTTCATTTCTTTATTGAAAGATCAATAAACATACGTTTATGTGATAGTTTTTGATAACACGAAAGTATCAGTATCTGAAAAAAGCATTTAGCTCTGCAATAAAGACAATGAAATTGTATCTTTGTCAGTGTATCAGTGGTTCTGCTTGGATCGAACAAGTAAACGTTCGAGATCTTTTACAAGCCAACGGCTTATGATCACTGCTATCCTCGTATTCTGGAGGAACGTCTTTACTGCCAACTAAAACTTCAACATTACCAAGAACTTTATTTAGTAATAAGTTAGGTACCACATCCTCATTATCTTCTTGTTCGTCAGTCACTACACTTGTTCCGTGGTGTGATGGTCAAATTCTACTCCAAGTCATTGTTACTCATATTTCTAGTGTTAATGCCCTATTCCAGTCTTCTAAAGTTACTGTGTATCGTAAAATAATTGCAATTCATTCTTACTTTATAACTAAAAAAAATTAACAGTTGTGGCCGTTGTACCAAAATTGGCACACCAATGTTTATGTTGCTATATTTTTTTATACATATATTATAACTACAATTTGATGGCTTTAAATGAGACACAAGTTTCTTACTTTATCAAAATACACACAATAACTATGATATGCATTACCTGTATTACATAATAATTATATAAGTGCGGCCAGGTCTAGGGTCCTGTAAATGACCGATTTCGACAAATCATAAAAACAGTGTTTCTTGGTATAGGTCTAATAATATGCACTATAATTAACAATCATACTTTCGATTACACAAAAAATTAAAAATTTACTAGCTATGGTACATATTTTTTTTATAAGCCCCAATTTATCAAGTGTTCCCAAAATGGCACAGCGGCCCAGAATGGGTTAAGCTGCGTAGGTTAGAGCACTTTTCTTGTTTTTTGCACATAAAAACTCAATCTCTTAAACTTAAAAATCGTTTGTATCTAAAAGAATAAGTATTCAGCTCGATAAGTTAAGTTTTTTTTGCATATAGAAATTCCTGCACTTAAAAATCGTATATTTTACATTAAAAAACAATACAGTGGCAGATATTCGTACAAACCGACGATAGCTGGACGAATAATTATTTCTTAATCATCCGATTATTATCGCATGAATAGCAACACCCTTTTTTTAAATAAAAGATTTAAAAAGACTCCAAAGATATTTTTATAGGGTATTCTAAAATGGACCCACGCCATAGTAAAGCTATGAAACGGTTATATTTGGTGAAAATCAATCTTGCTGTTATAGACTATCAGAATTAGTTTATTATTAAAATAGTATGTAATTTAAATTACGTATTTTTTTCTTTGATTTTGCATTAAAAAAAGTTTTTAATAAAAATATGGTGATATACGATGTGTGAATTGGTTAAAAAGAAAAAAAAATATCCCATCCTTTTATATTAAAGCTATTATATAGTGTAACATGACTGTGGATCGAAGCTCGCAGGGGGGTTGAGGACCTTGGTACCTTTCGATTTAATCCCCATATACATAAGTTCAGCGATTTTTAGTGGTTCAAAAGTTATTTAGATTAAATAAAATAAATAATGAAAACCAGATTTTAGAACATACTTCTCGAGTAGGTACAGTCTACAGTCCACGTATCAATTAAATGATAGCGGTTATTTTCTAAAGTAGTCTTATAGAGGGCCTTCTTACCATTATAATAGTTTTTATTAGAATCTTCTAAAAGTTCAAATAAAAATAAAACATCACGAACAGCTTCAGTAATTTCATTTTCATATTTAATTTAACGTAAATTTTTTTTTGTAGTGATTTTTTTACTAAAACTTTTTCTTGAAACTGCGCCAATTTGCGGAGTATAAGCTCTGCACTTTTAATTTATCTAGAATCAAGGTTTCCTTTAAAAGAATGTAATTAAATAGGCCAGGTCCTAAAATAATTAGATTAGAAAGAATTAAGTACTTTAAATAAATAGTTATCAAGTCTTTCGTTCGTTTAAAAAAACGTGATCTTAGCGTTTGTACGTTTATTTAAACTTTATTTTCAAACTAAATTATTTGGGAACGGACCTTGCAACTTTTCTTCCGGCGCTAGAGTAATGAAGGGTACGTTGAAAATGTATTTCAATAGGGTTAAAATTTATAGTTAATCTCGTTAAGTTTGTGAAACATTAGTCGGAGTATTTGATTATTATCATCTTGGGGAATAAAAATTATAGAGTTCTAACAGACAGCATTTCCTTTGATTGCACCATAATTGAAAGTCTAATTAGATGAGAGTAATATTTATTAAAAGAATCGTGGGATATTTAGGAATAGTACTTTTTATGCCCTGAGATTATAACCACGCCGGTATAATGTTTTTCTAAAAGTTTTTAAACCTCTCCAGGATAATTTCTAAGAAATTAATTGTTAACTGAACCAACGGTTTTCCCGCGTTCCTCAACACGTTAAATAGATATTGAGGTCCTCAACACCCCTGTCAGCTTTGATCCTTCAATCATGTTACACACTGTACAGGTTTGTCATTTATGGTGTATGGGTATGTTTTTCTGTATTTAGGTAAAATTTCCTTGTTAAAATTTCCTTGGGATTGACTTTATTGACTCGGAAATATAATCTATATATACATAAAATGCTTTGTCCTGACTGACTGATCGATCAACGCACAGCCTAAACCGCTGGTCGTAGAAACGTGAAATTTGGAGGACATATTCCTTATACAATGTAGGCATCCGCTAAGAAAGGATTTTTCGAAATTCATCTCCTAAGGGGGTAAAATAGGGGATAAAAGATTGTATGAAACTTTGTCATTCTTAACGCGAAATGCACGAAAAGTAGTATTTAGCTTTAAGATGAAAAATAAGAAATATATGTATAAGATTTTTTTCGAAATTCATCCCTTAAAAGGGTAAAAAGGGGTGATAAAGTTTATATGGGCAAACAATTATTTATGATCAGAATTACTTAAAACTTGGTATTAATGCTCTTCAATACAATTATATAAATACCTATTTTATCATTTTTTGAAATTCATCCCATAAGGCTGTCAAATAGGGGATGAAAGTTTGTATGAAACTCTGTAATTGATGCACGGAAAATAGTATTTACCTATAAAATGAAAACTAAAACAATACAGATATCTTTTTTTTTTGACATCTATCCCTTAAAAGGGTAAAAGGGGGCTATGCTGTTTATATAAGGAAAAAATTGTTTATGATCAGAATTACTTGAAACTAGGTATTATTGCTCTTTAATACAATTAAACAAACATGTATTGTAGATTTTTTTTTAAATTAGCCCCTAAGTGGGTAAAACTTTGCGTTGAACTTTGAGTTGTTGAATATATTTAAATAGAGTACCATGGCTCAAGTTATCTGTTAGTGCACACTTACTGTGTGGGATAAAGTACAGAAACGAAATTATTCTGAATCCAAAGGAAAATCATGTATAACTTTTCGGCGGGCCACAGCAGCGACAACTATAACATATAAATTCAATGGAAATTAAAACTGCGCAAATTTTTGAGTCCACCCGAGCGTAGCCGCGGGCAAAAAGCTACACCAAAATAAGAATGGCACTTTATATGTGTAACTTAAAATAGAAGAAGAAGGAGGGAGACTGTAAGCTTCAGGTGTACATAGCACTGGGTCTTTAAAAATAATGTAGATGTTAGCCTGTTTGTATGTTAGTTAAAAAACCCATATTAGCCATGTTACATGATTCTAAAGTCGTAAATATTGTATGCGATTGTATCATTGTACTCTCTTCCTCTAACTTTGGAACGGTGGATTAAAAAAATGTGCAAAAAACAGGTAGTGGAGCTTGCTAAATACCTAAACACTTAACATCTTTTAAGATACTGGATATTTTGAGTTACAATCGTTAAAATTTAATTTGTTTTCCATATATCTTTAAGAAATAATAAAACTTACACGAACTTAGTTTTGCAAGTAATAAAGTATGTATTACGAAAATGTTTATTTTTTTCGTAGTTAAATCGCGGGCGAAGCCGCGGGTTCTGCTAGTGTGTAATATTTTCATCATAATTAAATCAAGTTCATGTTATAGTTTCGGCATCGGAATGGAATTTTGATACAAAATTTTATTCTTCATGTCAATACATTTTCTCTTTCAAATAAGTAAATTAATCTAAATGTACGTGTTAGTTATATTTTCCTCAACGTCTGCGTTAAGGTTTTATTGATGTCCCAAAAATATGTATTATCTTTCCTATTATGAAATATTATTACATTAAAGCTCAAATGATGAAGCAATTAAAATCAAATCGGAGCAAGCTTATATTGTTATTCGTCATTAAAACACAAATTGTCTTGCAACAAAGTAATTTACAATGAAATTTTACTAGAACAAAAGTTAGTCATTGCTTAAACGGCTTAATTATAAAGTTTTATGACAGATATCCTCAATCTTTAACGGAAGTGTGACAAGCTGAATTTCCTGAGTGGTAGTATTTTGTTTAGCTCGGTAAGCAATTCATCCAGCTGAAGACGAGTCAGTACGTTTATACAGTGCAGTCATTGCGTCTGTTCTAGGCGACTTGAGTTTCAAATAGATTAGGCTCACGATAACTCTTATAGCATTTTAAAAATGTTTTACAATATATCTAATAATAAACCGTTATATCTAATTAGTAGAAAAATACAACCAATAATACCTATTCAACTTTACTCTCAGCGAATAAATTGCAAATCCTAAATAAAAACTTTCAATGTGATAAAAATGAAACCTTGACGTATTAATAAATTCAATTTACTTGATATGCTCGATATAAAAAATCTGATGGCTCTGAAAAGGTTTTCAACAAATGTATGTAATATATATGCGATGCTTACAATTTGGTATGATACACACACATAGGAATATTTTATTGTAGCTCACTGTATCTAAGGCAGACGATATTCAGGGAAGTGGTCGTACAAATGTGGCTATGTATTACATTCACAAGGTACCTGCGATGATTAATCGACGTCCGCTGGAGTTGATTGATTTATAAAAATCATTGGGTCGAAAGCTATATGGCGTGTAATATGGAGGCGATCCGTTATAGTTAACAATAATATGTTTCAAAGTCCTACTGATATTGTAAAGGCTAAAGTTTGTGATGTATGGATTTAAGGATGAATGGAATTCATGTATGAATGTATATGTGTTATTCTTTTACGCAAAAACTACTGAACGGATTTTGATAAAATTTTACTGTAATAAAGATTATAGGTATAACATAGTAACATACTCATAAACTACATCTTTGTAAAGATTAGTAAAAAACTTTAAAAAAAGCGACTCCCAGGCACTGAAAAGTAAAAAATAACTAAACGGGAGTTTTCATTTAGAATAGATACCTAATCAGATATTTTCGAATTCGGTGTGCTTTGATTTATATTGGCTGGCACCGAGTTCGAAAATATCTAATTAGGTAGGTATCTATCTATTCTAAATGAAAACCCCCGTTTATTATTTTTTACTTTTCAGTGCCTGGAAATCGGTTTTTTTTTGTATAGTTTTTATTTTTCCATTTTTAGTGTAGACGTTATAAGCAGGTAATTTGTAAGAAGAAAAATGTTTAAAAACGTATTCGATTAAGCCATTTAGTTAGACCCCTAATGACAGTCACAACTCATCTAGGTGTAAAGTTCTCATCGACACAAATTAATCAAGCCCAAACACCAAGCAATTGTTGTAAATCATTGAGGAGTTCCCTCGACTGTCTTTCGAATCCATCATCAGATCGACTCCAGATAGTCATTAAATAGTAGTGCTTTAAAATAGTAAAATAGTTAATACAAAAAATTAACAATGCACTAGTCGCCACTACGTTTTTCGAAGGATCGAAGGAAAAAGAAAAGAATCATCAAAATCGATTCATAAACGAAGAAGAAATCTGCGAACACACATTATATATATATGTATGTATATATATATATATATATATATATATATATATATATATATATATATATATATATATATGTGTGTGTGTGTGTGTGTGTGTGTGTATTATAATATTGCCTTATATTACTAAGAGCTTAAAGAACAGTGGGCTATTGGTGTATTTTTGGATATACAGGGTGGATTTTTGAGACGGGACAGTAAGGGCAGGTACCTTAAATACTATAGTTACAGGAAAACGTTCCTAGGAGACCATCCATAACTTTTTGAGATATTCTGAACGGCATTCACAGATTTTGGAAAAAATGTACAGTCAGCGGGAAAAATGATAAAATACGAAAAAAATTTTTTTCTAGTCAATCGATCCTATTTCATATAGGGATCAAAAGACTCTATGGGACCATTTAAGGTTTGAGTACTAGAAATGACAGAAATCGCTAAAATCTTTTTCCATACATTTTGTATGGAAAAACGTTTAATCAACTCAAAATAAACTACGGTAAGTCACAAGACCGGGTTCTTGTGACTTACCGTAGTTTCTGTACTCAAACTTCAGTTGGCCTCAGAGGGTCTTTTGATCACATTAAAAAATAGGACCGTGTGGCAAAAGGATTTTTCGAGTTGATTAAGCGTTTTTCAATACAAAATGTATGGGAAAAGATTTTGGCGATTTCTGTCATTTCTAGTACTCAAACCTTAAATGGTCCCATAGAGTCTTTTGATTCCTACATGAAATAGGATCGATTGACATGAAAAAAGTTTTTTTCCTATTTTAGCATTTTTCTCGCTGACTGTAGGTACATTTTTTCCAAAATATGTGAATGCCGTTCAGAATATCTCAAAAAGTTATGGATGGTCTCCTAGGAACGTTTTCCTGTAACTATAGTATTTAAGGTACCTTCCCTTACTGTCCCGTCTCAAAAATCCACTCTGTATATAATATATATATATACGGTCAAATTGAGAGCCTCCTTCTTTTTGGAATTCGGTTGATAAATGACTAAAATTCCCGTGTTCAATCCCGTTTAAATGTTCCCGCAGGAATAGGTAGACTAAATTGAAATAAACAAGAGATTTATTTAGTTTGAACCAGCATTTCACGGGCAACACACTCGCTTGGAAAACTTAGTAAGCCGGTTGCCACACCTCAGATATTTTTATGTGCAAGCTATTTTCAACATGATAACCACTTGCCTTGCGGTGCATAAAAATATTATGTAGAAACCTACATATTAAAGTGAATCACTTTTTGGAAGACGCTATGCAAGAGGTTTGCGAGTTTGGTGTAGGATGCCCCCTATCCAAACCATTTGTTTTGCTGTTTTGTAGGACAATTTTTTTTTCTTTACGTTTTTTATGTTAGATTATCCCAAGTTTAAATTGCAAAACAACCTGTTAGTCATAAAATTTAGATAATCACTGTTTCTATTATCTAAACACAATAATTTGTATCTACTTGATACTATCAAATTTTCGTAGAAAGAAAAATTGGGTGTCTCGTCAAAACGAAGATACTCGTGAACTTTTAGCTTGTTATTAATTAATAAGATAAAAGCGTGGTGTACTGTAGACGCGTGATAGACGCGTGGGGGACAATATCGTGGATTTTCATCTTATTACTTTTGGTTCGGATGATCACTACTGTCTCGATGTTGATCCCTGAGGTTCGTTGATCGTCAATTTTCTCAATTCTGTATCTGAAAATTTCACAGTTTCTAGGGTTCCGTACCCAAAGGGTAAAACGGGACCCTATTACTAAGACTTCGCTGTCCGTCCGCCTGTCTGTCTGTCTGTCCGTCTGTCACCAGGCTGTATCTCGTGAACCATAATATTCAGACAGTTGAAATTTTCACAGATGATGTATTTCTATTGCCGCTATAACAACAAATACTAGAAAACAGAATAAAATAAATATTTAAGGGGGCTTCATACAACGAACGTGATTTTTTTGCTCGTTTTTGCTCGATATTGATAACGGCAACAGGTAGACGCTTGAAATATTCACAGAAAATTTAGTTATTTATTCACTTTAAAAATAAATAATTAAATTAAAATGAAACAAATACTTAAGGGGGGCTAACATACAACACATGATTTTTTTGCCGTTTTTATAGATAATGGTAAGGAAACCTTTGTGCGCGAGTCCGACTCGCACTTGGCCGGTTTTTATTTTTTAATATAATCAAAATATTATGTTTCTCTACTATTCATAAATTTAATTAGAATCAATCATTCTGTAAGAAACTCTTTAAGTAATAATGAAAAAAGTATGAGTATCCTATGTGTACTATACAATATTGGTTCGTGTTCAAATAGACAACTGATGATGGTACTATGAAAAATACTTAAGAGATTTTGTAAAACGTTTCATTTTTCTTTCCTGGCTACACACATCCGTACGTTATATTGATCGTAGCTTAAAGCTACGTAATACGCTTTGTTCACTATCAAAGGTTGCACGTTTGCAAATACTTTTCTTTTTTCTCAATAAAAAACATCTTTTAATATTTCTATATTCTATTCATAGAAACTCTTTATAACAATTGCCAGTAAGATTTATAATAAAAATATACAATATCTAATATATTTAAACGAACAATTCTTGTATATTTATTTATATATTTATTCATACATTTATTTATTTATACCGGCGATCTCGGAAACGGCTCTAACGATTTCGCTGTGGTATGTGGGGGTTTTCGGGGGCGAAAAATCGATCTAGATTAGTCTTATGTTTTAAACACATGTTTTCAAGTTTTAATGCGGTTTTCTTTCGCATTATTTCACGCACAGTATGGTCGAATTCTTAGACTCAGGCACAAGCATCGTGGTCAAGCGACTAAGGTGCAAGATTAACAATCACAGGTGTCCGAGTTCGAATCTCGATTTGATACGAAGTTTTTACTTTTGTTTTTTTTTTTGTATTTATTCAAGTTTTTAATTTTTTTATCTAAAAAATACGATATAACAAAAAAGAACTTCGAGCGAAGCTCGGTCGCCTAGGTACTATCAATAAATTACTTTTTTTTTTCATTTAAAAAAGTGTAATATTTGTCATTTTTTAATTATAGTCAGTTTTCATAGTTTAATTTTCTTATGTTTTATTGAAACAGCTACATAATTTTGAAAAGATGTTCTTTAAATAATACAATAACAAAGGTCTTAAATATCTTTAGAATAATAATTATTATAGGTTAGGCATTTTTAATATATTTTATATGAATCTCAGTCCAATGACAATACAAATTGTATTTGAAGATTTCTTTCAAAAGTTGAAATCCTCTTATAGCCTAAGATGGTTTTAACAAGCAAAAGATACCTACCTACCTATTATTATAATTTTTACGCTTTGAAAAGTAAAAACATAGCACGACTGCTTCATTATAGGTTTTGTTTCGTCTTTACTTTAGTTTCTATAAAAAAAAAACGATTTCAATTTATTCAAACGCTTTAAATAAAAAGTCACAAGAAGAAAAAAGTAATTAAATTCATTATTAGATAACTAAAAAAACCTATACATTCTTTTTACTTTAAGAGATTGTTGTCATCCTAATTGGCACGGACTCTAAAAAAATATTTTATTTATAAAAATATTTTATAACATCATCATATCTAATATTAGAATTTCTATCATTATTTATCGAATAGTTTATCCATCACAGAGAAGTTTATAATATGAAATTGTACGTAATCTTTGCTCAACTAGCATGCTTTGAAGCCATTAACAAGAAAATTGAATTGATCAACTTGTATACATATTATATATTATGCCCGGTCATAGCTTCCGGACTTATTGTTAGTGTTCCTTAAAGCATATCAATTGAGCCGAAGCACAACCGAGTTGCGTTCTGTTTTCGAAGAGTTTCTATGGTCGGCTTTAGATACGATCATCAGACTCTATATATCGATCACCCAGGGCTAGTTTGTGTTAAGTTCTGATATGTAATGCGTTTTTATGCCTATAATAGCGACTCATCCTCGCTTCGCTCGGGTTCGTCTCTATGTTTTAATGGTTAGTATAGATTTCTCAGAGATAAGATATTTTCCCACAGAAATAAGTATCGTAAATGTTGACCTGGATAACCAGCTATCATCATATCAAATTTTATAAAAATCTGTCCAGTGATTTTTTAGTGATGCGTTCCCAGACAGAAAACTATGGATTCGGCCTTTTATATCGATAATAATGACAATTTCAATAAGATTTTCCAACATATACATTAAATGTACAGATTCAACTCAGTTACAATTTTATTATATTATGTTTCTTTAGAGAGTATCGGTACGGGTGCCAACTTGTATTAAATATTATAAATATGATTTTTTTTTTAATTTAAAAACTTTATCCATCCCTGATATTACCTAGTGAAATTAATCTATATAAACTATAAATCTTTTGGCCTCTAAGCATGTTTTAAAAATAAGCAGCGATATACACTAGTACTGTGCACTTTATCGACGTATTCAAGAGTCAATAATAATAATTAGAAATCAATTTATTATTATAATCATTATGACGTGATAAATTGCTGTAAAGTATTTTTTTGCTATACGATTTACCTTAAACAAAGAAACGACCACGATTTTTATTTATAAACTAGCGACTCACCCTCGCTTCGCTCGGGGTCGTCCCTAGGTACGTTTTAACGGTTAGTGATTCCTATACAAAATAAACAGTTCAAAACTTTTTGATTTTCCAGGTGTTTTTTTTTGTTTTCGCTAATTTTTTTTTATATTTAAACCATCCCTGACACACCCCCAACAAAACAAAAAAGAAATTATTCAAATCGGTCCAGCCGTTTTTGAGTTTTAGCGAGACTAACGAACAGCAATTGATTTTTATATATAGAGATTGTTCATTTATAAAATGATATTTTTATTTTAAGATGACATACTAGGTAACAATACCTTGCGTTTCTAGTTTGTAGCAATGAAATCTGGTAAGTAGCTAAACAACACAAAATATACTATCTAGGCTTCATATTTTCGATTATTTTCAATATATTAAGGTTAAGAATCTGATAAGTTCATTTGTGCAAATTTTAAGCGATTGTGAATTTGACGATCATAATATGAATTATATTAGAATTTTTTATTATAAAAACACAAAAATGATAAATTATATGAATTATGTTTTTAACATTTTTTATAAAACTATGTCTTTGGATTTCTTCCCAGATTTATTTTAATTTTTGGTTCCCGACGTAAATCCGCAAAGAACTCCGAGAAGATAGTTTTATTTCAAATATCAAATATTTGCGTAAATCTAAGAAATTATTATGTTTTGAATTTCATACACCCGAAAAATAAATATAGTAATATTCATACTGTACATCCATTTCGCGCTCCAGCCTATGTCACGATTATGTTTAATTGATTCGGCTGACAATGGTATATTAGACTTAACTGAACTAAGATAAAAATCAATATAATTGATGTAATGTCTGCTAAGTGCAAATCCAAACTTATAATCTATTGGCTGCTTGTTTCAAACCTACACTTATTCATAGAGCTACGATGTATATAGTGTCCAATTATCACAATGATTCGTTTATTTACCGTTATCTAAATGTGTTTTAGTGGACGTCGTTCTTTACTGAAATGTATACACTAACAGTTACCGCAAAAGATAGATGTTTGTAACGTGTGATGATTTTAGAAATAGATTGTTTTGAATAAATACGGATTTATGTTCGCGCCGTCAGATGGCTGGCGCAAGCGGTAAACATGAGCAGTTGCTGCGCGGCTGACTGAACGGTTTTAGTATTTTGGCTTTTCGTATATCATTAGAACAAGATTAGTTGGTTTATTTTTCATAATCATATATTTTTAAGTACTATAATAATATAGATATATTTACAACACTAAAATCTCTTAATATTTCTGAGAATCACAAAAAATGAATAGGTAAATGTTACATAGATTTTTTTATCATTTAACTAGCGAATCAATTTCACTCCCTTTCGGGTTCGTCATTACTTACGTTTTAACGTTTAGTATAGATTTCTCAGAGATGAGATATTTTGCCGTAGTAAAAAGTATCCTATATGCTGACCTGGATAACCAGCTATCATCATACCAAACTTCATCAAAATCCCCCCAGTGGTTTTTTCGTGATGCGGTGACAGACAGATAGACAAAAATTCTAAAAACTATGGATTTGGTTTCTGTATCGATATTAATGTCCATTTCAATAAGATTTTCCAAAAAATATTTCATGTAGAGATTCGGATTAGTTACAATTATACATATGTATGGATAATTGTTATAAACTAACAGATGGTGTGAAGAAAGATGGGTAAAAATCACGTAATTATTAAACTTAATTAATTCAGTCTCTAGTTGAAGTGAGTTTGGAAGTGGAATGGACCAATTCGAGCGAGATCAGACGAGTCATCATATTTATCTGTCAATTGAAAACGTGGAAGTTGAAACATTCAGCATGTATGTGTTCGGATGCCGATTAAATTGGCCTTGTATCGATTTGATGCGAAGATTCAAAACGAAAACACTTCTAGCTTTTATTGATTAATTGATTTGATTTTAAGCTATATCATACGAGTATGTTATATCTTTATATATATATATATATATATATATATATATATATATATATATATAATTTTTCTGTACGTGTATATGTCACTGAAGTCCTCCTAAATGTCTGGATCGATTTTGATATTTTTGAAGTGATACTTTTTTTGAATCGTTGTGATTTGAAACTCGATGAAACGGAAATGCGGCACGAGAAAGAAACAAATACATAAATATATAGGATTAAGCCGGCGAGTGAATGAGATAGAATACATTACACAGGAAGTCTAAAATAATACTGAATAATATGTTATTATATAATATATGTTAAATGAAATGTAAAATAAAATAACTTTTAAACTTAATAAAAAAAAACTAAACTTTAAACTCTCTAGCGACTCACCCTCGTTTCGCTCGGGTTCGTTCCTAGCTTGCTTTCCAATACAAACTTTCATTCCCATTTTCACCCCCTTCAAGGATGATTTCCGGGATAAAAAGTATATTTTATGTCCTTCCTAGGGTCTTAAACTATCTTTCTACCAAATTTCATCTAAATCGGTTCAGTAGATCCAGAGATTACCCCCTACAACCTCATAAACTCACAAACTTAACCTCTTTATAATATTAGAATAGATTAAAAACAATTAAAGAGTACATGTAAAAAGTAAAACTTCTGTAGGTTATCGGTACTCTTTATGAAATTCATTTTATGTTTAAAATAATTAGGATAGGTGAGATACTAAAAATAACGCATATTAGGCATATTAAAATCATATATTTATAGAATATCATTTAAGGATAGAATTTAATATTATATATAATTTTCGGACAATAACAAGGGTTACCATGACGACAAACGTTCGCCTCGCCTGATTTACACTTTTCGTAACGCATTCACTTCTTTTTTTTTTTACTTCAATAAAATTGAATATTATTTATTACTGTGGGATGAATGTGCATATATTAAATAAAAACTAATTGTTGCCATGGTAACCATTGTTATTGTCTGACAAATATATAATAATATTATATTCTTTCCGTACATGACATCTATAAATATATGATTTTAATATGCCTAATATATCTTATTTAATTATTGATTTGTTTATATTTAATTGCGATATTTTCCATAGAAGTTTCACTTCTACCCTGAGTGAATGTAACACACACTTTTAATTTTTTTTTGTGTATGTTCCTGGATGGTTTAAATTCACAACTGGATGCCGTAAGTGGCGCTGCAGTCGGGTTCTAGGATTTTTATGAAAACCATAATCGAGCAGGAGATCGTCTGTTGGGTACGCTAGTATTAAGAGCGCATTTTGTAATTTAATTCTTTTAAAATAGACACGTCTCAGCACTTCAATAAACCGTTTAATTCAAATAAATACTTTCACAATCATAATCGAGAAACCTTTCAATCATTTCCAAGATTAGGTCAAGCTAAGACAAAGAAATAAACAAAGTCTTTAAAAAGTTTAGGTCACCTCTAAAAAACAATAATAGAACTAAATCTAGATTTGTTTTTAATTATCTGACTGACTTGCATAATTTGGTCAGATAATAATTAATAGTACCTGGGCGACCGAGCTTCGCTCGAAGTTCTTTTTTCTTACATCGTATTTTTTAGATACAATGGACACCTGTGACGTGTCAATCTTGCACCTCGGCCGCTTGACCACGATGCTCATGACCGATTGTAAGAAATAATCGACCATATTTTGCGTGAAATAATGCGAAAGAAAACCGCATGAAAACTCAAAAACACGCGTTTTCCCAAACATTAAACTAATCTAGATTTATTTTTTGCCCCCGAAAACCCCTACATACCAAATTTCAGCGAAATCGTTAAAGCCGTTTTTGAGATCACCGGTATAAATAAATAAATAAATAAATATACAACAATTGCTCGTTTAAATATATTAGATGGATATAAGAATAAAAATGTTTTTTTTTTAAATAGACGTAAATAAGAGAAGTTTAGATATACATATTGAATGAATGTCCTGAGTTAAATAATGAAATTTTCTACAATAATATGCGGAACTCCAGTGTAGTCCTAAGCCTAGTAGGCGCCTAGTATACTGTATACACGAACTACATGTTAGACACTTGCAGTGTCTCACAAACCACATTAAACGGATTTTAGAACTATCATATAAGTTTCGGTGTCGCGTTCTATTTTAACTAGGATAGTTCAAATTTAATGAAATCTTTTGTTAAGATTAAATATCTTATTACCATTTGCAGGCGAGCTGAGACATAACACTTAATGAAGTTTAAACAACAGTAATCACCGGTATGGGTTCTCCTAATGACCGGCACTCGTGGTAAATACTAGTTAATTGAGATACTAAGTAAAAGTAGGTATTATGTGTTCGTGTATAAGAATTAATGTGTTATAGACGAGCTAATGGCAGTCTCTTTCTATCCCTTCGAGACAGATTTACGAGGCACTAATCCGTACTATTTTAGCCACAATGTCGTTAAAATGTTGGTCAATAGATATTCGCTTTGCCATGTATTTCAACTGTGAATACTTATATTTTCTGTTTCTGTGAATATTGTGTAATATGGCTAATATTAGTGCTATGTATTTTTTTTTGGAATAATTGAATGCATCGTCAAAGTATCAAATAACATACAATATACATATATACAATGAAATAATACTTAAATTGAATGTATTAGTTATTTTTAATTCATGACTTTGTATTGATAAACTAGATTATATTCCATTCCAAATGCTTTCGTAAAGTAACAGCATATCTATTCTAATTATTGTACAGATATGTTACTGTAAAAGCCCATACTTTAAGTAAATCTTAGAATTAACTAGTATATCTTAGGATTTGCCAACATGAGTTGGTAAATGTAAGTATTTCATAAAAAAGACATGACCTTTCGGGTCATCAGACCCATCAGAGTTTGGTGAATACTAGGTTTTACCAACAATGGTGGATAAATATTGGTTTGTCTGAATACTTTGCGTATTTGACCTTGTCGAGATAAAAGTTATTATTTTTCTGTCGTGCCACGAGCTCGTCCATTATTTGCTAAAATTTCTGGGCTGCAGTTTAGTAGGTATATGGTTTAATATCTGGAGGAGTGCATGGTAATTTTGGATAGGCAAGATGAGAAAGTCTAAATATATAAAAATTATTGAAGAAATGAAAGAGTCAAAAGTTATGGACACTTAAAGTTACAATATTTCCATACATACATACGCTTTACACTCTTTAATGCATAAGCATGTGAGTATTTACACAAAACATATTTTATCTGTAAAACAAGTTTGCTTTAGAAATAAAGTTATCAAATCCAATATTTAAAGAATTTTAACTTATTGTACTAGAAAATACATAGATAATACTAACTATGGTAATTAGGCTTTCACAGTATTCATGTAATAACTGGAAAGCCATAAATGGCAACCCAATTTGTTTAACAGATGAGTCTAGTGGATCATTTTCAGGATGGGACCGAATTTTCTAAGATAGCAATAATTGAATTCAGGCTTGTCATCTACACGGCTGACGTAAGCTTCCCTTACGTGATAACTCCATTAAAGTTTGTTTTACCTAGAACTAAATATTTTTAGAAAGGATAATCATTAATCAATGAGGTCAATGTTGCTTGGAAACATGTTAACTATGGGTTATTAGACGATCGATTGACATATATATTTAAATTTCATTTTTAACTAGTCTTCGCCCGCGGCTTTAAAAATATTATCCAGACTCAAATACTTGTTCATGTTCATTTTCTTGCTGGTGATTGAACGGTTTAGAAATGGGGAAAATTTCTCGAAAGGAGGGCGTCACACGTATTGCCTATTTACGTTCAGTCTGAGGTTAAGTAAATTATTGTAATATCTACATTGTACGTGGCGTTTTACTTCTATTGTGTTCACATCTTACCTGTGCAATGTATTGTACCCTGAAGTTAGACCGGCTGAAGGAAGAATTAAGAAGGAGAGGTGCATCCTGTGGTGGTCCTGACTGACTGATGGATCAACACAAAGCATAAACCGCTGGTCGTAGAAACGTGAAATTTGAAGGACGTATTCCTTATATGATATCAGCATCTGATAAAAAAGATATTTTGCGAAATTCATCCCCTAAGTGACTAAAGTAGGGGATTAAATATTGTATGAAACTCTGTCATTATTAATGTGAAATACACAGAAAGTGATGTTTACCTTTAAGATAAAAAATAAAAAAAATATATATATTTGATTTTTTTCGAAATTCATCTCTTAAAGGGGTAAAAGTGGGTAGTAAAGTTTGTATGGGCAAAGAATTATTTATGATCAGAATAACTTGAAACTTGGTATTAATGCTCTTCAATACAATCAAATAAATACATGCTTTAACATTTTTCGAAATTCAATCCCATAAGGGGGTAAAATGGGGAATAAAAATTTGTATGAAACTCTGTAATTATATTAATATATATTAATTATATAGTATAAAAGTGCAAAAAGTAAAAAAAAATATTTACCTATAGACAATTTAAGAGTTTTAAAATCACTTTCTTTAAAATGATGTCGACATAGCCTTAAATATTAAGGTTATGATTTCGCCAATTTTGGTCGTTTTATTGCTTTAGCCCACAATTTCTTTAGTTTTTGTCTTATGAAAATTTTCTTTGTATCCTGGCACTACACAATTTGTTATTTTAATTAAATTTTAAATAAAATGAAAAAAATCCATCCACGCTTTAGAGATTTACAATATACTAAGGGCTATAGTATATGTCTGGCGGAAGAAAAAGGCAAAATTCTACCCCATTAATTATATCTACATAGTGACGCGTAACAGAAACAATATAGCATAATAACATGTAGAATTTTTTTTTGTGTCAAAATCTATTATGAAATAAAAAAAAAAAAAACAAATAATTTAACCCACAACGTTAGTTTGCGGTCGGTGTTGTTTCATTGGAGGATAATTTCATTTTCATGAACTCGGCTACTCGATAGTTTAGCGACAGATATTTTAACAAAGAGATAATCGTGTCAATTTTAACATCCTTTGTTTTTAGTGTCCCTGTTATCATTTGTATTTAGCGCACTCTGGTTAGCATTTACATTATACAATACTAGCGACTCACCCTCGCTTCGCTTTGGGTTCGTCCCCAGACAAAAACAAATCTATGCCACGGGAACCGTACATTTTTGCGGGATAATATATAACCTATATCAGTTAACGGACTATCTAATGCAAAAAGAATTTTTCAAATCGGATTAGTACTTCCTGAGATTAGAGCGATCAGCCAAACAATCAAACTTTTCAGCTTTATAATATTAGTATAGATTGACATTTAGTTTAAGCTCATATTTTCGACAACACGACTGGTTTATTATAAATAGTATATATTTTTTTTGTAATAAGTTTATAATAGGTAGCCAATGTACATTTTAATCTCAATTTATACAATCTATGTCCTTGTATTTCATCGATATCTTTTCAGCGGTTTAATATTGGATATGCAACAAACATATGGACAGAGAATTTGTAATATTTCCACATTTGTGCAGGTAATATTAGTAGGTAGTGGTAGCCCAGTGGTAACGCGCTCGCTTGGAAAACTGAGTGAAGCGGGTTCAAATCCCGGGTCTCGTACCTCTAATATTTTCATGTGCGAACGCTTTTTAACATGATTACCACTTGCCTTACGGTGAACGAAAACAACATGAGGAAACCTGCATGTCTGAGAGAACCTAGCAAATTTTCGAAAGACATGTGAAGTCCACCAACCCGTTCTTGGCCAGCGTGGTGGACTATGGCCTGATCCCCCTCGTATTGAAGGGAGGCCCGTGGGACGTTAAAAAGGGCTGAATACAATATTAGTATGATTAGTCTAGACCTACATAAGCTGTGGATTAATTAATAGCTTTGGCTTATGACCGTTTACCTGTTTTTCTTAATACCAGTCATTTTCCAATTAAACAGAAAGGTATGAAAGACAAAAAAAAAATTGCATAGCGTAACCTGAGTAAATATGTAAATAGCATTTACAACAGAGGCTATCATATCTTTTGTGTCGACACAACTTAAGTTAAACTGAGCTTAAAAACTAAGATTGTTCTGTAAAATAATATATTATGTATGTATGTTTGTTTTTGTATTTAATATTGTTTACTGTTTGTGTTTTATTGCTCAATTACTTATTATTAAATTATTATTATAATGATACGGGCGGTTGACTGTTGATAGAAATTTCATGCGCCCCACGATTTTATTTTTAAATCTGATCAATGCCCTAGATTTATGAGGAGAGTGGTATGATAACTGGTACCTAGAACCTACCTAATTATTTTTTAGCTTTTAGTAAATTATTTACATCTTTATTATCTTTCTTTTCAATAATACCGTTTAATTTTTTTTTACTATTTTATTTTCAAGCTTTTAGTTCCATGCTTGCTTGAATTCCTGATCTAAGTTGACGAAGTTCTTTGTTTTGATTAGATGCCTAAATTTCAGTTTTAACGTATAGACTGTCTAAACTCTATGATCCGCCATGAACTGTGTTCTAGTTATAAAGCTCTTTAATGTGATACCCATCACCCGTATTAAGGGAATTCAAACAAATATAAAATCCGCCATTTTGTACCGGCGGTCATCTTAGATTTGGAATTTTTCATGTTGTACTCTATTTTACTAGTCATGCGCTTTCATTTGATTTAATATTGAGGAGATTGTGAAAAATAACTAATGGGCCATTATGTTGGCGGTATTCTACTAGTCAAGCCCTACCATTTGATGATATTGAGGGGGTTGTGAAAAAAAATGTAATTCGCCATTTTGCGTCGGCGGCCATCTTGGGTTTACAACGGTATTGAATATATTCAATTGTATTGTCATCTGAACTAAAGGTGTGTACCAAATATCAGATCAATCTATCAACAGGACAGGAGTTAAATTTCAATTACAAAATTTGACCCAAACAGATAGGGCAAGCTAAATAAAACCGTTTAAAAACATATTGCGTTACTTTAATTCCATATTTTTTGCATATTTAATTAAATATTTAATCTATACTATAATAAAACTGTAGAGGTCGAATGTCTATACATAGAAAAAAAATACTAAAAACCGATTCAGGGGGATGTAAGAAGAGCAATACAACAAATCCAGATTTTCTTCAAATTTTTGTTTCTCAGTCTGTCTGTTTGTGTGTTTGTACGGGCTAATCTCCGTAACTGTTAGACCGATTTTAATAAAATTGTTCATGGTTGTATATTATATCCCCGGTCAATATTTAAGATACTTTTCATCCCAAAAAATTAAATATTTTATGTGGGATAGATAGTTAGAATAACTAAAGTAACTTATACAACTTAGTACACAAAAGCTTCTGATTGGATTTTAATGAAACTTTACAATAATATACTTCGTACATCAGAATAACAAATAGGCTACTTTTTATCCCGGAAAAATTTACGGTTCCCGTGGGTTAAATTTGTTTTTGTTGGTCTAGAGGCGAACCCGAGCGAAGCGAGGGTGAGCCGCTAGTAAGAAATAAAGTTATTATTTATTGGCACGACCATTTAACTGTCAAGATTTAAGAATCCTCCAATAAATTTTGTTACTGTCAGGTGTTTTAAGATTTATTCAGCTATGAAAACAAAGGATAGGTAATAATGTTGTGTAGGTTGTAATGCAGTAGTCGTTCCATTAGCATTATAACTTAATTATATTCAACTTTATGAGCTTTATCCGCTCCTAATAAAATCTGTTATTCCAGAACATTTCAATATCTAGTAACTTCACCTATTTTTAGCAATAATACTATTATTGCTAAAAATAGGCGAACCTACCTTACCTTTTCAATATTTCCTTGTCTATCTACCTTGTCTATGTTTCAATAGTATACAATATCAATTTGTAATAAAATATCATGTACATAAATTGTAAATCATTCTTGGAGTATAAAAATCTTTCGTAAATATTTAAAGTATTAAGGTATAATCACATCTAGTATCTACCTATTCAAACAAAATTTCATAATATAATACCACACTTCTTGTATAAATTCTATATTCTTTTTGAAATCTCTCTTTTCCGATATAAAAATTCTAAGAAATAAAATGCGAGCTATATCTATAACGAATTTTATTGATACCGTATTAACTCTTCCACCGCAACTAGTACCTTTTATTGGATACTGCGTTTAGGTACGTGTGTATCATATATTACTCCATAATCAATAAATGTTATTTTTCGGTAGGTGTTGAAAAAACTTTCTTTGGGAAACTTTTACTAAGCCAAAATAGTATGTCTGTCTGTCTGATTGTTTTACCTAAATAATGTAACAATCCGAAAATCTATATATTTTAATATTGCGTCATATAACTAAGAGCTTAAAGAACAGTGAGCTTTTGGTGTATTTTTGGATATAATCTAACGATAAAATGAAGTTGATGATGTTTTTAATTTCGCTATATTGTAATTTCATGTTTTAAAAAACTTCCACAGTAATCGGTTCAGCTTTTCCAATGATGGCGATTAAACAGACAAGTAGACGAGAATTTTTAAAATAATTAATATGGCTAACTAAAGTGTTATTCCAAGCATTCTTAAAGCATAATTTTTTCTTAAATGTTTAATGTAAAACTCTACTTTTTACCTGGTCCGAAGTCCAAATAAGGATTATGTTGATCTGTATGTACATATGTATGCCCGATTTTACGTTCCCTCATAATTACTAAACGGCTAAACCGATTTTTATGATTCATACGTCGTTAGATTGATCTCTCTTGCTCATCTCAAGTGCTATAGGCTATATGGATATTGCTAAAAATAAAAATGGCGCCAATAATAATATGAGGTGCAAAATGTGTCGTGATTTTTTTACTTTTCGTTTTGAGTGAGGTATAACCGAACTGAGTAAAGAGCGTACTAAACAGAAGGAAAAAAGTTACCAAAAGAAAATTGTATAAGGCGGTCGTAGACTCGCAGCAAGGATAAAACATGTATGTACATATGTCTCCGACTGTATAGTACTCGCTTCTTTTTAGTTAGCTTTTAAGTTTTTACGCAGTCAGAGGTTTTCTTTTGTTTTTATATATTTTTTATACAATTTTATTATAAAGGTATATTATGTGGTGTATTACTTAAGCTATAGGCATATTTATGTATGTATATAATTTTCTATAAAAATGAGTAACTTATAAATTAAGAGTTAATTTTAAATCATCATATAAATAATATAATAATAATAAGATTTAAAATATTATGTTTTTACTTTTTAGTCAAGAACCTAAATCGCCGACTTGCGTTTTGCCCTGGCTTCACTCAGGTGTAAAGTGATGGACGCGTTTTCATGGAGCGTATCCCATATAATTCGAGCACCAGCATAAGTTGTTTGTATTATGTTAGAAACCTTTGGAGGCATGTACACATCAACTAACTCATCAACCAAAGTTACATTAGGTTTAGGAAACCATATGTGAAAGAAAAATAAGTTATGTTTATACAACTACATATAATGTTGAATAGAATATCAATAGAATGTGTAAAACTTAAATAAATTAAGGTACTTTCCAAATAACATATGAACCAAATATAATACGCGGGAAGTCCACAATTTCCTGAGACGATTTTTTAAACATAATATACGTTATAATATTTTGTGATTTGTGCCTGGAATATATTTTGTAGAGCAAGTACAAAAGTAACATTAAAAAAACTAAGTTATATTTGTAAATGACCAGAATTGACACCCAACGTTTAGTAGTTATGTGCTAAAATGCAATGTGTCTAGTGTGATAAATTGTCTCATTTTGTAGCATTGATACTGAAGTAAACAAAGTCCCTGTGATGGAAATAATTGCTCGTATGAAAGGTAATTTAAAACAAAATACAATGCGAATCTTAAGTAATCTTAACGTGTTAAGAAGCTGTCATCATCGGAGACATACATTTCATACTTGCCGCGAGATATATATACCTACTCGTATGTATGTCTCCGACTGCAGAATACTATATTCCTTCGTGAACGTGTTTTTGTCTTTTTAATTTGCTTTTATGTCGGGTTTTTTTTATTTTTATAATATATATTTTTTTACAGCTTTTCAGTTTTTGCCAATTATACATTTGAAGTAAAATAGATGTGGTTTTAATCATCATTATTTTAAGTAATACAGGGATGTTATATCTTTTTAGAATTCTTGTTATGAGCCCTTTAAATTGACACGGTTACTCCAGAAAAAGAAGATTTTTTTTTTTTATTTTAAACAATGAAGTCTAGCAGTCCCTTACATCTAATTTTTTTTGTCACCTATCTAAGAACGCTTGGACTAATGAAGCGAATCTAACGATACCCTTATTAAAGAAATCTATCGAGTGGTTTGGAAGATATGAGGAAATAAAGAATATTACCAACAAACAAACATATAAAGATAGGAGCGAAAAACATAACCTCTTTTTGCGTCGGGGTTCATTGTACAATATATACCTAGTAGTTTTAACTTTTAACACTATGTTAAATTTTTCTTTGGACAATAAGCTTATATAATTCATATTTTAACATAAAACACAGAGATAGACAAGTAAGACGATAATAATATATAAATGATATTCAATAACTAATGTAAATCGATTTCACATCATGTTAGTCGCGTAGTTGAAGACGCTCGTCGCAATTTTATTATGTTTGCAATAACGGTATAAACTACATAAAGTAATAAACTATCAAGAATATGAAATCTCCTAACGCTTAAAACTATCATAAAATTTTGTTTACACTTATTTTATTACACGTGGGAATTTAATTTTTATTGCCACTTAATAAAAGTGATAACAAGTATCGCGATTGACTGTACTCTACTACACTAAAATTTATATTAAAATAGAGTATTTTAACCCTTTGCCGTCATTTTTAATATTGAAATCAGTATAAACTATTTTATATATTTATTCTAATTATAATTTAAATTGTTATATCGCGTTTTAAAATCTATGCTGTTTAGTATAAATTTATAATAAAAGTCCAGATAAATAGCAGTAATAAATTAACATATAAATAACTAAACAAGAAAAAATGTTACATAATGCGGCCTTATGGCATGTAAACCTTTGATCAACTGCTTGGCTCCTATATCAAATAATTAGATATGTATGAATAATTTACATGTCAACGTTGATGCAAATTGATGCGATACAAGATGCAATGTGGAGTGAAATCGTGTTAATTAAAGCTTTGTTATACAGCCATGGTTGACGCGATATAACCAGATTGACACACATATGTATATAATACGTATTTGCGCCTATCAGTGATATGGTAAAATTATATTCCTATTATTATTACTAGACGATACGTTTGGCTCAGTTTGCAGTGATCCTACTTGCTGCACCAGCGGTCGCGGGTTCGAGTACCGCTGGGGGTATTCATTCATTAGTGTGATGAACACGAATATTTGTACTCCAGTCATGGGTGTTTATATTTATAATATGTATGTATTTAAAGTTATATATGTGTAGTGTATCAACTATCTGGTATCCATAACACAAGCCTCGTAGCTTACAATGGAACTAAATGGTGCTGTGTATTAATGTCCCAATATATTTATTATATTATTTATTAAATATTATAAAAATCATACTAAACTCATAGTTTTGGTATGGGAACCAAATCAATAATGTACTATGGTCTGAAGTGTTATCGCAACCTTATGGGTGGGGGATGAGATAGGGGATGTTGATCTCTCCAACGCTCTTCAACTTATATATGGATGAGCTGATTGGCGAGCTTAGCAGCACCAGAGTCGGTTGTTATACAGAGTATTTGCGTTAATATTATTAGTTAATCTGACGGCACGTCGCTGTTGAGTGCGTCGATCTTTGGCCTTAGAAAGCTTGTGGCACATTGTGAAAAATACGCCAAAACATATGGTCAATATATAATAGTAAGAAATCAGAGATCATGGTGTTTGAAGGAGGGAACACAAGCCTTTCTAATATACCTTATATCCTACTCATCAGGATGTTTTTACTAAGATTATTAAAATTTAAATAACTTGGACATATTCTGACTTCTCACCTATTAGGTGATGACGACATTGATAGGAACGGAAAACGACGTCGATGACAATGATATACTCGTAAACTCGTCTATGGGCCGTACGTTTAAAAATCATACAACATTCTTCGTGTTCAATATAACAATGCATTTAAGATATTAGTGAGGCTGCCTCGCTTCTGTAGTGCATCCAATATGTTCGCGGATGCTCAGGTACAAGTAGATTACTTTTACGAAATAATTCATAAACGGTGTGCATCCAACTCTAATAGTATCCTAAACACGATTACAAGTAGGCTAGATTGTATATACATATTAATCTCGTATGGGTTAAATTAGGATAAACAGTAGTGTGTAATATATTATTGTACGAACATAGTTGTAAAATTGTGTACTAACATTTTTGAGTCATGGCAAGCCTTAAAATAAATGATTTATAATATAAGCAGCACGCGAGCGCGTGCAAATACACATGCACACACGCGCACTAATAGTAGTCGAATTCAAATTGTCAATTGTCATCTATACATATTATAATAAAACTGTAACGAATCTGTACATTAAATATTTTTTGGAAAGTCTTATTGAAATAGACTTTATTATCGATACAGAAGCCAAATCTATAGCTTTTAGATTTTTTGTATATCTATTTGTCTGTTTGTCTGTCTGTCTGTTACCGCATCACGAGAAAACCACTGGATTAGATTAGATTTTGATAAAATTTGGTATAATGATAGCTGTTATCCGGGTCAACATATAGGATACTTTTTACTCCGGGAAGATATCTCATTTCTGAGCTAAACATTAAAACGTAACTAGGGACGAACCCGAGCGGAGCGAGGGTGAGTTGCTAATTTTTAATAAATATATTTACGTATAATTATTATCAGATGTGCTAAAAATAAAGTATATATACATACACTATAAAGCTATACTTATATAAAATCGAAGCCATAAACATAAAAAATATATATATAAAAAAATAAAGAGTGCGTGTATGAATGTGTACACGCGCAAAAAGTAAAACTTTTGTAGGTTATTGGTACTCTTTATGAAATCCAATTTATATTTTAAATAAATAGGATAGGTAAAATACTAAAAAAATAATTAAATAACGCATATTAGACATATTACAATCATATATTTATAGGATATCATTTAAGGAAAGAATATAATATTATATATCATTTGTCAGACAATATTGTTATTGTCATTGTCATGGTTACCATGGCAACAAACGTTCACCTCGCCCGGTCACACTTTTCGTAACACTCTCGTCACTGATCACCAGCTTACTCCCCAAGTCAAGCGTGCGTAAAGAAGTTTTACTTCAAAAAAACAGTTTTGATCTGTAAAATTAGAGAGGTTACTTAAAATCGCAGATTTATGAAATATGATTTTTTATTGTAAAGCGTACTATATATATTAAAGGATATAAGGAGATAAATTAAGTAAATGAATGTATGACTCAGATTTCATTTCGACACGGTTGTCGCTTCAAGGGTGTAGTTAACCGAGTTCAGACATCTCAAACATTTCATACCAAGCCAGAACGCCCGAGATGCCTGACACATAGAGATATATCACTTATCCAAAAACCCATAGATCAAAATATGATAAACGTTCCGAACACGAGATAATGTGAACAATTTGTGATTATCTGTCTATAGCTAAATCTGCAGTAAAGTATTTACTGATCTATAAACTTTAGTTGGCTAAAACATTAAAAATATATGTACATATTAACATCGGACTACTTACTATTGTAAATGTGAAAGTTTATGTTTGTGTGTGTGTGTGTATGTATGTTTGTTACTTCTTCACACTGAAACGGCTGGACGGATAATGATGAAATTCAGTACATAGATAGACAGTTACCTGGTGTAATACATAGGCTCATATTAGTTACATAGGGGCTCACTCGAGTGAAGTGCGTTTTGAATTAAGCTATAAAAATAATAAATGTATACAATAAACTAGACATGGAAGCTTATGATTTACAAAATTTTAATTTTATGTTCGGTTAGTAAAGCTTCGCTGCGAAACGTCGAAAGTGTCAAAGAAGACGTTTTGCTGTCTCACGTAAATGAGGCATCTATCGATTATTTCCTAAGAAGCACAAAATAGTTTAAATAATATTTATTGATAAAGTGTCCGAAGTAGTAACAACCGTTTTAGGCCGTATTTTCATCCCTCTGAGAAAATTATAAATATTGGTCCTACAGTTACTGGAGCTAAGATTTTATTTTAGAAAATTTCCTTCTCTTTTTGAATATTTGTTTAGATTTGAAAAAAAAATAATTCGTTTTTAAGATACTTGCAAGAAACTAAGCCCCCTGTTTTATTTTTAGTTAATTGTGTTTGCAATTTTTGCAAGCGGAACTTAATTTTTTCAAAAATCATCTACATAACATTCCGAATCGAATGACACCTCGTTCTTATTTTTCCGAGACTGCTGAAAAAAGTTTACCTAAAAGGCACTTGTTGACAGTAGTTAGTAGTTTTATGCCCGTTGTCAATTCATTATTATTTCACACAAATATTTTACGGGCAGTGGCAGCCCAAAGGTAACGCGTTGGCTTGAAGAACCAAGTAAAGCGGGTTCAAATCTCGCATCTCTGATATTCTCATGTTTGAATCATTTTCAACATGATTACCACTTTAACACTAGTCTTCTCATAAAAGAAAACATCGCGATGAAACCTGCACGTCTGAGATAAACTAGCAAGTTTTCAAAACACATATGAAGTACGCCAACTCACACTTGGCCAATTTGGTGTAATATGGCCTGATCTCTCACTGTTGCTAGGAGGCCCGTACTAATTAGTGGAACGATAAAGACTTAAATACGTATATATTATGTAATACGGAATCCTCGTTGCGCGAATCTAACTCCAACATTACCGATTTTTATCTCTTTAATCATCTAATAGACAATACTGATCGTAATACAGATTTGCCTTTGTAATACATGAATTAATGGAATATGTAATTATGATAACGACGATATTACAACAGTATCAGGTTTGAACAAACATACAGTATACCTGTAGGTTATTTGCTTTTATGTATACAATCTAAATATTATTCATAAGTATTTGTTCGTAGTTTGAAGAAGAATAGGAGAAGAAGTAATTAGCTTTAAGGACCAAATACTATTGCATTGGTGCCCCATCGTACTATTTGAGGGACAAAAATAGTTTGTCTGCACACTAGTGTATTATGTATAAAAAATATACGAGAATGAATTAAAATCTTAAAATGAAATTATGATTCTAAGCCTTAACAATTAAATATGTTATTCAAATACAATTTTTAAAATGTCTATTCTCCAGCGATTGTAGACATTTTGTCTAAGCTCTAAGGTTAGAGAAACAGATTTACCAAATTTTTTTACCAAATATTAGCGTTACGAGCAAAAGTAAATCTAGTAGAGACCAGTGACTTACCCTCGCTTTATTTGGGTGCTTCCATAGGCATCCTTTTGTCATACATTTCATTGCGATACCTCAAACGGCTCGGGCACCGCACACTGATAAAGCAACTCAAAAGGTATTTATTTTTCGACTTAAGTTAAAGTTATTATAATTAAAAATAATAATAATAAATAAATATATTGGGACATTAGATTTAAAATTATTATAATTTGATGAGAAAACACATTTTTATCGGGAGGTAAAATAGCCTATAAGCATTCGGTGGTATGTTAATTTCTACGAATAAAAAATATTCCGAACGAGGTCATTAGTTTCAAAGATTAACCCCTACATCCAAACTTACGAACTCTATCTCTTTATAATATTAATGTTGCCGTTGGTTATACTTGAAATTTAATTTATATCCCTCATACTTTCACGAAACAAGGCGAAAACGTATCATAATACATAGTAGCTAATTAATTAAACGGCGTAAGCTGTCTTTAGTAGGAAATATTGAGAGCACTTCCAGAACAATCTGCTAAATTAATGGGAGCATCAATTAAATAAGATACAGTGAGTGGTAACCATTTTACCTAGACGTGAATTAAATGCTAGATATGGCTTAAGTTTCATATCAAAGAAAATGTTTTTTGCTATCTCGCTTCCTTAGTTGATTTTAGTCATAGACAAGTGACACTCACTGATCAGAACAAAAAGGAGCTTATGTCACGTTTATCTGTATTACTCCAATGATGTGTGGATGAAGAGAATGTTAGTAAGGATTTGAATTCACGGTAATGATAGTGCACTTAATTAATGTAGGTACATATGTTTGATTTTTCACCTTTACCTTTACTTTTTTAGATAAATAAAATTGGAGTGTCTGTCTGTAATATTTAAATAACCGCTTTTTACTAAATGCATATGGATGTATACACGGTACATATACTACAACAACATTTTTTACAACTTTTGTCTGTCTGTCTGTCTGTTTGTTCCGGCTAATCTCTGAAATGGCTGAACCGATTTTGACGGGACTTTCACTGGCAGATAGCTGATGTAATAAGGAATAACTTAGGCTACTTTTGTTTTTGAAGGAAAATAGGGTCCCGCAAAAAAAAACTAAAACCAAATTAATTCATTAATTTTGTTCTGGGAAGCAACCTGGGGACGAACCCGAGCGAACCGAGGGTGAGTCGCTTGTTATAATTAAGCATCATATGAAATTTTAATTTCGGATTTCGATACGTACAGCAAGCACAGCAATAAACCTCATACTATAATAAGTATTCAATATTTGATTTATGACTTTAGAGATCTGCCAATTAAGCACAATTTATTTCACTCATTGTCACAGAGGAATCCTCATACTAACAATAATTTCATACTAACCACTATTCCTTATCATAACAAGGGTTTTTTTTGTCGTGAATATTTATAAGTATTAAATAATAAGAAGTAACAAAACCAAGTAAGTTTCGCATATCCACAAAATTCATATACAAATACTTTATAAATACATAAATACAGCTTAATAATTTAAAGCTGTTACAAAATTTCATATTAACACCTAAAAAATTATAAATACTTGTTTTTAAATCTGAAATCATTCAATGCCAATTACTCGTAAATATGAAAAATTGAAAATGAGTATTTATTATTAATAATATAAAAAATAAAATTAATTTTGCGGTCGAACGCGTGAAACGGAATACATCTTATATTTCAAACTATTATACGTATAGTATAGATTTTTTAAGACCTATACAGTATCTATACCATACCATATAGGGCACTATACGTTTATGTGGATATTAAAAAAAAATCACCCCACAATTACATAAATGTAGTGCTGCTTTATTTTGTTTTTTTTTTTTTTTGTAATTTCAATACGTAATTGTCTAGTGGGTGATATCAGACACCTACCTACTAATTTCAGCAATGCAAATCTTTTAAATCTTGTGATCTTGAAGTGCTATGGCTATGACATACGAACAGACGGTCGGATGGACATGATGAAATTATAAGGGTTCTGTTTTAGTCTTAGAGATGAAAGGAAAAAAAAAAGACTGATGAAGTCCATTAATCCTATTAGATGGGGTATAGATTTGACGATAACCAATGTCGTTATCAATCAAAATTGTAATGGTTCCAATAATTACTTCATCCTCTTTCAATACTATTTATAAACCGCTTTTTATTGTTTTAACACGCTTTCTTTGTAACTATGTAACTAATCGGTGAAGGAAAACATTGTGAGGAAACCTGCATGTCTGAGAGAACCTAGCAAGTTTTCGAAAGACATGTGAAGTCTGCCAACCCACTCTTGGCCAGCAAGGTGGACTATGGCCTGATCCCCCTCGTATTGTAGGGAGGCCCGTGCGGAGCAGTGGGACATTAAAAAAAAAGGGCTGAATACATCCATGTACCTAATAAAATAATGAAGGATAATTTTGTCTTTACTTCTAATTGTCTTCTTATTTAGAAACTATAAGTATACGAAATACGGATGATAATACAATAATATCATACCATCGAGCTGAATTCATGATGGAACTATGGATTTGATACCTGATGATAATAACCTACTTGTATTGATTTAAAATTGTATTGATTTTGTCTTTTTGCATTCTACTCGTATGTATATAAAAATCGATGTGTATATCACTATACCTATATTCCCTATGAACTCCAAAACGGCTGGACGGATTTTGATAAAATTTTCAGGCGATCTTTAGATTAGCCCAGCGGATGATGTGAAGTTTGGTAGCGATCAAAATTTTGAACGCGGGTAACTACTAGTTCTTTATAAAAATAGATAAACATACTAAACGATAGCATTATTATCAAGATTGTATTATGTACTTTATGTTAATTAATTTTGCTCATAAATACATTACAATTTAGTACATTATACCTCTACTAAATTATCTTTTTATTACGTTAAATAATAACATAAATTGTATACTAAACTACGTTTATAACAATTAAAATGTGAGCACTAAGTAATTTTACGACAATGTTCGAAAGAAAGATATTATTGGAATTTCTTAATAACCATTAAAAATTTAAATCGGCCATCTTTAAAAATAATTATAAAGTAGAGAAGCTGTTTGAGTTGGCAGGATTGTTAAAAATAAACGAATATAATTCGCAAGAGTATCTTAAGTTCATGAATAAATTCTATCGCTTCAGTTACTGACTTGAGATCATTTACAGTTATAAACTTCAAGGTGACGCACGCACTCGCTAAATTTAGAGGAATAATCACCATACTAAATAAGATAAACATTGTTGCGTTATTTATGTAGAACTGTGGACGACATTTGATTTAATAAATCTTGTAATTGTTCGCGGCGCCACAATGTATCAAACCATTATAATATTGTCTGACTGATCCTGCATTCCGCACGTGCTTTGATTTCTGCACAGTGTTGTCGATCTTCACTCATTTTCTTTCATTTCAAAGTGTTCTCCTGTAGTATTATAGTTTATTAGGCTACCTTAATACCTCTAAAGTAAATTAATGACTGCTATGAATTGGTTACAAGCGGTTACAATAGCTAAATGTCCCTCTGAAGCACGCAAATGAATTATTGTTAAACCACTAAGTTTTCCCCTCAAACTATATGCCTATAGAACTTATGTGAATTGGACCTCATCTAGAGCACCTGAAAATCGTTTTTCTTTATCCTATGTTTATTTATATAGAGAACAAATAACTTTCCACTGTTTAATAAAAGATGGCCCCAACAAGAGTTTAATTTGAAATTGTCAGATTAAAATGTAATATTGTAAGTTTGGACATCTGGTAAGAGCAAAACCTTAAAGTATTATTAACTTCATCTCAGCATTACATAATTTATTCCTGACAAAATGTCAAGTTTTGTACCGAATAAGCGTCATTTGCGGGGACGTTAGTGAAAATTTGAACCAGCTACCTATTGTCCGAACGGTATTCATTCTATTCCTCTGTCTTACCGTATATCAAAACCATTTAAATCAGAAACTATCGGTAATAAATTGCAGCATGAGTTATATCCTGGTTTTAGTTTTAGTGATCAGAATTAGCCGCTCAGATCATGTGATTTATTATCATTGTACTATTTTCTTTGGAGTTTTTGTAATCCAAGGTTTTTACAAGCAAGTTTATGCTCACGCTATGAAAGAGTTAGCCAAATTTATGCAAAACTCTCATGGAAATTTTGTTAAAAAATATGTGTGATCAAGTTACTCCTGTATACTATATGAATCAATCGAAAAAAATACAACAAAGTCCTAATTTATAAATTAGTATACAAGTATCTCTTTAGGATTAATAATAATATGTTGGGACATTAACACACAGCACCATCTAGTTCCATGGTAAGCTATGAGGCTATTGTTATGGATACCAGATAGTTGATAGTTGATACACCACACATATATAACTTTAAATACATGTATCTTATAAATATAAACACCCATGACTGGAGTACAAACATTCGTGCTCATCACACAAATGAATGCCAGCGGGACTCGAACCACTGGCACAGCAAGTATGGTCATTACAAACTAAGCCAAACGTACCCTCGAGGATTAGGATAAGACTTTGTAAATGAGGTAGATATTTCTAAGTTTCTTAATTTCAGTGAATTTATTCTCTTCCCTAAAACATGTATAAAATTTTTCGTAGTCAATAAAAAGAAAAATGAAAAGTACTTACATAATTTACAATAACTGATATTATTTTCAATAAACTTAAACTATTTGAAGTTTAATGGAAGAATGCACAAACACATTAAGCAAAACTTTTTAGCCTACGACTCTGGCTTAGAACTACTGAGAGTACGAGAATGAGCTTTACTAAGAATTCTATTCAGGTTAATAATTATAATATTAATTATCGTAATAGTAACATTACTTGTAAAGTACTATAGAGAACAAAATTTAATTAGTATATTATCTTTTACTCACGACTTTATCCGTGTTGCGGAAATAAAGAAAATATATTTTATTCTGGCCCTGTATTCCATTTGTTTGTTCAAAAACAATACATGTCTTTTTAAGGTCAGTTTAGCAATTTATTCAAGCTTAGGATGCTTTATGTTTTCCATTGGCCTAAAATATTACAGCAATAATAACAAAGACATACGGAAGTAAACATTTTATGTATTTATAAGTAACTGTTATAATTCATAAAGATTTATAAAGTAATATATTTTTCCAAATAAATAATGATGGAAGGAATCTATACATATGTATGTATAATAACATTGCAACGCTATTAAAGTTCTACCACATATATATACGTTTCGTAAATTCTGCATTAAATCTTTTTTGGAAAAGTCATGCTTGGTTGTGTAAGATTTAATGGATACCTATAATTAGGTGTTTTGCAAAGTTGTGTAATTTCATCAAAGGATAAATTTGTTGTTATGTAATCAAATAAAAGGTGTTTGTGAAAACGCCTTTAAGTGAAAACGCTAATTTTAGTTTTAAAGATATAGTATACCTACATTAGATTTATACATATAGATCAATATAAAAATTTAGGTTAAGGGATCATTCGGAAACTAACAATTAAGTACTGATTCAATTAGGTTTAAAATATAATACACGCTAAAAGAATCTTAAATTTTCATGTAACTTCTACGAGATATCGTGTGTTGATAGTATTATGTCAAAAACATTTCTTGAGGTAAACAAAAGAAGGAATAATTTTAATTACTTTCAAGGATTTTAAAGTTAGTGTTCCTTTTTAAGTTTAAGAGTCATTATGATAATAAAGTTTAAGCTACTTAGACTTACTTTTTAAAGATCAATGTGTATGTATTACAATGTACAAACACTACATGTATGAGTACTTAAAGTAAAGTGCAATAATGTATTCTTCTGAATATAAATATTTATTTATTTATTTAAAATATATGTTTGATAAAACAAAGGAAAAATATGTGAGCAAAAGATAACTTATCTCTTTAAGAGATTTCTTCCAGAATCCTTTCAGATGTAAGAAAATTAAATAATTTAGCGCGGTGTATAGCTAAGAATATTATATTTAGTACAAGATTTTAGGCTAGTTCGAGCTTTTATGGCTTTAACTAGCAGTCTGCACCCAATAGACTAAAGGAAATTATATAAATAAATGTTGCCAAGTATTTATTTGTCTATCCGTAACGCAGGAAGTTGTAAAGTTTGTTGTTTTCAACAGAATTTAATTTTAGCAATTAATGAAGGTGAGAACAACATATTTTCTCTCAATTTTACTTATGTTTTCCTTCTTAAATAAATTTAATTTAGTTTTTTTTAAATATGAAATAAAAGATGTGATATTTACTTGTTATGGTAAAATAAATATTTGTATAAGGAGCTATTTAATTTACTGGAATTCTTGAACTCAGTTAAGGGCCTGATTTTTACAAATTTCTAAGCCTAAAAACACGTCCGTGGAAAACGAATATTACGGCCATTAGAGTACAATAATTGTATTTACTAGTAGCGTATATTTTGAGACAAAAATTACGATGCATCAATAAAAGTTAATAACTGCCCTAAAGGATTATACGAGAGTGGATTAAATTTTTGGCAGCATAAGCTGTTTCTATTAAACGTCGTCGTCGTTACTAACTAAATGAATTTACCCTTCATTAGGTTTGGACGTCGTTAAATAATAAAATGATATTAGATTTTATAGGCCAACCGCTGTAATTAAGCTGCGTTCACTGTTATACTGTGTATTTAGAAGTAAAATTAAATTTACTTTGAAAATGGAAGATTCATGTTAGATGACAAAAGCTTTTAAAGGTCATCTTTAAATATATTAAACTAGTATGTACTTGCCCACATCTGTAAGTGCATCTATAAAAAGTATATAAATCCTGGATATATTCTATGTTCATTTCGAATTTCATTCAAAGTTAAGTCATTAGGTAGAACACGAAATAACATGACGCAATATACACTCACTTTCTCTTCTGTACACTGCCCTCTTCCATCCTGATACTCCTACCTACCTCAAAGAACGCTTTGCGTTCCTAGGGGTTAGTTCCCAACTCGTTCAAAAACTTCGCTCTCGCAGTGAAAGGTTGCTCGAAATCCCATTAAGCCGTTCCAAATCCGATAGCAAATCTTTCACTATTAAAACAGTGAAACTTTGGGATGAGCATCCAAATGAAATAAGAAAGTCCAAGTCGGTAAGCATATTTAACAAACGTCTTAAAAGACACTGTTTATCGCATTAAGCTTAATCTGTCATTATAGCTGTACTATCTATTTTTTTATGCATATATATAGACATTATCTATACATATTATGATAAAACTGTAGTGGTCGAATTGTCTGTACATAGAAAAAAAATGTTAAAAACCGAGTCACGGGGGATGTAAGAAGAGAAATAGAACAAATCCAGATTTTTTTCCAAATTTTTTGCTTCTCTGTCTGTTTGTCTGGGCTAATCTTCAAAACTGTTGGACCGATTTAAATGAAATTTTGTGTGGTGGTACCCCGATCAACAACTTAGATACTTTTCATCCTAAAAAATTAAAGAGTTGTCGTGGGATAGTTAAAAAACTATAAATAACTCATACAGCTTAATACACAAAAACTACTCATTGGATTTTAATGAAACTTTACAATAATATAGTTCGTACATCAGAATAACAAATAAGCTACTTTTATCCCGGAAAAATGTACGGTTCCCGTGGGATAGATTTTATTTTGCTTGTCTAGAGACGAACCCGAGCGAAGCAAGGGTGAGCCGTTGGTATATATTATAAAAACATATATTGTAAAATTTGTAGGTATTTTATATATGTAAATTTTTATGTATTTACGAGTATTTATGTTAAGTTTTAATGACAAGTACACTTTATAATATAATAATATAATAATTCTTTTTTATTCAAGTGACCAGTGACTCATTATGGTTAGTAAAACAATATTTCTTAAAAGCTAGGTTAGTTGTAATTTAATAAATGTTACAATACGCATGAATCACCGCTGCACCATTCCGTTAGCAACAGCACAGCAACGATTCATGTATATGCAATCCAGTCTATTCGATATCATGCTCAGAATTCTGTTGGCACTACCCCGTACCCTACGCACCAGAGACCCACACCTTTTCCTCATGAGGGCGTAAAAACAATCAACACGCGCTTCAGCGAACATCCCCGAGGCGCTGCAGCATCGAGGCAGCCCCAACAGCACCCTGAACGCGTTATTGTATTGAACGCGGAGAGCACTATAAGATTTTTGAGTATATCCTGCCCATAGGCTGCACGTGTAAAAAGATGTACAATATGCTCTAAATAATGTTATTTTAACGTTGGGTGAACTACGTGCAAACCTACGAGCAAGCATATTCGCTCTCACCGACAATGCTCTCCGCTCCCGTTCAATATCAGTATCGTCTTTTAGATCAGAAGTCAGATAGTGTCCGAGATACTTAAAATTATCCACCCTATCCAGAATACAATTATTTAGTAATACCGGTGGTAATTCTTTAGTACACTTGCCTCGGACATTAAACACCATTATTTGGCTCTTTTTTACATTATAAATTAAGCCGTGTGACTTTGCATATGACTCACATACAGACAATAATCTTCTTATGCCACAGACGGACGCACTCAGCAGCACCATATCGTCAGCGTAGCTAATGTTATTTACACATACACCATCTATGTAACAGCCAACTCTGGTACTGCTGAGCTCAGCTATCAAATCATTCACATAAATGTTAAAAAGGGTTGGCGAAGTCAAACCCCCTTGTCTCACGCCACACTCCAGGCCATACGGCCGAGACAACACTCCCTCCCATCGTACATTGTTGACCTGGTTCCCATACCAATACTTAAGAATGTTGATGAGCTCTATAGGTAAACCGTTATTCTGAAGTTTCTTCCATAAAATATTGTATGAGACCAGGTCGAAAGCCTTAGAGAGATCAAGGAAACACGCAACGACTGGTGTTTCTCTCTTTACATAGTAGGTGACAGCACTCTTAAGACACAGCACTGCGGTTTCTGTTGATAGTCCCGGTTTAAAACCAAACTGATTGTCGTGTTGTTGGACGTACACATTAAGTTGTGTATTAAGAATGCTGTCAAATACTTTCGAAATGACAGTCGCCAACGAAATGGGCCTATAGTTATTCTTATCAGCGTTGTCGCCCGTTTTATTTTTGACTATAGGAACCACTATCGTACGCATCATATCATCCGGCATATAACTATGATTTAGGCATAAGTTAAATAGCATACACAATACACGGGGTAAATGAGGGCCAGCGGACTGTAAATGTTCAATGCTAAGACCATCGTGACCAGGTGACTTACCTCTGGTCATTGACATTATAGTTTCAGCAATATTTTTAGTTGTTATTTTTGTCAACCTGTTCACTCCGGTCCCAGCATTCTGCATATGATTCGACCTGCCAAGTGGTGACTTTATAGAAAAGTGATCCATGAATAGATTAGCAATCTGCTCAGGATCAGTTAAGCCGCTGATGCTCACAGGGATACCCGGCTTCGGTTGCAATCTGTTAGTTTGCTTCCAAAAGGAACGAAAATCTTTTTTTGTATGATGTGATGCTAAGATATCCATTTTAATTTGTTCCGCGTGGTCTTGGCACCATTTTAAACGCGATTTAAATTTTCTTTTAGCCTCACACATTCTCTGATAACAAGAACCGTTTGTCGGCCTTCCTTGCAACGACCATAGCTCAAACTGTAGCCTGGCATCCGTGTGAGCAGCAGCGACATGTTTATTCCAACCTGGTACTACCCGCCTGCCACCCCTCCTACGTACACAACTTATAATGGCAGATTCACTTAAAACAGCTACAATATTTTTGTAAAAGTTATCTATGATACTTCTGTGACTCGGATCATAGCAGATGACGTCACCACACTTACGAAGTTCATGTGGGAAATCTATGAGACTCAACTTTTCATGACATTCCTTCAAGTAAGTTTCAATCTGTTGTGGGTCCCTGTCACCCCACACGACTTTGCTACATTTTATATCAGATTGCATTTTTATAATTGGAATCACATTCAAATTACATTCTACAATTAATGGAAAGTGATCCGACCACGTCATATCATAGTTTACATACACTTTTTTAACTGTTTGAGCGGCTGCTTTGGTCACTACGCAATGGTCGAGCCATCGTTTAGAACCATTAGCTTCACTAATAAACGTGTAGGTATTAGAAAAAGGATTTAACATTTCAAAGTCTATGCATAACCATTCTTGGTCATTACAAAAGGCCATAAGCTCGTCATAGAATCGCTCGAAGGGGTGAGCATTATAGTCACCAAAAATATAAGCACAGTCCACATTACAATTGTCTATGATTGCACTTACCGAGCTCATAACGTCCGTAAAATCCGTTAAGTTAATCAGAGAATCCGTCGGCATATATAAACTCACTACCAAGATTGTCCTTTGATTTAACACCATTTTCACTGCACATACGCGAGAACTATTACACTGTACGACGGTTACATTTTGAAAGATCTTACGCCTCCACAGCAGGGCTACGCCGCCATAAGGTCTACCACGCAGGATCCCCACCGAGGTATCAACGGCTGACACGCCTGTACAGCTGAACTCGTCGCTAATGGTGTTCATAAAAGGTATTTCATCAGGCAACAGCCATGTCTCCTGGAGCGCCACGACATCAGCTGTTTTACATAAATCACGGATACTATCTACAGATCTTTTTACGTTCTTACAGTTAAATGTAGCAAATTTATAAATATTTTTATTTTTATCCATTTTGTGTTTTTATAACTGAGCCGATATTTCTATTTCGTGTTACTTTAAAATTAATAAAGCGGCGAAAAATAATCCCTTTTGGCCATAAACTCTCGTCCAAGAACAGAGAGACTTTACTTTGTAATACAAAAAATTTATATGCATTGTATTCACATTCACGCTGTATAGATATCTTCTCAAGTTTAACGGTTTCTTGGGTTTTCTTATGTATATACGTTGTGATATCCGATTCAGAGGTATTTTTATGAACATTTGTAATGAATAGGGGTGTGTGTCGCTCCGCAGCTCTGAATTTCTCCTCCGCATCAACTACCACACTCCCTGTTTTCCCTTCAATATAATTCCTTCTCTTTCGTCCTTTTTTTTGAACAAGTTTCCACCCCTCATTTGGGTTAGGTTTCGCTTTCGATTTTATGGCTATCGCATAAGACTTACTTTGCGTTGTCTTATCGCCGTCACTCAGCTGACATTCTTTGCTGTCGGGTGACTCATCGCTTACCGGTTGCACTGCCGGACTTTTGTTCATAGTAATTTGATTACTACCATCTACTCTTATTTTATTTAAACTTTTACAACGAGGACTATCAATATTTGGAGGATTTATTTCATTTTCGTAATGACTTATAGCTGATTCATCCATATTTGTTAATCCTATAGGACCGCTATCTTGGTACGCGCCCCTTTTAATGTTTATGTTAGCAGCAGAAAAGGGGGGTAACGCACATTGAAACTTTAAAAGATCTCTTTTTACGGCTTCCAACTGATCGATGGATACATAAGAGGACTTAATACTATCAATTTCGCTACGAACCAACGCCAAATCCTTTAGGAGCTTAGATGTATCCAAGTGGTCAAACAAAATTGGGGGCAGTTTTTCTAGATCTCGCGCTACGAACACAGGAAGTAGGTCAGGATCAGTCACTTTGAAGAAACTGATTATATCAATTAAAACACGATTCTCTTTTCCCTTCCCTTTTCTAATCGTTTTACGTTGATCTGTCGGAACAGATTCAAAAAGTAACTCCTTGGACTTATTTATTTGTTCAATTGAGAACGTCGAAGCACATATCTTAATTAAACTCTCTTCATCTGCTATCGATATTTTATTTTGTATATACGATAGTAGTTCGTCTATCACGATATTGCAACTGTTACACTTAATTGTACACGACATTGTTACTCGGACACACGTACACGCCCGGCGATAACGGACGCGCAAGCGCGACTCGTGCACCTTTCTGCTCTTTTCACTTAATTCTTTTGTATACTTTTCTATCGGTTGCCTTTAAAAGATCACTTTTAGTGATAAGACTCCTTTGCACATTTTTTTTTAATATACCATTTTCGTCAGCAATAAAGTGTTGATCTTATAAGTTAATAAAATGAAATATCAAGAAACACATACATACGTTCTACATATAAATGAACTCAAAACTTTATTCTCATGGGATACAAACATACACTCCATTCCTTGTAAGTGAGCTCAACAACTTTTACATTTATAATACTAGTGCGTGATATTTCAGGTATGAGATAAAGAAAATAAAGAAGATTTTTACTGTTAAATGCAAATAGGATAACTTTCTAAAGGAACTTTGAATGTAGGAATACGTCCTTTCTCATAAGTATATTTACTACGTATTGAAAGTGTTTTTTTGTTTGTAGTTTGTTCTATGTCAATTTGTTAGATATAAAAAACCGGCCAAGTACGAGTCGGACTCGCGCACGAAGGGTTCCGTACCATCATCAATAAAAACGGCAAAAAAATCATGTCTGTTGTATGGGAGCCCCCCTTAAATATTTGTTTTATTTTAATTTAATTATTTATTTTTAAAGTGAATATATAACTGAATATTCTGTGAAAATTCAAGCATCTACCTGTTGCCGTTATCAATATCGAGTAAAAACGAGCAAAAAAAAATCACGTTTGTTGTATGGGAGCCCCCTTAAATATTTATTTTATTCTATTTTTTAGTATTAATTGTTAAAGCAGCAACAGAAATACATCATCTGTGAAAACTTTAATTGTCTAACTGTCACGGTTAATGAGATACAGCCTGGTGACAGACGGACAGACAGACAGGCGGACGGACAGCGAAGTCTTAGTAATAGGGTCCCGTTTTACCCTTTGGGTATGGAACCCTAAAAAGGATTTTTTGAAAAGTTAATGACATAGATACATATAGAGTGACATATATTCAGGCTAAGTACCTATGCTAGTTGAAATGATCATGAAATATTGCTGTTAAATTTTACTTATAAAATTTAGGTATATAAATACTTAGTATAAACAACACCCAACAATGCTTCTGTTAGCTTCGAAACCCTTTGCATAATAGAAAGCAAAATCAATAAAATCACGACGTTTATTGTCTACAGCTCTAGACTAAGTTTGAGACAATTTTCTGCGACATAAAGAATACTTTAACTTTACGAGTTTCATTTATTTACCTATTATCTTATATTTATTTATAATATTACCTTTATAACGGCGGAATTCCTCAGTAAAAAGTAAAATCCCCATTCAATATTACCTATTTTGTAAAGACCTATTTTTGTTGATAAGCATCGACTTACACTAGACCGATTTTCTAATAATTGTATTTCATTTTAATAAAACACAATCGAATTCTACCGCAGACCCTTTCATTTTTTTTTTTGAAAACATTTTTAACATTATAATAATATATTATTAGAATTATTGAATATTTATAATTATTTTTGATGACAAATAGTAATATGGCTTCTTCTGTTTGATACGCGATCGATAGATTTTTGTGGGTCATAAAGTTTGACGCAAAAAGCTACGAAAGTAAAGTTCGTTTGCAGCGAGGAACAAAGTCCAGCGATCGAGCCTATCAATGACTACATAAAAATCCATATAATACATAGTTGTATAGTGTACTAGCGACTCACCCTCGTTCCGCTCGGGTTTGTCCCTACTTACGTTATAACATTTAGTATAGATTTCTCAGAGATGAAATATTTTCCCGCAGTAAAAAGTATCCTATATATTGACCCGGATAACCAGCTTCATCATACCGGAATATCATACCAAATTTTATCAAAATCCCTCCAGCGGTTATTCCGTGATGCAATCACAGACAGACAGACAAAAATTGTAAACACTATAGATTCGGCCTCTGTATCGATAATAATGTTTATTTCAATAAGATTTTCCAAAAAATATTTAATGTACAGATTCGGCTTAGTTATAATTTTATTATGACGTGTATAAATAGCGCGCCAGATTTTAGAAATGTGAATCATACGAAATAAAGTATACTTCAAACAATAATAATACTGTGAGCTATAAATAAATACTATGAATATATTTTGAATAAAATGGGCAGTTTTTACATTAGCGCGCCTTGCCTCCGGTCCGATTGCAATTGAAACTCAAATGTTGTGATTTAAATGTATTTACCTTTTTTTATGCCAAGACTTTTTTAGGGACATGCAGTGGCAGCTCAGTGATAACGTGATCGCTTAGGAAACCATGTGAAACGGATTCAATTCTCGGGTCTTGCGCCTTATATTCTCTTGAACGAATAATTTGACGCATGATTTTTTGAAACAAAAATTTGTCTATGTGTTCACAGATATGTATATCTATCATATTTTATTAAAACTTTTCTCTAATAAAATTTGTACCTGCTTATACAGATCCCTCCGCCCTTATCGCTAATGTTCAGACAGCTGCCGATTTTTCCAATTAATGAAAGTCATTCGAAATACTAATCTTAACACTTCACAAGATTAATTATAGACTAGCCATTTAACTACTTTATTTTTGAAACCTTGAATTCTAAAATATAATAAAAAATGTATTATTTTTAGTACTATAAATATAAAAATGTACTTATTTAATTTAATAAAGAATATAACTATAACACATATAATAATAATAATTATAAATCAAGTAATAAAATCATCAAAACCGTAAAAGTCTTAAGGAAAAGCAATATTTATTGTTCAAAGGTCCTTTCCACTTTATTAATTATATGAATATATTACAAAATAAAATGGAAAAAAATTATTAAGCAATGCTGCTGCAATTAATTGTTGTTAAATTTTTGAGTATATAGCGACTTATTTTAGTCGTCGAACCTAATTAATTTTCCTAATTCATATTTAATTTGCGAAAATATGACCACATTTCGGAACATCGAACAAAACTCAAGTGGCTCCCAATCCGCTGTCGCCGGAATCTACACATTCTCTCTCTCTTTTGTACTGTTTATTGTTTGATCCAACATACCCGCCTTATCTAAAGGAGAAGTTTGAATTTTTAGGAACTTACACAAATAGGTTAAGATCTTCAGACAATTTGATGCTAGGAATACCTGTACATTTAAGTAAATTCTTCGAGTACTCCTTCTTTGTACAAGCAACCAAACTCTGGAATAGTTTGCCTATTAATATAAAACGTTCCAAATCCTTAAAAATATTTAAAAAATCTGTAAAAAATCATTACCTAGATCATCTGTCTAAATGAGAAGTCGACATTGTGCAACCTTTATATTAATTATTTAAATTTAAATATGTATTAGTATAATTTATAGATATATATTATATATAGATATATGTGTAGTATTTTTAAGTATTAGGTTGTATTGTGGTATGTATTGTATATAATATTTACACCACCCACCCTGTATAGTCTTCCATATTTCCTTACCCAAAGGTTGTCTGGAAGAAATCGCTAATTAGCGATAAGACCGCCTTTTGTACACACTTTTGTTTTTCTTTCGATATTTTGTTAACTCCATTTACTTTATGATTGTGGTGTACAATAAAGTATAAATAAATAAATAAATAAATATAGATTGGTGTAGGGTAAAAGCACCTTAATGAGACACTTACGGTATATTCTAAAGGTTTCGTCTTTTTTAAGGCGCTTTATCGATTCAGTTCTTGAAATAATTGGTCTATTTCAGGAACTAAATCGATTTGACAATTTAATATCTAAACACGGAGTAGCGGTAGCATTTCAAGCCAAGTTCAAGCCAAGAAAAAGGAAATGGTGATGCTGCAGCAGTGTGTTAGACGAATCATTTGGAGCCACTTTTGACCTTTTAATAACTCAAAATCTATTTAACATAAATACATGAAATTTGGTTCATTTATTAAATCCCCTTAGATTACCTAAAACCACAAATTTAATAAATACAGCTCAAACCGTTACTGAGATACTAACTCGGTTTTTTATCACTCACTGACTGACATATATATCCAAAACCTAACCCACTTCCAGATGATCTAAAAAGTTGAAATTTGACGTCCTTCTGGGTTTTTACCGGCAAACCAAATTTTTAGAAGAGTAAGATATGTTGACCATATAAAAATAGTTACTCGCGTAAAACATAAAGAAGATATAAGTTAATTAGCCAAATATAAGATAACTTGTACGTGAAAACTAGTCAAGTCAAATCTTAAGCTTCAATTTATCCTAAGTTATCTGCTCTGTGTAAATAATTCGACTTTTAATAAATAATTTTTAGGATTATCTACAGGACTTGGCATCCATTTAGATCTCAATTCTTTTGTCGGCGAAGTCGAAAACCACGTATATTCTTAATATTGAACTTGGCTCCTATTTTCACATTTATGTTTTTGATGGGATAGTATCTACTCTACATACTACTCACATGCATACAATAAAAATATATATGCTGACAGCTAGACATAGGGTAGTTTTAAACTAAAATAAAATGAAACTAAAAAGGGATATAGCGGAGAAAGCCGCGAGCAGTAACTAGTATTTCCTCTAAGAAACCAGTTTGTAATAACATCGCTAAAAATATTTAATTAAATATAAACTGAAACTTGAATTAGTGATATTTCAATATTATTTATTAACCATTTCGATTTATATATCAATATAGACGCGTATACATTGTTTCCTCTCTGAATGAATTGTAAACGTTTTCATTTATGATTTGATATTGTATCATAAATTATATTGAGAGCCTCTTCATCATTTCTAACCGCGGTACTTTCAATGTCTGAGTAGGTAAGTGATACAAGTAGCGCCTACCTAATTTAAGCGCTTTTGAGAAAAAAGTATTTGTGTAAAAAATTTAAACTTTAATAAGTCTTTAGCACATTCTTTCTTTTTAATTATGTAATACAGAAAAACATCAACAATGTGGAATAATTGCATGGAATAATAAATATGTCAAGGCCACCAATAATTAAGGCGTGGAAAACTTTAAATTAATACAATCTTAATTAAATTTAAAATAATCGAATGCACTTTAAGCAATTAACACGTAAAGCTGTCGGTCCTGCGCTTTAACTCGGTCATGTCGATATATCGTCCCATCGGACTTTGAAAGTAAAAGTAGTAGAGAGTGCAATAGGGAATATGCCTATTTTTTTTATACAATAGCTTACATCGTTATATAATTGTAAAAAAAATATACAGCTCCAAAAAACTAAAATTTTGGTATAATTATTTTTTTAAATATATTTTTTTTTAAATATATAAATACGGATATTTTGAACGTCACTGTTTTGGCGCGCTTGGCGTGACGTGATAGTCTATGACAACATTGCAATCAACGAGTGAACAGGTTTAGTGCTTGGTAATTTAACAATATTTTGTATATATATGTATGACAACACAAAAACTTACTTATAAATACTATATTGTGCCTAAGTGTAGCTGCGTGTGTGTATGTCTCCGACTGTATTATACCTACTATGTATATGTTTTTAAGCATTCGGGTTTTTATATTTTGAATATATTTAGAAAAAATATATTTGCTAACAATATTTAAATTTATTTAAAATGGCGCTTCCAGTATGTACTCCTTAATTGTACCTTATCTAGGTTTTTAAAAGTTTTCGTTTTTCTATTTTTTTTTATTACATATTTTATTTATTTGTTTGACCCTCAATATCATAATCTAAGAGTTTACTGTTTTTCCAAAATTAAATATCTTTGAACTTCAACCAGTTTCTTACTTTCTGATACTTTTAAATACATTATTTTCTAATACAATTTTATACAATACAATTTTTTCCTAAAGTCTTTAATAAGAAAACAGATAGTACATCAACATATTTTTTTTTTGCCCTAGTATAAAAAAAATTTGGTACGGTATATTGTATACATGTTACAGAGAGTCAAAAATTAAGCACATTTTGTATGAAATAGTAATAAATACTAATGAAACTGACCTTAAGATACACCTATTTCATTCACGAAGAGTATAGTATACGAAATCGGAAGGGGAAGATCGATAAGGTCAAGTTATTACGCGTGATAAGTGTTCTTTTCCTTTTTTCAATGATTTAAGGTAACACTGCATTATCATGAGATACAGGGTTTTTAAGATAGTCATAAAATTGATCTATTATCTCTTAGGAACGTATTACCGAAATAAAAAGACTTGCATCAGTCAGATATGGTATATTTATGGAAACAGTTTCGTCTAAATCCGCTGAATAGTTAAGCTACCTAGGTATATAATCTTCTTCAAAAACTTTCACTTTAATTATATTATAAAGAAATAAAATATTATTTAGATATTTTACTTACAGATTATTTAAATAATAACGTAAGTAGGCACACAAATATATGCACGTACATTCTTTTTATATTTTTCTATTTTAGATTAAGACCTTTTTTAACAGCTTTTTATATTAAACTAGCGAATCACCCTCGCTTTGCTTTGGTTTCGTCCCTAGACAAAAACACATCTATCCCACGGGAACCGCACATTTTCCCGAGATTATATATAGCCTATAGCCTTCCTCAGTTAATGGGCTATCTAATGCAAAAAGAATTTTTCAAATCGGATTAGTAGTTCCTGAGATTAGCGCTTTCAACCAAACAAACAAACAAACAAACTCTGCAGCTTTATAATATTAAATAATGTTCTCCTGACCGATTCCGGCCACGGCGGCCAATCTCATTGAAACTTGCCAACTGCGCAGGAGATATTATAGTGCACAAGTGTACGCGCAGACACAAGAGCACTCTCTATTCCTGTCACTCTCATACTCCGGTGGGACGAGTATTCGACACGACCGGTGAGAGTTAAGGCGCAGGACCGACGGCTTTACGTGCTCTCCGAGGCACGGGGGTGAAACACCGCCAACTTCCCAACTCCGGGCTGTTACTGAGGCTTACTATACAGAAAGACTCAATAACTAAACTTGGCCCGACCCGGGACTCGAACCCAGGACCTCAGGATGTGCAGCCGTACATGCTAGCCACTACACCACCGAGGCAGTTATAATAAAATATATTTATTATATATTTATTATAAAAATATATTTATTATATAATATTAAATATTATAGTATAGATACGTTTTAGACAGAATTTGTAAAAAGTGAGAAAGAGAGAATACATGCAAGCAGTTCATGTTCCAATCACAACAAGTTTCTAACATGATAGCCAACTGCCTTGCGGCGAAAGAAAACATCGTGAGGAAACCTGCAGGTCTGAGAGAAACTAGCAAGTTTTCGAGAGACATGTGAAGTCCGCCAACCCGCATTTAGTCAGCATGGTGGACTATGACCTGAATCCCATCGTATTGAAGGGAGGCCCGTGCCCAACAGTTTGACGTTAAAAATTACTGAATACAAGAAAGAGTGACATTAAAAGACGAACAATTATATGCACAATTTATATTTCTATTTTAAATCAAATAGTTTAAAATAAACTAATATTGCTGCAACGGCCATAACGTACATGAAAAATATTAATACTTTTTACATTCGAGGTGTTTAATGTTTACGATCAACGTGACTGTAGTAGTTTCTATATTGTATTCACCAAAAAAGTGTTCTACCCCAGAAAGGTTCGAAGAGCAGTATCGGTAAAAACATGGACACAAATCCTCTGTAGGTAAATATTTTTTCAACTCAGTATCAAACGATTTCATTGAGCTTTATGATTGAAAGGTTTTCACGGCTGACAGAAAATGCTATCGGTTAGTATGAAAGCGACTGAAATAAAGAAACGCGAAAATTTTAATCGGAAATATGGACAAAATTGTGTTCTGCTTGTAACCGGAAGTGAAGCGAAGCGCCTCGAACATGTGAAGTTGTTCTGCTGATTTTGCTTCGTGTGTTCTTTAGCGTAGAGCTTTATATTTTTAAAACATGTAATCAGATTATAATATTATAAGGGCTGATTTCATGCAAACATGTCTAATTGAAAAATATAATTTAGGTACTTCTTATATTTTCACTATTTATTGTTTATTGTAGTGTAATAACTTTCACTATACATAAAATATAAACTTAAGTAAATCTATGCCGTAAGTAAGATGTTTCTACAACTAACTAGAAAAAGTAACGATTAACTTAGCTCTGTGCATAAAAAACATATAAAAAACTTAATTTACTATTACCGTAACGAATTAAAAAATGTGAATCCAAAATATTATTTCATTTGATTTATTATAGTTATTTAGTTCTGTTTCTAGGGTTCAATGGAGTTTAATTAAAATCAAAAGCAAAAATTAAATTTAACTTTATTCAAATATAATAAAAAAAAACATATAACAAAATAGTAAATTAGCGAAATCAGTACTTGAAACATTGTGTGACTTAACTTCACTTAACATTGAGGGAGGCGAATAGGAGAAGCTCGCGGAAGACAAGGACCAGTGGAGGCGTAGAATTAGGCAAAGTATCAGCTACACGATAGGTCATGGTTCAACAAGACAATAGAGCCAAATGGCACGAAAGCGAAAACTATTCATCTAGTCCATGTACGAATTGAATGCACAGTCACCAACAGAAGTGTCTAAAGCTACTATACACTGCTTAAACATCTGATATAGATGAAAATGTCAATGATGAGACAATAGGCATGACCTGAGTAACACATAGACTATTATTTGGCATCTAGGAACGCACCCGAGCAAAGTGGGGTTAGATCGCTAGTACAAAATAAAATCTTCGTACTTAATATTATATACTATTTTTGTGCAAGTCTACTCGCACTTGACCGACTTTTTCGAAACCTACGAACAATGCGCGGCTTTCATCGTAATGTAAAAGTAGTGGAAAGACCAGACATTATGTTATATAATATATTGGAAGCATAATTTGCCTGATTGATTTTTATGATTTCTGAATTAAATTTAGAACCTATGATTTCTAATTTTCCCTAGTAAAAATTTAAGGCTTGTTAAATAACTCCATATACATTTTTTCGTACAACTGCTTTTTTCATTATTTGAACAAGCCTGAGTTAAATAAAACAATGAAAGTCACAATCCATTGGCAAATAATATAATCTGGTCTTACTTTTCCATTTTACAAAATTGAAGTGCTTTTAATTTTCTTTTTTACAGTATATTCTGCCTCCTCCTTTAATCTCTTTATCCACGACCTTGACTCTTATATTTCTGTGCTTTAAATTCGAATTTGCTGTCTTTGCAAACATTTTTATTTTGTTTTTAAAAGACGGATGAAAAAGTTTATCGATTTGCTTGCGGTTTTCGCGAATCAAAATGTTCATTTAAATATATTACAGCTATAAGGAGTTCGTTAAGTTTAAAAGAAAGTTTCTCACCTTTAGTTAGGAAATGTTGAAATACTAATTACTCAAATTAGATCCATAACGACGTCAAAGCTTGTAAATGCTTATAGTAATTATAAAGTTTTTATGCTCAATACTAGCGACTTAACCTCACTTCGCTCAGGTACAACAATAGATTTATAACGGTAGCCTCTATGCTACTCCAGGCCATGGTCTATATTTGTACTAAATTCCATCGTTGAGCCGTAGCTGTAGCCGAGTAACAAACAAAAACATACATAAACACACATATCTGCATTCTACATAATTTCGCATTTATAATAGTAGTTTTATTATTGTACAAAATATAAAATCATAATATTATCTATATATTAATACGTGAAGCAAAAACTTTGTACCTCTTTTTACGAAAATTGCGCGGACGGAGGAGTATGAAATTTCCCACACTTATAGTTTATATAGAGAAGGAGTGCAGAATGCTAATATTTTTTTAAAATTATGCATAGAAAATACGTTAAATCAGTAAAAAAACATTAGACACACTACCATGTATTTGACACACACACGCATATATACTCTTTTGTTTATTAAAGTTTGTGGTCAAATTGAGGATAGATTAATATTGTAATATACGCAAGACAATAAATATACAACTTAATGAATTATAGTTGATTTTCAACCACGCGGCGATCACTACTTATAATTATTATTATTTAACTAATTATTTTCTTTTAATATTATTTATAATTAAATTCATCTCCACCTCGAAGGAGCCCTGTCTTTTGGAAGGTTTGCGTGGGGACGCAAGTCCAACACGTAGAAGCCCCTTAAGAGATTCAAGTTTGTTTAATGTGACGCATCAGTCGGGATCCATCTCAGTAACCCATAAGGAATAGCTCAAAGATGGCCTCCGGGTAATACGTAAGGACTATGAAAAATATGAAAAACTAAAAAGGGTTATGGAATGCAGTTTGGATGAAATAAAAACTGGGCTATTGGATGAGCCTACCGGACGTCCGCCTGTTCAACAGTGTCAGATTGAATATTTGGAGAACGGTGATTCGCTCCTATTATTATGATATTATTTTTATAGGAAAATATTTTATTCTAACCCCTAGTTATTTACATGGCTCTTATAAAAGCTTAATTTATCATCACAAGGTGTGTTTGAAACTGACTTTTATAGCGTATATAAAACTTCCAATTTTATTTTCTTCTAGTTTCTATTATTCCAGACAGCACTCTGTACTGTAAGTATAAAGTAAATATTTTATTTCTTGTTCCTTTATTGTTGATAAAACTTCCGATAATATTGTTTATTCAGTAAAATTTAAGCCCTTGAGAGCACACTCAATCTATATATCTTTTACATTCAAAATATCCTGCTAACAATGAGGTTATACACACCGTACTCGCTATGTTGAACATTTTTACATAATATGATTGGTAAAGAATTTCAAGGAATTTTAAGAAAAATATGCTTAGTCCTTTTTTTGGATTTTTTCTATTTACTATTTTTATTACACTATTATATCATTGTTCCATCGTAGTCCATTCGAGGAAGCATAAGATCGCCAATGAAGTGATTGAATTATAGAGCCTGTTTAGAAGGTGCCGTTTTGTCTTCATTGCTATTGTTGTATATAGTGTTTATTACTGCTTAATACTATGTAAATCTTTATTTTTAATTTAAACTCCGAACTAACCAATTTACTTAAGCCGTCTCAAGCACTTCATGCGATTTATAAAATGGAAAAGAGAAAAATAATTTATAATGGAAAAAGTTTACTAGTACATTCTTTCGACTTCGCTTCGTGTTTATTCGTATTTGGTATTTCTAAAATTACTATATGTTACATTATTTATCTTGTAGAGACTTAACATTATCACAGTATAAAAAGACATACAGTAAGAATGTGTAATCGCCTTTGATCTTGCCGGAAATCCGGACAACGTCTAGACAGTTTTTATCGTGCTAGGGTTGTCAAAAGACAACAATGCTTATTGTTTATAATATGTTTTTTAGATATAACGATATTATTATAATTAAGATTATCTTTTTCATCAAACAAACTACGCGCAAAAGAATTTTATTATGAAGTACGTTTTATCAAACTTTTCAATTCGCCTTCGTTTACTATTTCTATTTTATTAGATTTTTAATAGCAAGACTTATAATCCGGTCCTATCAACTAAAGAAACTTTATGAATAATGAAAAAAAAATGCAAAAATGTACACCGTCACTATTTTATCAAATTAATAGATAGAGAGGATGAAATGTTTCGAACGAAAATTGTAGAAAATTGAAGATAAGTGTCTTCCACTTTCTATGCGTTTGTTCCACGATGTTAATTAGAGTCGATATGTATGTATAAATTGTAAGATTTCATCGTTTTCATTAACTGTAACATACAATTTTCGTTCGAAACATTTCATCCTCTCTATCTATTAATTCGATAAAACAGTGACGGAGTACCTTTTGCATTTTCCGTTGGTTCGATTATCAGTTCAGATCACCCCTTTTAAAAAAAATGTAAATGCAGTTAGTCATATTCTTAAAAATAAAGTAATGTTTCTTTGGAGAGAAACTTGATATTTTCAGTGTTTAAGACACTTTTCTTCCATGTCCTATGCTTTTGTTCCACGATGTTAGGGTCGATATGTATAATTTGTAAGATTTCATCGTTTTCTTTAATTCTAAGACGTTATGTTTGTTTCAGAGATTTTATGCTTACCATAGACCCTATCGATTAATTCGATAAAATAGTGACGGTGTCCTTTTTTACATTTTTATTTTGTTCGATTCCGGGTTCAGGTAAGCTTTTTTTAAAAAAAATTAAATGCAGTTATTATTATTTTTAAAAATAAAGAAATGTTTTCTTTGAGTAAATCTTGATAACTTCAATATTTAAGGTACTTTTCTTCCATGTCCCATCGATTTGTTCCACCCTGTATTTTTGATATTTTTTAACAGTCAACTGAAGTACAGATCAGCATTTTAAACAAAGGTCTTTAATACCATGATTTAAATATATATAACTGTAATGATTCTTTTCATTTGTAAATAGTAGTATTTTTTATAATAATTAACTTTAAAAATATCTTATTTGTGATTATCAAAATATGTAAGCTTTATAACGAAGCACATACTTAACTTCGGCACGAACAATTATAATATTTAAAAGATAAAAAATTTTGACAGTTTCATGAAAATGGTAAAAATTTGTGGTCATATATTTTTGCTCGCTTAAATTCTTAAGAGAAGTGCGTGTATTTTTAACCCCCGATGCTAAAAAACGAGTGTTCCAAGTTTGACATGTCTGTTTGTGTGTCTATACCATCGTAGCTCCTAAATGTATAGACCGATTTTGATGTGGTATTTTTTGCTTCAAAGCTGACGTGATCGAGATGGTTCTTAGCTATAATTTATGAAGATTTGTTCAGGCGTTTGATGATCATCAGCTCATTTCCAACTTAACAAAAGGGTCTTACTAACTTTCACAGATCCGATTGATTTGAAATTTGGTGTACTGTTACTTCGGTGATATTTCCAAGATATACTAATCTTGAGTTGATACTGTAGCATCAAATAGTCTGCGGGATGCTCAATTCCTCAAAAACTTACAGCAGATAAAGGTGTTTGGATTCATAAGGATAGTCTCAATAAGAATTGTCTAATAGAATTAGGATCCGCGAGTAATTTAAAAAGAATTAAATAAAAATAAAATTAAAAATCTTAAATAACCCTGGACACAAAAAAAAATTAAAAAGTAAAAAAACAAAATTTTAACATCATTAAAAGTACCTATTAATATTTTGATGATGAGCATCGCCACGTCGTATTATTACTTGGTTGGGTCACAGTATAGATAGATATTTTTTATAAAATTTTTTAATAACTTGCGATAGCAAGCGCAGCAAAGATAGCGTAAAATCCGGGCTATATAGATGAGGTTTTCATTTGAGGGCACCAGATACAGTGGGCTAGCTAACTCTGAACAATGTACGTTTTTTGTTTTAATAATAGTAAGATACTACTCAGAAAAAAGCATGTATTATTAGAAATAAATTAATTATGAATACTGAATTAATTGGAGTAGGTATAACTAGCATTAATTAATGTTAAAAAATAAATTATTAAGGTGAAAATATTCATGAGTCTTAAAGCTGTCTCCCGAACGTCATATAAAAATATGTTTGACATAGGGAGCGCCCTACCTGCATCTTACCCCACACTCCACACTATTACTCTGTCTAGACGTTTTTCATAGTCGGCAGAAGTTTTGGTCAGAAAAGATTATCTTTCATGTAATTTCATATTTCTTTCGTCTCTTTTCTTCTCTCTTTTGTCGATGTTTTGTTAGTAGTCACTTGTGTTACTATAAATATTTATTTTTATTATGGCACAAACAAATACTTAACGTAGATGTCAAACATAAATTAAACATTATATATAGAAATAGGTACTATTGGTATCTAAAAACCTATAATATCGAAATACATTAGTATTTACACTAAAGAAAATTTTCTAGATAGAGTACAATATGTGCTATATTTTTCTGTTAATAAAGAATGAACTTCTGAAACTTTTTTTAGATTTAAGAACTAAGGGAAGGAGTGTCTAAGTTCATATATTATCGTTAATATGCTTTATCATTAACATCTATACATATTATAAAACAAAGTCCACCACTGCGTCTATCTGTCTGTCTGAACGTGATAAACTCAAAAATTACCGAACAGATTTTCGTGCGGTTTTTACCAATGGACGGAGTGATTCGTGGAAAGGTTAAAGTGTATAATTCTTTAAGGTAAATATTACGATAATTATTGAAGATTTCGGAAAAAATCATGCCGACTGGGCGCTTTACTGGCGTGCGCCGCGTAAACTATTGCAGACACCACAGCACCACAAAATGTTCTAATAAATTTTTAAACATAAAAATTAGTACCAAAAAGTCCGCGATAGCATATGTCAATCTCTTAAGGTGGACTCACAATAACCATTTCTATGGTTCTCAAATGAGGAAAATTTCTTAAAAGGGCGCTACACGTATGGTCTATTTACATTCAGATCGAGGTTAAGCAATTTATTATGATATCTCTTTTGTACCTGGTTTTTTGCTTCTATTGTATTCGCATCTTACCTGTCCAATGTATTGTACCTGGAAGTTAGACCAGCTGAAGGAAGAATTGAGAAGGAAGTCAGAAGGAGAGGTGCATTCTGTGGTAGTCCTGACTGACTGATGGACACACAGCCTGAACCGCTGGTCGTAGAAACGAGAAATTTGGAGAACGTATTCCTTATATGATGTAGGCAACCAAAAAGAAGCATCTTTCGAAATTCATCCTCGATGTGAGTGAAATATTGGATTAAAGATTATATGAAACTCTGTCATTCTCAATGCGAAAAATTCTTTAAAATAAGAAGAAATAAATATATTTATTTGTTTTTTATTTTTTCGAAATTCGTCCCTTATAAAGGTAAAAGGGGGTAATAAAGTTTATATGGACAAAGAATTATATATGATCAGAATTACTTGAAACTTGGTATTAACACTCTTCAATACAATTAAATAAATACGTGTTTTAACATTTTTCGAAATTCCCATAAAGTGGTAAAATGGGGAATGAAAGTTTGTATGAAACTCTGTAATTAATGCACAGAAAGTAGTATTTATCCTTAAACTGAAAAAGAAAACAATACAAATATTTTGTATTAATATTTGTATTCTTGTGGGAAAAGTTCCTTTTTCAGATTTCTATATCGTAGTCTATAAGGTTCTATAAGGTAGGAAAAACTTGGACTAAGGGAAAACATTCTTTAAAAACGGCACCGCATTCTCCTTTAACTTTCGACGTTGTGAATTATTAAAACCTGCAATTTAAACAATTATGGTTGTTTATGTATGTATATATGTATATATATATATATATATATATATATATATATATATATATATGTATATATGTATATACACACACGCGAATATTTGACATTTTAAATAAAAGTAACTTTGCGGATTTTTTCGCGAATTTATTTCGATTTTTGGTTCCCGACGTTTAGAATGCTTTATAGTTAGCACATATGTACATATTTCAATTTTTTCCATCCAGTACATACGGGGGAAATGGACTGTAAAATATAGACAAACTTCCTGTGAGTTTTCGGGAAACTCGCTCGCACTAGGCACAGGCGTGGGATCGACCTCACTTTCTCTTCGAACCTCTCGGAGCGAGAATGTAAATTGTTAACTACGCAACTTTGGGCTATGACTGATGATTGCTGTAAAGTATTCGAAACGTCGGGAAACAAAAATCAAAATAAATTGACGAAATAGTCCGAAAATATACTTTAATTTAAAATATACCTACCTATATAATTTTCTTACGTTCTTTACGTTCCTTAAGGGATGATTTCCGGAATAAAAATCCTGTGGCCTTCCCAGGGTTTTAAACTATCTTCTTACCAAATTTCATCTAAATCGGTTAAGTAGATCAAGAAATTACCCCCCACAACCTCACAAGCTCACAAACTTTACGTCTTTATAATATTAAGTACTAGCGACTCACCCTCGCTTCGCATCGGGTTCGTCACGAGATAAAAACAAATCTGTCCCATGGGGACCATAGATTTTTCCGGGATGTTATCCGGCTTTATAGCCTTCCTCAGATAACAGGCTATCTAATGCAAAAAGAATTTTTCAAATCGGATTAGTAGTTCCTGAGATTAGCGCGTTCAACCAAACAATCAAATAAACAAACAAACTCTTCAGCTTTATAATATTAAGTAGAGACAGTTAAACATAATATACATATATTATTTAATAAAACTGTGCATTCGTATCTGTATTCCCGCCGCTACGCCTTATTTAACGATACCCTGTAGTAATCCCATTTATACACGAATTTTACCTTGCGTCTCGTGAAATATTAAATATCTTTCGGTACAGATGAAACAGTCAATAGATAGATAGAAACATTCTTTTACGGTTATTTAAAAGTTGCTGATCAAATCTTCGTAATGGCTGTGAACTATCCATAGGCAGGTAGAGAACAAATCAAATCAAATATTCTTTATTGCGCATCATTTTTCTTCATTACATAGTTGAAACAGATTAAAGAGAAATAGTACAATAGGCGGCCTTGTCGCTAGAGAGCGATCTACTCTAGGAAACCTTTGGGTAGAAAGAAAGAAAGAGAGAAGAAAGGGATGCAAACAATCTTAAGGAGATCTAGAAATGAATACATATATAGATAAACAAATATGCATACATACACACATACATTATACATATAAAATATGACACCATTTAGCATTTTATAGGTTAAGATAGTATTCTTTAGTTAATTTTTAGGGTTCTGTACTCAAAGGGTAAAACGGGACCCTATTACTAAGACTAAAACTAAACAAATATTTAAGGGGGGTTCCCATATAACAGACATGATTTTTTGTCGTTTTTATAGATAATGGTACGGAACCCTTCGTGCGCAAGTCCGACTCGCACTTGGCCGTTTTTTTTTACGTTATTAGATCATTATAAATAGACTACTATGGAGACTATTATGGAGTTTGTATGTGTACGTTTTTTACTCCTTCACGGTGAAACGGCTGGACGCATTTGGATGGAATTTAATAATAATTAAAAACAATATAATAAGTCTTTATGGTTCTGCCTGACTATTATGAAAAGCTTCATGTTATAAAAATTATCAAAACCAAATTTCGAATAAACGATACTAGAAACATAGAAATAAAAAATATGAGTATATTTTTGTGTTAAGCTTTTTTATTGTACCACAGACGTATCATTGTAAAGCTAGAACATAATCATTTGTCACCAATCGTCTCGTTTTAATCAATCATCACCAGTAATCTATTGAGTAATCTACGAAATTGATGAGATCTTTAGTTCGAGCTTGAACATAAGGTAACATATATATTATAGGGCTCTGTCTAACTTTTACGTGCGTATAGTATATTTCACCAAACTTATATACCTATACTTATATAATAATATAAAGAAAAAACTCCTGCAGGATACGTCACAAAATTTGAAAATATTTTTACTATGCGGCAACGATCAGATATCTAAACAAATAAGTACAGATGTGTTGTGTAAATTAGCATAATTGCTACTTAATAACAGAGTGTAAAATATGGAGTAGTCCCTAATGTCTAGTATGAAATCACTATAAAATGTCCTAAAGGTATACAACAATTTCAAGAATGATGGAAATTTCATTATAATAAGGCATTCTCTAGTTATGTAAAAGATGAAAATAAACGCATCTTTGTTTGTCCATAAGCATCAACCCGATTTGTACCATAGGTATATGTAATGTATAGGTATGTATGTTTGTTAGTTTAGTTATTGAGTCTTTCTGTCTAGTAAGTCTCAGTAACAGTTGGGAGTTGTGAAGTTAGCGGTGTTTTATTCGGAGCATGATGAGAGTGACAGGAATAGAGAGTGCACTTGTGTATGTGCGTACACTTGTGCACTATAATAGCTCCTGCGCAGATGGCTAGTATCAACGAGATTGGCCGCCGTGGCCGAAGTCGGTCGGGAGGTCATTATATATAATATATATATATATATATATATATATATATATATATATATATATATATATATACACTTGGATTACCACGGCAGGTCACTGCAGAAATTTAACAAAGAATAATTTTATATTTAATTAATAGGTAACATTAAAAAAAAATAGGTATATGTATGTGTACCTCACATAAATCTGCTGCAGATTTTGAATAGTGTCTGGTAAAATTACCAACATGCAAAAAAAAAAACGGTATTTAAAAGCAAAATACAAATGATATTAACTAACAACTTTTAGTTAAGGTCGTTTTTTTGTTTCGTCATAAAAATTGCTCTTCTCTTCTCTCTATTTAATTAAATAAATTAAGGTTTTTTCAAAATTTAGTAATTTATACTCCCATAATTTACTATTAATATATACCTTTGAATTCAGAGCGTTAAATAAACATTGCTTCAGTCGTAAATAATCAATATCTTCTGGCTTTTAAATGTAACTAATGTCACCAAGGTGGTTATGATCGCAAATTCCTTGTCGCTATAATTAAACCTATCGAAAATATCATGTGATAAAATGAGCCAAGTCGCCAGAGATGCTATAAAAACTTTATATATTTTGTTTTAAACTAATAATATTAAATTATACGGCGTATATTATCTAAGTATATATTTTATTATATTTTGTTATATTATTACTGTTCCAAGAATTAATATAAGCTTAGTTTAAAATAAGTTTAATGTGGAACTATATGCAGATATACCTATAACAGATTTTAATTTATACTATTCATGCGATTACATTATTTAATTATATAAAATAACATATCCTGACTGCGACCGATCACTGAAAATAAGGTTTGTAACAGAGTATTCTTATTATACCATGGATAACCTCAAACAAAGGTTGATTTAAATCCAAACTCTGACTTTATATGGAAAATGATTTTTTTCCCCCTAAGTTGCCGTAAAGCTTAATACTTTTTGTCAAAAGTGAGGAAACTCTGAAGTACTTTAAAGTAAGAAAATTTGTACCTACAGGAATAGTGCTCGGAGTATAAAATTAAAAATATTTAACCACACGACGCCGCAGTAGCTCGCTAGTTTTTATAATTATTGTATAGCATGAAAATAACATAAGCTTTTAGTGCAAATTAATTTAGCTAAAGAGCGTACCTATTTACAATATAGTAATAGCTTCGCTACAAGTTGATATTCACTTAAAGTATCTCACGTCCACACACAAATATTCTTTTAAATATATTTTTTTGGCATCAGCCATCTTGTAGCAATATTTATGAAATAATTTGTGGTGACGTATCATTTGACGCATGTTTTCGTGATCTACCTTTATTATATAGTCGCGGTTTGGTTTAAAATTAGGTCAAAGTCACGTTAAAGCTACTACGATGCTGGATATATATTAACTTACCCGTATGTTACTGCGCCATTTATAAAATCACATTTCTTTACTAATCAAAATAGTTATATAATATTTTAGAGCATTTTTAAAAAGAATAAAGGTTAAAGTTTACAAGTAAAAGTTGTATTTTTGATTTGTCGCAGCCATTTTAATCGATGCTATTCTAAAGACTTTCGAAATAGCTAGTATAATAATGTCAGCTTCGACCAATCGATAACTATTTTTTATTTATTGCTTTAGCACATATTACAGAATATAATTTGTATACTATTAGTTTACTATATACAATAACAATTTTAAATATGATTTCAGGCTCATAATTTAATGTAAATGTACTATATAATTATAATTTTCCATCAAGAAATATTTTTCCTATAATAGTACAGCGCCATCTATGTAAACAACGTGATACTTCGTGAAAGAGATCCCTGAAATTCAGAGTCGCATGTCGTCGTTTTACTCATGGTTCTGATAAATTTGAATAGATGGCACTTTATATACATACTTTAATAATATTGATAAAAAGATTCTAAAAAAACTGTTTGAAATGTATTTGCTATAAATTGTAGCTATTTATATACCTATTTATCTCTTAAATAACTAAATTACATGAAAAAAATCTAGCTTAATAAGAGCTATTGTTATAATTGTATACAGAAAAATAAATTAAACCATAAAAAATATTGTTATTTGGGTAACAGGTAACTATAATTATATATAAAATAAAATTATAATATTCAAGTGCGAATTTAGAAGTACAGTTCACTTTCTGTTCAATGATCAAGTCGGTCACAAGCTAATAACGTGTCTCAATCTGTGAATACCTTGTATCTAGTCGGTTTCCATGCGTGCTTATCTTTTGTTTTAGTAAATTAGAAATTATTTCCGTATTACGAGTATGTTTAAAACGTGTGCTGTATTTTCAAAAAAACTCATTTAGAACAGTATAGTGTGATATTTGAGTACAAAAGTATGCTTTAACAACAGCTTATGGCGAAATTAAAAAATACAGCTCTGCTTGGTACAAAATTGTACCCTAAAAATCAAAGTTCACATTACAACAATGTTCTTTTAAATGACATCTATATATATAAAACAAAGTCGTGCTAGTTACACCAATTATAACTCAAGAACGGCTGAACCAATTTTTATGATATTTGATTTTTTGGATTTCTCTAAGTCAAAAATTAAATAAGATAATAAGTATTAAAACATCAGAAAAATAAAAAAATATATATATATGACTAACGCTGGCAAATAATTATTTTAAATATCTATGTAAAACGTACCTAGCGACGAACCCGAGCAAAGCGAGGGTGAGCTGCTAGTTTTTAATATTTGTTCAATAAAATGTTTTATTCAATTTTGTTAAGTGGCGTCCAGGCAATAAAATATTACAGGTGTTAGTTTAACACGTTAAGGAGTTGATAAAAATATAGTCAATTTAAAATGGGTATTTGGCCGTCGTCCAATACAAGTTTTCTGTCAGAATTCAGAAGTGACAATGTGATAACAATTTCATCAAGTGTTTAACATATTTCCTGTTAGTTTTTAATAAATTCTATCAGTTTAAGATTAAATAAAACAAAAGAACATTTTTGTTATATCAGAGATCGTAAAATACTGTGGAAGTATGTACCTAAATCGTTGAACAAATTGGATGAAACTAGCAAACAGATAGATCATTCTTGGATAAAAATGTAGAATGTACTTATTATGTTTATTTCGATAATACCTATGGACCTAGGGAACATAGGTATATGTTTCCGTAAAATAATAGCTTGATTTCATTGTTTTACAATTCTTTAGCCCTGAATGTATCAATATACAGGCTATCTAGGATCTTTGAAGAGAAAGATCTCTCTTTAACTCTCTTAACGTTTCGTTTCTTAGTCTTTCTAAACGTTAAAAACACGAGAAGCTGCGGAAAACACTAGTAAAAATATAAAAATATTAAATTAATATGGGCACAAAATCTTACGCGTTTCTAAATGTTACAGAATTTAACTAATTCTAATAAATAACTGACTATAACTAATTCTTCTTTCTGGTTCTTTTCTACAAAAGTTCTACAAAGTTAGCCTTGTTGTTTAATTTAATGTAATACTTTAATGTAAATCATTTTTTATTAATATAAAATGATGCTATTATTGGAAAGTCTTAAATGCCGTGAAATAAAAAGATTTTTTAATTGTTTTTTTTTTTATGTAAAATACAGTAAATGCAAGTAAATAAATGAGTGCATGTCAGTTACTTCTTCAGGTTTGTAATGACTCAACAGATTTGAGTGAAATTCAAAACATAAATATATTATACCTATTACCTACCTATAGTAGACAGTGGTAGCCCAGTGGTAACGCGCTCGCTTGGGAAACCGAGTGAAGCGGGCTCAAATCCCGGGTCTCGCATCTCTGATATTTTCATGTGCGAATCATTTCCAACATGATCGCCACTTGTCTTAACGGTGAAGGAAAAAATCGTGAGGAAACCTGCATGTCTGAGAGAACCTAGCAAGTTTTCAAAACACATGTGAAGTCCGCCAACCCGCACTTGGCCAGCGTGGTGGACTATGGCCTGATCCCCCTCGTACTCTAGAGAGGCTCGTGCCCAGCAGTTGGACGTTAAAAAGGGCTGAATACATATTAGATTGACACATAGGCTAGTTTTTATAAATCATATATATATATATATTTTATCAGTAATTTTTTTTTGAGATAAACTTATAAATCATATTTGCAAGTGTATGCAAAAATTATGATACAATAACATAGTTTCGACTATTTAAGGAATTATTGAAAATGAATGAAACAAATTATTGAACATTTCCATAAAGTTTTCAGTCTCTAGTGTGTGATGTAATAATCAATTATAATATCACCTACTAATAATCAGTTTGAAGTTTATCGTGACAGATGGACTGACTGACAATTTGTTTTATTCTTTGTATAAGTTAAGAACATAGACAGTTTAGAACATAGATATTTGATACTAATATGAATTAAAATATGACAAAAGGCATAACTTATATAAAAAACCCCCTCATTACAACTACCTACCTACCTACTTAGAGTTTAGTAATTTTTGCTATTTTAGCAAAAAAAAAAGTTATTATTTGTTGTATTAAAACTTCATTTGTAAAGATAAAATACGTAAAACTATACGTATTTGAATTTTCCTTGAATGTAAATTGATTAAGTAAGGTAAAAGTTTCACATTAAAGAAAAGTGGAAGAAAGTTTCGGATCTAAAATGCAAATGTGAATTTAAAAACATTTTGCAAGTATATTTTACAGCGCAACTAATATTAGATAATTTTTTATGATAATACTTTACACAATTTAATATATTTTAGTAAAATTATATGAACTGATAAGGACGATTAAACTTTCCCAAAGATATAAAATACTAGCGTCTCACCCTCGCTTCGCTTCGGATTCGTCCCTAGACAAAAATAAATTTATCCCACGGGAACTGTACATTTTTCCGAAATTTAATATAGCCTAAAGCCTTCTTCAGTTAATGGACTATCTAATGCATAAATAATTTTTCAAATCGGATTAGTAGTTCCTGAGATTAGCGCGTTCAAACAAACAAACAAACAAACAAACAAACAAACTCTTCAGCTTTATAATATCAGTATAGTTAATATAGATATGCTCAGCATACATATTATTTTGTACATAAAAAGATTCAATAAAAAAACACTAAAGGCGCATGCAAACTTTAACAACAATTCAAAACGCGGTTATAGCATGTCACAAAACTTGCTTATTTTATTTGTTTCTCGTACTATTGAAGGATTACACTGGAATTCAAAGGAGTTTTAAATACGGTAATTAAATAAAACTAATTTTGCTTATACTATTATACTAGTAATTTACCCACGCTTCACTGATGTGTGTCCCTGGTGTGTTTTGTATTTATATTATCATGTACATCCAACGCCAGTCTTAAACTGACTTTCAAAAAGGAGAAGGTTCTATGTTCATCGACCAATTGTGCTTCTTTATACTGTTTTTTATTAAAGTAGGTCCCGAGATGGTCCCGTAAAATTTTCTTCGACATAGAGTTTTTTTGATAAAAATTACTAACAGTAGCCTATGTTGTATTCACGTCACAGTCTATATGTGTACTAAATTTCAATCGAATTCGTCCAGCCGTTACAGGAGTTACAGGAGTTACAAGAGGAACAAACACATACATACATACAAACTTATACATAATATAATAGTAGTAAGATTAAGAAAATATATACAAGATTAACCTATCTATATTTATACGAATTGGTGAATGAGTAGATGTAACAATTATAATTTCTATTAATGGAATTTTATAAAATTTATCAAAAAAATAAAGTGCTTAATACTTAATGTTTTATAAAGGAGCAGCAAGCAGAATATATCTCTAAAGTAAACTAACTGAGAAGAGGTTAATATTCAAGGTTGAAAGTACAATTATCCTTAGTTCGCGAGAGCGCTTGAAAAATAATAGGCTATTTGATGCGGTCACACAGTAAACTGCAAAACCTTCTAATGAGAGACTTTCACAGCATAACCAACTGCGACGATTTACTGAACACTAAAATATATATATATATATATATATATATATATATATATATATATATATATAACTTTGTTAGGTAATAAGCTGATTTTACAATTATAAAAGTAATATTAAAAAACTATTAAATGAAATCACACTGGTATTATAAACGTGAAAGTTTATATGTGCGTGTATGTTTGTTAGTCTTTTACGCTGAAAGAGTTAGAAGGATTTGGATGAAATTTAGTACAAATATACACTATGACCTAGTACCTAGATCTAGAAATATGCACTATGGAGTAAAACTAGACTTAGATAATAATAAAACTTTGCCAAAAGTGGTGCTGTCTGTATATAAAAATGTAGAAAAAGCACCTTTGAACGCACTCAAGCGTAGCGAGGATAAGTCGCTATTTAAATACAATATTATATTAATGTACATTGAAAGCATTATATAAATTCAGATTCTCTCAGCGAAACCCAATAAAGTACCTACTTTGTTAAAGCCCGATGAAGCGTCAAAGCAACAAAGGATAATAATTAATTTCAAATATTTTTTCACTTTTTATATAATGTAAAGTAAACGCGTTTGATTTATAGCTAGATTCTATCTTTTTAGGCAAAACTGTTAATTGTTTCCAAATATCGCGAATATATGAAAAATATATAAAACGTGTGAGGCGTTTAAGTCTAACTTAACACAACGTCCATGTTATTAGCAGAATCCATTTTTTATTTTTTTAATAATATAGTACATACGAATACAGATATCAAAAAGTTGCAAAGCAGTCAGAGGGAGAGACCCACCCTGATTTGTGCAACCATTACGTAAACGCGGTCGATACGGTCGTACCACGCGGGGTCGTGACAATGAGGACCTATATTTGTGAATTGCGATAGCTTTAATGTAAGATTAAATTATCAAGTTGACTTTATTAAAAATATTGTGCCACGTTTTAAAAGCGACTATGTCATATGTGCAATATGATATGATATATGTACAATGTAAATATACCTATGACGTATATCGTATGCACTATGCTTTATCAAATTCACATTATATGTGGGTAACATGTCATGACAATATATGAATTTATAAAATCTACCTATATTTCACACATCAATATTTTTCAAATTGGTTGAAAGTTTTTTTTTTTTTTAAATGATTTAGAATATATTTTAGAACATGTGTTCAAATTCAAAAAAGACTAATATTAAGCGTTTACACAACCTTGTGAAGCTTAGGTGTTTTTTCGATTTGAACATATGTATGTAGCTTTAAGTGAAATGATGAAACCTTAACACGTTCACTGCGGCAATAGGTCGAATCAACCCGATACGAGACTTCCCCGTGGTGCGGCACGAAAAATCTATGTCTTACCGCTGGTGCGGGATAGATATCTCTTTCGTTTTATGAAATAAAAAAGGGACTTTTAAAGTTTTATTTTTACCTCTTCAAATATTTGACGTAGATACAAAAAAAATATATCAGATCTATTCGACCCTATAACGACTAGCAGTAAACAGTTTTCGCTAGGTGCGGTTATCGGGTCTTTCAGACCTGATGACCCGATGACCCGATAGCAGCACCAGATTTCGTGTTCGTCACACTAGTGTTGCACATAAGTTAGCAACGTCTAAGTCGTTATCGACGTATTGTAATTATTGTTACAAGTGGTAATCAGTTTTGACAAAATGAAGAGGTCGAGATGTAGAAAAATGCTTTTGACGTGTGAAGGTGAAGTTGAAAGGAATAATAGAACCAGGAATGAAACTGTAAGTCCCGGAATATTTACTAGTCACAAGCAAAGTGAAAAAGGTTATATCTTTTTGCGAAGTATGAAGAAAAACCATTTGTTGTAATGAAAAACATATTTCTAATCTTCTTTAATTGTCGATAAGTACCTTTTTTTTCAACAAAACTTACTATTCATCTCATCGTTGTTTTACTTGTACAACACTAATCTTTTATCGATACACTTTACAAGCAGTGCGGATATCGGGTGAAAACGACCCGAAAATTTTGAAAAATCGTTAACATAAGTTACAATAGCCGGATTTTGTTACGAATGTATAAATATACGAAATGATTATTAAAAAATATGTTTCATAAAAAAAATTTAAAAAAATCATTATAATTGCTTCAAAATCCACTTCTGAATACATGTATACCGAACAGATATTTTCGACCTGACAACGCACTCCAAGATCATCACGCTTCAGGTCTTAGGGACCTAATATAGCACTAGCTGAAAGTCATCTAAAAATCTTAACGCAGTGAACGTGTTAAACAGTGGTGCTCCTTAACGGGCGGAAGTAAATTAACCATGACACTCTCAGAAGGGTAAACAATGAAATTCACATTACGCAGCCCTTTGTTCTTGTAATTTCGTTTCTTATATGACCAGCTATTGTAGTCTGTGTACATTTCTAAAAAATAAATGAAGCAGTAAAAATATTCACTTCATACATTCTTAAATAATCGCACTCATATAATCAGAATTTTAACATTAGTTTTTTAGATATGAACAAAGGAAGGTTATATGTAACGTTAATATTGAATAAAGAATAATTATCAGAATTATCAAGTGTAGTAAGTGTTCTTATTAAGTAAACTTTAAAGAAAAGATATAGCTGTAAAAGCAAGAACATAGATTAAACATAATTTATGATAGTGCCCAGCTGGTCCGCAAATTTGGCGTGCAGCAAATTTTGGTCTTAACTTTTGCAGTTGATAATGAAAGGTATCAATTACATTTACTAAAACTTAAATATATCACACATGGTTTATTTTATTATTACATCTTACATTTCTTAGATTTTTTATGTTTGTCCAACGTTAGTGTTAAAAGTCTTCTTCCTTCACTTCTTAAGAGGTCTTTTGATTTATTTTTTAGTTTCTTAAACTAAAGTCATCGTTTCAATTTATAAAATATTTTTGTATATTATATTATATAAGTATTCACAAACATTATATTTCTTAGCTCTAGCTCTACCAATATAAAATGACTCTTCTTAATATAAGTTTTGTGTTGAGACTTGATAGTACTTGAAGGATTATACCAATAACTGATTTTCAAAATCAGTAATTCTTCAACCAAGATTTTTAGGAAATGATTTAGCAAATATTATTGGTGGAGCCCAGTTTTGAGCAGTAATGAGGCAGCTCAAACGGATATATTTATCCGTCCGTTCTTAACAAAATATAGCTTTGCTACTTTTACTACGTTTCTTTTTGAGTGAAAGCATTAAAGAACTTACCTTCTGCCTTTTCAATTTCATTCCTTTTCCTAAAATAGATTATGTATAAAATACTAGATACTAACTTGATATAAAAATTGTAAAGAAATGATGCAAAACTTAAATAAGTTAGAGGAACGACATCTGATTTTAAAATGCATATATGCAAACTCGTATACGATTAAGCGAATAACGTTCTATGTACCTACAGATGAAAGCGCATATGGTCCTATTACAGATCTGGAATATCTGGAAATGATGTTTTCAAATTTAGATATTAAATAAAATTACAAATGCCACCTGTTAATAAATGATACTCTACTATAAAGACAATCTCGTTGGTCTAGTGGCTAGGATGTGTGGTTACAGATCCACTGGTCCTGGGTTCGAATCCTGGGTATACTGGACCAGGTACATTTATTGAATTTTTCTGTGAAGAAATTATCTTTATAAGTATTATAAAGAGAAGTTGTGGGGGGTGTCTCATCAATCGTGCGGCTCGTGCCGAATTGTCATCTCATCAAATTTTGAAAGTAAAATTAAACAAATTATATAAACTAGCGTCGCTCAAGTACGTCCCTACTTACGAATTAACTAAATAAAAAGAGTTATTGCGAGTGTACCTTAGGAGATAAACATACATACTACGGATTTTTCTGTAGGCCTTTTTAAGGCCCACAATTTTCTAATACATTGTATCTTATAAGGCTTTCAAGGGCGACTCCGCAGAGTCAGTTATTGCGGAAAAGAAAGATTATCCTGTAGTAAAAGCCTAAAAGGTATCCTAAATGTTGACCCGAGTAATAAGTTATCACTACAAAAAAATTAGTTGAAATCTGTTTGGTATTTTTTGCGTGAAATGTACACAGATGTATAGAAAAATAGACAAACAGACAAAAATTGCAATAAGTATTGTTTTAGGGCTTGTATTCTGTACTGTTACTGTTTTTTTTAAATATTTCATGTTTCAGATATTCGCTTTATTACTATTTTATTATTTATACATATACATATAGGGATATAGACAGTATTTTTACGCTACACTTCTAGTAACACCTTATTCCGTAACGGTCATGGAAGAGCGCCAAAACAATTAAATCGTGAAGCCGCACGCGACCGTCTCTCGTTCTCAGAAAGATTCTCAGTGAATTGCTGGCATTTAGTCTTGCATTTTTAATAATAATCACAACACCTGATTTACATTTACGATTTGATAGATAGTGGATACGGGTAGACAAAATGTAAAATTTTAATAGATATAATTTCTTTTTTTTTATGGTTATACAAATAGTAGTATTCTCTTATAACTCCCAACTGGAAGTTGAAAATTGTGTTAATAGCCAAGAAAACAAGAATGCAGCATCTAAAGTCTAAACCAAATTCAAAATTTATAGAAAATATCTTCACAATCCCAAATTAAACGTTACACAAATTATATGTGCAAATATGTATACAAACAAGATGTTAAAGAAGTGATTCCATTTTAACAAAAAAAACCATGTGACATATTGTATGTAAACAAGGACTCAAATGAGCAAGTAAATTTGAATAAATTTAAATATTTCTAAACGAGTCACTCTAGACAATACCAAAACAGTTTGTAATTTAAGTATGTGTGGCATGCATGTTTATATATATATATGTTACAGTCAGAACTCTTTCATGGTCAAAACTACTTTTGACTGACAAAAACAGTTAAACGTAGTTTTGACTGCAGTCCTTGGTCAATATTAGTTTTAACTGGCATATCGGTCAAAACTCTTAAAATTATGGCACTCGCTGGTCGCTACCGCGGCACGCTCGCCTCGTTCGCTCGGCTCGTGCGCTGTGGTCACTGTTCTAACCTAACCTAACCGAGAAAGAAAGAAAAGTTCTTCCGAGTAACCTTCAACCTACTTACCTCTTTAACATTTTAAGAGTTTTGACCGATATGTTAGTCAAAACTGCCATTGACCAAAGCTTGCAGTCAAAATTACTTTTGACTAACCTCTTTAGTCAAAAGTAGTTTTGACTAAAAAATAGTTTTGACTGTAACATATATACATACAAAAAGGTAATGATTAGAGAATGTTTTACAGCATTTCGAATTCGCAGCGTCAAATCAAAATAAATCCACGAACAAATCCAAAAAGATTCTTTTGTTTAAAATATCAAATATTCGCGTAAATCTAAGAAAGTATTATGCGCTATAAGATATTTAGTCACCTCTAATGATGTTTCTTCGAGATAAGCTAACATTTTTTATTATTTCCATTGCTTTTTCTATTCCATTTATATTGGGGGTGAAATATATAAAAAAAGCTATTTTAAATACATTGCGGAAAAGAAGTTACGACAGAGAAAGTGAGTACACAATAATTGCCGAATGATTTGAAATTTAAAATTAAAAGTTTATAGATTATCGCTTGTAGTGCCACCAAGCTTGAATTTAAAAAAAAATGGGTGCGTGTAACCTTTACGCGCAGTTAAAGTAAAAGTTATTTCGCAAATATTTCAATTAAATTAAAACAAATCAATAATTAAATAAAGCATGTCAGACATATTACAATCATATATGTTTTTTCTATAAAATCATATATTTATCATATACGGAAAGAATATAATATTATATATTATTTGTCAGACACTAACAATGGTTACCATGACAACAATTAGTCATAATAGCATAATGTAATGTATTCTATCTCATTCTCTCGCCAGCTTAATCCTATATATGTATTTATGTATTTGTTTCTTTTTACTGTAGCATTTTCGTTTCGAGTTCGAGTTTTAAATCAGAACGATTCAAGTTTCACTTCAAAAAATCTTTTGTCCATTTTATTATTTCGTAAAGACGTGATTTAGTAAAAAAACACCATTTAGATACCTACATATAGTACGTTTGTATTTATATACTATGTATCCGATTCTCATTTGCTTTAAACGATTGCTCCAATAGCTGTAAAGTTTAACAGCCCTATAAATTGTATGTAATAAATTTAATGTTTATACATACCATTGTAATGTGTAATACTAAAACACATATAGAAATATTGCACTAATAAAATGTGCTGTTGTCATTTTTAAATCCATTTTTCGAAATAAATTAAATCTAACTTCTAGATACTTGTATATTAATGTGATGATGATTTCCTCCTGACCGATTCCGGCCACGGCAGCCAATCTCATTGAGACTAGCCAACTGCGCAGGAGATATAGTGCACAAATGTACGCGCAGACACAAGTGCACTCTCTATTCCTGTCACTCTCATACTCCGGTGGGACGACTATTCGACACGACCGGTGAGAGTTAAGGCGCAGGACCGACGGCTTTACGTGCTCTCCGAGGCTAACTTCCCAACTTCCCAACTCCGGGCTGCTACTGAGGCTTACTAGACAGAAAGACTCAATAACTAAACTTGGCCCGACCCGGGACTCAAACCCAGGACCTCCGGGTGTGCAGCCGTACATGCTAGCCACTACACCACCGAGGCTGTATATATATATATATATATATATATATAGTAATGTAGCATTATAGTAACAATATATGTATAAGTATCTAGCGACTTACATTCACTTCGCTCAGGCGTGTTTAGGTGTCTTTTTTATTTATAACTAGCGACTCTCCCTCGCTTCGCTCGGGTCGTCCCTACCTCGCTTCCCAATACATCCCCATTGTCTAAGTTCCTGCGCAATATTCTTAATTTTTTTTTAATGTAAGAACCTTCTCCTGACAATAACAAACACAACAAAAAAAGAATTAGTGAAATCGGTCCAGCCGTTCACGCGTGATGGCGTGACCAAGGGCAAGGGAAATAGGGATTCATTTATATATATATATATATATATATATATATATATATATATATATATATAAATATGTGTGTGTGTGTGTCTGTGTGTACATGTATATAGATGTTATATACAAGCAGCGCTACCTTTTGGCAAATTATTAGACTAACTCTCAATTCAGGTCATATATTCTTGTGTTCACTAAATTTCATCCAAATTAGTCCAATACTTTCAGCGTGGAGGAATAACTAAATTATACACAAATAAACTTTCAAATTTATAAAAGTAATGTGGAGTAGTGTGATGCATAAAAATCTTAAGCCTATATATAAGCTACTCGTAACTAATGGGTCGAACTTATAGAGCCATAATGTGATAAATATCGAAGTAGTTCTTCTGTTCCAAAGCAATCACTTGTTGAATCATAAAATTAATAAGTGACTCATTTGTCATTAAATGTTAGAAGATACTTTTAACTTATTTACTTATTGGTATGATTTTTTTATTAAACATAATAAATAAGTATGATGCAGGTAAAAGCAGACTCTAGTTTACATTTTTTTTCTGTGTGTAAATATGTGCAAAGTGGACAAAAACTAGACTTCGATATGAAATCGTCTTAAGCTATACTTATATATGCTCTGATAATTTTAACCTATGCATATCGTAATAAATAGTAACAAAACGAAATCTGTATATAAAATATTTTTTAAAAACAATGACTGTTATGTGTTGTGTACGGAATATAGAGCCGTATATTCGGCCGAGTTGTCCTTTATAGATAAAATTACAATGATTTATTACATAAAATTAACAAATTTTGCAGAAAAACCTCTCGTATTCATGGGAAAATACAAAATTTAGTTCGATAGCTCATCTAAATGTATATACTACAAGTACATAGTATACAATATAGAACACATACATAATATAAAATGAAGTCCATGCCTGCCTCTGTCTGTTTCGCCCTTACTTCTTCTAAACCACACAAAAGATTTTGATACGATTTTCACTAACACAAAGAGCGATAAACGAGAGAGCTTTATTATAAAGTAAATATTTTGTACAAAATAGTGGAACTATATGTTTTATCAAAAATACCTACATAGCTAACTCTGGCTAAACATCAAGAGATACATCGAAACAATGTGCTTGAAAATTGTAGGTTTTAAAAAGGACTACAAAAAAGTCCGCAATAACATGTGTATATATCCTTTGTCTAAGGTACACTCACAAGAATTTTTTTTATCTATTTAAAACGAACCTAGACGACTCACCTATTATAGACCTAGGAATGCACACGAGCGAAGCTTGGGGAACTTACCCTCCCTATGGAGTGGCCACAATCGCAGAAGTTACTATTGCGATATATATTAATGATTATTATACATTTTAGATATTTTTACCCGATTTATATAAACAAACCTCGTTTACTACTTTTTTTATTAGTAAAAACTTGCTACTAATAGTTTTGTATAAATCACTGAAATTTTTGTATGAAGGACAACTCGGCCGAACTTATTACGTTTCCCGTAGAAAGCAAAGATTTTCCTATAATAAAATGTGTCCATTCAGGACACAGAGGAGAAGAGTTCACCGAAGTAATAAGTTATCGCTTCACAAAATTTGTTAAAATCCGTTCTGTACTTTTTGTGTGAAAAGTCAACAGATGTTTTCAACAATTACAGAAATTTCAACAATTACAGTTTTGGGGCATATATTCTGTACACAACATGTAAGAGTAATTGTTTTTATAAAATATTTCATGTACAGATTTTGCATTGTTACTATCTAATATATAAAATTCTCGTGTCACAGTTTTCGTTGCCATACTCCTCCGAAACGGCTTGACCGATTTTGATGAAATTTTTTGTGCTTATCCGGTATCTATGAGAATCGGCCAACATCTATTTTTCATCCCCCTAAATGTTAGGGGTAGTCCACCCCTAAATTTTTTATTTTTTATTTTTTAGACAAAATTTTTAATTTCTATTTTTTTATGATACAACATACAAAAATACATACAATCCTCAATTTTCACCCTTCTACGATCAACCCTTATTTTTTAATAGCCATTTTAGTAATTTAATCATTTTTCCTCACCGGTCGAAAACTGATCAATCGTGATTCAATGCAAGCTAGGGACGAACCCGAGCGAAGCTAGGGTGAGTCGCTAGTTTTATTATATTTATAGATCATGTGGCGTGTAAATGTAAAAAGACATATGACACAAAAGGACATATTATGTACAACCACATATGTTTACTATTTCTGTAGGTTACGACCACAGACCACTGACCACTAACAAGATTATATTACTGCTTGTTTCCTTTTACTCAGAAATAATGTTAAAAAAATAAAGTTCAAATGTTAATACTTATAGAAGTACGTATTTCATCCTACATTTTCTCTTATTGAACACGAATATATTACGTAGATAACAGTTAAGCGTTTTATTTGAATTTATTATCTAGATTACTTTAAGAATTATTATATTAACTACGACATGAAGGTTAGAGTCGAAATAATACTATGAAACTGTCAAGTTCTTGCCACTTTTACTGTCAGTTACGACTGAGCCTGTTGAGCATCACGCTTTCGCTTCGTTTATTTAAAATGACAGGTTGACGATAGCAAGTCGTTGGGGTTCTTTCAAATGAAGTCAAGGCTTCGAAATAGTAGTAGAAATACTATTTTATTGAATTTAATTAAAGTAATAAAACTTACTCCAAAATTGCTTAACAAGGCCGATCGGATTTAAGGTCTGTTAGGTTTGTCACATACGGATTAAGTGACAGGAAAAGGCAAAAGTGAACCTTTGCAGGGTTTCGTTACAGATTATATAAATGAAAACGTTGATTGTTCTGCTTTTTAACATTTTAATGGTTAGCAGCGGAACGTTTGCTATTGCTATATTATATACGATCGATACAATAAAGAATTTTGATAAGGCAGCAAGTATTAACGGAAGTGGTTGTAAATTAACTTTTATGAGTTGTTATCGGGCTATGCCCTTTACTTTTATGTATTAGGAGCGGAAATGAAGTATAAAAGAAAATAAAAATTACTTTTTACAAAAAAGATGTACTGATTTGAAAATCATATTTAAAGTAATTAAACCAGTATAACAGATGGATTTTTTTTTATATAGGATTACTTTTGAATTATAACTTATTAATTAAAAAATGATTACCCAAATTAGTTTACGAATGACTAGATATCGAATAACAAACTCACACCATAAAAACAACTATACAACCAAATTGAATTGAAATACTTCCTCCTTTTTGATATCTGTCAATAAAAACATTTATCATATTACTAGCGATTCACCCTCACTTCGCTTGGGTTCGTCCTTTGTTTGCTTCCCCATACAAACCTTCAACCCCATTCTCACCCCCTTAAGGGATGATTTCCGGGATAAAAATTATTTCACTCACTCACTTTTCATATCATGAGATTTAAAAAAAATCTTATTTTAGTAAAAAAAAAATATATATATTTCTTATATACAAAATTTGTCAATAATGACAATAACAAACACAAAAAAAAAGAAATATCCAATTTGGTGCAGTAGATCGGAAGTTATGCGAGTACATACATTTCGGTGATTCATTTTTATTTATATAGATGTAAGTTTAAAACAAGTTTACGTACTTTTTATAATATAATCTCAAGCTGATATTTACTACAAGAATCAATCGTTTTTAGTTTTTTTATTATTTTCAAGTATCAAAGCTACTTTTCTCAACATACAGTGTAGGTACCAAATCTCCTTAATACAGTCAGGTATTTTAAAGTTTTATATTGTCATAAATGAATAGGATCTGAAAGTCTATTGTGAAGCTCTGAATTCGGAAGCAATGGTTAAAGTTTTTGTGCAAGGGTCTGGAGTTCGGGCACGTTGCGTCACAGGCGGTCGATACGGGCGGCGCAGCCCGCGGCGCTCCGACAACGAAATCACCAACTTTTTAGTACTTTTTTTACATTCTTCTCGTTATTGCCCTTTTTCTTTTACTGTTTCACAATTAATAGGTTTGCGGTACACAGAAGTCGGATGGAAACAGATTGTAAACGTTTGAAGAGGGGTATCCCTTTGTGGATTAAAAAGCAAATATACGAATGATCCTCAAGGATTAATACCAGCCTTGGTTTTCCATATTTATTTTTGGAAACAGTTAATTCTCGTTTTAGTAACTCATTCATAGCTTACTTTTAAATATGTGTTATCTATAATTTAATATTAAGCCTTTGTAGTAATGGTATTTAAGTTAATTTTGTATAACGTTAATCAATTTAATAATTTTATGATGTAAATATTTTAGCAGTATATAAATTCAAATAGTACTCTAGCATTTTTAAAATAATATTTTTCTAAAGTGTTCTTTTATTTGCAGGTAAGTGTATGGCAGGCACACACGGCACAACGGCACATAACAGGCCTTAAGGTAGTAAAATATATCTATGCTGATAGAACAAATAAAACGTAAAACATTATTTTTTATATATCTTTTTTTAGGTTTACAAATAAATCGATACCTACAATATCAACTAATTATGTCTAACTAATACAAAAGCTGCGGTCAGCAACATTGTAATGTATTTTAAATTGTAAAATAATATATTATTCTTATGTTATTTATTTAAAAAAAGTACCTATTTAATCTAATATGTTACAAGTTTTTTTTTTTAATTCATTATATGTAGAAATAATCCAATATGAGAACGTATTTCTCGTAGTAACAAAGTATCTCTTACGTGATTAATTTTTACCCTAGACCTTGTTTTTTCATTACAGGAAACCCACGTGTCTGATTTTTATTATTTCTTGATTTGAGTTATCTATTTAAATTCTTTAATATCTAAATTTCGTTAAATAGAAATATAACCTTCGGGTTTGCACAGAAACTTTAGATTTAGATCATTTGAACAGTTTTCACATACTAAATTGTAGAGCTTTCAAATCGATATGTTTCGATATAATTAATAATGAGGAGAATCACAGATTATAGTATATTTTACCTGACAATTTATCAGTGTCACCAATGAAATGTTTATGTTTGGATATGAATCAACGTAGCTCGCTGAAATGAAAATAATTTATGCGATTTCCCGGCTTTCTGGCCAATTATATACTTTTTTATAACCTCCATCACCTTTTGTGGAAAACGAGCACATCTTTTAATTGAAAAGAAGGTAGACGCTATACTGCTAGCACGAATGTTACTGTCTTTTAGCCCAAAGGCATTTTGTATAACTTCTTGACATTCAGACATTGTTAGGTGACTCTTACACGTGGTCTTTTAATATTTCTTTTAAATATGTAAAAAAAATTTTTTTTGCATGTTGATACTTATAAAATCAAAACAATTTAAAGAATCCCATATTGTAAGCATTATAATGTTAATTTGGGTTTGCAGCTTTAATAAATAATATTTAACATTAATAATAATTGAAGTCATAAGCGTAATATGTACATTTTACTATATCTATTTTCATCTGTTAGTTAAAAGGATCCACTACCAGATGGAAATAGTAGGATAATACATTACAAAAGATTTTAGAAATAAAGCGTCAGTTAATTTGTACGGCAATGGCATGACATTGTATATGGAATCCTGCTACTTTTGCAATATAGTGTACACAACCATGTAAATATGGTTAAAGCAAGGCAGGTCGTAACTAGCTTTCTATTCAGTTTGTTACAGTCGCTAATGACATGCTAATGAGAGTGTAAATGTTGCTGATCTAGTTAATACATTGTTTACTGTTCGACGCACCATCAGCTGTTTTTGTGCTAACTCCGCATAAATCCTTAACTTAATACATGATATGTTTATTAATTCAAACTATACTACAAATATTGAAAATATTATTTTATATGATAGACTAGCGACTTACCCTCGCTTTTCTCGGGTGCGTCCCCAGGTTTAATAGATCTTTTTAAGAGAAATAATACCGTAATACGTTATTTTCACATAACTCACTTGATTACACGGTGCACGTCATTAAAGTTCACAGTCGGTATAACTGTTTCCAACAAAGATGTCGGAACAATCATCGTCATATTTTAGCCAATTCCTTAATGAACTATCCCCTAAACCTTCCTCATGAATGAAAATCCGTTCGGTAGTTTTAAGTTTGTCGCATTCAGACAGGCAGACAAACAGATACTCGTAGATGCGTTTTATAATATATCTATCTATAGCCAAATAATAATTTTCATCATGTCAATAAAAAAAAAATCACGTATTTTCAGGAGGTAATAATTTTATAAGATTTCACTACTTACATAGTACAGCTACTGTTGTATTGTATATAATTTTAACATATATGTAGTATGTGTGTATTGCGTACAGAGATAGCCTTTGAAACAAAGCGGGGTGGCAAGAATGAAACAAAACGCTCAAGACTTGAGCACGATAAAGATATAAATGATAAAATATTTTGTGAAAGAAGGCGAGAACCAATATCTATTTACTTACGAAGGCTTATATATAATTAAAGATATTTTTGGATGTTTAATAATTTCTGTACAACCTAAAAGAATAATGTAAATAAAATGCAAATAGTACATAATCTGTACCTACTTGTATAATAGTAATTGACCGTCCTATCCTGATCTTATAATCCTACTATCGTCAGCTGTAAAGAACATCTAGTAACTCGCAATTGAGATCTATATCCATGTTATATTATAAATGTAAAAGTACGTGAGGATGGATGGTTGGATGGATGTTTGTTATTCTTTCACGCCAGAGCGGCTGAATGAATCTAAATCAAATTTGGTATAGAGATAGATTATAGCCTGGAATAGTACGTAGGTTACTTTTTACCCAGGAAAAAAGTACGGTTCCCGTGGGATAAGCAAATCTATTTTTGTCTAGAGACGAATCGAAATAGAGGTTAATAAGTTAAGGTTATAAGAATAGAGAGAGCTAGTAATTCATAAAATAAAGTTTCTCGTATTATTAAATTATATATTAAAGTACAAATTCTAAATTGTTATGATAATATTTAAAAAAAGTGTTGTACTATATTTAAAACCACTAACTTCTCTTATATACATTAGTCTTATATACAATATCGTTTTGAAATCATTGTATGTACTTTATCATGCTATAACAAAGATTTACCTTAAAAATACCTTTGACGCGAAAAATAGACGTCAGTATTTTATATATTATGTAGTATTATAATTTAAAAGATTATAATTCAAAAAGGTAATACTAAAGATATTTATTACTTACTAGCGGCTCACCCTCGCTTCACTCGGTTTTGCCTCAGGAAAACAAAAACAAACCTATCCCACGGGAACCGTACATTTTTGCGAGATAAAAAGTAGCCTATGTATTATTCCAGACTATAATCTATCTCTGTGCCAAATTTTATCCAGATCCATTCAGCCGTTCTGGCGTGAAAGACATTTTTACATCCATACATTCATACTCACAAACTTTCACATTTGTATTATTAGTATAGATTAGTATTAGTATAGATGTCTTTTATCGAAAAGCTGTTCAATTTGTAATATAACTGTTACTTCTCGTGTATTAAAAATTTATTTTGAAGAATTATTATGCAATGTGCAGATGTGCGATGCTTATAGCTCCATCATGAATGTTTTAGGCGTTTGAGATTCCACGCTATGCCCCTTCTACGAGTATATCACATAACAGATGACCCTTTTGTTTTTAATCAATTAACTTTAAGTTAAAACATTAATCAAGTGACACGAGTCGCGTGCAGAAGCGCTCAGAAGATTTAGGTATCTGAAGGATTTGGGTTTTCGTATTATTTTTCATGTAAAGTATGAGTTACAGTACTATTTTTTTATTGCCACTAATACGCTATAGCCTCTTGATTGGGTCAGTTAATTCTAAAGTGTACCTTTTAACTTAAGCCGTCTCTTATAGATTCGAAAAACTATTTATATTATAACCATGTACTATGTATGACTTGTAAGTATGTAAAATTTAAAAATCTATACATATAATAAAACTGTAGAGGTCGAGGTCGAAAAGCCGAGTCAGGGGGATGTAAGAAGAGAAATAGAACAAATCCAGATTTTTTTTTTCAAATTTTTTGTTTCTCTGTTTGTCTGTTTGTCAGTTTGTACGGGCTAATCTCCGAAACTGTAGGACCGATTTAAATGAAATTTTGCGTGGTGGTACCTTATATCCCCGGTCAACATTTAAGATACTTTTCATCCCGGTAAATTAGAGTGTTCCCGTGGGATATTTAAAATACTGTAGTAACTATACAGCTAAGTACCCAAAAACTACTCATTGGATTTTAATTAAGCTTTATAATAATATGGCTCATACATCATAAATAACAAATAGGCTATTTTTTATCCCGGAAATATGTACGATTCCCGTGGGATAGATTTGTTTTTGTTAGTCTAGAGCTGAACCCGAGCGAAGCGAGGGTGAGCCGCTAGTACTATATAAATTACTAAAAGTAGGTACTTATAATGTCTTACATGCTTTTTAAGGGATTCATACTTCACGTGGTTAATATTATGTTACTAACTACCTATGGCTTCGGTCCAAAGTCTTATGTATATTATACTCATTTGTTTAGCGTTAAAAAAAATACTCTCTTATTGAGTATTGCTTCGACGGAGCACAGTAGGTGTGGCAAAAACAATAGATACTAATCTATATGTTGATAGGTCACGTGTTTAAGTTTTGAACATTTGAAACCGTATTGGGCACATATTAATGCTTCCTTTTATTTTGATAGCAAAACGATACGATTATAGATGACAATGTTTTTAGTTTTCCTTGTTATTATACATTTACTATATTTTAAACTTATATGAAATGTTATGATACAAATATACATTACTACTACAGTGTTTCCCAGGCTGAAAGTTGTAATCCTGTTTTGTAAAAGAGAGAAAGCAAGGGGTCTAAATTAACTTACACTCTTTAATCAATTTAGCCATATAGCATTAATATTAGTTTTTAGGTAAATAAGGCTAGAAAAAATCCCAAACAAACTTAATATGTCCTTTTAATTTAAAAAAAAAAAAACTATTTTTTGAAATTCAAAACATTTCGTAGTGGCAACTATGTTATTATAAAATAATACATTCATTTTTCAGTATTTAAAGACGCGGCTTAGTCTGGTTCCTGATAGTCAGAAAAAGCAACTTTAATTTATATTAGAGTACATTTCTATTTACTTATAAATAATTGTCGATTGGATAGTACCATAGAACTTACACTACAATACAATAACATAAGTTACTAACGTATCATGCGTATTTAAAAGAATCTCCATTCAATACACCTCAATTATATTTATTATAATAAATCTTTATTCTTTTTTAATTACAGACGACCCCCGGTAATCCGACGAACGTTTTGCAGGGCAGTGTCGAACTATCGAATTTGTCGGATTATAGAGTACTGCTTAAGACCCCCTATAGTCCGGATTTTTTTGAAAAAAAGTACCTTGTAATCCGACAATTACAGATCAAAATAAAACGATTCTACTTGAATTATAAATCATAATACATATATATGTCGGATTTAGTAAATTAAACAACACAGCACAATACTGTGTAGTGACGGCGTGTACGAGTTGCAACCTGTTTAATCATGCACTATCATACATTCCTGAAGATTTGTCAAAATAATGATTGTGTGTTCTACATTCAACTGTGATAGGCATGTCGGATTACAAGGGGCCCCGGATTAGACAGGGGCCGGATAACCGGGGGTCCACTGTATACTTAAATTAATGTTACATAATAATACATACCTGTGGCATCTAAATATAATTTTATATGTTTCATAATAATCTTTATAGTATAAAATTTTAAAATTTAAATGAGAAAACTTAAAGTGACCAAAATTACACTTGCTCACGACAAAATTTAACGTCTTTTATCTAGATAAGCACTCAAGCACGTACATTGCTAAATATTACGAGCCCTCTGCATATTTAGATATATATTAAAATATAAATTTTTACGTTCGTATATTATAATGGTGCATTTTTGAAAGAAAAGAGCCTCATTTATTTATAATAAATAACAAAAACAATAATTTCATTATTTTATATTATTACATATGATAAACAGGTAAGTAAAGTAGTTTGCCATGGACATAAATCATAATGACTAATAAACATAAATATAACATGAAAAGCAACACTTTGCACCACTCTGTCGTTATCATCGCATTGTATAAAGTGCACTTGTCGATATCAACATGTTATCGGTACATCGATTTGTTGTATACTTCTGTCATCTATTTATTACCAGTTACGGCGTCATTAGAACTCGGCACAGGTGTTCAGCTAAAAGTTAAATGATGTAGGTCGCGACGTCACATCGTAAGGGTTAGTGGCTAGCTGTCGTTTGGAAGAAGAAAGGCTTGATATATTTATCGGCGAGGGATGATTCAGGTCGGTGCGTCTCCATCAGAGCGGCGGCGGCGGAGTGGTCGACTCGCGCTACGCTCTCGCAGGCCCACACTCCACAGTCCTCTTTGAACCGCGAGTGAGCGCGCTGCCTCCCGCGGCGCGCCCTCCGCACTTCGTTGGAGGCATATGCATACGAAATGTCATTTACCTATTACATTTCCTGATAACTGCGATTAGCTATTAGTACCGCTCGAGAGCACAACCGGCGCTCTATTGTTTATTATTTCTCATGTCTAATTATCATTTTTGTGGATTTCATTCAAATAAGTGCCTACTGCATAAATGGAATGTGTAGTTTAAATTCAAAACCTTGAAGCAACGATGTTTTTTTTGTGATTTTTTTTTGTAAACTTATCGTAGGTACCGTCGCGTCGGTAATTATTGCATACACGTGTGTATGTTGTGTTCGCTAAATTGACGAAGTTTCTTATTTTTACAACTATAGCAGAAAATTACCGCTAAACTTAACGGATGTTCGAATTGCTTAATTGTAATTCATGTGATAAAGAACATCATGAATTTTATAGTGAGGTTTTCAATCTGGTTTTTGTTTACAAAATGGAGCTAATATTGACCTTGGCGGTAAGAACAATAACAAAGCTACAAATAGTATTATAATATTACTATTATTAATTTATATAAATTACAATATAAGCATTACTCATATACATACAATTAACCTTATTGAAATTCCTGACATGTACTAGCGAGGGTAGGTAACCGTTTCAAAGCGTAATAATACCTACTATTTTACTCCCAGCTATTATTATGAGACAATAACACTGTATCAGGCGATATAATGATTAAAATAATAACATGTAGCTTGGTTGAGCATTGTTTAAACTGTTATGAATGAAAAATCTCCACTCGATCTAATAATGATTACTGCTTAGTTAAAATACTTGTCAAATGCAAAGATTGTGTCGTAATATTAATTTATTCGTATCTATCATCATTTTGTAGTTTGTAATCGTTTTGTGATGTAAAATTAAAATGACAATACATAATTGTACGACTACGTCAAAGTTCTAAGCAGAATTTAAATAACACTTTGTATAAACATTTATAAAATAAAAGTTAAATTAGATAATCACTATAACAAATAGAACTTTTGTAGAAATATTCGAATATCACGTGCTCATAGTTCTTCGACATCGCAGAAGTCTTGAGAGTTCTGGCACGATTTTACCTAAGCGACATGTTTATAATACTTTCTTATCTAGATTTACGCGAATATTTGACATTTTAAATAAAACTATCTTTTCGGATTTTTTCGCGGATTTATTTTGATTTTTGGTTCCCGATGTTTCCAAAAATCAAAATAAATCCGCTAAAAAATCCGAAAAGATAATTGTATTTAAAACGACATGCTTATGTTATAACATTCCTATCAAAAAATATCTGAAATTACAACACATTATTCAATCAATTTATTTAGTTTTCGTATTATTTCCATCCACTTATATATACTTAATACTACAATTGTATTAAAGAAACCATATGCCTTCTATTCTGCTATTAATTGTGTATAATAATAGAAAAAACGTAGAAACGTGAAATGTTTCTATTGTTAATAAGGTCTTGGACAAATGTTCACGTCTATTAAATTTAAATGTGATAAAACTCTCTTACTACTTACTACTAGCTTTTGCTTTCCTCAAGTCATATTGTCAACAACACCATACTAACATCTTACTCAAATCATTTCATATAGGATAAAAGGGCGGGTATTCTTCTGTCGCTCTTGCATAAGTAGCTTCCTACAGTAAAAAAATCAGAATCGTATCAGTACTCTTATAGTTTATTTATTACATTCGGTCAAACGATCGATCTACGCACGATCTATTAATGGTTAGAATATTTTTGAAGGTATCCACAGTTTCAGCACAAGATATTCAGTTATTTATACAGAAATGTAGTAATAATTAGATATAAGAGTAACTTGTGTATATTTAGACTATATCGCTGTCCAAACAAAATAAATTATGGATATTGGATATATTTAGTAGACGCTAGCGAAATGAAAATATTAAATAAAAACGATACAGTATCGATATCTCTATTGACTATTCAGACTGCTGCTCTTACGTAACACTATACATATGCGACACCCAATAAATTATTCTAATTTAATACTATAAAATAGGTACATTTTCTACGTAAAACAAATATGTTTTAGTAAAAAAAGGAACATATATATATATATATATATATATTATTACTAGCGACTCACCCTCTCTCCGCTCGGGTAAGCTAGGAGATTCTCTAAATTCACATAACTTCTTTTTAATTGATGAACCGATTAAATTAAAACAAATACAAAATGTTAAATGAAGCTTACCACAATACATTAGTGAAAATCGCATCCAAATCGGTTAAGCCGTTTCTGAGATTAGCGCGCACAAATGCACAGACAAACAGACAAAAATTCTAAAAATCACTGTTTTGGGTTCTATTGCGTTAATAAAGACCCCCAATAATAGTTTTTCTCAAATTTCTTCTATGTGCAGACAGCGATCAGTTATACTTTTATTATAGTATAGATTTACCCACTCGCTTGATTTATCATTCGTATTTTTTCTTAATAAAAAATATTTTAATATTTTTTTTTAGTAAAAAAGGAAACATTTTTGTAAAAATACATATATTTTAAAACTTATTTAGCTTTACTTTCGGTTAATTTAAATTAATCTATCGTATCAAATGCCAACCTTTGAAATATAAGCTTATAATGAAAGTGGGAACAAGTCTTTGAAAAAAACATTCTAAAGAGACCGATTTAAATTACTGACCAAATATATTCTTAACGTAAAATTAAAGATTAAATAAATGACATACTTGTATAAGGAAAAAACAGCAACATGAGTTATTGTTTTCGGGCTTATAACTTCTTTATACTTTTTTTTTCGGTATTGTTACTTATAATTTAATATAATAAAACTGTATATACGCTGCATAAAATTATATTAAAAAGAAACTATAACAAATCACCGTATGCATTGCGGCGTACAGTGGCATTCAAGCAAGCCTAAAAGAAATTAACTCGGTAATCTGGAGTAAATATTATGTATTTCATATGGCTCTCTCACTTAAGTCCTATATTTTGGTTTCAATTTTTATCCCCTATATATAACATCCAGACATCATTATATATTATGTATGAGGATGTAAAATTTGGCTAAGTGCGAGTGCAAACTCATGTGAAGTTTCCGGATATTAAGCGAAATTATAAAACAACTTATACTTAGGGCGGTCATAATATTTTTTCTGGAAACTAGAATTTTTTATTATTTTATGTATTATAGAAAATATATTTATTATATTTATTATGGAAAATGATTACTTAACTACTAGTCAGTGTAAAGAAATGATTTAATCACACACTTCCTCAAATTTAATATTTATAAATAATTATCTTTAACAAATATTTCAATTCTATAATTAAATTATGGATATTAAAAGTTTTAAAGTACATTTCGCTTTAGCTACATAACACAGAATAAAAAGTAGTAAACACTAAACATATAAATAAACGTTAAAATCAATAAAATACTTCAATCTTACAAAAAACATAAAAAAGCAGCCATGAGGACTGCCGACAGTAGTGAAAACTTAAAACTATAAACAAAAAGTTGATATTTTTGTATATTCAAATTAATTGTTTGATCTTAAATTAAAATTTGTAATTTAAAACTGTTAACATTTATCTGGTTTTGACATCTATCGGCACTCTGAGTGTTAGCGTTAACACGTCACGTGACCATGTCGATGACGACTTACATGAATTTACTCCCCATTCAAACCTACCGATAGAAGTTTTCAAGTTAAATAAGTATCGTGGCGTTAAAATTTGCTGTTAATTGTACGTACCGACATTTGATTCTATTGCAACTAAAGAGGAAAGACGAAAACGTTTATTTATAATGCTACGTTTTGCAAAGATAGTTTGATTTTTAGGAAAGTTATAATTGCATCGAGCTCAGAGTAGTATAAAGAAAAGTGGAATTTTTCTCTTCATACTTTGAAGAGATACGTATACAGTAGCATGACCTTAACATTTTAGAAAAAATGACGAAGTAGTAGTCCAACTACTATTTTAATATATATGTGTATAATGTGTATGTTTGTTACATATTCATCCTAAAATGGCTGGACGAATTTTAATAACACAAATAAACTATGATCTGAAGTAGCACATAGCCTTTTATCTTAGAGACGCATATAACCCTATAACATTATTAAATTAACTGATGATAAATGTAAATACAAATTTTGTCCTAATAGCTTTATGAATCCACACTGAATTAGGCAATTAATGCACTAGAGACCTGATTTATACCTACACAATAAATAATAATGACCCGACCGACTTCGGCCACGGCGGCCAGTCTCACTTAGACTAGCCATCTGCGCAGGAGATATTATAGTGCACAAGTGTGCGCGCAGACAAAAGTGCACTCTCTGTTCCTGTTTCTCTCATACTTCGGTGGGACGAGTACTCGACACGACCGGTGAGAGTTAAGGCGCAGGACCGACGGCTTTACGTGCTCTCCGAGGCACAAGGGTGAAACACCGCCAACTCCGGGCTGTTACTGAGACTTACTAAATAAAAAGACTCAATAACTAAATTTGGCCCGACCCGGGACTCGAACCCAGGTCCTCTAGATATGCAGCCGTATTTGCTAGCCACTACACCATTGAGGCAGTTAAATATACACAATATAGGTATATTATATAAACCGCCAGTACATAAATGGCCTAACTCAGTGTATACTAAGGTATAGCCACTATACTCATAGTACGTATATCGCCAATTTATATTATCCAAATATATTCCGTGGTTTTAGAATTTGGTTTAGTTTCCATAAACGGTAGCAGCTAGTTGTGAGGAATTCATCCCACATAGTATAACGAATTTTTGGTTGAATTGCATAGTTTAACATTCAAAGTAATTAATTATAATTGTTACAAAGCAATTTTATAAATAAATATCTAAAGAAGGCATATTATGATAACTTATTATATTTTTATATTAGTAGCATGTGTAATGTGGTAAATTGTAAGTAAAAAAGTAACTTGATGCCAATTCTGTAATTCCTAAATTGTAAATAAATGTTTTCATTTTTTGACAAACTAGCGGCTTACCCTCGGTTCGCTCGGGTTCGCCTCTAGGAAAACAAAAACAAACCTATCCCACGAGAACCGTACATTTTTCCGAATAAAAAGTAGCCTATGTGTTATTCCAGACTATAATCTATTAGGATTTGTCAAAGAAGCTTTACTTTATCCCAGACATAGTGCTGCGTGCGTTACTTAAATAAATTTATATTAGGGAAATATAATTATTTTAGAAGAATTGTATATTCATTTTGCAATTTCAAACGATAAGTATTTATTAAAGAGGTAATAATTACCTTAAAGATTAGTTATTGTTATTAAAATATCCACTTTTATATAAATTACACTATAAGAAAATTTTGGGTAAATATATAATTTATAACATTATAATTCATTATATATATATATATATATATATATATATATATATATATATATATATATATATATGTATTATATTAAACTAATTAATTGTCAATTTTAAATTGATAACTTAATACCCCGTCCATTATGTTTCATAATTCTGACAGATAACAAATCTATAGTTCAGAGTTAAGTAGGAATGTCAAAAGCTAACTTGTTGTTCAAGGTTATCGATATATACTGCCTCAAGGCTTTCAAAATGTAGGTATAAATTAGGCAATATTTGAGAGGAGTAAGTTTGAGCTCAAAACTTTAAATTATGCATATGATTTTCATATCAGCGTCAGCTACGGAATATCTTGAATTTCTATTAATTATAACCATATATTTTTTATGTTCAAAATTATAAGAATATATTTTTAGGTGGTGCGATCAAATGTATACGTGATCAAATATGTACGTCTATTTATTTAGTGATGAACGATATACGGTTATCCCTATTTTTTGATTCTCCGCAAAATTCTTGCTGATTCTTATTTTGGTGACTTGGCCAGCGTGATGGACTATGGCCTGATCCCCCTCGTATTGAAGGGACGCCCGAGCCCAGCAGTGGGACATTAAAAAAGGCTGAATACATACATACATACATACATACATATCATGGTATATCAAAAAGGCTATGAGATTTTCTTTTAAAAAAATATGACATATGAAAGTTATATCACATCATTATCGTAAAGGGACTCCTCATATTAAAGGGAGGTCCGAATTCAGCAATGGGACGTTAAAAAAGGGCCGAATACAAAGTTTATCAAGTATATTGAAGTTTGGATATTTATTGCCAACTCAATCAAGTGTAAACTATTGAACGGAAATAGATGAAACATTTACATATACACCTACCATTTACATACATATGTATAGGTAGACTACTTACTTTATTTAATTCACACGCATATTCCCTATTGAGTCTTAAAATATTTTTTATGCCACTTAAACATTCTAGCGTATTAAATTAAATATGTATCGTTTTTATTTAGTAATAATAAAAGCTTAAACATGAATATTAACATATTTTTGCAGACGGCAATTTAATATTAAAATGTCAGTATCATAAATATATTTTTTCTTATTTCAATCTTGTTTCTAGGTAGTTTACGTAACAACTTAGACCGTTCTTAGTTTGAGAGAATTCTAAAGTACCTTAATAAAGTACGTGAACTACATACCTATCTTGAATCATTAAAATTATGTATCTGTATTTTAAATTTAAATTAAATACTTCTATATTTCCACTACTACTTTAATTATTGAAAAATTAATAATGATTTCTTCGAGAAAATCTCACCCACATCCCAACTCATGTTTGTTTTTTACGCATGGATGTGAATTATGTGAAATGGCCCGCATGGCACACGTCAAGGCCGTAAACGAGCAGAATACTTTGATGGTGTCGAACACGGCATATATGCGTTACTGACCGTTTCGGCTTTATGTTCCGTAACCAAAATTGGTGTCGACACTCATATTGCTTCTGTTCTCGGCTAATAACTACCACTAGTACTCTTTACTCAAGTGTTTTCACATAAAATAGTATAAACAAATACATTTTTGAAATGGAAACATAAATAAATGTTTATGTAAATTACAACAATTGCTTTAATCTCGACTGTGGGCTATTATAATAAATGTGAAAAAGAAAAATAAATGTTCGGCTAGTACAGAGTATAAACTAAAGGCTTTTGTTAAGCTCAGATGAACTGCTAATGAAAGTAATAAAGGAATGAGATAATTATCCACCTTTACTTCCATCTCTTCTAATGATCTTGTAAATTTTTAGTTTGAAATGCTCTTATTTAGAGGGTCGGGCTAAAAAGATAAAATTGTACAAATTTAGCTGCTGTAAATAAATGGAAGTGGGCTCTATTTTTACCCGACTGCAAGGAAAGGGTTATGTTTTTTGGGCCTATCTTTGTATGTTTGTTTATTTGTAATAATATTTATTCCCTCATATATTCCAAACCACTTGATGGATTTTTTTAATTAAGATATCGTTAGATTCTTCTCATTAATCCCAGTGTTCTTAGATAGGGGACATACAAAAAAAATAAAATGGAGGCTGCTAGATTTCATTGTTTAAGGTGATTTTTTTTAATCTTCTTTTTCTGCAATATGGGTATCAAATCAATTAAAGGGCTTATAACAAGGATTCCAAAAAGGAATAACATCCCTATATTACTTAAAATAATGATAATTAAAACGACATTTATTTATTAAAATTCATTTTTTGGTTTCTTTCATCATTTTTCATTTTAAATAACAGTTTATTAAAGTTGGTTGACAACCATTCTCGCAAATTTTCCTATTTAAAAATACTTAAAAAATAAAAATATATAGGTACAACTTATATGTTTAAAATTAATTTTGCATAAAAAATTGCTAAATACATATAACTTCAAATGTCTAATTGGCAAAAACTAAAAAGCTGTAAATAAAAAAATTATAAAAATAATTAAAAAACCTACTGTATAAAAGCTAACTAAAAAGACGAAAACAAGTTCACGAAGGAATATAGTATTATGCAGTCGGAGACATACATACATCTCGCGACAAGGATGAAACGTGTATGTCTCCGACTGCATAATACTATATTCCTTCGTGAACTTGTTTTCATCTTTTTAGTTAGCTTTTATGCAGTCGGGTTTTTTATTTATTTTTATATTTTTTTTTATTTACAGCTTTTTAGTTTTTGCCAATTTTTTTATATTCTTTCTATTTCCTCGTGATATTCGTTCAGTAGGTAGTCTATTAATGGAACTAGAAAGGGTAAAGACTTGTCCTGACTAGTTGTTGAGAGTCCTAAAGCTTAATATATCACAGGGCGTATAAATGTAATACTTCAATAATATAATAATTATTATAAAAATATAAACATAATATACGAGTATATTTTTTTAATTATTAATAATTTTGACTCTCCAATCTCCAATGTATTGACTTATCCCTCAGTTACGCCTAAAGTAGTTTCACTTCAGAAGTTCTTTGAGAAAAGCTTTTTTATTTAATCCATAATAAAAAGAGAAAAGTTGTGGCATAGTTTTCATGAAAAATAAGATTTATCTGGTTATCCCGAAGCAGATCTTTTGTATTTATTTTAAACTAGCGGCTCACCCTCGATTCGCTGGGGTTCGCCTCTAGGAAAACAAAAACAAATCTATCCCATGGAAACCGTAAATTTTTCCGGTATACGGTATCTCGGTATCAAATTTTACTAAATTAAGTGCATAAGTTCTTTTGTATTAAACTGTATAAGTTACTATAGTTTTTTAACTATCCCACGGGACCTCTTTAATTTTCCGGGATGAAAAGTATCGAAATGTTGACCGAGGATATAAGGTACCACCATGCAAAATTTCATTTAAATCGGTCCAACAGTTTCGGAGATTAGCCTGTACAAACAGACCGAGAAACAAAAAAAAAATGAAAAAAGTCTGGATTTGTTCTATTTCTTTTCTTACAACCTCCTGACTCGATTTTAAGCATTTTTTTCTATGTAATAATTTCTACCTAATTGTTGTCATCATATAAGTAATCTACTAGCGACTCGCCTTTATTACAGATATTGTGATTGTTTTTTTTTTAACTGAAAACTAATCGTTATCAGATAAAAAAAACCTATATTACTCAAAGATTAAGCTTAAAAAAAGTGTGTGTGTGTGCAATTCACACATGGTAGAAGCGAAACTTCAGAAAAGTAACCTACGAAAGAATGAGATGAATATCAGGAATAGTATAATTATAAGGTTTATTTTTTTATAAGTTATTTTACATTTTATTTGACATAAATATACATTACATATTATTCTGTAATTAATTTTATTACTTTTCTTTTCCTGTGTAACATATTCTATCTCAAATAATTAAATAAGGCATATTAGGCATATCACAATCATATATTTACCTATAGAATATCATTTTATGGAAAGACTAGCAGAACTCGCGGCTTCGCCCGCGACCAAACCACGAAAAAAATAAACTTCTTCGCAATAAAACATACTTTATTACTTGCAAAACTAAGTTCGTGTAAGTTTTATTATTTCTTAAAGATATATGGAAAACAAATTTTAACGATCGTAACTCAAAATATCCAGTACCTTAAAAGATGTTAAGCGTATATTCTGTAAATAAATTTACACTTTAGGTATTTAGCAAGCTCCACTATCTGTGTTTTTTGCACATTTTTCCACTCCATCTTTCCGAAGTTCGTGGAAGGAAGGAGGAAGAGTACAATGATACAATCGCATACAATATTTAACAGGCTAACATCTACTTCATTTTTAAAGACCCAGTGCTATGTACACCTGAAGCTTACAGTCTCCCTCCTTCTCCTTCTTTTTTTTAAGTTACACATATAAAGTGCCATTCTTATTTTGTTGTAGCTTTTTGCCCGCGGTTACGCTCGCGTGGACTGAAAAATTAGCTTAGTTTTAATTTCCATTGTATTTATATGTTATAGTTGTCGCTGCAGTGGCCAGCCGAAATGTTATACATAATTTTCCTTTGGATTCAGAGTAATTTACGTTCTGTTCTTTATCCCACACAGTAAGTGTGCACTTACAGATAACTTGAACCATATTACTCTATTTAAATATATTCAAGAACCCAAAGTTCAGCGCCTAATTTTACCCACTTACGCGCTGAATTTAAAAAAAAATCTACAATATATGTTTGTTTAATTGTATTAAAGAGCATTAATACCAAGTTTCAAGTAATTTTGATCATTAACAATTTTTACCTCATATAAACAGCATAACCCCCTTTTACCCTTTTAAGGGGTAGATTTCGAAAAAAAAATGATAGTTGTATTGTTTTAGTTTTCATTTTATAGGTAAATATTATTTCCCGTGCATCAATTACAGAGTTTCATACAGACTTTCATCCTCTGTTTGACAGCCTTATGGGATGAATTTCAAAAAATACTAAAATACGTATTTATTTAATTGTATTGAAGAGCATTAATACCAAGTTTCAAGCAATTCTGATCATAAATAATAGTTTGCCCATATAAACTTTATCACCCCCTTTTACCCTTTAAAAGGATGAATTTGGAAAAAAATCTTATACATATATTTCTTATTTATCATCTTAAAGCTAAATATCGCTTACCGTGCATTTCGCGTTAAGAATGACAGAGTTTCATACAATCTTTTATCCCCTATTTTACCCCCTTAGGGGATGAATTTCGAGAAATCCTTTCTTAGCGGATGCCTACATTGTATAAGGAATATGTCCTCCAAATTTCACGTTTCTACGACTAGCGGTTTAGGCTGTGCGTTGATCGATCAGTCAGTCAGTCAGGACAAAGCATTTTATGTATATATAGATTATTTATATATTTGTCTGACAATCATTTGTTATTTGAAAAGTCAAGAGTTTACGCAGTAAACTCTTGACTTAACCTCGTAGATACCAACTTCTCTATTCTCGTCTAATCCTAATAGCCTATAGTCCTATACGCTAACAGCTACTTAAGTAGCCTATGTGTTAGTCTACCTGTGTACTAAATTTCATCCCAATCCGTCCAGCCTAGCTGTTTCAACGTGAAGGAGTAACAAACATACATACACACATAAAATACAAACTTTCACATTTACAATAGTACTCCAATAAATTTCTAAAATAAGCTCTAATAATAACAAAGATTTGAACGTCGATAGACACATTTTTAATGCTTCATTAGAAAATCTTTATTAGACCATTACACCGACGTTCATTGGCAATTTTCCCATATTTTATAACCATACATTGCATGGTGCAGTACATAAAATTTTATTTATATAGGTACATACGTTCGAGAATATTTTATAAAATCAATCTTTTCACAAACACGACATGAATGTTGATTTTGATTGACGTATTCCCGAAGGCTCGATAACTACTCAAACAGGGGTGGGGCAAGTTGCAAAACTGAGTAATCACTTCGGGCGAGGCAAGATATATACGAGGCCGATTATCTGCATTTAAAGTCTAATAGCTAAATTTTCAATACAAAGTACTACTTACCAGAATTGTTTTCCACGTTATCGTTATCGACGTTACTTATTGTTAGTTAGGTTAGAAATAAAACGTAATTTAAATAAACAAATAATTTAAAACATTTGTTAGTTTTAAAAATTCAATAACTTGGTAAGGTACTCGTATAATTTCTCTCTACAACTTTACGCACGCTTAACTACATGTCCACCTAATTTAAAGGAAGTAGTAATCTGGATTTTCTGAAATTATGTATAGGTACAGATAGGAGCACATATGTATTCGTATACAGATTTCTAAATATTTTTTTGCCCATTTTAACGATAAAAAATTATAAGAAATTTAAATTTACTCTTAACCGTCATGTAATTTTATTTTAAACTAGCAGAATTCGCGGCTTCGCTGGCGATCAAACTACGAGAAATACGAAATTTCATGCAAATATATCCAAGGAATAAAAAGTTTCATACAAACTTTTATCCTCTATTTCACCCTCTTGGGGGTTGAATTTTGAAAAATCCTTTCTTAGTGGATGCCTACTTCATAAGACAAATACGTGTGCAAAATTTTAAGTTTCTAGCAATGAGGGTTTTGCCTGCGCGCTTATTTAAAACTTCCATCCCCTATTTTACCCTCTTAGGGGTTGAATTTTAGAAAACGCTGAAATACGTAACTCATTATTTTTGCCATACTCAATTCATACGAAATTTCAAGCGAATGTTCCCAAGGAATAAAAAGTTTCATATAAACTTTTATCCCCTATTTCACCCCCTTGGGGGCTGAATTTTAGAAAATCCTTCCTTAGCGGAATACATGTGCGAAATTTCAATTTTCTAGCCTTAAGGGTTTGGCCTGTGCGTTGATACATCAGTCAATCACTTTTGCCTTCTATATATATAGAAACACATACTGATCTTCCGTTTATGATTAAATAATGTACAGTACTTATTTCGTATATTTGGTAAACAACGATGCTTTAAAGGTTCAAAAAATTTTTGGGAAAACAATTTTTAAACCTTCAAAGCGTATGTAAATTGCAAACTTGGTTTCCTTAGAGCAATAACAAGCATGGAGGAACTGTATTTAATTGAACATTTACAATATATCTGATCGTGTCCTTCTTATACACTTCTTTACGAGAGGGACAGAGACAGAAATACACAATTTGCCCTTTCTTAAAATCGCAATGAAGCCAAGTATGCTATAGAATTACTATATTTATATATTGACTACTATAGTGATGTGCCAAAGTTAGACGGTTTATAAATCAGAAATACCGTTTCTTTGTAATATTTATAGTAAGTATGAAAAACTTTTACACGAAACAATACTTCACCTTAGGTCAAAATTAATCTTAACTAATTAGATTTTAAGGTTAAAACCATTTTTTAACATTATTTAAAATACTTATTTTGGCTAACAGGTGTTGACTTATTATAAATCATTTTTATTGTGTTTGAATTGTATTTATTAATAATATATTAGGGATTTATTATAATTTAATGTATACTTTTGATTATGTAATTATAGCGAATGTTATGTACACTTGTAAAAACATACATATCTGATTAATTATTATTATTGTCTTCTAAAAGTGTATAAATGTTTTACTATGTGTGTTGTTAGTGTACTTTTTGATAAATAAATAAATAATAGAAATAAATGAAACTCATTCATAGTCTAATCTTGATTATTCATTATTCAAAAATATTACACAAAAAAAAATAAGTCAGCCTAGCGCGGGGATTACGGTTAAATATTCATATATTTTAAGAAATTTTGTCTACATGTATTCTAAAAACGAATCGGCAAAGTAATAATGAAGGTACATCATGCCACATCACTATGGTTAAAAACAAAATTACTTTCTCAAATTGACAAGAATTTAGAGATCGATTACACACGATTCTGATATTGTAAGAGTCTTAAAATAATCAATTTAAACATATTTGAATATTTCATAAAAATGTTAAGTATTTTAACAGAAAAATCCAAAAAACACTTACCGGTGAAATGTTACATTTTAATTATCTTCACTTTTCTTCGAACTATGGCGATTACAGCCGTAAGCCACACAAGCCATTGAAACAAAATGTTTTTAAGTTTCCTTAAAACTAAGTCTGTTACATCCAATTACTCTTTTATCATTAAAATGATCACAAATATCAAAAACACTATAAGTCACCAGCTGGTCACTTTAGCAAGTAAAAAGTGGCTTCACACCATTGAAGACGATAGTTTATTTATTATTATGTCTCTCTCTAACTTACGTCATCTCTTAGTAAGATAAAGCAGTGCAAATTATAAGTTTATTGGTTCAGTTTAATACGAGTCCTCTATGCTTGTTATTGCTCTAAGTTGGTTTCCTTTGGATCATGTCAGTATAGAAGATTAATGAGTGACATAAATTGTATGTTTATATATTATTAATATTTTGTAATAAACATACCGCTTGCTAATAAGGTGAAAGAAAATCTAAAATCGTGTTAAAGTATCTAACTAGTTTTTTAAAGCAAAGTGTAAAATCCGTTTATCCTCATTTAACCAGGGTAGTGGAGTATGGTCTTTTTCTTCTCGCATTGCTCCTTGCCTAGTTATGGGGCGTATAAAGGCTGAGTATAGAATAATTGTTAATATAAAAATGATATCTATAAAACATAGGTACTAAAATAAAATTGCTTGTGCAATGAAAAGTTAATTTTATATCTAAGTGATTACGCATCACTTTTCCTTGAACAGTTAAAACTCTTTAACCTTTGCACAGTTAAAATATTTCCGTCTTACGCGTTACATAAATTGGAGTGCCTGTTAAATAATTTAATTATTTGAATGAAAAGTTTAATATAACTTATATAAATCACATTTGAGTATAAACCGTACCAAAAACAACGACTTTGTGTTTGCGTTAATTTCTAAGAAAAATTAAATGGTCTCTCAACAATAGGTCTTGAAATGACTATTTACAATACGAGACTGGAGTTGTATATCATTGCTATCTTCTAATCGTTTGCCCATTTCCATCCAGTTTATTTTGCTTAAGTTTTATATAAATAAATTTATTTTTACTGTGATAATCTCGTGACCAGTTTTATTAAAAGATTAGGAACTTAACTCATGTGTACATTTTTTGCTTATAAGGTACTCTATATCCTTACATATTTTAAATCCATTATAATGATATTTTTTTCACCATTGCGGTCCAATTACATTTTTTTTTAAATTCTATAACGTTAGGATAACTTTGATGTCGGTGTACTAAGTTATATGTAGGTAAATATTTCGACTACTTCTCTTCCAATTGATATGATATGAATCGTTGGCATTTCGCATTACTTATCTCAGATAATACTTCATAATACACTATTAATATAGCAAAGATAACAATTGAAGTTATACTTACTGCAAGCACGAAATATCTTATCATGTCAATTAATTAAGAAATAAAACGAGTTATAAAGTATACAAAATTCATATTCTAGATTGTAGACGATTGTCGTGGCACATTGATGTCTTGTGAAACTGATACTGTCTCCCGTGGATAGTGCGTTTGATTCTGCGCGGTCTTAATTTGTGCATTCTGATGATCTCTTACATGATGGAAATTATGGTTTTAATTTTATTTAGGACGAAAGTGCAATAATGGATGTGTCTCCCGAGATATCTACAGAGAATTCTTAGGGATATTCGAGATATTTTAGCGATTTTGGTCAGAAAGTAAAACTTTATAGTAAGTAATGTAATACATAAATATAAAAAGCACATTTTTGATCGATTTATAAAAGGAGGTGCTCAATTCAAGTGCAGGTTTTTTTGTGTAGGTGTTATTACGCGATATACTCGTATTTACCATAATGTCGTGAATCAACTTTCGCATTTTTATGAGTTGGTCTATATGTATATATTAAAAAAAGTGAACCTTTTTTAGTAAAAAACTAATTAAATATTGCAATAATATAATTAAAAGTAAAAGTTAAATATAAAGTGTTTTTTTTTCTTTAATTTAATTAAATTATCTTTTTAGAAAGATCAAGAAATTGGAATCGCTAAAATAGTAACATTTCTACTATTCATCTTCAAAGGCAGTAGATAATATTCAAGGTCCCATCAAGTTTTATAAAATTCTCGTTTCCGGAGATAATGTATTCATATCATTCAATGAAAAATAGATAGACCCGGGAACAAATTCCATCTTTAATTCATATTATTGTATATAGTAGGGAAACGCTTTATCCAATGTAATATAGAACTATGAAATAAAATGAGATTATTTTCCGTATAATGTAAAGTATAAATATTTACGGGAAGACACTTGATTTATAAATATATTTCAGAAATCCATTTAAAGCATTATTATTTACATAGAAGAAGAAACATTAAATTCTATTACTGGAACCAATTTTTTACGAGATTCTTGGGGTAATGTATACCTATTTTTTATCCTACCTACCTATCCTACCTACCTATTTTATATCATATACCTATTTTTTACTAGGCTACAATAATGTAATGCACTTTTGTCCAACTAACGTCATATTTATAGCGATTGAGAGAGATATATTTTATAAATATGTATTTACCACCTTTTCTTATAGGATAAACAGTAAAAATTAATATGATAACCTTACTTCGCATTGCGTGTTAGAGGGTAACAACCAAGGACACGTTTTATCTATATATTAAATACGTGAAGCAAAAATTTTGTACCCCTTTTTACGAAAATTGCGCGGACGGAGGGCTATGAAATTTCCCACACTTATAGTTAATATAGAGAAGGAGTGCAGAATGCTAATATTTATTTAAAATTATGCGTAAAAAATACATTAAATCAATAAAGATATCATTACACACACTACCATGTATTTGACACACATACGCATATATACTCTTTTGTTTATTGTTAAAGTCTGTGGTCAAATTGAGACTAGATTTATATTGTAATATGCGCAAGACAATAAATATATAACTTAATGAATTATGATTGATTTTCAACCACGCGGCGATCGCTAGTATATGTTTATCCAATTGATATGTCAATAAAAAATACCTAAGTAACTTTTTGCATTATCCTAATATCCCAAAATTATTTAATGTAATAATATCAAATATGGCCTTTCTCATTATTCAGCTCATAATTTACCTCTATATAAAAGTTACTGTTGATCGTATAGTCAATAGGGTTTTCTGTCAAAAAAATCTCAGCAGCAGCCTGAAGTTGGGAAGTAGCCGACTACTTAAGCAAGGTATTATATTTTCATGCTTTCATGAGCGCGTTTAATCGTTGGACCTGTGCTTGATTTCTTATCTGTCGTGTTGAATTGCCGTTCCGTCGGATTTTAGCGATAAAGTAGTGAGCTCCTACTCCTGATATTAAATGTCGTAACCAAAATCGGCCAGAATAGAGAACATTCGTAGGGAAACATGCTCTCTTAGAGCAGGGTTCCTCAAACTTATGGCCCCACGTACCCCTGTTTAAGTTCCCGGGCAACACCGAATCCCAAATCTTCTCCACACCACCCCCCTTCCCACACCTCCCCACACCCCCACCACACCCCACCTCACCCCCCCTTTCCGTAAGACAATTCGCAAATTGAGTCGATTTTAGGAGTCATTTTGGACAATTTTAACCTCGATTTCTGTATTTCGTTTTTATTATGACCAGGTGTGAAAACCCACTCTCACATAAGTATATTGTTGCGAAGGGTAAATGAAAATTCACCGCTTTGCTTTGTCAGCTTTCCTTTTAAATTTACTTGAAGAGTTTCATCTGCAGACATTTTTAATAATTACTCCTGTTGCTTAATACTCAAACCAGAATTTATGCTCTCGGTTCTGACCACAAATGGATTTCGAATCTAGCCTCACTTTCTGTTCTGGAGTGATATTCGTCAGCCATCCAGCCGTCATTACATAATTCTTTTCGCGAACCCCCTACCGTCAAATGGCGAACCCCTAGGGGTTCGCATACCCCCCTTTGAGTAATCCTGTCTTAGAGTATTGAACTTGTATTCGAATGACGTGCGAAATCTGCCAAGCCGCTCTAGGCCAGCGAGGTAGAGTATACAGCCTGATCCCCCTCGATTGAGAGAAGGTCCGTGTCCAGCAGTGGGATGTTAAACATATTATTATAATTCCCACCAGTATTAAGCAATCATTAGCCAACATTGGTTATCCAAGTCACAAATGAAGTAAAACTTAGTTTCGAATAAATTACGATTTCGTTATACATATAAATAGAATTCGTTTAAAGTGATTGAATATTTTTTTCAAAAAATACCTTCTTCTATGTACTATCTTTTACAATATATTTTTTAAAGTTTCCATTTAAAGCTATCTTCAGAAAGCATAGGTTGAGTGATACAAATCAAAATATTTAAAAGTAGCGGCTCCCCTTCGCTTCGCTCGGGTTCACCTCTAGACAAACAAAAACCAATCTATCCCACGGGAACCGTACATTTTTCCGGAATAAAAAGTAGCCTATTTGTAATATTGATGTATGAACTATATTATTGTAAACTTTCATTACAGTCCAATCAGTAGTTTTTGTGTAATAAGCTGTATAAGTTACCTTTATTAACTATCCCACGAGAACTCTTTAATTTTCCGAGATGAAAAGTATCTAAAATGTTGACCGGGGATATAATGTACCATCAAGCAAAATTTCATTTAAATCGGTCCAATAGTTCCGGAGATTAGCCCGTACAAACTGACAAACAGACAGAGAAACAAAGAAAATAAAAAACTGGATTTGTTCTATTCCTCTTTTGACATCCCCCTGACTCGGTTTTTGGCATTTTTTTTCTATGTACAGACATTCGACCTCTACAGTTTTATTATATGTATAGATTTCAATCGACCAATATTTTCCAAAAAAAGTAATATCTATGTATATGACTAGTAAATATTTTTAAGAAATAATTAGTTTTGGTATGAAGTTTGTTTTTTTTAGCAATAAATATATTATTATAGCGACTTACCCTTACTTCGTTCGCTACCTAATAGTAGTTTTTGTATTACATTAAATCATAGTCTATTTGTGTACCTACTAAATTTCATCCAAGTCTCATTTTATCATGTAAGAGTAACAAACATACATACAAGTAAGTACAAACTTTCACAATAATAATAGAAGCCCGATGTGTAAATTTCTACAATGGTAATATATAACAAAGGCGTTTCATCATATTTCCTGACGTAGTAAAATACTATTTGAGATTTCCAATAAAATATTTTGCCTAATTTTCATTCATGGCGAAGCTCCTACATTCAATTCAATTGTGATAGCATATTTACTTGAAACAGTTGTAACGCGTTGCACATTCTAAATTGTTTTCCTCCAGAGTTTAAAGTTTTCTTCGAAATAGACTATTCGTTGTATCAATTTTAGTCAACATTTTCACTTGACTTTATTATTTCTACTAAATAAATATCCTTAAAAATTTAAGCTGCCTCAATATAAATAACGTTTGGGTCATAAAAAGGTATCTGTTTTATTATAAAAATGTACCAAAGAAAAACTTAAAAGAGTATAATATCAATGAACACCGTAATGTTTGAATAAAATAAAAAAAATAGTTTTCGAGCACTTATATTCATACTTTTAAAAACATGTACACAAAATTCATTGCTTGGGTATATTCAAAGAGTAAAACAAACTATTATTATGGCATTCTCTAAAGAGGGCAAATTTAAAATGTTTGTCTGAAATAAACCAGTACTTAATATACATGATACGATCTTTCTTTGTTTCGGATGGGACACAAAAACTTAGTTTAATTCTGTGACCTCAAAATATTTTAATATGAAGCTTCCACTTAAATTTCATTTCTTACTTTCGTCGGTGTTTTGGCTCACGTGCTACGTCAGTAAAAATAGCCCATGTCACTCTAACATGAATCCTTTATCGACTAGTAAAAAATTCTATAAATCGTCCCATTAAATTAAGTTATATTTCCCGTATTTTCTATAACGCAAGAACACTATATTTCTAGTGATAAAATATAGCCTGTGTGAAAAAGAGTACTAACAGACAGCTAAAAAAATAAAAAAAATATGTTTTGCTTGTCATGGACTCAGATCTCGTCCAAGTTACTGTAAGACCTCAACATAGGATAGGTATTTTTGAAATCATAGATCTGTCGATTTCTGATATTTAAGCTTTACTTTATAAGAAAATACCGCCATTTACTCTGGCGTCATTGTCATCCCGCATTCCGCTCCACGCAAATTGTTCGATTAAATTTTGCATCACTGAGCTCGATGATGTATGTAGGTATGTAATGTGTAAATTCCAATTGCAATTGTGAGACCATATTTTTACTTGAGACAGTTGTAACGCGTTAGATATTCTAAATTGTTTTCCTGTAGAGTATTCATAAATGAACTTGTAAGTTTTCTTCAAAATAAATCATCCGTTGTATCGATTTTGGTGAAAATTTTCACTTGACTTCATTATTATTAGATGTAAAAACTAGCTAAATCTGTAAATCCTGTTGCTCGATGAAAATTCTATAGGTAGACATATTGAATAAGAAGTTATTATTTATATTGATATTTAATATAATACAGTAAATATGGGTAAACTACATATTTTTGTTTGAGTTATACATATACCTATACAGATAAATAAAATTGAAGTGCTTTTTTGTAATGTCAAAATAACAGCTTTTCATTTAATGCATATGAAATTATATGTGGTAGGTACTTATAAGAAGAAAAAAATAGTTTTTTTTTGTCTGTATGTATGTATGTCTGTCTATCTATATTCTGTCAGTTTGTTCCGGCTAATCTCCGAAACGGCTGGATCGATTTTGCCAGGACTTTCACTAGCAGATAGCTGATGTTATAAGAAGTAACTTAGGCAAATTTTACTTAGACTGTTACATAAAAAAAGGTTTAGGGTTCCGCGCAAAAAAACGGACACACCCGAGGGTAGCGCGGGAAAGTCGCTAGTGCATAATAATATTATTTGCACATTAAATTTCATAAAATAATTACCTTCCTTGAATTACTATAGAGTTCATATTAGGGTCACAAATTATAAAACAATATTCTTCCTTATGAGATTATATGGGCCAAGAAGTATTAAGTATAGATATTAATTTTGAAATTTTTAGCAGGTTTTTTTATATTACTATTGAATATTGATGCTATTTTCAAAATGTGCGTTTTAAGACTCTAGATGAGACCCAAAATGACTTTTGATCTTATATTCAATTCAACCAAATAATTCTATAAGAAATGGCATCTTTTTCTTCGAAATTCAATTCATAAGCAAATTTCTTTCCCCGACTAATAGGGCTAAGTGAAACTCGTGATATTCACATAATTATATTCGGCTTTATTTACATATTCGCGTATTTTGTAAACCTATAGCGAAAAAGGAGTGTTATTCTTATAAGTTTAACTTTTACGTCTGTTTGTGGCATATCTCCCAAACGGATAAACCTATTTCAATGAGGTTTTTGTAACTTAAAAGATAGTTTCATTGTTAGTTCATCGATAGTTTTAGTTTTGCACCCTAATAATGTTCCGCAGTAATACGGTACCTCGTTGCTAAGATATTCTACAGATCCTTAGAGATGATATTATGTAAATTGCGGAAGGCTCAGTCAAGCAACCCAGTTCGGAGTTGTTGAAAATGATCTAACTCTTGTAATATTTTGTTAATATAGTTTAGGGGTATCTTTTAAGGATAAGTCATATTTGCTAATGTTGCTATTCTTATGATTTCTATATTTTTTTAAGTGCAATAAAGAATGTAGATACATATATAAAGTTTAAAGAGTTCAAATAAAATTTAAATTTAAAATAACGTCTGACACAAAAAAATATTCCATGATATAATCATTGCAAGAGTCACTTTATTTCTTTGGTTTTTCTTATTTATATGAGATTAATCAAAATATCACATAACGTACCTACACACAAAAATATAATTAGCTAGTAGGTCAAAAATGAATAATCAAAATTGGTAGTTCATATTCATAATCATAATCACATTTAAGCAGTGAATGAAGTATTGATTGTCGACCAATCACCAAAACACTTTGTCTTAATTTTTATTGTATTATATGCGGTAGGTAAACTTATATAAAGCTAGCCTTTAATGTTTAAAATTAGTTTAGGTATAACTCTCTAAGTTAGGAATAGTTAAAGTTACTGAACTACTTTAACTGTATTTTACCCACGTACACGTATGAGTACGACAGGCTATCGTAACTATACCTTTTCTAAATCTCATTGGAGGCACCTAATGTACTTAATATATAAAGGTATTATTGGGTACGTACGAGTATATGGTTTTCCCTAATTTTATGAAGTCTTAACAGTTTTATTTCACAACGTTTTTGTCACAATAGCTTTCCTTATTTTCTCCAAAAGATTTGTACGTTTCTATAATTTTGGTTTTGTTTATCTTATTAATATTATAAATGTAGATGTTTGGACGGATGTTTGTTACTCAATCACGCCAGAACGGCTGAGCGAAACTGAATGAAATTTAGCACAAATATACATACATTATAGTCTGGAATATCACGTAGGCTATTTTCATGCGATTCCCGTGGGATAGATTTGTTTTTGTTTTTCCAGAGACGAACGTATATATTACAATGTGTTTGTTTTGTACCTTCCACAATTAAACTCTAGTACCTACCTGAGCGACCGAGCTACGCTTGGAGTTCTTTTTTGTTACATCGTATTTTTAAGATAAAAAAAACTAAAAACTTGAATAAATACAAAAAAAGCAAGTAAAAACTTTATATGTGACCAGTATTCGAACTCGGACACATGTGATCGTCAATCTTGCAGCTTCGCGGCTTGACCACGATGCTTATGTCCGTGCGTAAGAAATTATCGATCATATTTTGAAGTAGAATAGTGCGAAAGAAAACCGCAGGAATACTCGAAAACACGCGTTTTTCCCCGATATAAGACTAATCTACGTCGATTTTTTCGCCCCCGAAAACCCCTACATACCAAATTTCATCGAAATCGTTAGAGCCGTTTCCGAGATCGCTGGTATAAATAAATAAATAAATATACAAGAATTGCTCGTTTAAATATATTTGATACTAGCGACTTACCTTCATTTCGCTCAGGTGCATCCCTAGATACGTTAAATCAAATTTTTAATTATAAAATTTTTGAAATTGTGTTTTTTTTGTAAGTACCGTATATAATTTAGTAAAAAGCGGTTATTTTGACATTACAAACAGACACTTCAATTTTATCTATGTGTATAGATTATTACTCCATAATTTTTATAGTAAAGATTCAGTAACAAGTAACGACTAATATTAACCAGTTTGATTCCAGTTTCTTTATATGTAAGTCAATCTTGTATTACAATGTATTTGATACATTTGACTGCTTGTTTCGCACTTTATTTAATTTGGTTGGAATTGTGTTTTTGTTACTATTTATTTACATTCATAATAATAAATAGCCTACATATTAAATATTGTCGCTGTAAAAATAACTTCCCATATTACATTTTTATAACCGTAACCATAACAAATAATAATATTTAAATATACATAAAAAAATAATATTTGTTTAGGCAAATGCTGTTACGTTGGCCGCGCATCCGATATTCAAGTAATGTGTTTGTAAACGAATAAAATCTTTGTTATGGCACGTACAGCGTACGCGCGTGGTCAGCTAAACCTACATTAAAACAATAAATTGTACAACGGCATTAATTATGCTATAATTAAAGTTCACTCGTGCAGTTGTAGACACGTCTTTCAGCGTCAGTAAATACATACAATGATAACATTTATTATATTAGTACTAGCGACTCACTCTCGCTTCGCTCGGGTTCGTCTCTAGGTATATTATATATAGTTTATAGTTTAAATAGAAGAAATATAGAAAAAATATAATGTATGTATACAACTTTCCTATTTGAATCGGATATTATTCAATTTTTAATTGGTTTTAATTTTTTTTTTCGTGGGACCCTATTTTTTTTCTATACAGATAAATAAAATTGGAGTGTCTGTTTGTAATATTAAAATAACCGCTTTTTACTAAATGCATATGGATGTATACACGATACACATACCAAAACAACATTTTTTACAATTTTTGTCTGTCTGTCTGTCTGTCTGTCTGTCTATCTGTCTGTCTGTCTGTCTGTCTATCTGTCTGTCTGTCTGTCTGTCTATCTGTCTGTCTGTCTGTTTGTTCCGGCTAATCTCCGAAACGGCTGGACCGATTTTGACGGGACTTTCACTGGCAGATAGCTGATGTTATAAGGAGTAACTTAGGCTACTTTTATTTTAGAAAAAGAATCAGGGTTCCGCGAAAAAAAATTAAAACCAATGAAATTGTGAACAAAATCCACATACGGCGTACGCACCCGAGCAAAGCGAGGGTAAATCACTATATAATTTAAACTAATATCTTAGGAGTAGCAAGCTACTTTTTATGTATAAAAATAGCTAAACGTGAAAACGTACCTAAGGACGAACGCGAGCGAAGCGAGCGTGAGTCGCTAGTCTAAAATAAAAATAGCCTAAGTCACTCCTTATTACATTAGCTATCTGCCAGTGAAAGTCCCGTCAAAATCGGTCCAGTCATTTCAGAGATTAGCCGGAACAAACAGACAGACAAAAATTGTAAAAAATGTTGTTTTGGTATATGTACATTGTGTACATCCATATGCATTTAGTAAAAAGCGGTTATTTTAATATTACAAACAGACACTCCAATTTTATTTATCTGTATAGATGAGACGGTAGACGCTCTAGTTATGATATTGTGAAGTAACGAGTTAATTGTGTTTCTATGTTATTGAGTATATTATATACAATAATATAATGTAGTTTTAATATACAAAAGAAAATTAAAGTTCGTAAATAAAATATTTCATTCTACTTGACGTATTTTATAACCTTAAACTTTTAGAGTAATCAATCTTAATTGTCCCATCCTCATAACTTTTATACTCTTTGATGTAATTTGTAAACTTTTCGTACGATGTTGATACATTGTGGAGTAAAAAAGTTTTAATTCTTTTAGTACCTATAAAAATATTAACTTTTCTTCGATAGAAAATTATAAGACTGTTTTTTATTTTTATATATAGAAATATATTATAAATATTTTAACATTAAAATGTAATAGAGCACGTGCGTGCGTACTCTACGCAGTTTTTATAAATTATAATGAGTTGGCATGATGTTTTTGTGATAATCCAACGGATATTAATTGCAATAAAATCATAAATGTGCATTAAATTTTATGATGGGAATGAATGTTTCATGCATTACAATATATATTTATTCAGCTTATCTACTACATGTATGTACTTCCAGCTTATCTTTACCGAGAATGACTGTAACCACATAAATGGACCCTTTTGTTTGCAAAACAAACTTAGATTTTCTATTATACAGAGCAAATATTTACTTTTCTTTAAATTTAACAAAATTTTCCGAAGATTGTTGAACTTTAACATAATTTATGTTGAATTTAATAGCGCCTATTGTTTATAATAACTTATAATTTATTCTGGTTTATTTATAACAAAATAAGTAAAATATATTTATGTATATGGATACTATATAGTGTACATATATATCTATATAAGTATTTTAAATATACTGTGTATCTGAATTTAAATCTCAAATAACGACCCCCAAAAGGTATCTGAAATCATGTCTGTACTGACTACTCACGATGATACAGTATTATGATAACCGTTTAATTTTCTTTTTGTATAAACTTGTACAAATGTATGAAGTACCTACTAACAACTCACCCTCGCTTCGCTCGGGTTTGTCCCTAGGTTGATTCCTCATACAAACTTTCATCCCCATTTTCTCCCACTTAAGAGATGATTTACAGGATAAAAATTAGGTATTCTATGTTCTTCCCTCAAACTATCTTCTTACCTAATTTCATCTAAATCGGTTCAGTAGATCCAGAGATTACACCCTACAACCTCAAACTCACAAACTTTACCTCTGTATAATATCAGTATAGATTAGCATTATAGGTATATTACAGAAACCTATAAAATAATTATAGCTTTATCTTTCTTCCTCTACATTACTACGCTATAAATAAGTTACAGCTCTACATATGCACGTGTTTCTTGACAGAAAAACCCAATAACATAAAAAATATACTTAACCCAAACAGGGAAACTAGCATACAAATATAATATTGTATGCTATGTTTATTGTTTTTTGTAATATATAAAATATGATTGACTAAAATTAAGAAGTTCTCCTACTTTTAAGTCTAGTACCTATTCCAGAAATTTTTTAAGAAAAAAATAAATTAAAACTAATTCTATAAATGCCTACTTTACTTACTCCGATAATATGGAACCTTTTATCACGCAAGTATGACCCACAAAAAGACTGTTTTCTACTATCTTATATATATATATATATATATATATATATATATATATATATATATATATATCATAAGTTTGACTAAATTATGCAAGAGATGTATAATTAATCGTTGTAAAACAAGGAAATGCCCACTTAACGCGCTGAGCAGATAAATCGAGCGAGTGAAAACAATGGACTATATAATAATAACACCGTGTTACTTTAATGCCAGTAATTTTTAAAATTAAATTATATAAAAATTGTTCTAATTATAAATAATAAATAAATAAATATGTTAGGTCATTAGCACACTGCACCATCTAGTTCCATGGTAAGCTACGAGACCTATGTTATGGATACCAGATAGTTGATACACTACACATATATAACTTTAAATACATACATATTATAAATGTATAAATATATAATTTATGAGTAATTATAACCTATTATTCATTGAGACTTTACCATCTGCAGATATTGTAATCTACGGTTAAAATAGTCTTGATTATCTAAATTCTAATGAACAACCTACTCATTATGAAAGACCAACTTTGATAGTTGGTACAATAGCAAGTTTTAGATACATAACTTTTCAATAACAACCCTGAGTTAGAAAGTGGGCGGCGTTTGATCGCTCGACGGTCGTGTCGAATTATCTTCCTATCGGAAATGGTGAGTGAAGGATATAGGGTGTGCTGTAGATCTGCGCGTACACTTGTGCACTATAATATTTTCTGCGCAGTTGGCTAGTCTGTGAAATCTACCGTCGTCGTCGAAATCGGTCGAAAGGATATAATTTTGCCCCTTTTTCAGTAATCAATTAAAAAGATGATTTATGACAGAGGCACACAAAAATTATGCAAATTGATGCGTATTTTTTCCAGCTTATAATTTTTAAAGTCGATTAAAAATTATTTAAATAACAATCAAATAAGTTTTTTTTTTTTTTTGTTATAATTTGTTTTGATATGATCTAAGCTGCCTAAACACATTTCATTTCATTGATTTTATCAATTAAGACATTAAATATTAGGTATCTTAATATTTTCTATCTGTCCGCCAACCCGCACTTTGCCAGCGTGGTGGACTATGGCCTGATTCCCCTCGTACTAAAGTGAGGCCCGTGCCCAGCAGTGGGACGTTAAAAAGGGCTGAATACAAATTTTCTAATTAAAAGTATTTATTGAAAAGAAAATTCATCATAAGTAATAGTGACAAAGGAACCCTTAGATGTATAGGCAAAATAAGTAAAATTTGAAATAGAAATGATAAAATTTACATAATAAACTAAAAACTAAAATATGTTTTCATCTACTTTTAATTATAGTTGAGATTAGAAGCCGTCTCTTTAATGATCAGCACTTTTCCTCGTCATTGTGACGTCATAAAACTTGTACAGATAATGGCTCATTAATTGCGTTTTAGATATACACTTAGAAAATGGAGATTTATTATGTACCTATATTTTAATTGAGAGTAATTAATTAATTGCATGGCATTTATAAAAAAAAATAAGAAAGATTCTAGATGTAGGAATCAAAATTATATATGTAATATGTGTATAGGTGTGTCATTTACTTTTAAAATGTAAGTTTTTAAAATCGAATAGAAAAATACCTTTATTTTTAAATTCGACTACAATAATAATTTTAATACAGTTATTATATATTTATTACAGTTGCCTCAATGGTCTATTGACTAGCATAAGCATGTACGGATGTAGATAATGTTTTCAAGTCTCGGGTCTGACCAATACTGACTAACTATGGGGGTTTTCCACAGATATAGATACATCTATATCTGTGGGGTTTTCTATCAAAAAAAAATTCAGCAGCAGCCCGAAGTTAACGAATTGGCTGAGTTACTTATACAACCCCGTGCCTTGGCCGGAAGTATGGCACTCTTGCACTTGTGTTTGCCTGTACAATTGGGAATATGCGTGTGATTTAAATCCCATGAAAAACATAAATGTGAAAGTGGGAGCCAAGTTCAATATTAAGAATAAGCGTGGTTGTCAACTTCAACGACAAAAGAAATTAGATCTAAATGGGTGATAAGTTCTGTAGATAATCCTGAAATTTTTTCATAAGAACATACAACATTCTAAAATAAATTTAAAACACAATTTCTTGTTTTTTTTTTTGGTTACAAAAGTGTTTGGTATTTAAAAATAGAACTTCTTGAATTTGAGCAGTCGAATTATTTACACAAAGTAGATAACTTAGGATAAATAGAAGTTCAAGATTTGACTTGGCTAGTTTTTACCACTAAAGTAAGTTTTTAGAAGAGTGAAACATGTTGCCCTCACAATATAAAAACAGTAACTTGCGTATAACATAAAGAAGATATAAGTGATTAGCCGAATATAAGATAATTTGTATGTAAAACTCTTATCTGGACACGCTACCGCGTGTCTTGATAAAGATGAAATATTTTTTTTAATGTCATTTCTTTATGATTAAAAAAATAATTATAAAAAAGTGCAAATATAGGTGGGAAAATTAAAGTAGTTGAAACACAACGCCATTGGTCAGAACGAATGTGACGTCAAAGGATGATATAACAGAACCAGTGCTGCAAATTTATCGCTAAAAATGACGAATTTTTCTTAAACAAAAGTCGTCATTTTTAACACAATCTGGCTGTATGATATCAACATTTTTCTTGTTTTATAACTAACACGTGGCACTCTTTTTCCAGAGGTATCACAAAAACGGTAATATGAGTCATGAACTATATTTACTGCATAGGGGAGTATTGCGGTGATTGCTTTTCTATGTCCACTGTTTGATCTCAACTCAATGCGCTATTGAGAGCTACGTCATAGACTCGCCTTAATCAATCTATTGGTCTCTACATGTGAGGTGATATGTATACTAACTTAACATCTATTTTTGTCCAATTTCTAAATAATAATAGAACAAGGTGTCTAACAGTTGCTTAAGTGCTACTCCAGATGTCTGGACTAATAGTCTGTCTGTGTAATGAATTTCATCCAAATCCAGCTCTTTTTAATCTGAAAGAGTAACAAACATACACATGCAAACACATTTTTTACATTTATAATAGTATATTTTACCTTTCAACAAATTTATTATTTACCTAGTTAAAAATTTTAATTTAAATTTTAAAACAGGCTTTTTTAAATTCACTTGTAAATTACTAACAAAGTAAGTACGCTAATAAATTGACGAAGTTGATTTTAACCTACTTTTGTTATAATTGTCGTGATGATTTAATTTCATTGCGGTGGCTGATAGTCATAGTCTTGAATGGCTCCTAGTACGCCACAGTAGATTTGTAGTACCCCTCGAGCTTGGGTCCATAAACTTTTATTTTTTATTTTTTAACATAAAAGTAAAATTAAGTAATCGCTAAATAAGTATTAGTACTCGTAGTATTTAGCCCCTTTTAACGTCCCACTGCTGGAAATGGGCCTCCCTTTAATACTCTAGGGGCATCAGGCCAGAGTCCACTATGCTGACCAAGTGCGAGTTGAGGCACTTAACGTTTTCGAAAACTTGCTAGGTTCTCTCAGACATATAAGTTTGTTCACAATGTTTTTCTTCACAAATGAAGTAAGACAAGTGGTAGTCATATAGGAAAGATTCGCATATGAAAATATCAGACGTGCGAGACCCGGGTTTGAACCCGCTTCCCTCGGTTTCCTAAACGAACGCATTACCATGCCTTAGCTTAGCTGCTAAGTAAATATTTTATTTTAATCAGTTAATCATTAAACAATTTCTGAATGTGCCAATTATAGATATGCTAGGTCTCGTTTCATAATAGGCATTTCATGTCAAATGTGTCACGTACTTGTTAGATTTCACACGGCTATAATTTTATTGTAGATCACATACTCGTAACTACTCGCCCAAATACTGAAAAATTATTCGCTGGGAGGATATACATACATTGCCCTTAAGTCCTCTTTGAATTGCCTTTTTGTCCTTGTTTCTCACATATATTGAGTATATTTTTGTCTCTTTCCCTTGCGGATTTTACAAAGCTCTTTCTTGAACGTACGGTATGAAAGTATAATCTCTCTATAAGTTCTCACACATCTCATATCATTACTACTTATACCAATTTCAGCAAAATCCTTCGAATGGCAGGCTTACGGCAATTTTGTATAGTTGAATGAAGCCAAATTCTACGATTGGGTATTTTATATGAAAACCACGGGATGAATTTATATAATTTTCATTTCATCAACGAAAAATATTTACTTGTTTTTTTGTTTAAAGAAAGCGACTGTTCATTAAGTAGGTAAAAAAGTAATATACTTGCACACATATTATGAAAACTAGCGACTCACCCTCGCTCCGCTCGGGTTCATCCCTACTTACGTTTAGTATAGATTTCTCAGGGATGAGATATTTTTTCGCAGTAAAAAGTATCCTGTATATTAACCCGGATAACCAGCTATCATAGCAAGTCCCCCCAGTGGATTTTCCGTGATGCGGATATATATATATATATATATATATATATATATATATATATATATATATATATCACTAAAAATAGGTTATTATATACTTACTTATGTTAATTTTGTATCGTACTCGTATTTTGATAGAAAAAGGATGACAATCTTATCTAAGTATTACAAACAGATATAGTTTTATCAGATTAATTAATATAATCTTTCAATCTTGTCGAGGAAAAGCCAGTCATAGCCAATGTTAACATGAGCTTATAAAACTAAACTCACTCTGTTTTTTTAAGTACTCTTACCTTATCAGATATATCGATAGCTCCTACGTAATTCATAAAATTAGCACAAAATGTATGCCAGATAATGTACATTGATCGAATTTATCGATATCTAATACCTAAATCCATAATTTATAACGAATATTTCAGTATTTTTGTAAGGTAATACAAATTCTCTTCAGTTCATATAGCAATACTCTCACAATTCTTAATCACTTGTTATTATCATTAATTGACACAAAATGTAAAATAAAAATACTCGAAGACACAAAATATATGTATGTACTAGCGGCTCACCTTCGCTTCAAGAAATCTATCCTACGGGAACCGTACATTTTTACGGGATAGAAATTAGCCTATGTGCTATTCCAGATTATAATCTATCTCTGTGCCAAATTTCATCCAGATCCGTTAAGCCGTTCTGGCGTGATTGAATAATAAACATCCATCCAAACATTTAAACTTTCACATTTATAATATTAGTATAGATTTATACAATCTAGGTAAGTACCTACCTATTTGCGCACTTCGCCTCAATTATGTGTATGATGGTAGTGTTCTTCCGCACATTACGTTTTTATTCATTATCATAAGTAGATCATTTAATTGAACTCCTCAATTGTAATATTAACTGATCATAATCTCTATGTCTCTTTGATTATTAATTAACATTAATTGTTCCTTAAATGGATAGATTAAGGATTAAATGGTGAAACATTAAGGATACTGAATTAATCTTAATGAATGTTAAAGTCCTTATTAAATTAAAGAAGTAAATTTTATACAATATTTTATTGGTTACAAATGTATTATTTCTTATTCCAAGACTATTTTAGCTAATGCATAAAATTTCATATTTTTAAACGTCGCGATTGAATTTCAGAGGAACCTATAAAATCGATAAAGCCAGACTTAGAAGTATATCGCTTCGGCAAACAGCAGCAATGACCAAAAGATATTTTTCGATAATTGCTAGAATCAAACTTTTGTCATGATTAAAAAAGTTTTATACATCGCTCAAATGAAAATGTGTTAAAAATGGGCGGTAAACAAAACCAGCTTAAAGCTATTATTGAGATTAAAAGCGTTTGCCGCTACGAAAAAAATTGTAAATACTTGCTTTGAATATAATAATCATAAGTAATTTATGTAGTTAATAAGATTTGAGTAATCTGACTTTGATATTTTCTATAGTGTATGTTTTTAAATCGTCATTTATGACTATTTATAAAAAGTTAATAAAAATCATTATTTCTAAAGAACATTTTTAATAAATTTCCAAATTTTATTATACTATATATTAATGTTTTGATGTCAAGGTGTTTGCGAATTATGAATAGACTACCATAGTTATTATTCAAGTACCTATTCGTAAGTGATGTGACTAGTAATTGCCAATTATGACGCGCAGGAAATATTACAGATTTCATTGTCATTATACAACATGAAAAGTGAAAATGAGGCAAGATATTAATTTTTTTTAGAGTAAAAATAAAATTTTTATTGCAATTATAAATAATAGTGCACATAATTAGATTTAATCGTGTATGTGAAGTACAAAGGAAGCGCCTGTCGACTTTATATCGCATGCAGGCAAATCGTGCGTGCGCGAGTCTACCAGGCGCTCACGTAAAGGTCGTGTTCGCGATTTGCGATAATCGTGCCCTACCCGTCCTATTGCCTTTCCATCTATGCCACGCTTTGAGTGGCAATGTTAAGGTCATCGCGGGACATTTCGGAATGCTTTAGGAAAGTAATTTTCGTGCCTTTGACATTGATGTGTCAAGGTGCGCCATTCACATTATCATAGAATAGAGATGGGCCAATTAAATTAGGTACAATAGTAAATTTAATAATACAATAGTTAAATATAGCTTTGTTTTGTGTTTCAATTCTGACCATTATTCATGCGGATCACATATTTTGGTCAACATGTATGGGCTAAATAGCCTTTCTCAGTTTAATCTGTTAATGCGCTCACAAAATGGCTTCTCTTTAGTACAAAATGTAAATACAAACCTATTGGTGCAATATATGCAAAATATCAATTCAGCTTTCGTATACCGTCTGATTACAAAATTTCTACAACGAAAAGTTTAGAGAGATAACATTTGAAACATAAAATTAACATCGTTAAAATATACCTAATCGTATTGGTAATGTCGCAAGTTCGATCCTAAAACGATTGTTACGGTCTGGTTAAGACAAAGGGCGACATTAGAAACAGCTATCGTCTCGACAACTGAGATATTACTTTTCCTGCAGAGAAGCAGGGTATAGGTAGAATTGTATATTATAACTGAAACATTTTATTAGTATAGGTTGAATTCCAAGTGTTGGTATTTCTGTCAGCTGGGACTTTAGTTAAGCTCTTCTTACTTCACTTGGATGGGTTCTCCGAATTATTACTCATATCTTCGTATACACATAGACTACTCGTACTGTGTGAGCCAAATATGCAGATGTAGTTATTATTCTGTTTTTATAAACAGAGATTTTGTCACTCAGCGTTTTTCGGAAAAGATACTTTTTCGGAATTGAGTTCTTTGTGAAAAATTGCGTTTTTTTTCAGACAAGATACATATGTACTATAGGTGTCTATATTAAAAAGCAAAACCTTATCTAAGTTCTACTTGTTAAAAATCATCTTATTATGACCTATCAAGCTTGACTAAAAATTTTTATTACATTAATCATTTGTAAATATTTATTTTAATATCCAGTGACTCACCCTCGCTCTACTCAGGTTCGTCCCTACTTACGTTTTAACGTGTAGTATAGATTTCTCAGAGATAAGATACTTTTCATCAAAATCCCTCCAGTGGTTTTTCCGTGATGCGGTAACAGACAGACAGACAAACAAAAATTCTAAAAACTGTAGATTCGGCCTATGTATCAATAATAATTTCTTTTTCAAAAAGACTTTCCTAAAAGTATTTAATGTACAGATTCGGCTAACTTACAATTTTATTATACTCGTATGTAGGTATAGATAAAAACAAGAACTACATAACAATGAAATGGCTTAATAATAAAATTACCTATAGAAATTCCAGATCTTTTTCATGAATGTATAAAAATATTGGTTTACTCCCACCTGTATCTTTATAATGTTTATTAGCTTTTACGGCTCGACGTGAAATATGTCCAGCAATGAAGGCAGGGTCGCCTAGATACCTACGTATTAGGCATATCGCCAACAGATGTGGCATTATTCGCTCATATTGGTGCATAGCTGAAAATATTTGCTTTCGTTGTATTTGGGCTTTGATCTTAACTTGTTGATTTATGTTATCCGTAGATTTAATAGCCATTTGGATTTTCTTAACTTTTATGTGTCTTCAGCGTGGTGGCAGATAAAAATATACATATGTGTACAATAAGGTAGTAGTACTCGTATAAATCACATTTTAAGAAAATATTATTTTTGGGTAAGAAAAACGATGGTATTGGTAACTTTTATTTTAATGTTCCCTTTGTCTGAAGTGCACTGTTTAGTAACATCTGGATGGTTTTGGAATAAAAAAGACGAATTCACTAAAATGCTACCTGTTTTTTCTTTATTTTAGTAGTGTTACATAATAGAGTTAAAGTTATGGGCATAATATGCTTACTTATGTATACTTAAAATTGTAAAATTCACTCTTGTACCTTACTTACCAAGCAAGTGCAGATGACGTAGTAGTTTAATACATTTTAATCGGATTTAAAAGGAAACCTGTAAAGAACACTTAATTCATCTTTGATGTGTTTAATTTAGAGTTTATACCGTAAACAGGTGTCACAAAAACATAGAAACCTTACAATTTATTACCTATACCTATATAATATCCTGGAAAACATCACATACGTACGTACAAAAATATATAATCTGTAAGTATTACTATATTCCTACATCTAAATTTATACATACATATAATAAAACTATAGAGGTCGAATGTCTGTACATAGAAAAAAAAATGCCAAAAACCAAGTTAGGGGGATGTAAGAAGAGAAATAGAATAAATACAATTTTTTTTCAATTTTTTTGTTTCTCTGTCTGTTTGTCAGTTTGTACGGGCTACCCTCCGAAACTGTTGGACCGATTAAAATGTCATTTTTCATGGTGGTACCTTATATCCCCGATTAACATTTTAAATACTTTTCATCCTGAAAAGTTAAAGAGTTCCCGTGGGATAGTTAAAAAAATATAGTAACTTATACAGCTTTGTACACAACAATTTATGCACATAATTTAGTAAAATTTGGCGTGCTGATACCGGAAAAATGTACGGTTCCCGTGGGATAGATTTGGTCTGGTAAACTAAATATGATTAAGTATAGGATTCACCTGCACAAGAATATTACAGACTTGAAGCTACATAATATTTCGATTTTATCGAGTGTTTCATATAAAACTAAGACGTGTTAGTCGACACTAATGTCTGTAAAATAAAGAAGTCCCATTGAAATTCATTTACCATCCCGCCGTTTCTATGTGAAGAGTTTAATTAAGCACAACACAGCCAATATCCCCGGGTCACGTAATTGAAAATTGTAGATAGAAATAAGAGAGGGATTACAAGATAGATAGTAAAAAAATTAAGTATTATCAGTTTGGTTAAAAATATTAGTATTATGAAAAAAAAATTTAACATTGGTATTCATAAACTTACATATAATCATCGGTTTAAAATGATGATTTAAATCGTGACATTAGTTGAAACATGATAGCGAAAATTAAATAACAATGGCGAAGTTAAAAAAATATTATTTTTATAAAAAGTTTAATAATTTATAAACAAGTTTTGTATTTCGTTTATCCATTCCATTTATGCTTAGTGCACTTAATGAAATATTCGTTTAAAAGTCATTACAATTGTTTTTCCAAATCATTGTTATAGCAGTGTTACAAGTGAAAATAAATGTTTTGTTGTGATTAAAAAGGAGATAATAAAAATAATGCAATAACAAAGTGCTACAATGAGTGGTCGCCATCAGCTACGCGTGCCGGAAGTGCGCGTGAGCGGCGCGCCCGTACAGGACGAAGATAACTTGCCGGCCGCCCTGCCCCCCTTTGCTCTCACCCTCGCTTCGATACCAAGACGTAGACACTCTTGGATTTGTGGGTAAGTAACCAGTAATTTTCAGCTTTAACGTCAGTAATTTTCAGTAATTTCTTTCACCAGTTCTACTCAGGTCTGAGGCTTGTTCTTTTCGAACTGGTAGGAGGCTCATAACGTTTAGTAAACATTGTAATAATTTAATGCAGAATAAAATATTTTAATTTTTTTTAATAAAATTTAAATTAATAAGGAATACTACATGTAACATATCTAGGAAAACGAAATACGACTCGCTGATTAATCACAAAATATTAAGAACTATAAATGCCACAATCTTAAAATTCGCAGTCAGATTCTTCATAGGGTATCCGTTATAAAAGTTATAAAAGGATATTTGGAAATTCTATCCCTAAAGGCTTAAAAAAGAGGAAGTTTGTACGAAAAATCGTTATTTTTAAGCAGCAAATGCTAGTTTAAGGTAATTGAAAATTAGTTTTGTTAGAAAACTTTATTTAAGTATTGTCGTGCTCTAATATATTATAAGTTTTAAATTAAAAATAATTTGAAATTTTCTTATTAAAGTACTTACTGAAAGTCACAAATATGTTTAAACAAATGTTCATTACATCAAACTAATTAGTAAAGTTCCCTTGACAAATAAGAGGACTGTTGAGTGTCAAGATAGCTTTTTAATTGGAATTTGCCAAATTTCATAACATGAATTTATATTTAACTAGCGACTCACCCTCGCTCCGCTTGGGTTCGTCTTTAGTTACGCTTTAACGTTTACTATAGATTTTTCAGAGATGAGATATTTTCCCGCTGTAAAAAGTATCCTATATGTTGACCCATACCAAATTTTATCAAAATCTTTCAGTAGTTTTCTTATGACGCGGTCACAGACTGACAGACAAACAAACAGATCAAAATTCTAAAAAACTATAGATTCGGCCTCTTTATTGATAATAATGACTATTTTAAAAAGATTTTCCAAAAAATATTTAATGTACAGATTCGACTCAGTTAGAATTTTATTATATGTACAGATTAAAAGATGTATAAAATTTCTGTTATGATTTCGTTCCATGTGTAAGGTTTCACTATTTTAATGTATCATAAACCGGTATAAATTGATTATACTGGCCACACTGACGACGCGAACGCATAAATTATAATACCTATGAAATTATGATAAATCAGGCAATTAAACATGACGAGATTGGTCAAGCCGAATAAATAAAATAAAAATAGAATTAAAAATAGAAAGAATAAATGAACAAAATAGGGAATTGATCGGCGGGGAGTGGACATGGGTGGACATGCTTTCCCTGATTTTAAACTGGAACAAAGAAATAAGAAATTATTGATAATAAGTGTTTTCTAATAATTTGTAACCAAATCAAGTTAAAACATAAGTTTTGAAACATGATGCTGGCTTTTCCTGAGATATCTTACACATGTAGCATCTTTATTCGGAAACTATTGGTATTATAAAACTAAAATTTATCTGATAGGCGTCTTATAAACTGCTTGGCAATAGTGAAATCAAATTAGGAAAAATAAAGAAATAGGTACGGCACTTCGTACACGTAGCTGAGGAATACAACATTTTTGGCAATATTTATACGTCTGGGGTATTCTCGGATATGTATGTAGATTACAAAAAGGTTGATTTTCCTAAACGATCACTAAAGTCGTAAACATTGTGGGTTTTAAGACGATGTAGGAATAGATACCCCAGTTTACAGAATTTATGTCCGTTTATTATCACGCATCAAATGCATTTGATCGAGTAAACCCCAAGTTACAGTTCGAAGCTCTGTGAACCATGCAGTTCCGTAAACGAGGATCATGCTTTTCTCAAACAATTTTTCATTCAAAACAGATACTGCCCTAACTTGGGCGCAAGCACTCTAAGCAGGTAACTAAGTTAATTAATGTATTACGTTATTCTCCAGCGAAATTCCTGATGTGCGGTAATACCTTAAATTGTGTATTATATATTGCAATTTGTAAGTAACACAATGTTAATCATAGGCAATTTTCTTTATAACTTAAATAATAAGTATCTAAAGCTTTGAATGTCTATGGTAAACATAGCTAACATTCGTAGGTAAAAGAAATATCTATCAGATAAGGTTGGTACAAAGGTAGATGTTAAAATAAAATGATTATTACTAAAAAAATAATTATAATATTGAACTTTTGCGCTATATCTGTAGTAAATACGTAAAATAATCTAAAAAGGAAAAGGCAGGATCTTATAAAATATAAGACATAAAAAAATATTATATGTAATACTAGCGGCTCACCCTCGTTTCGCTCGGGTTTGCCTCTAGGAAGACAAAAACAAATTTCATCCAAATTTCATCCAGATCCGTTCAGCCGTTCTGGCGTGAAAGAATAACAAACATCCATACTCACAAACATTCACATATATAATATTAATACGGATTTCCTAACGTCTCTGCCATTATACTTTTTTAATGCCGAGTGACGTTATATTAAAATTCCCTACGCGATTGAGAGTGACTTCATTTTATTACTATTGCCTCTCACTGCTATCCTAAGTACTCCCCGCTTGTCCTTTGTATCCTTTTCCAGTAATATAATATCTGATGAGCCGAGATATATTTAGTATGTCGATATGCCAACCAATACCAACCAACCAAATATTATTATACTAAAAATCACGTTTATAAGTGACTGAAACAATGTATTTGTAGTACGTATTCAGCCCTTTTTTTACGTCCTATTGCTGGGCAAGGGCCTCCCTTTACTACAAGGGCCATACTCCACCACGCTGAACAAGTGCGGGTTGGCGGACTTCACATGTCTTTTGAAAATTTTCTAGGTTCTCTCGAATATGTAGGTTCCCTCGCTTTGTTTTCCTTCACCGTAAAACAAGTAGTAATCATGTTGGAAATGATTCGCACATGAAAGTATCAGATGTGCAAGACCCGGGATTTAAACCTGGTTCACTCGGTTTCCCAAGCGAGCGCGTTAACACTGGTCTACCGCTGTCTGTATTATAGTAGTCTATAGTAGCAATAAATATTTATATCATATTAATTATTGTAGTTTATTTATAGTATTATATATCTATTACTTAATATTTTCTTTTGAACTTTATTGTTTACAATTAACCAGCTTCATTTTTTTTAAATGTTATTGTAATGGGCTTAAGAGCCCAAAGGATGATTCGTTATCGAGATTCATGCGGAATCTAAAGGTTTATATAACAAACGTCTAAAACATAAAAGTGTACATAACATGCCTTACGTTTTAATCTGTAAATAGAACACAGGCTTACATGAAAAGAGGTAGATTACCTCATTTCATGGACAACTGCGCATCGTGTGATATTATACAATCATTTTTTATTTTATCTTATTACTGCGATTTATTTATTGTTTTATATGATATGTAAATATCTAATCAAGTTGTCCAATCATATCTTGATAGTAGCAGTCTTGATATTTGGTTATATAGCTACTGTTTGTGTACATCAGTATTTTAAGCTCATAAATAAAACATTATCTAGATAGATTTGTGTTCCTATTTGTAAAATAAAAATCGTTTGCAAAAGAAAATAGTATTAATTTACACAATACTATATTGAGAAATTGACACTCATACATTTTATTTACTTTTTTCCTGTTATAACACACGAAGAAAGTGTCAACAATATTGTTTCTTGATTTACATTTTGTGCTGTTATGAAGAGATGTATTTTTTATGATATTCATGTTACAAATGTGGATGTCTAAGCCTTCAATTTCATTATATATTCAGAATGAATAAGCCCCAAGGTAGTCACGAAACAAATCTATAAGCAAATACAGTTTTAGGAGACAACCATTTCTGTATTCCTACACCAAATATACAGAAAATTAGTACAGAATAACAGTAACTGAAAAACGCTCTACTACGTTACCGTATACGTTATAGTAAAGCAACCCTCACTAAAATAAGCTTCGAACTTTTTAAGTATCTACATATAACATCTATATGGACTTGTAAGATCACAAAATATACGTTATTCTTGTTTGTGCTAGGTAGTACGATTTTCGTTATTGATTATGATCAAATGATCGATAGCTGTCAAGAGAGAGACCTGTCATACACACACACGCTCACAAATGCGTATACACGCAAACACGCACACATGCACGCTCACACGCACACAAACATGAACGCATACTTACACAAAAATATGTATTACTCCTTACTAGTGATATAATATTAAATATTTATCTCGATATGGTTAAAACAAGCAGCATTGCGAACTGTCATTTCACAGACGCTCCCTTTTATTCCAGCAATGTAGTAATTCTCGTTGAATATTAGAATATCGCAAAAGCTTACTAAAGAGCCCGCAGGGTGTTGTTAGAAACTGAAAACTTGCTATGACATACACAAGTATCTGAAACGTTATGAGTTTTTAAAAATGTTAAAACTCAGGCTCATCTATAAAAAACGTTTTTATTGTAATTGTAATTAATTTCAATTCTATCTTAAACGTAACATGATTTAAAATTGTATCGCAGGTATGTTGTAATTATATTTTCAGCGGTAAAAACCATGTATGAAACAATTAATATTAGTTATTATTCATGAGATACTCTTCACTGACACAGTACTTTCCTGAACATTAGTAAAACAAAAGACAGGCACGTCAGCGCCATCCTAACCTCGACTATTGTCTTGAGAACGATGTCTTTAACTGTCTTACCATATATTATCTTATTGATATTTTATGACACGTTCCTTTAATAATAGGTATTACCCGACTGTGTTGTTTATGACAGATTTTCTATTTTCGGTTATAGGTTATTACATCTGACAGGCGTTTAATACTACGCAAGATGTAGCGTGTTCGATATCTGGTATGTTTATATAGACTATGAAAATGTTGCCAGACCTAGGTAAAATAAAATGCAGTGTTGAAAGCCGCTATTTAGTGAAAAGTATATTGCTTCAATAATAGGAGGAAAGCGAAGTGATGTTTTACCATGTCCTCGCTGTTTATTTCGCAAGGGAAATCGCGGAAAGCTCAACATAAAAAGTTAATTGAAATTGTTATTATTTTTATTATTCTTATGATATTTTGCAAGTTTTTATTTAGAGTCACCTGTCCCGGTGTCTGTAATCAAATATTATAAGTTAAATTTGACCCATTTCCCAGTATCCGATTGAGCTGGAATTTGGCACACACGTTTGGTTTTCTTGACAATGCATGATTACCTAAATGCCGCCATTTTTAATCCTATATGGCGGACATTACAAAATAGCGATTTATTATTTCCAAAGCGGGCATCAAATAAAAGGTCTTGATGAGTGGAACACAATAAAACAAATTGACGTCATTGTAAATCCAATATGGCGGACTATGTTTTTTATGCATCTCCATGATATGGATATGAAATTAAAGGAGCTGAATACGAATAAAATATAAAAAGAAGCATGTCGCGAGGTTTACCTGTGTAGATAAACAAGAATACAATATTAACTTGATCTTGACATAAATAATTCTAAGAAAAAAAACCTTTTTTTACATAAAACGGGAAAATCTCGCGACAAGCTTTTATATAAATTGTGTAATGTAATTAATTGAAAGGTTTGATTTAATTTAAAATGTATTTGCTTTTTTAGAACATTTAAATAAAATTTTGTTATTAAAAATGTTTCTTTACAATTTTTTTTTATACAATCAACACTAACAGTTGAAAAGTATTCTTTTCAGGTCACTGAACATGTCCTTTATCTGCTTATACGACAGGGCAGTTGCTTTATGAGCGTCATTTATTTTCTCTTTTGCGGGCCAACTATTTTATTCTCTTTGCAAATATAATCACAACATTGGTCTTAATAGTTATTATTGACCATATTACAAATAATATAATTTTTATTTACAACGAATCAAAAAAGTAATAAAAGGTGTATATATATATATATATATATATATATATATATATATATATATATATATATATATATAGTTTTGCCTTACTTGGAAATTTGCATATTGAACGTTTAAATCGTAATAATAATAATAATAATAATGTCCTCCTGACCGATTCCGGCCACGGCGGCCAATCTCATTGAGACTAGCCAACTGCGCAGGAGATATTATAGTGCACAAATGTACTCGCAGACACAAGTGCACTCTCTATTCCTGTCACTCTCATACTCCGGTGGGACGACTACTCGACACGACCGGTGAGAGTTAAGGCGCAGGACCGACGGCTTTACGTGCTCTCCGAGGCACGGGGGTGAAACACCGCCAACTTCCCAACTCCGGGCTGTTACTGAGGCTTACTATACAGAAAGACTCAATAACTAAACTTGGCCCGACCCGGGACTCGAACCCAGGACCTCAGGATGTGCAGCCGTACATGCTAGCCACTACACCACCGAGTTTAAATCGTATACAGTTGCTTACAAGCATATACTAGTATGAAGTTAATACTCGTATGTATAACACTTGCAGCCTGTAATTCCACCCGCTTGATTTTTTTTCTTATCTTATCAATATATAAATGACTTTTTAGTTAACCCAGTCTATTGATGTAAAAATAATCAGATGAAATGAGAATAATAGAAAATAATTAGATCAAATAATCAGACTATAATAACTAAGTCATAATTCTTAAAATAGCATTAAAGTTTAACTTTTATCCTATGTTATCAACTACTGCGATAAAAAGAATGCCATGTAATGGTAGTTTTTTTACAACATCTATAATCTCTATGCCAAGTATCGTACTAAAATCCTCTTAACTGTTTTTCATGCTTGACTGAAGAACAAACATCCAAATCTAATAGGAACATTGACATTTTATAAAGATTTTAAAGACAGTTGCTTAACTATGACTAGGTCATAGCACGAATATCGAAATGAGACACATTTATAAAAGTAAATCAAAAATATTAAAAAATAATAATCAAAACAATTAAAACGACAAGATTCATAGGAAACGATCCAATTTGAGAACAAGGAAATAACAATTTGATTCCAATCAGTGTTTTGCTGTCCCATCGTGAAATGTCGTAACTAGAAATAACCTTTGATTATACACAAGTTTAAACTATACGCCTTACTTTATCGTCACGGTTTACTGAATATCTTTAATATTGTGGTCTCTTTATACGCAATATTAATATTATACCTTTGAAACAAATACATATATAAATTTATACGTGTCAATATCGGTGGCAGTTGCGTAAGTGTCGGTGTATATTGGATTGACAACAGTTATGTGTTACAGCTTCGAATTCCATTCCCATATTGTGATCTAAATCTTTGCATTGACCATTTAGTTTATTCCAGCTTGATATAACAATGGCGATTTTGGCAATCGCGTGACTTACCTCAAATAAAGAGTCTCTCTAGATTTAGTCATTTTGTAGTAATTGGCGGTCAGTATGTGGTATTCCTATGAAGCCTGAGATATAGATAACTTGTAAATATACTAATAAGTCGCACAGTAACTGAAGTGACTTCCTAAAAATATTATACCTCTCTTCAATCTACATATTTCGATACGCTACAAAATGACATTTGGTTTGAAGCTCAATAATTGGATTCATTAAGCAGCGCTGGATGCGAGGATGAATTAATTCACTCAATACCATTTTCATACAATATAAATCTGCTCGTGATACTTACTAAAAGCACTTAATGTTTTAACACTCATTTATTAGTCGACCTATGTGTAACATGAAAATTGATATTTGGTCGTAGTTTTGACACAATAAAAACATAAGGATCAAACTATGAAGCAGATCTATCGTTAGTGGTGGAATATGGCCACAGGTAAGATGTTTAGAAAGAAGAACTCTAGCTGTGCTTATTTCTTTAGGTATTTCTCTATTTCAGCCTATCACATATGGTCTCATTTATCTTTCATTTCCAAACATTTAACGTTAGAAATTCGAATTAGTTCAGGTCTCACTTTAGTTTATTAGAATCCTGTTGTTCTAGAAATCCTATGATTAATTGCATTAACGTTCCTAGAAAAGTGCGTTATGACGAGGTCAAGTAGTAATAAAAATACATTAGTTAATAATAATATTACGAAACTAGCGACTCACCCAACTTCACTCGGGCTCGTCCCTAGGTAATTCTTTAAACTGACATAACTTTTTTATTTATAAACCGTTTCAAATAAAATAAACACAAAATATTAAATGAAGCTTACCACAATATATGAGTGAAAACTGCATCTGAATTGGTTAAGCCGTTATTGAGATTCTCGCGCACAACCGCGCAGATAAACAGACAAACCGACAAACAGACAAAAATTCTATCTACATTGTTTTGGGTTCTAATGTGTTAATAAAGACCCCCGATAATAGGTAGTTTTTTCCAAACATCTTCCATGTACAGACAGCAATTAGTTACAAATTTATTATATGTATAATATGATTAAAGAACAACATGCTTTGAACGTATGTCGTCGTCTTAACATAAAATAAAATATAATGAGATTTTTTTCCAGGGACATGTCTTAGAGAAATATTTATAATATTATGATAGTATAAAAAGTACCAAAATCATATTTATCTAAATATCATACTTAATTACAAACATGGTAAACACAAAAACCCTTACGGCGTAGTTAGAGAGCAATGTAGATAATTATGCTATTTCAAAAGTCTTAGGCTTAGAATAAATATTTATTTTGTCCAGTCTAATCACAGTTTGCGTCAAATTATATTAACTGGGCTCTGGCAAATGGTTATTCTTAATAGTAAATATGTCTGCGCCGATTTTTGGAGTTAATTTAGTTATATTCTCTGTTTTTTAATCTCTCTCTGTCTTTTTAGTCGAATGTTTGTACATAGAAAAAAAAATGCTAAAAACCGAGACAGGGAGATGTAAGAAGATAAATAGAACAAATCCAGATTTATTTCATTTTTTTTTGTTTCTCTGCCTGTTTGTCTGTTTGTACGGGCTAATCTCCGAAACTGTTGGACCGATTTAAATTAAATTTTGCATGGTAGTACCTTATATCCCAGGCTTAAACATTTTAGATACTTTTCATCCTGGAAAATTAAAGAGTTCTCGTGGGATAGTTAAAAAACTATAGTAACTTATACAGTTTAGTACACAACAACTTATGTACCTAATTTATTAAAATTTGACATGCTGATACTTTATACCGGAAAAATGTACGAACCCGAACGAAGCGAGGGTGAGCCGCTAGTTCTAAATAGTAATTCGAATAAGATTTCAGGGCAAACTTCCGCCTCTTAATAACTTTTTGTAACAGATTAATACTTTAATTTTTAAAGTCAAAAAATTGTCACTTTCGGACCTGTAAGTTAAGAAAAATATTATGTCGATTCATTTTTGTGTAAAGTGTCTGTTTTACATTTGTACCTTAGGTGTTTGTGACTAAAAAATGTACATATTATGTTATGTATGTATACGATATTATGTATGCCACAGCGGTAATATTAACTCTATTAAAACTCTTCGGGTTTTGGCAAAAAAATCTGTAATGACTAGAGATCTCTAGTGTAATGATTCTATTGTAAATTTATTCGCTTGAAGGAGTACCATGTTATCATACTTTTTTAATGTCTAAAGGTATTCAAATACATGCGACATGACGCCACGGCGGTAATATTAGCTTTAGAGTACTCGTAGTGACTAGAGAAAATCAGATATATGTATATCGTATATGTATATCAGATATAGTACAAAGTCACGATAAGCTCCATATTAAGTATTACCTTCTTCGATTTATGCGAATATTACTACGATAAAATCCGAAAAAATAGCTTTATTCCATAGTAGCGACTCACCCTCGCTTCGCTCGGTTTCGTACCTAAGTACGTTTTAACGGTTAGTATAGAGTAGACTCTGTATACATATATGTACAATGTACATACATATGTATAGAAAAGTAGGTAAGTAGGTATTATTAAAATAAAAAAATATTCGTTACTTGAGAAATGATTGATTTTCCATTCAATTTTCCACTCCCCTATTCACCCCCCTATAAATGATATGTTTTACGGGATGAAAACTATTATATGTCATTCCTAGGGTCTCAAAATATTTCTATACCAAATTTCATCAAAATTGGTTTAGACAGCCAGACAGACAGACGGAGTTACTTTCGCATTTAATATTAGTATGGATATACAAATCTGGCTTTTGTAGTGGTGCCGGTATATCATCATCGGCTTGATAAACGTTGATAAGTCAGTGAGTCGCGACATTACCTTTAATATAATAAAAAATATTATAAAAATATTATTGCGAGTGTTCCTTGGGAGATAGACATATACTATGGCAGACTTTTCTGTAGACCTTTTTAAGACCTACAATTTTCTAGTACATTTTTTTTATGTACATGTCTCTTAAGGTTTAGCCAGCGTTAGCCGTATAAATGTCTAGGGACGACTCGATAGAACCAGTTATTGTGTTTTCCCGAGGGAATAAAAAATTTGCCTCTAGTAAAAGGTATCCTAAATGTGGACCCGAGTAATAAGGTATCACTACACAAAATTTAGTTAAAATCGGTTCAGTACTTTTTGCGTGAAACGCGCACATCGCTTTGACTAAGTTAGTTGTACTATAGTTATATATAAGAATAGATATTTCGAGTGTATCTTAGAAGGACATATACTATTACAAATTTTACTGTAAGCCTTTTCAAGACCTACAATTTTTTAGTACATTATTTTGATGTATGTCTTAGGTTTAGCCAGCGGAAAGTTTCTAAGGAGGACTCGATAAAACCAGTCATTGTGTTTTCCCTTGGGAAAGAAAGATTTTCCTGAATGAAAAGGTATCTTAAATGTTGATCACTTCTTTAAATTTCGTTGAAATCGGTTCATTTTTTTTGCGTGGAATGCGCACACACAAACAGACATAAAGACAAATAGACAAAATTTTTAAAAACTATTATTTTGGGGTCCATATTGTGTACATAATACGTTACAGCCATTGTTTTAAAAAAATATTTGATGTACAGATTTCCCTAAGTTACTGCTTTATTATAGTACAGATATAAAGTAATATAATTATTTTTTTATATCAACAACATACTTTTACAAATTTTAGTATACAATACTAAGTATTAGGGGCACTTGTATAGCTTTGAAAGCTCAGCCGCTGGATTGTAAGTAGGTTTTTACAAGGACCCTATGTATTTCAAGCGTAAATAATAGGACGTATATTAGGTAACGGCCGTCGTTTAAATTTGGATTATCAAGTGAGTATAAACATTATCGTCATCCTACATTTTCTATTCAACTACATGTGCTAAAGAATATCTTTTTTTAATTATTTTAATAGAACAAACTTTGTCTAAATGTTTTGGATTTACTTGTAGTTATTTTTCTTCTTGGTAAATTCTGTCACTGCCTTATAGCTTTAAAAACAAAATGAGCTAGGATCCCAAATTTATTTTCTTTCTAAACAGGATTAATTAGACTTTGTACCAAAATTGTTTTTACTAGGATACTTAGAATTCTACTGAAAGTAATTGTCTCTTTGTCGTATAATTCTTTGCAAGTCATATGCCTTCTAAAGTTCACCTAAATATATTTTTAATAAAAATACTGTTGGCTGTTTTCATAGTGGCTTTTTAATAAAGAAGCTTTGATTCCGAATCCATTTATCATTTGAAATATTTTTCTCCTCTTTTAAGAACCCTGATTTGTGAAGATATTAAAAAAACGAGTTCTTGGCATAAAACGTTATATTAAAATATGTACAATACATATGTATATACGTATATTTACCTATATATAAGAATAATTATATGTATCAGTATAAAATAACTATGGTATAAAGAAAGAATTATTTGAGTATTTTCTTTATTCATTTGATTATTCAATTCTACAGCTGAATAGGTTTGCTTTATAAAATATTATAGTATATCATAAATATTATATGTAAGTACAATGTAACTGCTTATGATACTATGAGAAATAAGAGAGATGAAGTGTAGGACAGTGCGACATATTTGAAACACTGCCACAGGCTATTCTTATCCTCTGTTGAACGTAAATACGCCGCACGTAGACGATATTGAATATTATATTCTCAACTTCAATATTTATGAAACTATACTATATATTGAAATTACTTTGAAACTTTTTCTAAGTATAATAACATTACGACTTGTTTTTCGTGAGTTATTTTTGTTTAGAATAGCTATATAATGTGTCGTTAAGGCGTTCATATTCCAATCCATTTTATATTTGTTTTACAAAATTAGTAGGTAACGATTTTAAGAATTTCGTGGACGCAATTCATACACTTAATAGATGAATTTGAATTGGTCCTCATCATGTATTCTAAACGTTCGCTCGGAGGCCGTCGCTAAAGAATTCTTTTCTTTCCGTCGTAGAATTTTTCCAACCCCAATTTATTTTCTATCAAAGATCACAGTCTTTGAAAGATAGTTTGCTGAACTATACTTTGTACATTCTTTAAAAGCTAATTCATAGATTTATCTAGAAATTTTTGCTATAAACTTATCATGATCTCGTTTACATACAAACAGGTTTGCCTAATTATTGCATTTTTGGCGAATGAGTCAGAAAAATAATGACAGACAGTAAGTTACCACCATCAATTATCTTTTTTTTTAAATTTAATGTGAATTTGTGAAGACTGTATGTGTCAACGCCTTTGCTCGCCGGCGCTAGTCTGTAGTTTACGCGCCAAGACGCACGCGCAGTCCTCACCACGCGCTAGCCAATATAACTTCCATCGAATCAAAAATATATCGAAAATAAGTACTATGCTCTTTTTTTACTGCTTACGTAAAATTAAAAGAAATATATCGACATCCATCTTATTTAAGTGATTATTATATTAATGGACAGACTGTGATGTGACAGTGAACTATTTGAAGATGTATAGTGTTTGATTCTAATGATAAATGAGAGGTTTAGTAATTAGAGTCTGTTACGTGAGTGCAATTAAAACTTTAATTACATATATGTAACGTTTCATATAGTTGAAAATAATTATAAATTAATACATGGATAAACAGTTTTTGTAAAAAGTTTTGCTATTTATAAACGCGCAGATTTTTAGTGCTTTACTATAAATATGTATTATATATACTTTTATAAAACTTGTATCACGATAAAAAATATTAAGGGGTTTAATCAACCTCTATATTTCAAAATATAATACTTAACGAATTTCAGTAGCACGCATACCTACATCTAGTGCGAAAATTTATTCGCTGTCACTTTTTATACAGAAATTTCAGCCTCTTCAAATAAACTAATGCTTTGAACTCTTCACGATATGATTTGGGAATAGATTGCTCACGGGTTATCGTGAACTACAGTAGAATAATAAAAATGTGCAAATCAAAATGGTATATTTCATATCTGGTCAGTTTTTATACAAAGAAATCAGATTCCGTTGTTATCTAAAATAATTAGAATTAATGGATTTTAAATTATATTACTTAACAAATTTTCTTATTGTGATATAATGTTTATAATGATATGAAATTATATGATTCACATTTGAAAAAAGTCTTAACTTACTCATAATATTTATTATTATATTACGCAGAATTACCTAGTTATTTGTATATTTAATTCGTAATGCTATAATATTTTGTTTACGTATCATAACTTCCATTTTGTAAATATATTTTCAAAAATAACAATAACAAAACTTTTTATTTACGCGAAACTTTTCTTCAATTAGTTCATACAACCATTTGTCAATTTGCAGCTAATTGTTGGCACAAATAAAATCGTTTTTATTACTGAAGACTGAAATAGAACGAAAACTGGGACATTATTATTAATTACATCTTTATATTTATTTTTGTGATCGCAAAAATTGGAACGAAAAGTAAGGTCATTTTTGTATCTTTCAAAAATTGGCATCGCCTAAATACCGATATATTATTTTTGTCCCGTTATTGTTTTTACACTTCAATACACATAAAAAAAATTAGTGATACCTTATAGTTATTAATTTTAATTTAAATTCGTAACTTTAAACTAAAAAAAAATATTATTTCTAGCGAAAAGTGTTTGTCTTTGTAATAAAATTTTGGGCAATCGAAAATGTGACAGTAATTGTGAACAGTGACGCCATCTAAAGATTTTACAAAACATTTACTGAAAGACGAGTTGAAAGGGCATTTTGAAATGTTGCCGATCGCTGAATTGGAAGAGGGCGCTATTGCTCTACTAGCGGATAATGCCAGACATCGACGAACTCGCGATCGCGTTGTTTCAGCTGAAGTCCGCGCGATCCGCCGCCGGCGTGGCTGGACCGTCGTCGGCTCCGAAACTAGGTGAGTCCGTTAACTAATAACAGATGTCGCTTGCAATATACTTCTGTTACTATCGGAAAAAAATACCTTTTAATGTTTATGGTTTTAATCTCATCATACCTATATAGAGTGCAAATTTGCAGAAATGTACATGAAATTTTAAATTTTTCACATAATTTAAATTTTACGATGGATTATGTCATACACTCGTATGTTATGTATGTATATATAGTTATAATTGCTACGGTTTCGAACTATCGTCTTTGAAACGACACACGAATAAATTCCCCTCTAATCTATTTTAGTGTTTACTTACGGAGTTGTATAATTTAGAAAATAAATTTACTTTAAGTTTATTCTGAAGCAGGTAAACAATTTATATTAGTAATATTGTTTATAAATTAACCTATGTAATGCAAATAACGACCGAGAATTTGTTTGAAAAATTCTTTTGAAACATGACATTTTATATATTAAAAGCTTTCTATTCACATAAACTATGACTGAACAAATAAATACACATAATTTTTATCAGAATTGGGATTCAAATACTACGTTTTTAAACGTTCGTTCGTTTATTTCTTTACGACGCGACAGTTGATGGACGGACTGTATCGTGGAATTAAAGAGCCGAATATTACCAAATCCTTCATTGAAAAGTCAACAAAAATGTACATTTTTTATATTATGCAGTAATATTAAATGAATTAAGATATTTAGTCTATCTTTTTTAAAGGTTTTCTTTCTTTATAAAGGTTCCTTAATTAACTAAAATGTTATCATTTTATTTTGGAATATTAAATATTATTCTTCATTGGCTACATTAGGTACAAAGTTGGGTCGGAGAACTGAATTTTATTACTTAACATAACATAAAAAATTTATTCGGTTTTGATATACGATACAGTACGTACCTACTTGAAAACTAAACAGGTATATTTTTGGTTTTTAATAATTAATTTATTAATTAGCTGAACATTTCATAAAATTTTCAAATATTATTTATATTCTGGAATTTTTGATATTGAAAAAGATCCGTGAGTGAGATAAAGCACGATTGAAGCTCTTATTGAACGTAGCGTTCCATTACTTTATTTAATGAAAAAGAAATATAGACACATAGTATATTATATTTTTGTTTTATACAGTTTGTTATTTTAAAGCTTTTTATCTGAGTCTAGAGACTTGTACAGTGACTGTGTCAATACTTCTCAATATAAACTGTGAAACGAGTTTACAATAATAAATTGAGAGTTGTTAATAATTTTATCTCGATATTCAACATAGAGTATTATTACTCACTAGCGGCTCACCCTCGCTTCGCTCGGGTTCGCCTCTAGACAAACAAAAACAAATCTATTCCACGAGAACCGTACATTTTTCCAGATTAAAAATTAGCCTGTTCGTTATTCTTATGTATGAACTATATTATTGTAAAGTTTCATTAAAATCTAATCAGTCTTTTTTGTGTACTAAGCTGTATAAGTTGCTATAGTTTATTAACTATCCCACGGGAACTCTTTAATTTTCCGGGATACAAAGTATCTATAACGTCGATCGGAGATATAAGGATTTGTTCTATGTCTCTTCTTACATCGCCCTGACTCGGTTTTTATACTTTTTTTTTCTATGTACAGACATTCGACCTCTACAGTTTTATTATATGTATCAGGTATCTATATACCTGACATTAAAATGTTATGTTTTAATAATGTAAAAATAATTTATTAAAATTAATAATAATGAATATCGAATATTACGAAAACTTATTTAAACACATAATATGTATTATAAAGATATACCTACGTTAAAAACACTTGAAAGTAGTTAGTCCACACTTAGGATATGTATTTTTTTTATTGATGCGTGGTATTTTGAGTTATTATTATTTATTACCTATGTGCTTATTCATTAAAAAAATATGAAAATTGATTCACAGTTAAGCAAAATATCACTTAAAATAAATTCAGATAAAAATAATTGAGTATCTCCTTCTTTTTTAATTCGGTAAAAAAAATTACCAATCGAATTGAGAACCTCCTCCTTTTTGAAGTCGGTTAAAAACGTAGAAATAACTGGTTATTTTCCTTTTTAAAACTGCTACAGTAGGGATTGTTATATTTTAGTAGCATTTGGTCCAATTCATTCACATCAATTTAACTCGCATGGGTCGTGTCCTCGGGCAAAATTCCTAGTCCCTTTGGATTTTTATCCATCTGTTCTTATCGTCAGCGATGCATGGATCGTGGATATGTAACATACTCTATATTGATCGCTCTGTTTCGGGCCATATTTATTACTTGTTTGCTATTTGGAGCTATACATATATGTATACATTGTATTCTCAGTTTTTTTATAAATTATGGTATTATCCACGTATATACTAAAATATATCCCAATGAATTATAAGTATGTACCTATATTAATTTATTATATTCATATTGATTATAAGTTATATAAAAGCGATACATAAAAAGTGAAGCATGATAAACATATTTTTGTACTGAATAAACAAATTAAAATATATAAAAATAGGAAGGAAACAATAGATTTATTTTTAAACTGAAACAAAGCCCTTAAAGTGGGAATTTTAATGATTATCTAAAGATCTTTTACCTTCGTAATATTCAATGAGCTGTTTTCACATAATTTTAATACATTTATTTATAGATAGATTTAAAAACATTATATGAATTAAATAATAAATAGATTAAGCACTGTGTATTTTTTACATTTTTTATACTTGTATACACTATTTATTTGCCATTCAAATATCAACACGAGAGTGTCTAGCTTTTGGTTTGCTGATAACTCGACTCGCTGGTCACTGGCTTAATTGACTAAACTCGCTTTGGTTAGGTAAATATGTCAGATATTTGTCTAAACTTTTAGTTCTTTTCAGATAGTAAAATATGTCCATCGCTATAAAATACTGCATTCATTGTAAAAATCATACCTAAATAAATATAACTCATATATGTTTAATGTAACAGTATCACGCAAAAGATGCCTAAAATATCATAAGCTATAGTTTATTATTAACATTATTTATTTTCCCTTCGTCATATTCTTTGGTTGTATAAAAGATATAAGCGATTACGGCTAATATATAACATTTTTTGCACATTTTTCATGAACATGACGCGTATCTTGCGTAGAATGTTCAATCGTTATGATTAATTACTACGGCTAAGTTGATCCAATTTATACTTTCCTGTTCCTATATCGTTATTATAGTTCTAGCCATATACAAGGAGTATATAATCCTCATGTATATTTAATTTAGTATTTAACACTTTATCTTGCTCGGAATGATTGAAACGGATTATTATATTGATGGTCGACAAGAGTACAAAATCAATTAACAAAACGCTACTATATAGTCCCAATCCACTCCTAATATTAATAACCTGTTTTAGAATTCATTAACCCGTTCTCTGAAACTGTCATGTAACTGTGACAAAACTTACTTATTAGGGCTTATATTTTCTAAAGGAGGATTTTGGTAACAGCATTAAAGTTTAACAGCTAATTTAATTCAAAAGTAAATAAGACGCTAATATTTAGTACAGAATATATGTATATTGTAGTATCTTATATAATAATATATTTGTGCGTCAAGTTCTCGATTTTCAGTTTTTAGACCCTAGGTAATAGTTTTAATATTTAATAGGAAGATTAAGGATAGCAGCAATTCAGATTTCAGAACCTTGAAGTAAAATCTGAGGCCGTTTATTCACACCAGTAAGAGAATTCCTTTATGTAGTCTGAGGACCCACCCTTTAACAACACAATGGAATTCACAAAGGCAATTGAGGCATAAGTGTCATAAATTGCTATAGATGCGGATTAGAAATCTTTCAATTCTTCATTTACGTTTTTAACCCCCGACGCAAAAAGAGGAGTGTTATAAGTTTAACGTGTCTGTCTGTGTGTCTGTGTGTGGCATCTTAGTGCTTAAACGAACGACGATTATCATTTATTATACTTTATTAGTGTTATTTGTTTGAAAGGTGACTTAATCGAGAGTGTTCTTAGCTATAAATTAACAAAATCTGTTCAGTCGCTTGCAGATTTAATCCATCCGTCCCGCTATCTCGGTACTTCGATGACATTGCAATGATTTGGCACTTTTGACCTGGTGCATAGAATCTACAAAATACTCAACTCTTTACTAAAATCCTGCAGAAATATCGTGTTTAGGCTCATTGAAATGCCCTCAATAGATAGGTTTTGTGTTAGGATTCTTTTTAATATTATTTCTTGTGAATGAACCTCATTTTTATCTTTGTATTATAATATTTAGAATTACATCTATATATAAGTAGAGGTATACATGATATGAACACCGTTACAGGGCGATATTAGTTCTAAAAGAGTCTATACCAATAATGAGCAAAAAAGAGAATACACAACATTATAATAACATAAAATTATTTGTTAAAACGTTCCATCTACGATTTAAGCAAATATTTGAAGCTCCCGATGGGCATATCTCAAAAGAATTTTTGATGCGTCAGTGATTCGCGGTGTTCAGGTGACGCTTCCCGGGCTCTTTGGCAATATGCCCTTACGGATATAGACGGGGACATTGCGTTTCTCACATGCTTTCCAAAAGCCATTCGCATTGACTCATACAAGCGAGCATTTTATAGATATTGATTAATTGCAAAACGTTTCTTGCGGGAAATTTAGCACGTGCATATTAAAATATATTTTAATTTCTTTTGTTATTTAATATCTAGAAATACAATCATTTTAGTTTGATCACTAACATTGAAAATTTTCTATCATTTTTAAAGAAGGGGAATGAAACATGAAACAAACATAAATCGAAGCTTATTACGCCATAGATGTGCGCAAAATATATTAAATTCTCACAATCACACGTTAAGGCAGATAAAAAATGACATACTTGATTTCTTTAAACATAAGGCGAACAGACAAGATACAAATTTTAATACCTAAATAAAACGTGAAAAGACCATACAGTAGAAATTGTGACATTAATGAATTTCAATTGATCGAAGTCCAAACACTAACGATAACGGATGGCTTGTAAAATTTATAATAGACTAATATCCCGCGGGAATACCTAGGTATATCAGGGGGAAAAGTCCCTTCGCTTTGCTCTTTCACGAAAAAGAAAGAAACAAAAATCGATGAAATAACAAACTCACTTTTGCATTTACAAAACTAGTAAGGATTTTCAGCTTTATCAACAAGAGTAATATAGAAATTACTACTTGATGTTTAGAGTCAACTGATTTCTCCTACTTCGAAAAAGGAAGAGATAACCAATTCGCATATTCGATATGCTCGCAAATTATAAACTTGAATGTTTTCTTATTTTATCTAATCTAATATATTTAAACGAGCAATTCTTGTATACTTGTTTATTTATTTATACCGGTGATCTCAGAAACAGCTCTAACAATTTCGCTGAAATTTTGTATGTGCGGGTTTTCGGGGGCGAAAAATCTATCTAGATTAGTCTTATGTTTGGGAAAACGCGTGTTTTCGAGTTTTCATGCGGTTTTCTTTCGCATTATTCCACGCAGAATATGGTCGATAATTTCTTACACTCAAGGATAAGCATCGTAGTCAAGCAAAGGTGCAAGATTAACAATCACAGGTGTCTTGAGTTCGAATCTCTATCAGTTACAAAGTTTTTACTTTTGTTTTTTTTTTTTTTGTATTTACTCAAGCTTTTTATTTATATTTTATCTAAAAATACGATATAACAAAAAAAAAATTACTTTAATAATTTGGTCAGGTAAAGAGATATAAATGCTTTCTCTAAACACTTATGTCTAAGCATTTCGCTTTGGGTGGTAGTTCCAAAGTTTACCTTGTCAGGCCAGCACAAATATTGTTATGGTCAATCCAAATATCCGGCAGCATAATAGACAATCAGGTCAATCATATACCACATCGTGCCAAGACAACGTGTAATACAACAAAATGAATAAATTAGGATTATAATTTTTTAAATAATATTTCGATGGAATTGTTGCCAAAAATATTAAAAATGTTTAATGACTGTTATATTTTTAATATATATTATACTAGCGGCTCACCATCGCTTCGCTCGGGTTCGACGTTCGGTACGATTTACATACATACATATTTAAAATAGTTATTTGCCAGCGTTAGCCATATAATTTTTTTTTTATTTTTCTGATGTTTTAGTACCTACTTATATCCTATTCCGGACTAAGAGAAATCCAAAATATCTAATATTATTAAAATTGGTCCAACCGTTCTTGAGTTATAAATGGTGTAACTAAAACGACTTTGTTTTATATACATAGGTATATATTATATAGATATGTAACTCTGCTTTACATTTTCTTATGTACCTACGTAGGTACTAAAACAGCAACGTTATTTTTCATAAGATATTTCGAGAAAATACAACACAAACAGTTTATTTTAATAACCTCGTATTCGCAGGAAGTGCAAAATGTTACGTTAAAACACACTACATTTGTTATCACTTAATCATGGAAATTTGGTTTTCCCCAATAGCAAGATCTATATACTACGTCTTATTAAATAAAGTATTTCATTGCAACAATAAAATACCATATCTGATCGTACAGAGCAAGAGTTCGATTTACACTTGGCTAGCTTTTTATAATTTCTTGTTATTTACTTTTTGCAATAAAAATTTACGCGCAATTCATACCTTCCCTTAACATCACCTTTTGTATTTTTATATTATTTCTTACAAAAAATTTCGGATAGTCATACGTTCTTTAATATATATATATAAGGCAAAAGTGATTGACTGATGTATCAACGTACAGGCTAGAAAATTGAAATTTCGCGCATTTTTTCAAAAAACAACACCCGAGAGGGTGAAATACGGGATAAAATTTTTTGTGTGAAACTTTTTATTCCTTGGACCTATTTGCATGAAATTTCATATTGCACATAGTTTGATCGCGAGCGAAGCCGCAGATTCTGCTAGTTTATAATAAGGTTTCAAAAATATAGTGAGCGAACAGACAAAAACACAGCGTAGGTATAATCACAGTCTTAAATCCTGATACGACTTTTTGGATACAAAACCTTAACATAATATTATTTGTTACCTAAATACCTAATCATTGTAGATGAAATTAAATAAATCCATAATTTATTATTATGAAGTGTTTTTTTGTATGGAGATAAAGGGCTTAGCGCGAGAAAACTTTCATTCCCATAGAAAAACACGTTATAATAAACAATTGATATGGTTTACTGAATAAAAGTTGAATGTCTGGAGAGTGATATCGTTACGTTTTAATTTAATATTTATATTTAGGAACAGACACAAGCGAACCCTAAGTAGTTTATTATGTCTTAAAAAATTAACTAATATTATATTTTAGCTACAGAAATACCAATATATACGAAGTTCTTGTGTAAAATGTAAAAAATATTGTTATTACATAACACTTTTTTTTTTAAATGAAAGAAATATTTCTTTATGATCAGTTTCAATTAATTATATCATTGCTTAAGTTAGTTATCTACACATATATAAAACTGTAGAGGTCGAATGTCTGTAAGAAGTGTTCTGTCTGTAAGAAGAGAAATAGACCAAATCCAGATTTTTCAATTTTTTTGTCTCTCTGTTTGGGCTAATCTTCCGAAACCGTTGGACCGATTTAAATGAAGTTTTGCATGGTGGTACCTTGTACCCTTGGTATTTTAGATACTTTTCATCTCGGAAAATTAAAGAGTTCACGTGGGATAGTTGAAAAACTATATTAACTTATACAGCTTAGTACACAAAAACTACTGATTGGATTGGATTTTAATGAAACTTTACAATAATATAGTTCATACATCAGAATAACAAATAGGCTTTTTTTTATCCCGTAAAAATGTACGGGTCCCGTGGGATAGATTTGTTTTAGTTTGGTTGGAGGCGAACCCGAGCGAAGCGAGGGTGAGCCGCTTGTCATAAAATGTATTAAAAAGACGATAATAAAAGCTCTCAGGAGCACAATAAGAGCTTTTAGTTGCTTTGTCATCTTATTAGGTATATCAAAATAGAAAAAAAATCTTTTATCACCTTTATTCGTATTAAAAAGATAACTAAAATAATCCCATCAAAAGACAGAAAAGCTTGGTTTAAAATTTATCTATTAAAATATATATTTTTCCTTAAAGAAATACAAAATAAATAGGCAGAAAATATTTAGAGTAGAAAATAATGACAGTCGTCCAAGTATTTGCCACCTTGGCAATTATTCATAAATCACCTAAAGCTCTTGTAAGATTTATTATCTACTTCTTCCATTGAAACAAAGTCAGTAAGCAGTAATGGAATGATCGATGAATATGATAAATGATTTATTTTCAACTTTGTTTGTCCTTCTAGACTATCGGTCTAATATAAAAAAATTACTGTCCCTTCGCACGCACAGCTAAACCGCTGTGGTAACATGAAATGTAACTCCTTATATAACTATATAAGGTGACTACTAAGAAGGACTTTTTTGTACATTCATCCTTTAAAGTTGAATGGGGAGAGAAAGTTCTAAGTAAAAGCATAGAAGCTACATGTAAAGGAAGTACATCATTTACGAAGTTAGAAATATGGAAATTGATGTTTAAGTTTCTGTTAATATTATCCGATGGGAAACTTTATCAGGCTCACTGCTTGAATAATAACAGTGAAAAATAACAATGCTCTCTATTCGCAACCTTTTTTGGTCTAGTTTGTTTTAATACAGAGAAATAGTTTTGAGAATAACTAATAAGTTATTGGAGTAACTTTTTGATAGAAATCAATGTATATAAATAAGAGTTTGATGTACAAACATTTTGCACAGTTGTAATTTCATTAATGCACTTTCAATAGTCTTTGTTATCACGCTTCTTCAAACATGATAAGAGCAGAAGGCTCTTTTAAAAATGGAACCTGTATCGATATGACGGCAATCTTTTTACCTCTACGAAAAAACAAATCATAATTTTTTTGCTGAATTCATCTCGTTACATTCTGCCGTTCAAGGAAATGAAAATTGAACATTACTCATGATTAAATATTACTAAAATACTCTGCGTGATATGTTCTTTGGTTTTAAGTAATAACAAAACGATGGTTATTATGAAGTAATCATGAATATAAGTTGTAAGTACCTTTTATAAGTTTCAAATGTGTCCAAGACAAGGTTATGTTTAAATAAATATGAGAGAGGTTGCTATATCTGATTTTTTTTTAAACTTGATTTTTAACGTCAAAGTGTTTTTTAAATTCTTTTAGATATAACTCCCTAGTAAATAAGCCACACATTTGGTCTCTCCAGTGACCATGATTGCTATAAAGCATTCGAAGCGTCGGGAAACAAAAATCAAAATAAATCCGCGAAAAAACCGAAAAGATAGTTTTATTTAAAATAATTGAAACTAATAAATCATGGGCAATGATTAATACTTTTTTTATTTTTTATCCTCACAATTATATTTAATTACTATTTACACTTAACTTATTTAACACTAGAGACTTACCCCCGCTTCGCTCGGATACACCCCTAGGTGTTTTTTGTATGTATGTACAGGCAGTGCCACATTTTGGCAAATATGACTAACAATAGCCTATTTATTACTCCATGTAAAAGTCTTTATTAGGTATACTAAATTTTATCAAATTCCGTCCAGACGTTTCAGCGTGAAGGCGTAACAAACAAACACACGTACAAACTCCCATTTACAGTAGTGGTATGATTTAAAGAAACAATAACAATAGTAAATACCTAAATATAGAGTTAACATATTATTATGGTGTAATTTTAGTAATCCAATGTAATATAAGATCAGTTTTGGAACTATTATGAAGTTAAAATATAAAAAAAATGAGAGATTTTGAATGAAATTACGCAAGTCATACAAAACATTTTTGCGTAATATTTCAGTAAGTAATAAGATTAATTTAAAATATTTATATTCTTATAATTTTTATAATTTATATGCTCTTAGTAATACTTGCCTAGAATATATGTATTGTATGTATGTATTCAGTCCTTTTTAACGTCCCATTGCTAGGCACGGAATTCCCTTCAATACGAGGGGAATCAGACCATAGTCCAGCACGCTGGCCAAGTGCGGATTGGCGAATTTCACATGTCTTTTGAAAACTTGTTAGGTTTTCCGAGGCATGCAGGTTTTTTCACGATGTTTTTTTTCACCGTAAGGCAAGTGGTAATCATGTTAGAAATGATTCGCAAATGAAAATATCAGAGGTGCGAGACCCGGGATTTGAACCCGCTTCACTAGGTTTCCCAAGCGAGCGCGTTACAACTACCACTGCCTAGAGTATATAACCTATGCATAATAATATAACATTACTGAAACCCAATACATTTAGAGTATCTTATGTATAATATAGCAATATTGAATTTCACCGATACCAAACCTTTATTTTTACACGATCACCAAACAGCAAAAGTGCAGTATGCAAATAAGTGACTTCAAATACCATAATATGTCAGTAGGCATATTAATCGCAGTAAAACGTACAAATTTAACTATTTTTTTAATTAAATTCCCTTATCTTAGCAACAGCAAACTAAATATAAGTCTAATTTATCAGGGTAGTTATTTGTTTATGTGGTGTTTGCACGAAAGCTATAAATAAATACTACCTTGGAAGACTAAAAATTTTACACAGGCACGCCTATTTGTAAATTAGCTATTTTTACGTTTATATTAAAAGATATCATTTTATTTTCACTATTAACAATATATGGTTAGTATATTTTCTCTCTAGATTTATTTGTAGTAAATATTTTATTACTAACTAGCAACTCACCCTTGCTTCACTCGGGTTCGTCCCTAGGTACGTTTTGACGGTAAGTATAGAATAGACTATAATATATACATATATGTACAATGTACATAAATAGGTAAGGAAAGTAGATAGGTAAGTATTATAAAAAATAAAAATAAATATCCCTTACTTAAGAAATGATTGATTCAGTACTTTTTGCGTGAAACGCGCACATCGATTTGACTAATTTACTTTTATTATAGGTATAGATAAGAATAGGTACTGCGAGTGTACCTTAGGAGATAGACATATATTATTCAGGACTTTCCTGTATGCCTTTCCAAGACCTATAAATTTTTGTACATTATTTTGATGTATATCTTAAGGTTTATCCAGCGGAAGGTTTCTAAGGAGGACTCGATAAAACCAGTTATTATGTTTTCCGTGGAAAATAAAGATTTTCCTGAAGTAAAAGCTATCCTAAATGTTGACCCGAATAATAAGTTATCACTTTACCAAATATCGTTGAAATCGGTTCATTACTTTTTGCACGAAACGCGCACACACACACAGACATACAGACAAACAGTAAATTTTTTTATAAATATTGTTTTGGGGTCTATATTGTGTACATAATACGTTACAGTCATTGTTTTAAAAAAATATATCATGTACAGATTTCGCTAAGTTACTGTTTTATTATATGTATAGTAATCATAAGGAAAAGTAAATTTGTTTGTTTACGTGTTATTTTTTCACGTTTATACTGTGAAAAGTTTTTTATGAAATTTAGCAGGGACGTAGATAACAATATGGGGACGGAAATATAGGAACTCTTTTTTTCCACCCAGCTCTCCACACGTGCTAAGCCACGGCCATTGGCTAGGAAAAAGAACAAAAAGTAGCATTAAAAGTATTTAAATTCACATACATATTTTTTAACAAAAGTCGTTTTTTTTAAATGTAATTTCTTTTTATCTGAATTCATTACTTAGTAACGTGCACTACGTCGGTCGTTCATAATTTTATTCTCATTCATTATTTGCTAAGTAATTTATATATTTAAATTTAAAAAAAAAACAGTTAAGAATTATCCAGTAAAGTATCATGTAATTTGCCTATAAAAGAAATAAGAAATAAACGAGAAATAGAAAGGACTAGCTACAATGTATTTTTCTAGTTTTCTCAGAAATGCTCTTTACAATTGAGCTTAGTTAACGTAAACGTTGTGCAACTGTAATCTTTTCCTTTCCTATAAGATTAAAGATATTTTGCAACCGACTAAATACTGATGATTTTTTAAAATTGATCTAGGGAAATATTGTTTTTATACATCAATGTCTTGATGAACTTTGGTATAGAGGTAAATGGGACGTTGGAAAAAAACATATGGTACTTTTTGTCGTGAAAATAAAACTTGAAGGCCTCACCCATAGACGGCGAAAGTTTGAATGGGGAACCTGAGACTCATGAGTGACACATATATGCTTCTGTTTACCTAGGGTTGAATACGAGCAAAGCGAGTTGAATACGAGCAGAGCGCCAATAGTTTGTCTGATTAACTGCCAGTTAATCACCGGAAATTAATTAGTTTTTACGGGACTCTTATTGACTATGGATTCACGGCAAAATTATAATCTTTTTCTTTTCCAAAAAGATTAAATTTGAAATACTTAATTTTGCGAAAAACCTATTCACACGTTATAAAGGATAGAGAAAGAACAAAATATTTTTAACGAAACTTTAATCATGGGAAAAAATAATCGTGTGAAAGTTACACTTGTTACTTTTTATCTCGGGAAAAGAAAAAGGTTTCCGCGTAAAAGGGGACAAGAGCTGTATCAGTTTTGGCATGGAGTTAATGTATTACGAGTATATGAAAACAGTTTTCAGTATACGTACATATTATAAAGTGATACATACCGAGTTTGTGTTTTTCGGTCCGGTCTGAAGAAATACTGTATGGATTTTTTATACGATTTCTACCAATATAAAGAATGTTTATGTTCAATTATTGCAATTCATAAATTTTTAAAAAATTAGCTTCCAATATAATGATATTTGTGAATTGCGTCGGATAAAATCATTCCTTTTGAGAGCTTCCGTAATATTACAAGCGCAAAGGGCATCTGGGAATGAAAATCGTCGATGGGTCACTAGTATTTACATAACGCTTGAAGTCTTTTTAAATTATTAACTATCACAGTAAGTACATCTTCTTATATTGAACTACAGTACTTATCCGGAAAGCTAGCCTTTTAATAATGGAAATTTTTTTGTATGTAAAATAGCGACTCACCCTCGCTTCGCTCGAGTTCGTCCCTAGGTACGTTTTAACCGTAAGTATAATATAGACTATATTTACATACATGTACAATGTTCATACATAGGTATAGAAAAGTAAAAATATATATCCCTTCCTTGAGAAATGATTGATTTTCCATTCAATCTTACACCCCCTTTTCACCCCCTTATATATAATATGTTTTCCGGGATGAAAACTATTCTATGTCATTCCCAGGGTCTCAAAATATTTCCATACGATATTTCATCTAAATCGGTTCAGCGGATTAAGCGTGAAAAAGTGAGGGACAGACAGACAAAGTTACATTCGCATTTAATATTAGCATAGATATATAAAGATGGCTTTTTAGTGATGCTGGTCTATCACATTATCGACTTGGGCTGAACGTCGATAAGTCAGTCAGTGAGTCGCAACATTGCCTTTAATGTAATAATAATATTTATAGTTATATATTTTATATATTTTTAGTTACTTAGGAGATAGATATATACTATTAGCCACTTTTCTGTAGACCTTTCTAAGACCTACAATTTTCTAGTACATTGTTTTGATGTATCTCTTAAGGTTTAGCCATATAAATTTCTAAGGACGACTCGATAGAACCAGTCAATGTGTTTTCCCGTGGGAATGAAAAATGTGCCTGTAGTAAAAGGTATCCTAAATGTTGACCCAAGTGATAAGCTATCACTATACAAAATTTAGTTAAAATCACACACACACAAACTGACAAACAGACATACAGACAAAGAGACAAAATTTTTAATAACTATTGTTTTGGGGTCAATATTGTGGTACATGACGTAACAGTCATAGTTTTTAAAAAATATTTCATGTATAGACTTCGCTAAGTTATTGCTTTATTGTAGTATAGATTATAGTATGTAAATAAATTCATGTATTTGATGTCGTGCTTTATATACTTTTTTTTTGTTTTATCATTAATATTGTTTTTGAATTAAATTATGTATATAACATGTATTTAATGTAAAATATACCAACAATTAATGTATTGTTAGAATATTACAATTTAAAGAGCATACACGTTTTAATAAAGGCCGTTGCAATTCAGGATTCGTAAGCCAATTCGACATGCGCAAGCCTGCCGTTCAATATAGGCACTGAGAATCTGTAGCTACCCTTAAATTGTAGTTGTGTTCGTTTTGTTAACGCTTTATTGCATTAAGCTTACTGCTTCTAATTATAAACTTTGCAGAAAGAAATTTTACATTGCATCAAAGTTAGTAGAGGCAAGTTAACAGTATAATATAACAGGTAGGTAGTAACTTGTTATTAGGTAGCAAGTTAGGAGTAGGTAGGTTATATAAGTATGTATAAGTATCTTGTACCAATTACGCTGAAGACTGCAAGTTTAAATTCCATACGAAACTTTGTATTGTTCATATATATGTTTGTAAAGTAAAGGTCAATAAGCTATTCCTAATTTCTCAATATAAGGCACAGGGAATAACAAAATCATAAATGAAAAAACTAACTACGTGCAAGTAAAATGTATTAAAAATATTTAAAATATTTTACACATCACGTGTTGTATTTATTGCTTGTCCACAACAACCTTAATATCGTTATAAGGAGCTTTTCTAATTAATAACTTATTGTATTTAGGAACTTGAAATCCATGTAAAGCATTTTACCTAATTTCCGCGTATACGAATATCAATGAAATAATAATAAGGTTTTTATAGGGTTGCGTATTTTCCATGATTATATGGAAATTCTATAAAACAATTTTCATTAAATTTTCTAAACACAAAAAACTTAAAGTTTAACATCCAAAAATATGAAAATTATCGGATCTTCATTTCGAATTCTTTAACCGCATATCCGTATTAATATTATAATTTATAAATGTGAAAGTTTGTGAGTATGTATGTATGGATGTTTGTTACTCGTTCACGCCAGAACGGCTGAACGGATCTATATGAAATTTGGCACATAGATAGATTATAGCCTGGAATAACACATAGGTTACTTTTATCCCAGAAAAATGTACTGTTCCCGTGGGATAGGTTTGTTTTTGTTTTTCTATAGGCGAACCCGAGCGAAACGAGGATGAACCGCTAGTGTTTCATAATTACATAAATAAAATTCAAAAATCCTTTTCAACACTGTTCACGATTTGTCTAACCGTCACCTTGATAATAATCTTCTTATAAATAAATTCTTATAAAATAGGTAAATGTGTTGCTAAGAGCGAAGCTCGAGAACGGCTGAACCAATTAGGTTATTTTTTTTTTTCAAATATTCGTTGAAGTCCGAGAAAGGTTCTTATGAAGAGAAAAATTGGAAAAATATCACGGAAAACGTAAAAATCACATTTTCCTTTTTCCTTACTACTTTATAATTATGAACGCAAGCTTAAAACTAATATATAATACTTGAATGCATTTGTATATTTGATACTTCCTATTTCTACGATATATAGTTTGACTTTGTTTGTTTGTTTGTCTGGCTGGCTTGGCGTGATTTTTGGTGGAGATAATTCTAGGGCTAGAGAGTGACATAGACTACTTTTTACCGCGGAAGATTATCTCATTCCCACGGGAAAATACGTTATAATACAACCCACAACAACTCGTCATACCTATGCTTATATATATATATAATATATGTATAGTCTATCTATTCCATACTAACCGTGAAAACATACCTAAGTTAAAGTTTGTAATAAGATTAATCAAACTATAGTGAATATCATAACTATGTTGAGTCGAATATATTCAAATTGTATTGGACTAAATGTTTTCAACTACAATATGTATGTCTTTTTGAGAAATAAACTATTATTATTATTATTTATATATGTATGTATTTCAAAAAAAGTAAACTCGTACATACGTATGTATGTATATTCGACATTTGCGTGGTAATGCTACAAAAAGCCACAGTTCATAAATAATAAAATGATATATTTTTTTAAATTTTGGTAACATTTAAAACTTACTTTACTTTTTTTTTAAATTGTTTTTAAAACAGGTTCATTTAGCTTGCCCTGTTTGTTTGGGTCACATTTAGTAATTGAAATTTTACGTTACATATTTACTCAGGTTACGTAACGCCCCACGATTTTATTTTTGTGTCTGATCAATGCTCAGATTGATGTGATGAATGGTACCTAGGACCTACCTAATTATTTTTAAGCTTTTAGTACATTATCTACATCATTATTATTATTCTTTTACAGTTTTACTTAAGAAAAAATTACTTATTTTATTTAATGTTATAGTTACTTTTACTACGAAATTCCTGTGTACAGATAGACCTGTGTAATAAGCTAAAAATTAAAAAAAATATACGCCAATTAGATCCCTTATTATATTTTCATTATTAAAGTAGCAAAGTTATTTTTATACATTTTTAGTAACAAATACAAGTAAACATGCATTTTTATGAAATACTAAAATTTAAATTCAATAAAAGATCTAGTTGTTCGAGACGTTTCAAGCATACTTAGGAAATCTTTTACAGAGGCTTTTATATAAACCTGCATCAAATAAAATAAAGCTAACAATTGGCTATATTGGATAAAATTATATAAATATCAATAAATTCTATATATAGCAATGCTTTTTTTGCAAATTTTAAATACTTCTGATTTTATAAGAAGCTATTATTTATTTCAAATTCCATATTTACGTAAAGAGCTTAGGTATGTTGAACATATTCTATGCTTACTCAAGTATGAAACGGTTTTCCCTCTGTTATATATTACATAAACCTGTATAAAGCCCGCAAACATGGCCGAAATAATAACAAAAAATAAGCTGAGAACATTAAATATCTATTTCAAAAGAGCTAGCAGAACATTTAATTAGAAAATAAATTTAGATATAATAATTTAATAAAATAAGAATATAAATAATAATTAAGAGACGTAAATTAATGTAACAATACAAATATAATACTTTCTTATAATACTTTCTTAGATTTACGCGAATATTTGACATTTTAAATAAAACTATCTTTTCGGATTATTTCGCGGATTTATTTTGATTTTTGGTTCCCGACGTTTCGAATGCTTTACAGCAATCATGGTCACGGGAGAGACTAAGGTATTAGACATCTCAAAAGCGTTATATACTTGTTACAGACAGTGCCTACCCACAAATTTACAAAAATGATTTTGAAAATTCAAAAATGGCATCAGAGTACCTTACAATATTTGTTGATTTTAATTCTAAACATATTAAAAATATTAAAAAGTTTAATAAGTATTATAATTAAATATTATTTGTTTAATTTTAGCTGTTATTATTATAAATATTACAATATTTTAAAAACTTTAAGAATTAATAATGTAATATTATTTAGTGTTGCTATTACTATAATATGTCTAACCACAAAGAAAATAAAAATATTAATTGTTTATTAAATACTAATTATTTATTAAAGTATTATTATTGTTTTATATGTAATTTAGAAAATTAATTTTTTTTAATTTAGATTTCTAATGTAATTTTAAGATTTTAAGATAAAATAAATAAAAAAAAAATTAATTTTCTAAATTACATATAAAACAATAATAATACTTTAATAAATAATTAGTATTTAATAAACAATTAATATTTTGATTTTCTTTGTGGTTAGACATATTATAGTAATAGCAACACTAAATAATATTACATTATTAATTCTTAAAGTTTTTAAAATATTGTAATATTTATAATAATAACAGCTAAAATTAAACAAATAATATTTAATTATAATACTTATTAAACTTTTTAATATTTTTAATATGTTTAGAATTAAAATCAACAAATATTGTAAGGTACTCTGATGCCATTTTTGAATTTTCAAAATCATTTTTGTAAATTTGTGGGTAGGCACTGTCTGTAACAAGTATATAACGCTTTTGAGATGTCTAATACCTTAGTCTCTCCCGTGACCATGATTGCTGTAAAGCATTCGAAACGTCGGGAACCAAAAATCAAAATAAATCCGCGAAATAATCCGAAAAGATAGTTTTATTTAAAATACAAATATACATATAAACTAGCGACTCACCCTCGCTCCGCTCGGGTCGTCCCTTGGTACTTTTAACAGTTAGTATAGATTTCCCGCAGTAAAAATATCTTATATGTTGACCCGGAATGAATATATTAACCAGCTATCATCATACCAAATTTCATCAAAAGCTGTCCAGTGGTTTTCGCGTGATGCGGTCACATACAGACAGACAGACAGATAAACAGAGAGATAGATAGACAGACAGATGGACAGACAGACAGACAGACAAAAATTCTAAAAACTATAGATTCGGTTTCTGTATCGATAATAATGACTATTTCAATAACATTTTCTATAAAATAATGTACAGATTCGACTCAGCTAGAATTTTATTATATGTATAGATAAAAATAAAATAACACTATTTTTTTTAACGTTTGGTAAACTTATCACTTTAGAACGGCAATTACCCCGAATAAAGATTTAAAGAAAAAAAGTAGAAAAACTGTCCAGAAAATTGGGAAACTCGGCTAAAAACTAAAAGGCCATTTTTCTATAGAATTTTTGTGTGAATCCAAAATCAAAAGCAAATTGAATGAAACTTGGACTGGACAAAACTTGTCAAGGCATAGTATGAAATAATAGTGAATAATTGAAAACGTTTATTTTGTTATTATTATAATTAGGCTTAGCCCGTTTTGCCAAAAATATTCACACGAAATATATTTTGTGCTCAAATACTAAGGAGAACTATTTATAATGGCGATTGCTTAAAGGATTTAGAAATTGATGAGCTGCTGCACTATCTAGTGGTAAGATTTAGCAAAAGAAATAATATATAAAAATCTCGTATCCTATCATGTAAAAACACTTCTATTTATAGAAATGTCAATAAAGCGATCGGTATAGAACTTTATAAGATTTGCGATTTTGCATAAACTAACGTTTTTATTTTAATGGATACCATTTACAAATAAATATTAAAACTAATAAGAAAATTATTATTATTATAAGAATTTGCGTCAGATTTTTACTGTTTTTATTTGTTTATTTGTTAACATTATTATTTTTTAAACTAAAACATAATATATTAGGTAAGCTGGAGCGGTAAATTAATACCCCTTTGTAAAATAAAATGTGCTGTGAGGAGAAAAATCAATTTGAAATTTTCTTAGAAGATTTACTATTCATAAGTAAAATCCAGTGTAGCTCATCTCTTCATATTATATATAATGAAAAAAACGCTTTGCGTATTTTTAACCATATATAAGTTTTGACTACGACATTCAGAAACTTATAGAAATGACAATAATAAAAATAAACCTTAAACATTATCTTAGTTGTTTTTTCATAAATTTTCTACGCTATGTTGGTTTTTATAATTCAAATTCATGTTTTATATCTATATATGTCTTCTCCATACTATACTATTTCAAATGTAGGATGTATTTAAAATTGCACACGTAGCGGTTACTTTGTACAATGACAGAGCTACTGAACGTAGACCGTAGATAGGTGGGTAGATTTGTTTGAATTTAAGCCACATCAAACTGAAAATTCGATTTGGCTTAAATTACATCACATTTGAAACTCTTCATATACTTCTACAATATAATTTATAAACTAGCGTTAGAGTTTATTCTAACGAAACTCTAATTGAGTTATATTAAGAAAGTAACTTTTTTGTTATTTCTTATTAAGTTATTATTTAAACCCGGGGCACAGTTTACGCATACTTGTATGCATAATGAATAAGATTATTACATCAGTTATGGCTTAAAGCTATTCGTAACAGTGAACGGTTTGTTTGGACAAGTTTCCCAGGTTACCTAAATACTTAAACCCTAAGCGAACAATTTAGGTTTAGTTTTCTTAACCCTAATCTGTTCAACTTAAATTCCTCAATCACTCATTCAGCTGTGTAACAGGATTCGAATAACTCCTACAGTACTTCACACCTGAACGCACTTGCTATAAAGGTATCTAAAGTATACCTAATAACAAGTAACTGTATATTACTCGTAGTAAATGCCCAGATTGAAGATAGATCGAGTAATAATTTTTGAGTCCAATTAGAAGGTAATTAAAAGGATTTAAATCGTTATTGGAGTAGAGTGCATAGCAGTGGCGAACGATAAGCGCAGGCCGGGCAAAGCGAGGGCTCATGGCGGCGGCGGCGGCAGTCACAGTCGGTTGGCAAGCGTGGCCACACGCGCTCCGCGGCCCAAAGCCCGCCTCCGCGCTCGCCTCAGCTCGTACCTCAACCTACTGTACGTGTACACAGGTAAACATTCAATGCATACCCCCTCTAGTCTCTACCCTACAATGATCTATTACTTCCTATTTACTACTATCAATGCGAGCTCGAACGACTTTATTTGAAAGACAACTGTCCTTATAACTAATTGTAAGTTTTAATTTGTTTACATAATACATGTTAGCAGTGGATTTGGATAATGATCAAATTTTAAGCGCTTTGTTTTGAGTGTTTCTATTTTGGTGGAGTGGACAGACATCTATCTTTAATGACTGACATGTTTATGTCATTAGTATTTGCGAACTCAATAAAATATGTAATAATCCGTGTACTTCGTCAATCATAAATCAATTACATCAATTTATTACTGTATAAGTGTGTAAGATAATATAATAATAATAATAATTGCATAGCAATTAGTTATATAAGTTTTATCAAGTAACATTTAAAAGAAGTGTGACTACTTTTTAATATGATATTGCATTCGATGAAACATTCTCATGGAAAATACTATAACAACTGTCGAGCCTGATAGGCGTCTTATCTTAATCGACCTTCAGATGATCCCGAATAAGATCTACTTATCTAGATTAATATACTGGTATCAACATCATAGTAACGATCTAATAAGAACGTACATACACCTGTCCCACTTTTACATAGAAAATCGAGCTTGAGAAAGTTTTATAAGAAGAAATCTGTCATCGAATGACGGTAAAAGTAATTTTAGGGAAGAAATTGCGAACATTTGGAAAGCAATCTATTGCGTTTCAAATGTAGTTAAATTGTAAGGGATATAAATGGCATCATGTATATGGTTTAACGGACTGTAAATCGGATATATTTTAGGGACAATATAATTTTTAAAAATACACCACCTAATAATACTTAATCTTAATAATCTAGTAATTACCCTTTCAGCTATCTTACTTTCTTTGATATATCCAATAATTTTGATTGCCTGATATGATAGTAATTTTCCCCCTGAAACTGTTTCTGTTGAACTTCCACTATTAAGACTTCTTATGTACTTAAAGATGCTCTTTAATAACCGGTTACGCATCAGCATGACGTCCTAAATTGCAAATTTCCTTGAGGGGCAAGGATTACTTTTCATCAGGTGAATAGTTTGATCGAGCGCTCCTTTATTTTATAAAACGACGAAAGTAACATTCAAATAAAATTACATTACACTTTTCTGTCATTATTTACTTAATTACCTTAATAGGGCAACATTTATTATGATGAAGAAAAATATAATAAGCTATTTCAACATAAGGATATCTTCCATACATCTATACATATTATAAAATTCTAACTAAGCCGAATCTGTACATTAAATATTTTTTGGAAAATCTTATTGAAATAGACATTATTATCGACGCAGAGGCCGAATCTATAGTTTTTAGAATTTTTGTCTGTCTGTCTGTCTGTCTGTCTGTCTGTCTGTCTGTCTGTCTGTCTGTTACCGCATCACAGAAAAACCACTGGAGGGATTTTGATGAAATTTGGTATGATGATAGCTGGTTATCCGGGTCAACATATAGGATACTTTTTACCGCGAGAAAATATCTCATTTCTGAAAAAAAAATACAAAAACTGGTAGGAACAAAACCACGACGATACTATTTGTAAAGAGTTTAGCAAGGTAACTTACAAAATATGGTAAAAACCATAAAAATAGCTTATCTTCAAATTAAATTATCAAAAGCGCTATTTTATCCATTAAAATAGTTATTTTAATTAATATTTATTTATGTGTTATTTAGATATTCGACAATAGATGTCGCCATGTGTTTTTAAAATAATAGTTTAAATTCCAAAAAAATTAATGTACAGATATGACCTTTTTTCGATTTTATTAGAATTACTACTAAATCACCCGCGGCTCCGCCCGTGTTTAAATTATCAGTAAAGCAAACATTTTCGCTTCATAAATTAGTAACTATACATACAATAAAATTGTAACTAAGCCGAACCCGTAAACTCAATATTTTTTCGGAAAATCTTATTGAAATATTCATTATTAGCGATACAGAGCCCGAATCTATAGTTTTTAGATTTTTTTCTGTCTGTCTGTATGTGACCGCATCACAGTAAAACCACTAGAGGGATTTTTTTGAAATTTGGTATGGTAATAGCAGGTTATCCGGATCAACACATAGGATTCTTTTTACCGCAGGAAAATATCTCATTTCTGAGAAAAAATACAAAAACTGGTTAAAGTAAAAGCACGATGATGCTATTAATATTTTAGCAAGGCAACATACTTATATATTATGTTAAAACTATTAAAAAAAACTGATCTTAAAAGAAATATTAACAGCGCTATTTTATTCATTAAAATAGTTATTTTAATGAAAATTTATTTGTGTTATTTAGCTATTTGACAATAGATGTCGCCATGTGTTTTTAAAATACGTAGTTTTATCCAAAAAAAAATGTACAGATATAACCTTTCTATGACTTTACTATAATTACTACTAAATTACCCGCGACACTGCCCGAGCTTAAATTTTTAATAAAACAAACTTTTTGCCTTTATAAATTAGTAACATATTAGTAATATTTTGTTGGCCGAAACAATTTTCAAATGAGAATATTTGTAAATTTTTATTGTTTAGTAAATAATGTTAATGTTTTTTAATCTTTTAATGTAAAAATTGAGCAAATGTAAATCCAACTCGCGCATTTTAGGTTTCGTATAGCAAAATACTGTGTTGTTTTTCTTACCTACGTGTTTTGTATGGTTAAGACTAAAATAAATACGAATAATATTTACGTTTCCACAATACCTACTCATTTTTTGCACCGTAAAAATAAGTTCAATTTATATTATTTTATAACATTTTATGGAAAACAAGTTTATGGCTGTTAAACTGCCAAAGCGGGTAACTAAAAATATTTCATATCTCAAAAACTATGAAAAAGTATTTTAGGAACTGTTATACCTCAACTTTTTCACTTTTTCTTGACACCTTTTCTTGGAAGGTAAAGGCTTAAAGGACACAATAAAATGCTTACGACTTTAATCATATTAGCAGAGCCATATGAAATAAAAAAAATGTATTCGCTTAGAATTATTTACTTATTACACTTTCTTTTGAAAATCGTTTTGGAAAATATTACTAACTAGCGCTAATTAAGAAAAGTTATCATTATGTAATTTAAATAATCAGCTATATATTAAATTAATCTATAGCTGTCTATTAGTAAAAAATGATTAAAATTAATTCCGTAGTTTGAGAGTTTATCGTGAAAAACTAAAAAAACAAACAAAACAGAAGTATAGACATACATAAATGTTATTGCTAAAACAAAAAGTGCAAATTAACGGAGGAACCTTTGTGGCATTGTCAATTTCTGCCATTATTTACCAATCATGCGGTGCGCAATGAAAGTAATGTATAATGTAAGAGTATACTAATGTGTAAAACCTAAGAATTTGGTTTTTGATCATCTGAACGCGGGCGGAGCCGCGGGAAATGCTAGTATAATAATAAAATTGTAACTAAGCTGAAAGTGTACATTAAATATTTTTATGAAAATCTTATTGAAATAGACATTATTATCGATACAGAGGCCAAAATAAATTTGGCCTTAGTCTTAAGCCTAAAGTTTTTAGAATTTTTGTCTGTCTGTTGTCTGTCTCTCTGTCTGTCTGTTACTGCATCACAGAAAAACCACTGGAGGGATTTTGATAAAATTTAGTATGGTCATAGGCGGTTATCCGGGTCAATATAAAGGATACTTTTTACCCCGGGAAAATATCCCATCTCTGAGAAATCTATACTAAACGGCAAAACGTAAGCAGGGACGAACCCGAGCGGAGCGAGGGTGAGTCGCTAGTATTATAATAAAATTCTAGCAGAGTCGAATCTGTACATTAATTATTTTTTGGAGAATCTTATTGAAATAATCATTATTATCGATACAGAGGCCTAATTTATAGTTTTTAGAATTTTTGTATCTCTGTCTTTCTGTTTGTCTGTAAATGAAAATCAAAAATATTACTTGGTAGATTTTAATAAAATTTGGTATGATGATAACTGGTTATTCGGGTCAACATATAGGATACTTTTTACGGATACTAGAAAATATCTCATCTCTGCGAAATCTATACTAAACGTAAAACTAGAGACGAATCCGAAATATATATATATATATATATATATATATATATATATATATATATATATATATATATATATATATCTCTAATATATAAAATTCTCGTGTCACAGTTTTCGTTGCCATACTCCTCCGAAACGGCTTGACCGATTTTGATGAAATTTTTTGTGCTTATCCGGTATCTATGAGAATCAGCCAACATCTATTTTTCATCCCCCTAAATGTTAGGGGTAGTCCACCCCTAAATTTATTTTTTTATTTTTTAGACAAAATTTTTAATTCCTATTTTTTTATGATACAACATACAAAAATACATACAATCCTCAATTTTCACCCTTCTACGATCAACCCTTATTTTTTAATAGCCATTTTAGTAATTTAATCATTTTTCCTCTCCGGTCGAAAACTGATCAATCGTGATTTAATGCAAGCTAGGGACGAACCCGAGCGAAGCGAGGGTGAGTCGCTAGTATATATATATATATATATATATATATATATATATATATATATATATATATATATATATATATTATAGACTCACAGTACGTTTTGATAATCTTTACTGTAAGAATCAGTCATAAGAAATTTCCATATATACGATATATTAAAATATTAGGTATTCTTCGACCTTTACGTATGTCGCATTGAAATTCACGTTCATACATAACTGCATCAAAACAATGACTAGTCCCAGTGTCCATACTTTACAAATATAAATAAACAATTTTAACAATAAATAATTTAAATTGTCGCTGTTGGCTAATTTTATTGTCTAGAATATAACAACACACTATTATTCTAAATCAAATACAGCTGTTCACAAACGTTGACAATGTTAGCAAGCAGTATCATAGAATTGCTTCATTTAATATACGTATATTTTATAACAGATGTGTACATTTTGTAGCTAAATAGACTCGAGAGAGAATATTTTAAAAAGGAACAAATCTTATTATTTTATTTTTTTGTCAAATTATCTTCAATACAGATGTAATTTATTCCTAATAATATTCTTAGATACTTTCGCTTTATATACATTCATTTATTCGCGAATTAGTTGACCTTTTTGCAAAGGTAAGACTCAAGTAATGTATTGTTGTTTAAATATTAATGGGTTCACGGGAAGTGTAACGATGCCTTACGTTAAATGTTAAGATATAGCTCTCGACTTAGTTATTCTTGTTTATGCTGTATGAACCACGTACGAGCTTTGTCTATATTACGACGGAATTAAACCCTTTGTAATTGGGAATTAGAAGTGTTACGAACTGACACATCAACTAAAAATATTCCACGTTATATTTATTGGTGTATAAAAATAAGTCACACGATCGTCTTACCTTTATTTGTATTACCCTTACGATACGTAAGTGAATATTTTTTCAAGCTACCAATATCCATAACAATAAGGTTATATTTATCATAATATTACGTACATGTTATCAATGTCAAGATAAAAAAAATATGTCTATTAAATATACGAACAAAAATAACATATAAAAACAATGTTCAAGTCATTGAAGTTTTCGTAACGTCTAATGTGTTATTCATATATGACTACATAATAATTAACATTTTCAACATATTATTATTATGGTAGACAAATATAAGTTTCGCGTAATTCAATAGTTATTTTGCGAATATTTAGAGGTTAACTATAATTAGACTTTTAGCCTTCACAATTCACATATTTTTTTATTTAAATATAATTACTTTAAACAACAATATTATTTGTTTAAAATCCTTTTACAACCTCAGTTTAACTGTTTTATATAGTTAAATCCATAGAATACATGTTTGTTTGCGCTAAACCGTTCAAAAAGTTCATCAACGTTAATTTGAAATTTTGAGGTATAAAGTTTTTTTAGTTTTACATGGAGAAGATTTAAGTATCCATTTTTCTGTAATTCGCCACTAGATAACGGAGAATATTTTCATTTCAACCGTTTAGACGCGTAAAATCGAAAGCAAAGGATTGTAAGAAAACGCATATGTAATTTTATATTTCGGTAAATATTTTGTTCGTATGAGAATATCTTTTTAATTTGAAAACTATATTGATATTATTAGGTAATCAGATGCACCTGTAACCAATAAGCTTTTAGTTTGGCGTAGAGCCAGGCCGATGATGGAGAGCTATCTTTATTACATTCCACTAATTGATTTGGTGAATTATTGTTTACATTACCACTCATTGTCTTAAAATTATTCAGTATTGATATGATATAAGAATACTAGCAGAATCAGCGGCTTCGCTCGCGATCAAACTACGAAAAATACGAAATTTCATGCAAATATGTCCAAGGAATAAAAAGTTTCATACAAACTTTAATCCTCTATTTCACACCCTTGGGGCTTGAATTTTGAAAAATCCTTCCTTAGTGGATGTTTTCATCATATAAGAAATACGTGTGCGAAATTTCAATTTTCTAGCCTTAAGGGTTTGGTCTTTGCGTAGATACATCAGTCAATCACTTTTGCCTTTTATATATTATATGTAGATTATACTTAACGATTAATGTGACGCAAATTATTAAGTATTGCTATTATTGACAGATTTTTTACAGGAGATATAGAACTAATAAAGTACATATTCTCATATTATTTAAAAACAATTTTTGCTGAAAACGATGTTTTTATAAAATTAAACATTTTAGATTTTATCACCTTTTTATGATGGCTTCCCAATGTTTTGATAGTACAATTATCGTTATAATATAATAAATAATGGCAATAAAGACATTTCTATAATATATTAAACTATATCTATACAGATAAATAAAATAGAAGTGTCTGTTTGTAATGTCAAAATGACAGCTTTGTACTAAATGCTAAAACTATAATGCTAATACTATATGGTAAGTCCGGGAGAGTTGCCTATAGTTTTAAAAAACGATAAATATTAATTATATGTGTAAGATACTAAATAAAATAAGCATACTTTATTTTAATTCAATATTTACTTATGCCACACAGATTAAATTTGGAACTATTGTGCAATATATTCTAGATTAAAAAATATTTTTTAAAAATAATAGAAAATAGGCATCTCACCCAGACATGTGGGTTAGTTGCCTATAGATATTAGGGATAGGTATAGGAAGAGTAATTAGTGCATAATCAGACGTACTTTGCTTTGTGACGCAAAAATCCTTTTTTTTATGCATTTATACATACTACCTGTAGATGTACAGGTGGTTATGTGGGACTCACCGGCTAGAAAAGCCAGTACTACCCACTAAAACCCAACAAAACGTCCCTCGTCTTAATGGGGCACCCCGACGGAGGGTCTGCCGAAGCAGACTACAACAACCGTGAGGTTGCTAACATGGTCCACTCTGCCGTCAGAGAAGTACCAAGAGCAACCATATGGATTAGGCCATAATACACCACGCTGGCCAAGTGCGGGTTGGCGGACTTCATAATGTCTTTCGAAAACTTGCTAGGTTCTCTCAGATATGCAAGTTTCCTCGCGATGTTTTCTTTCACCGTAAGGTAAGTGGTAATCATGTTTGAAATGATTCGCACATGAAAATATCACAAGTGGGAGACCCGGGATCTCACTTCACTCGCTTTCCCAAACGAGCGCGTTACCCACTGGGCTACCACTGCCTTTATTAGCGTCCGGATGAACTGCCGAACGCTAATGAGCTCCCTCACCACGACAAGGTGAACGCACGTTGGGGGGGAACCAATTAATATACTGGGCATCTAACCCCAAAATATCATTGGGCATCTCTCCCAATCATTAGGGAGAGATGCCTATCGACTCTAAACACATCGTAAAGCATTTACAAAACAAAATAGTGGATTGTTAACAAAACAAGATCACAATGTTACATTATGAAACAATTTAATACTATTTAACTAAAGAATTTAGGGAAAAAAATTACTGCAAACTATCTCAAAGATTATATTCTGACGTAAAAAATAACTAGACTTATCTTATTTTACAAATTAACACCAAAATACTAATTATAAGTAATATGTCTTTGTGTAAAAACTTCCACACTGACATTGACTGTCGACTGACGTATTGTGGACGCGTTCCGAATCACGCAACATTAATTAATTTAATTTTTAAATTTATTAGGCGTCTCTCCTTTATGGTCATCTCTTCCGGACTTAGCCTATATGCTTATACTAAAAGCTTTATACTAAAAGCTTTATACTAAAAAACCTTATAAAAAAAAAACACTTTTTAAATTTTTTGCCTGTCTGTCTGTCTGTTTGTTCCGGCTAGTCTCCGAAACGGCTGAACCAATTTTAACGGGACTTTTACTGGCAGATAGCTGATATTATAAGGAGTAACTTAGACTACTTTTATTTTAGATAAAGAATTAGGGTTTCGCTCAAAAAAAAATTAAACGTACCTAGGACGTACCCGAGCGAAGCGATTGTAAGTCGCTAGTTATATAATATACTATCAAATTCTAACATAATATGTACATTTGAGGTACAATTTTAACATTTTTTTTTTTTTTAGTAAACACACAAGTAAATTTCTTTTGCTCACCTATGACACATTGTGTTACGAAAGATTAACATTTTATTTAATACTTTTACAGTGAACGTGTATTTTTTTTTTTCTGGAAACTATCCATTCAATTTAAATATAAATTGACATGATTCCTACTGTACTTGATTTTCCACGAATCGTTGGAATTTCCCACGGAAAAGGGGAAATTGAAAACGTGTAAATTCTGTTATTCATCGAGACATATTTTTTCTATGTATTTAATACAAAACTTTCGTAGATATTAGAAAATAAAGGGTTTCTGCAGAAAAACGGTTCTAAACTTATACGAAATTTCCTTTAGTATGTGTATAGAGACAAAAATGTTTCACATTTGTGTAGGCATTATTAATAAAATTTAAAATAAAATTTGTCACAATCTTAGCTTGATGTTCTTCTAAATCCCGGAAAAAAAGGCTCCAGAGGATGAAGAATAAAAGTTTTTATAAATAATTTATACGCAGATATATAAAAGTAAATTGTTGATTTAGTTGTAATTTGATACTACATGATATCTCTCTAAAAGGAAAGGTTCCAATGGACATACCAAAAATCAAAGTTTGTATACTAATATAACGTAACTTAGGTACTATTTAAGTTTGCACGATATGATCGAAACAGTAAAAAACATCATGTATTTTGATAATACTAAAAATATTCTGTTTTAAAATAATTTTAACTGAAAATCGAATCAAGGTACGACTCTTGTACCTATGTATGTACAGATGTTTCTATAAATAATAATGAAAATTCAAATTATAATGGTTGATTATTTCATTATATTTATATGCGTAATTAGTGAGTGATTTGTATGTGACATCGCTTATAATTTATGGGTCCAATATAATAAATATAATTCTTAGTTCATAACTAAGAAAATATAAAAAAAAATTATCATTTAGTATTAGTTTTCCTTTCTATAAGGACTAATAGACGTAATTGCTAAAAAAGTTCCTTTCAACTCTTAGTAACTTTGGCTCTATAAAGGCTGAGTTCACGTTAAGAAAAGAAAAGAGATAATAGAGAATAGGTACTACAAATTCGTAATATTCTTATTTACTTTGAAGTTACTTCTACGTTTAATAGTTATTTAAGTATGATAAGACAATATATAGATTCCACCGTATATTACAAATGCATATTTTAAATTATCGAGCAACTCGTTGCCGCATTAATTATATTTATTAATTTAATAATACAATAGTAAATATATATAAGAATGTTATAGCTATATCGCTTAATACGAGTAAGTTGGGTTATCTTACAGTCCCTTGAGGCCTCTCGCCTCCGTTTGAACATTGGGTAACAGCAGTCTATATAGCAGTCGTGTTTATGATAAACATGAAATTATTTGAATCATAATATGTATATATTATGATAACTCGTTCTCCCTGACATGGACACCACTTTACAAAGATTATTTGATAGATGTAATTTACTACGTAACGTACGTACGGATTATCTGTGTTTTAGCTCTTGCGCATCATATGTTATGCATGGCCGTGGGAGCTTAGTAGCCTAGCTAGTCGCTTAAGAAGCCGAGTCACGCTGGTTCAAATCCCGGGACTCGCATCTCTGATTTTTTCATGTGTGAATAATTTCCTACACGATTACTACTTGTTTTACGGTGAAAGAAAACATCATGAGGAACATGCAGGTGCATGTCTGAGAGAACCTAGCAAGTTTTCGAAAGACATGTAAAGTGGCGCCGCACTTAGTCACCGTGGTGGACTACGGCCTAATTCCTCTCGTATTGAAGAGAGGCCCGTGCACCGCAGTGGGTCGTTAATCCCTCCCGGACAAATTCTAAGAAATCCGTGCGAATTTCCGAGAATTCAATTGTTATCTAGCACACCGGTGTGCTCGCGGTCCGCGAGGAGTTAAAAAGGGCTGTATACGTCATATGTTTGGTAATCGTGGAGTTAAGTCAGTCATGTGTATTGATTGATCAAAAAACTAATAACAGACAGTCTTGAAACTAGCTAATGGTTATTTCATACTCAAGCTAAACGTTTACGTAAATTAATAGGTATGTGCACCTCCACAGCGTTCTTCTCGTGAATCAAGGTTACAAGTAATAACTAATCAATAAAATATTTCAATCATATAAATTATAAACGCACTTAATGCTTGACTATTTGACTATAATATTATTTACTAATACAAATACACATAGACTGTACAAAAATACAAAGGCAGTATTGTGCGGTAGACTTTGATTTTAATCTCGTAAGCCTTTAATTTACAAAATACATGAAAATATAACGAAAGATAAAAAATATATATATAAAGGAAAGGAAATGTTTCCGCTGACAATATTTTTATCCGATTATGTCTCAACGGCGCAAATCGCCCAAACAATAGCAGCATGAGAACATTTCGTAAGATCATTATGAGAATCATGTACGAATACATCTAGAAGTGTCTACATAATAATGTTTGTTTATTGATATTTTTTAAACTGGATAGTTTTTGAGTGAAGAAAACATGTTTTATAACATTGATATTATTAAAATTCGATCTTACATCGATGTATAGTTTTATTTTCATAGTATTTTGACATTAACAGTTCAATTTAATAATAACTTTAATCCATATATTTAATTTAATCTTCACTTCGCAAAATCATACTCTAACAATATTATATAAAAACATTAACATTGTATAATCTTTTTGTTGTTTTCACAACTTCTTCTTAGTTGTTAGGTACAGTCTTGACAGACTGGTCGTGGTCATCATATAGGTCTTGTAACCCGCTCGACTATTCGCCTCCACTCCTCTCTATTATTTCAACAACTAGGATTATAAAAACAAATAATAGGGCAACCTAATTATATAAAGGTCAATCTAAATTGTATCTTTTCATAAACAAATAATAGAAGGCAAAATACAATAATTAATTTAGTTCATAATTTCTGTTTTATATAAGAAATTTAAATCAGGGTCTGAATGGAAATAATGAAAGCGTTAAGGGTTTTATTACCATTTTCTACGTTACCTCCATTATTTCCCCAGTGTGTTATTAAAAATACTTCAGTACAGATGTAATGAGCAAAATCTTAGCTTTTAAATACTTGTAAAAATATTTCCGGTGAGACCTAAATGAATTTTTAAGAAGCTGAAGAATTTTGTTGACTGAATTCTTTTGTGATTTTATGCCTACCTATATTTTTATAATGGGTCATATTATATTCATAGCCTACTATAATAACATAGGTATACCTAATAAATCGGTCAAGTAGGCACGACTCGGATTTGCTCGCCGAGGTTTCTTAACAGCCACATAATACACGAATACTTTACGAATATTTGTGTAACCCATTTCACAAATATAATAGGATTTAATATTATTGAAGAATTGTTATTTTACTTTATGTCCTGTAATCGAACTTTTGTTATGAAACCTGTCCATACCCCAGGCATGAAGCCCTAAAACATCCAAAATGTTAGCCTAAATTTGTGATTATGAATAGCGAAATAAAAATACATTAAAGGAAATGAAACTTCTTCAGGCGCGTTTATTTTGAATAACGCTTGATTGGACCTTTACCTTATAACCTTTCGAATGTACTTGAAAAGGAAAAATATTTATTTGATACAGTAATATCCATTATAATTTAAAATAAATAAATATATTTTGTACTAAAATACTTTCAGTATGAATTTTTAATGCATATCATTTATTTTAAAACGTTAAAACTTTCTTTTCCTTTCTGAGCTAAAAAAAAAAACAAATGAGTAATGACGTAACTGCACGCAAGTCTTACGACTATTTACGTTTTATTCGTGACAGCGATATTTACGGCTTCATACAATGCATGAAAGTTGTTATCTATTCAATTCCGTGTTTAAAGTAACAAATTCATAACAAGGTCTTAGGTATCACGTAGTGATCGGCAATTTGCATAAAATATTATGTTGCATTATAATGACCATTGTTGACTTTGGAGTAAACGTCGTGGGCCGGACGACTCATTCGTATTGCGTTCACAATTAAAGGCTTATGGATTATATTGGCACATTATTTTTTTCATAATAAAGTAAATACTTAACATGTATTTCATTAAATTATTAAGTATATATTGTGAACGTTTCTAAAACATCGTAGAAAAGTAGTTCTTACGCCTGTATTATGTCCACAGAAACTTTTAAAGTCGCTTAACATTTATTTAAGCTTAGAATTAGTGAGTCACAGTCAAAACAGTCAATTCCCAAGCTACTTACTAAAACTTATTAATAACTGTTTATCTCTGTATCAGTGTTAATATATATTATAAAATCAATAATTCTTTATGTTTTTTTTACTTTATTCTGAGAAATACAACACTATACAAAAACCAATATGAATGAAGTATAAAAATGAATAGGTAATATTATAACCTTTATAATCCATCTATCTATACGTAATATAAAACAGCTATTTAAGTACGTAAATATTATTTACTAAAAAAAAACTATCTATGTGAGAAAACTTATATGCCCGCAATGTAAGTTTTCCTATTCCTTTGAGGATTGATGTCTACTTAATTACTCTCCACTGACTCAACAAATTTTCACAACTAAATTATGAAGAGTTTATTATTTATACATATAATATTTCATTTTGCCCGCGGTTCGTAATTTATATAGGTACAAATGTTTTGCTCCGATCCGTTAGGCCGCAATGTGATTATGGATAGTATTTAAACAAACAAAAAAATAAACTCTCTTTGGATTTATAATATTAATGTATATTAGACTTGGCTCGGGTTCTTCGTTAGGTTGAGTCCCCGTACAAACTTTCCCCATTTTCACCCCTTGAGGGATGATTTCCAAGATTTAAAGAATCGTATGTCCTTCCCAGGGTCTCAAACTATCTTTTTACCAAATTTCATGTACATCGGTTCAGTAGATCCAGAGATTACCCCATACAACCACAAAACTCACAAACTTTACCTCTTTATAATATTAGTATAGACAATATATAGATCAATAAACGTAAAAATAAACCTTTGTTGTTTGTTTATTTGACAGAATATGAGTAATGAGGATTCTTTTCCTTTGATTTTAAATTAAATTTATTTTTAACAATTCTCTGTGAGGATAACTAGGCACAAAATACTTAAATTGATATAACAGTTTATATTACATTAAAAAAAGTGAAATAATATTTAATATTTTCTAATCTGATCTAATACATTACATTAATTCATAAAGTTAACAAATTACTGCCATACTGACATCAGGAATTTAATAATATATTAATAATAAAATGACTATCAACTTGACTCACATATTCCATCAAGATAAACAGTAGACCTCGTCCACCTCTGTGTCGTGTCGCAAGCTGTACCCGTTCCAAATTTTACGACGATCGATTGAGGCGGTGAGGCGTGAAAACAAAACATACGTAAACTGACGTTGATAGTTTTTTAAATAAACTCCTCCTATGTACATTGTAATATTTCACCTTTGATATTAAAAAGTTAGGAATTTTGTTCTTTTAAGAAAATTAATAAAGGATTTTAATGGTGAATCTTTAAATCTGTTTATTGACGTATTAATGCTATCTATCCTTATAATACATATTCCCAAATGGGAAAGATACAGAGAATTGAATACTTGGACGACAAACTTTGAAACAATCCCCAACTGGATGGATGCTTTTAGGTCTATCGGAATCTGCTTTTATGTGTTAGATACCTCAAGCTCACATATACATATGTGTATATGAGTTTTATAAGTGTTTAGTTTTAAGCTTAGGGACAAATATGTAAATACAAATCCTTCTTTTTATTATTAATTTTGTTTTTAAACCAAATTAGGTTTTCAATTCAGTAAATAAGGCTTAGAATTCGATTGTGTTCATAAATAACCTCAATGTACATTAACGGTACAAGGTGCCAAACAGCCCAGTGATACTAAAATGAAACTACAGTATAGGCTTGTGTAGTTCGCGAACGAACTAGTTCGAAAGAACGTTCCCACAGATGAACTATGCGAACTAGTTCTCAGATCCCTCGCTTTTTAGTTCGTTAGTTCATTTTCGATTCTAAGGATCTATGGATGTTATATATTAGTAATGTGTGTTACGGATGTTTTTTTAGAATCCAGTAGGTATTTTTTATATGTACTTTATTGTTAATGTGGATAAAGTTGTTCAATTTGTAATAACCGGAAAAATAAATATGTGTTTCGTTGTAAGGAATAGTAAGTACTAACATAGTACTAACATAAAAGATAAGGTATTTATAATAAGTAGCTGTTGTTGATGAAATGTAGTGGGATTGTTCTTTTTTTTTTTTTTTTGCTCGTCAGCTTGAATCACAATAAAAGCGTGACAGTATATGTATATGTTTGCAAATTACGAGTATAATAGGGACTTAGGGCATTCAGTGTAGGTAGCAGGTCTGTAATGAAGTACTACAAGGGTTAAAGTAGCAAAGTCGAGAAACGAACTAACGAACTAAAAGACCGACCTAGTTCGTTAAGGAGCTGCGAACTATATTGACCGCTCCCAGTCGCGAACTATTATGCCCAACTCTACTACAGTACCTCAGAGCGAGACAAATTTATTCCTTAAAGAAACAGTCTTATATACATCTTTGTAGAACGCAACCATAGCGCGATTCAGAGTCATAAAAATAAGTACAACGCCATCTATCGAGTAGAAGCGTAAACAGAAATTAACAATATTGATTTAAGCGTTATGAATTCGGAACATCCCGCCCACCAAAGGGATTATTATTCCTTTAGTACCGCCCACCCTGATCAAATTCAACAAATATAAAACAACAAAAGCAATGGACTGTATATGTAATTATAAGCATTAAACAGGGGACGGTGTATTTATGAAGTATTTCTTACTATAGTATAATCTAAGGCCTTAAACATAGTATAAATCTGACTTATAAACTTGTAACAAAGATAAAGTAAATCCTATCTATCTTAACACCAGACAACAAGCAAAACAAATTGTATCCTCCTTGGATTTTAAATTAAACTAAATAAAGCTATTAAAAAATATTACAGAAGCACAGTGTAACTAAACAAAATTCACAAATAGTTTTAAATAAGCTTAAACTCAATAAACTCAATAGTATGTAAAACATAAAACATTTTCATTTTTCAACATTAAATTAAACATAAGCCAATATGCCCACCAAACCAAAACAATTTAAGCCTCAACGGGAAGCAAGCATAACTTTGAAGTTGGACGTTTAATCGTAGCATCTTTGCAACGAATAGAAACAACACGCGTCAAATTGTCTTTTCCCGGATGCAGTTGTATTATTTTACCATATAACCATTTGGCTGGAGGTAAGTTATCCTCTTTTATTAAAACTATATTACCTTCTTTAAATTCCGGAGTTCGAGCAGCCCACTTCTGTCTTTGGAAGAATTGTGTTAAATATTCTTGTTTCCATCTCCGCCAAAAGTGTTGCACCATACGTTGTACCAACTGCCAGCGCCGTAAGGTGCTCATTGTAGCACTCTCAAAATTACAGTCCGGTGGGACAACCAACGGTTGACCCACTAAGAAGTGCCCAGGAGTCAAAGGTGCCGGGTCCTCGGAGTCGTTACTGCCTTGAGACAGAGGCCTAGAATTTAGGCACGCTTCAATTTGAGATAGCAGAGTGGACATCTCCTCAAATGTCAGCGTAGAGTTGCCTACAACACGCCTTAGGTGGTGTTTTACACTTTTAATACCTGCTTCCCACAGTCCACCAAAGTTTGGAGCGTGGGGAGGAATAAAGTGCCAATCTGTCTGGGAATTAGCAAGAGCTGCTGCAATATCCTTAAACATGGAGCTTTCTTGTGCAAAAAGTACCTGTAGTTCTTTGGCAGCGCCCACAAAATTTGTAGCGTTATCGCTCCAGATGTGACGGCAATGACCACGTCTGGAGACGAACCGCTTAAATGCTGCCAAAAACCCATCCGTCGTTAAATCCGAAACGGCTTCAATGTGTACGGCCCGCGTAGCCATACAAACAAACAAACAGATATATCCCTTAAAAGACCGATGTCCGCGACCTTTCGAGACTCTCATATTAATTGGCCCTGCATAGTCGACACCAGAGTTCAGAAACGGTTTGCTTGGGGTCACCCTGCAAGGTGGAAGGTCGCCCATCATCTGATGTTTCGTGGTAGCAGCATACCGTATACAGGGAACACAGCTACGTATATGAGCTCGAACCATATTTTTCAGCCGACTGATCCAATACTTGGTACGTATAAAATTAAGCATCAGTTGTTGTCCTCCATGAAAGGTGCTTTCGTGTGCGTCAGCTATGATTAATTTAGCTAATCCTGAGTCATGAGGAATAACAATTGGGTGCTTCGTATTAGTATGAAGTGAAGAATATCGGAGTCTACTTCCTACGCGCAATATTCCACTGTCATCTACAAAAATATTTAAATTATACAATGGACTTTTCTTATCCAACGGTCTGCTATTTTCCAGGGCTACAATTTCGACATGGAACCATTGATGCTGACTTTGTCTAATGCATTGATCTAAAGTTTCACGAATCTCTGTAACGGAAAGATAAAGTGGTACTTTAACATTAGCTTTGCGTCGTTTTATTGTTTGTAAAAACCTTCTGCAATAAGCCGTTATTCTAATAAGCTTTTTTAAGGATGAAAACCTCGATATCCAGTTAATATCATAATTCGATACCATATTGACTGTATGTACCTTAGTTTTCATTTCCTCGCGGGTGCGTATTCCAGAAGGTCTTGTATATAGTATTGGGTCGCTCCGTAACCAACTTGGCCCTCGCTTCCAAAGACCACTATTAAGAAGCATAGCTGAAGATGCTCCACGAGACGCAATATCTGCCGGGTTGTCTTTGGACTGCACATGAGCCCATTGAGTATTATCCAATAAACTAAGAATCACCGACGTGCGATTTGCTACATAGGTTTTCCAACGACTTGGATGATCGCTTAACCAGGCTAAGACAACAGAAGAATCGGTCCAAGCGTGTATATTTGCCTTTGGAATATTCATGACTTCCGATACCTCCGTTAACAGTTTTGCCACTAAGACAGAGCCACACAATTCTAAGCGGGGAATGGATAATTGCTTAATCGGAGCTACCTTTGTTTTGGCTGTTAAAAGATGTGAGTGTATTTCACCATCACTATCGACAATTCGACAATACACTACAGCTGCATATGCTATATTCGATGCATCGCTAAATCCGTGCAGCTCTATGACCGCATTTCCTTCCCCTATGCCTATCCATCTAGGAATGTGGAAGTCAACTAGCCTTTCCAGCTCTGCTCTGTAACATCTCCATTCTTGTAAAAGTCCTGGTGGTAACTCATCATCCCAGCCTATACCGGCTATCCATAATCTTTGGATAAAATACTTTGATGTTATGATACACGGCGCTATCCATCCCAACGGATCGTAAAGTCGTGATATTTCTGAAATCACGGTACGTTTTGTTTCAGATGCTGCCAGCGGTAACATTTTTACTGAGTAATCAAATTCATCAGTGTTCCTGTTCCAGGTAAGTCCTAAAATCTTAGTTATTTTGTCTATTTTAATTTCTAAATCCTTACCCGAACTTCCTTCTAATTCCTCCAATAAGTGCATCCTATTACTTGTCCACTTCTGTAGCCGAAATCCTCCTTTTTCTAATAAATTGTTCATTTCTTTATAAATACTTACTGCTTCTGTTTCAGATTGGCAGCCAGTCATCAGGTCGTCCATATAGAAGTCTGTCCTTACGCGTTCAGCAGCCAATGGATAATCTTTACCTTCATCGCAAGCAACTTGATGCAATGATTTGACTGCTAGGTAAGGTGCGCATGATGTGCCGAAGGTCACAGTCAGAAGCCGAAAATCCTCAATTTCTTTGCTAGGATCTTCTCTCCAGACAATCCTTTGGAAGTCAGTATCTGGATGCGCAACTTTAATTTGGCGGTACATTTTTACAATATCTGCTGCCAGACAGATTGGATGTTGCCGCCATCTCATGACAATGTGTCGCAAATCTGCCTGGAGAGTGGGTCCTACCATCAAGGTGTCATTTAAGGAAACTCCATTAGTTCCCTTACATGATGCATCGTACACCACTCTAACTTTAGTGGTCAGTTTATCTTGTCTTACCACTGCGTGGTGTGGTAAATAAACTGCATCGCATTTATTTCGGTCTGATTCGTCATTTATTCTTTCTAAATGACCAAGCAATAAATATTCGTTTATCACATCAGAATACTGTTGTTTCAATTGACTATTCCCAGCCAACTTCCTTTCTAGTCCTAGCAATCTTTTAACAGCAATATTTTTAGAATGACCATATTTACAAAGCGGATCTTCAGAACGAAAAGGCAGTTTGACTACATATCGACCGTCTTTCTCTCTTTTCGTGGTAGTCGCATAAAAGTCCTCACACGCCTGCTCTTCAGGCGTGAGAAGCCTTTTAGTTAAGTCGGGTTCTGAATCAAGTTCCCATAAACGTTTTAACATTTCGTTCTCCTCAATTTGACTATGCATAGCGATAACAGTGTTATGAGAATTCAGAGAATTTTCTGATCTACTTACCTGGCCCGATACAATCCATCCTAAATGGGTGTCTTGTGCGATCGCAGAGCCCATAGGACTCTTGATTAAACCAGCCTTTAATATACGACAGTACGATTCCGCTCCCAGCAAAATGTCAATTTTGCTAGGTATGTTGAAAGTTGGATCCGCTAAATCCATACTGTGAATTTCTGGCCAATCATGAATTTCAAATTTTGTATCTGGCATAACTGAGGTCAGTGAGCTTAACACATGCGCAGTAACTTTTAAGGTGAAAGAAGGGTCATGCAACGATTGCACATTTACTTTAACAATATATCTAGAGACAATATCGTCATGACGACCTCCTATCCCAGCAATCGTAGTTTTAGATACTACCTTTTTCAACCGAAGTAGTTGCGCAGCTGCCTCAGTTATAAAGGATGCTTGAGATCCTTGATCCAACAGCGCTTTTAAAACTGTAGAAGACCCATCTTGTGATTCGGCTTTTATTAGAGCCGTGGCTAACAGGACTTGACCCTGCACTCGTTCATTCACAAAATGAGTTGATATATTTGCACTTATACCACATGGTGGGGTCTCGGAAGTACTTTCATGTGAGGTGGTAGCCTCTATGGGGGCGACCATCGCACTAGTGCTACTGGGGTTTTTTGGATGTAGCAACGTATGATGCTTTCGCTGGCAAATTCGGCATTTAGAAAGAACCCTACATACTTTTGAAGTGTGATGACTTGCCAAACAATTAAAACATACGCCTAGTGATTTCGCAATACCTCGGCGCTCGTCACTATTTGCTTTACTAAACTTCTTGCAATTAGATAATTTATGCTTCTCTGAGCAATGCGGACATGAAACTTCAATAATGCCATGCATTACCTTAGCGTGAGATGTAGAAGAGGGTATTACTTTCGATTTATTGTTCGGTTCAATGAATTCAAGGGCACGGAAACGCGTCTCGATAAACTCGCGAAATTGCTTAAGAGATGGCAGTTCATCGGAGGATTTACTAGCATGCAATTCCCACTGCCTTCTTGATTCTACGTCCAACTTCAAACTTATGACATAAATAACAATTATATCCCACGAACTAACGTCAATTCCAAGATTGGTTAGCTCATGTAAACAATCACTAGTTATATCGAGCAAGTTTTTTAAAGCACTAGATGATTCTGTCATAATATTACGTTGACTGAATAATCTTTTTAAAATACACGTAGACATGAATTTCTTATTGTTATACCGATTCTCTAACATTTCCCAACATTTTTTATAATTACTGTCAGTTATGGGAATGTGTCTAATTAATTGCCCTGCTTCACCTGACAATTGCGTTTTTAAATAATGTAGCCGTTGGACATCATCGAGCTTTTTGTTATTATTGACCAAAGAAATAAACAAATCCCGAAATGATGACCATTCGGTATATTTCCCACTAAAAGTAGGCAAGATTATTTTCGGAAGCCTTACGTTGTCAGGTGCAACATTACAATTTTCTGTATTGGAACTATGAGACTTTAACTGAGACAATGCATTCTTAAGTTCTACTTTATAACTTAAATAAATTTCATAGACTTTTTCATTGATATCTTCCTGAAAGTAGTCGAACAACTCTTCGCCCTCACATTCGCCTACTATTACTTCGTATTTGGCAGTAAAATTCTTTAATTGATTCTCTAGTAACTCCAGTCGTGTATCTATGTAGTTATAGGAAATACGTTCTTTTGGTGATTTTTTAAAGTTAATGAATCCCTTCTCAATCTGTCCCTTAATATCTTTTAACTTTCTTAATTCCTTATCCATGTTGTTTTTGTTCAAGTATTAAAGACGACTTGTGATATTTTTTCAAAGTGTCAACCGGAGTAAATTTTCTAAGTGTTTTAATTACTTGTACACCGTTCAGAAATCGGACATAGATTCCACGTTCCGTCGTTTTTATCCAAACTATTCTAAGTCTCAGATGACAATCACTCAAATTTTTCTAAGTCCATGCATTAACTTAATTTTCTCAAAGTTCCGTAACTTAGCACTATTAAACACTTCAAATTGTACTCACAATAGATAGTTCTCTGTCCTGTTTGTCACTACTCACGCACTCGAATCGAATCCTCAGTACTCCAACAGCAACAATATCCGCAACTCCTAGATTGCACAATGTACACACCACTAGCGCCACCTTGTATCAACTAGCGTAATCACTTATACTTTTTGTGTTCTTCAAAAATGCCCTTCGACTCGTAAGGACCATGTACATTAACGGTACAAGGTGCCAAACAGCCCAGTGATACTAAAATGAAACTACAGTACCTCAGAGCGAGACAAATTTATTCCTTAAAGAAACAGTCTTATATACATCTTTGTAGAACGCAACCATAGCGCGATTCAGAGTCATAAAAATAAGTACAACGCCATCTATCGAGTAGAAGCGTAAACAGAAATTAACAATATTGATTTAAGCGTTATGAATTCGGAACACTCAATTTCTAAACTATATTTGTATAACATGTTTATTAGCGGTTTGTTCAAAATAAACTACATTACGCTATTTAATTATTAACTTTAACAATCAAGCTTTATAACTGAATGAACTCTACAATGAGCAAATGCGAAAATCATATTTCGAGTCAATCATAACTTATATACGTAGTGTTCTCTCTGTATTGATAGTGTAACGGCTTAGGACATAAATATAGTACGTTACGACCAATACTGCAGTAAATTACTGATAAAAGTAATATCGGCATTGACAACTTTTATGGACGATGTGAGGAAAAGATGTAGGACCGCTTACTTGAATAATTGATGAAGTATATATGCACCATTAAATAAACACAGGTTTGATTTGATATTTTTATATTGAGATTATTTTCAGACTAAAGATAGGTAAAGGTTCTTGTCGAAAAAAAACCGAGCCCCGTACCAAGCCAATGCATCAGCATTCTATCAAGTCAGTTCGTCTATCCATTTCGACACGTTTGGCTCAGTTCGTAGTCACCTTACTTCCTGTGCGGGCGGTCGCGGGTTTAAGTCCTCTTTGTGTGATGAGCACGAATGTTTGTACTCCAGTCACGGGTGTTTATATTTATAATATGTATGTATTTAAAAGTTATTTATGTGTAGTGTATCAAGTATCTGGTATCCATAACCCAGGCCTCGTAGCTTACCATGGAACTAGACGTAGACGGTGCTGTGTGTTAATGTCCAACATATTTATTTATTATTTGTTAGTCTGTCAGTTAATATAACTTTAGCCTTTAAAAAATCTTGGTAGCCGGTTGATATTTGCACAAAATTCATGTTATCGCTATGGATTCTCTACTGAATAATATTTAGCTTGTATGGATATAAAAAACGTGTTTTAAAGTTCTTTTCGTTTTTGCTCTACCATAAAAATGATGGTACGTATAATAGTTACACTTGATGAAGTTGTTGATTGTAAAGCCCTTATAAGTTATTTAAAATATATTGTTTATTAAAAGTTTTCTTATTATTAAAGCGGATCATAATATAATAATAGCAGAAAATAGAGAAATGAAATACACTACAAAACCAAAAAAGATAAAAATATAAAATAATAAATGACTGTTAACTTGTTTCTTATTATATCGAATATGTTATTAATTTAGGTCAATTTACTAAAATTCAGAGTTTACTTTGTGATTTATTCCTTACAATTTTCTTACCTTACATATTTTTTAACATAAAGCAAATTGAAAATGTTCGCTGTAGCTTTATAATCCAGCAGCCTTAAATCTTTTCAGAACTCGGTCTTCAAATCATTTCAAAGCGTTTAACTTTATCTACCTATCATAAAACTCAAAAAAATCGTGCCATAATAAAATCAAGTAAAATAATTTCAGGTATTTGCATAGTGAGGCAATTCTAATAGAAATATTTATGAAAAAACCTAACTAGAAACTATTTATCTATAGGTACTTATATTATAAAGCTGAAGAGTTTGTTCGTTAGTTTGGTTGAACGCGCTAATCTCAGGAACTACTAATCCGATTTGAAAAATTCTTTTATCATTAAATAGCACGTTAACTGAGAAAAGCTATAGGCTATATATCATCCCGGAAAAATGTACGGTTCCCGTGGGATAGATTTATTTTTGTCTAGAGACGAACCCGACGCGAAGCGAGGGTGAGTCGCTAGTGTTTTTATAAAAACATTAGTTATACCGCAAATACTCTTTGATTTGCGGCGATTTCCACCGTGGATTTTAATGTGTAAGAGTCTCGAACCTCACAACCGTTGACGGTGACTCCGTGATGGGTTTTCCCAGCGACATAAAAAAAAAGAATATAAAAACGAATGACATTGTCCTCTCCCTTACCTCACGCATATACTCCCCTTTCCTTTCGCGCGTATACTCCCCCTCCCCTGTCCTCTCCCTTCTCTCACTCATTTGCAAAACTACTCACTTGTCTACAACAAACTACTACTACAATGTTCACTTGTATAACTAAAATCACTATTATTTCCTATAATACAAATCTGTTAATTAAGAGGTGACTAACTCGTAGTGTTCCTAGCATGCTCACTACAGATTTGACATTGTTCATTGCACCTATTGTGGAATTCTAATCCTTTTGTGAGATTTGAGACTACTCCAGCTTGCTATTGTAAGTGATCTAGTATTTTGACGAAGGCTGTTGACCGAATTAATTAATGGTTATCTATTTACTAATGAATTTGTTTTTAAACATAAAAAACGGATATTAATTGCTTTACTTTTAGTATTCAATATTCGATTCGACATATCAAAACAGTATTCTCTCGCAGTTGTTTCACTAAGAAGATGTATGAGAAACTGGATTCGACATCGCCGTAATAGTAATATTTATTAGGTACCAGGTACTATATTTATATATTGTGAAATAAAAAAAAGTACCTGGGCGAACGAGCTTCGACGTTTGCGTCTTTTCAAAAAAGACACATATATATATATATATATATATATATATATACCTACTTAAAAAGCAAGAACTTATCTAAGTACAAATTTTTTTCCAAATCGTTCGAACCGTTTCCGATATACACGAAAAATTAAAAGAATTGCTCGTTTAATATTACTCGTATAAGATTTTATGAATTAATTTTAACTTAGAGTATCGTTAACACAAACAAAAAATATGTCAGTAGCAAAAATGTCTATCTTGTAAAATGAAATTTTAAAATTCTATTGACAGTATATTCAGGCTACGTTATTTATAATAAACTTCACGTTCATTTATTTTGGGAGGTATTTTACATTAAACCGTATAATGAAGTGATTAATTGCAAATAGTGGCCTAAATTTATAGTATCGTATCGGCATCTGATGGTCTTACATATTATACACTATCGATTAAACAATAAATCTTATACTCCTTACCTAATACTACTTACTATACGGAGATCCATATACTTAATTAAAGTTACATTATAATAAAATTACTTTTGGCCTTATGGATACAAGTCAGGAAACTAATATCTTCATATATGAGTTTGAGGCTCTTCACGACCACGGAGGTCTTGAGTTAGTGTAAATAGATTTCTATAAAAAAATGTTAATTTGGTGGCGCGAGTGAATGAAGTAGGAGGGAAAGTAGGGATATCAATGAGAATATGAAACTGTATAAATACCTAAACCAAATTACTCATCTCCCTTTAAAACCTTTAGAAACCGAAGTCAGTCAGAAATTGCTTAAAATGACGGAATATCAAAAATATACAAAATATTTACTTCCACCATCCATCACCCACGTAATACAATAATGTAGGAAAGGAACAAATTTCGAACAGTATATCTTTATATGATACTAGCGACAAACTTTCGCTTCGCTCGGGTGTGTCCCTTGGTATGTTTTATTTTTTTGAGAACCTAATTCCCTAATTCTTTTTCTAAAATAAAAGTATCCTAAATTACCTCTTATAACATCAGCTATTTGCCTATATCAGCTGTTTCGGAGGTTAGACAGACAGGCAGAGTCTGCCTGTATTCGTCTCTCTGCCTGGCAGACAGACAAACATTTTAAAAATTGTGTTTTTCTGATAAGTACCGTATATAATTTCATATGCATTTAGTAAAAAGCTGTTCTTTGACATTACAAACAGACACTTCAATTTTATTTATCTCTAGATGTATATATTTGCATATCTGTATATGTACTTATTTTTACTAAGTCTGTTATTTGCTTAGTTGTTTGTACCTACATGATACGTAAGAAAAATAGGTAGACTAGGTTATAATAACGCTATTCAATTTTTATTAATAGTATAGAACTAAAATTAGTGTTCGGACCCCCAACCTATGTTATTTCATAATAAGTTAGTGTTTAATAAAACTACACATACATAAGTAACCAATTTGCAAAATCATTCCCTACACAAAACTCCTTCTAACCTATCACAATATTTTCGAATAAATTAAAAATATAATTTCAATGAACTTGTTAAATGAGTGTACACGTCTATTTATTAAGCCGCCAACAGCCAATATTACCGTTGAACTACAGACCTTTTAAATTATTTCTCCTTTATTTTCGCTATTCACATACATATTCAGTAAATATGTCATGAATATGTTAACGTGTATTTACGCTACGAGTGCGCGTGAGACATCGACAGCTCAATGCTCACTGGATTTTGTCATATAAATGCTTTTATTATAATTAACTAAATATTTATTTTTATAGTCATGGCTTACGTCTTGAAATATAATTATAAATAATCCGTATTATAGGCTATATCCAGCTCAAACAATTGTAGTTCACGTTCTGGGCTTGAGTCCCATAGGATTTAATAATAATAATAATAATAAAAACTCTTTATTGCACACACAAAAGAGGAAGAAATAAGAAAAGAATAATACAGTAGTAGGAAAATGTACAAGAGGCGGCCTTATCGCTAAAACAGCGATTTCTTCCAGGCAACCTTTAGGTGTAGGAAATAACAAAGTGTGAAGTGGAAGGGTGTGAACAAATTACAGCGTTAGGAAAAATAAAAATAAAAATGATACATACATATATACATACATATGATATTTTATATACGTATATAAATATATAAATAAGGTGTACCTAAATAATATAAATAATATGACAATAAGAATATATAAAATAAAATATTTAAAAATAAGATTTACTGACGAACATAAATTTTCAGTGACAGCCTGATGCCCTATGCACTGGGTGGTTTTACAAAACTCTGCCTCGGAAAGTCCTCGGAAAGTGGAGTCAACATACAAGACTCATCGTTTGCCTTAAACTCTGTTTAGAAGTGCCGGCATTCGGTATCCTTAATCTATGGGAATGGGGAAATAGAAACCACGGTTAAGTTTACCTATAGCAGACTAGTTGGTTAGGTTGATGGCCGCCATGAATGAAATATGGTCATTATGAAATTTTTCTTCGTCACATATTAGAATTTATGATATCCTGTATTTTCGTAATTAATCGCAAGTAATCAGAATAATTCTGGACTGCTTTCACATTACATTCGAGGAAATAAATTAATGATATACCTAATAAAATGTATATACTGGTATAACTTTGTTTAGACTTTTTCTTTTAATAATATAAAAACACCGTAAAAGTATACACATTTATAACCTCACCTTTAAAAACACGGACTGTAAAAACGCCTACGTCTGCCAATATCTCTGTGATGCTGGCCTCTTATCAAATGGTCCAAATCAATGAGGATTTAAAAATAATGTTTAATCGGAAAATTGTAATCTCTTATTCGAACATGTATATGTAAATTAGATTTTTTTCTATGTTCTGATAATTAATCCCTTGTTAAAAAAATGAGATTTTACTGGGTAGCCAGTCAATATTGTTTTGTACGTTTATTTTTTCGATATTTAAATATATGCATAAAAATATTTCTTAGGTATTATAAGTATGTAGCTTAGTTATTATTTTGAACTGTTATTCATAAATGCATTAAAGTGATTAAAACTTTTTAAGTCCTCTTTGAGAATCTTACTTTACCTTATTAATTAAAATAAATCCTATCTATTCATGAAAAGTTTATAACTTTAGTTACAAATGAATATAGGCTTTGTGTAGCATAAATTGTACTGTATAATTATTTACTTCGAAATTTACACAATTAGGTTGAAATGGAAACTGTTTCCTGAAATAAAATTTGATAATGGAGTTCAAGTTACAGCTTATTATTTCACTAACTCTATCAAAATAATTTGAAGTAATATATATCTTAAATAAAACTATCTCTTCGGATTTTTTCGCGAATTTATTTTGATTTGTGGTTCCCGTTGTTTCGAATGCTTTACAGTAATCGTGGTCATAATTATTTAAAATGTTAAATATTCGCGTAAATCTAAGAAAGTATTAAGTATATCTGGTATCCATAACACAGGCCTCGTATCTTACCATGGAACCAGACGGTGCTGTGTGTTAATGTCCCAACATATTTATTAATTATTTATTTATTAAGTATATATCTATTATGACATAATATTTAACTAGGATAATTTATCAAGAAACTTGTACCTAAGGTCTAATTTATACGTCACGGCACAGAATCTAGAAAATTCACCATGAATTGCGTGAATATAATTATATAAATAAAGAATATATTTTTTGTGAAATATTAAAATTTAACTTGTTCTTTCATTATCATCATAAAGTATATTTTTTATAACACCGCTTTTATAACTAAAATTTTGTTTAAAAGTAGGAATAGCGTTCTTCATTGAGGCATAACACGAATATACTTTCGGTTTTCTGTTTAAATAAAAAAAAATGCGAAATAGTAATGATTATTAATAAAATGGATATCTATTTTATTTTCTAATCTACAGTTCTAGTAGACTAATCATCGTTTGCATGCTTACTTTATTTAGTCATATAGGGTACACGTAAACTTTTGTGTACATCTTATCAAATACAACAACATTTGACATTCATTAAAACTATGTACATATATAGAACAAAGTCGTGTTAGTTACACCATTTATAACTCAAGAACAGCTGGACCAATTTTTATGATATTTGATTTTTTGAATTTCTCTTAGTCCGGAATGGGATAATAAGTAACAAAACATCAGAAAAATTAAAAAAATATATATTTTAAAATGTATATAGCTAACGCTGGCTAATAACTATTTTAAATATCTATGTAAAACGTACCTAGCGACGAAAACGAGCGAGGCGAGGGTGAGCAGCTAGTCATTAATATTCATAATAACTTGCCACAGAAAGATCGTAAAATAAAGAATATAAGAACGAATAATATATAATCAACGTACGTAAAATCACATCCAAGCTATCAATGACGTCTCATAATTTTGATATCGTGCGTAAAGATGGCGATTTCTAAAAATTACAGGCCAAATGATGTTACGGTATTCATCATAACATTGAAACTTCAGTTTAGCCTGGCACGCCATATTTCACTTTGACGGTAGATTTTATCTACACTTTTATTATATTTAGTATTACATAACCAAACACAGTAACTTATCTTCTATAATATTGTGCAAAATTCAATCAGTTTCTTGGAATGTAATTAAATGAATTAATAGTAAGAAAACATTTTTAAAAACATTTTATAGGTTTATTTTCTTCTCTTTAGAACATTAAAATAAAAGCTTTTAATATTTTTTTTCTATTACTTATCTATTTTTTTAGTTAATAAGTCATGTTATAATTATTATAAATAGTCATTGTCATCGGAACTGAATCAACATTAAAATAATCTACGTGACATTGACAAAGTAATCTGTGCTCAACTGGCACGCTTTGAAGCCATTAACAAGAAAATTGAATTGAACATGTAAAATTCCAACCAACTCTGTAGGATAAGAGAAAGTTCTTCCGAATAAGCTTGCAAGGTTTGACCCACATAAACACACCAAATAACAAATATTACAAATTAAATATAAGCTTGTAAAAAATAATATTGTTTTTGTTTTTGCGTATGACATTAGCATGACATGTTTTTGAGGAGATATATATATATATATATATATATATATATATATATATATATATATATATATATATATATATATATATCATAAAGAAACAAATATTTTTATATCAACGATATTCATTATAAATAATTTTCAGTTGTAATACCCCAGTTTATGACAGCGGCATACCGCTTTCTATTATATAATATCGCTAATAGTCCGGTTAAATTAGACATAAAAATAGTGATCAAATAACAAAAACTCCGACATCGGTTCATGGAACCGGTGGGTGATTTTTTTTAAAAAAAGTATTAAAACCTATATGTTTGATAAAACTTACCATTCTCGAGAAAAATCCAAAAAACCTATAATTTTGACATTTGACCTTAAATAAATTTTTTAGCACACATGGAGTCGATGGGGACTTTTGGCACTTTATTTTTACTGGTTTACCCAAGGTCTCTACCAAAATTCAGCTCTGTCGTAGTTTTTTTTTTTTATTTGAAATGTCTATTTTGACCGGGCCATAAATAATAGTAAAATTTAATTAAAACATTTTGCTCTAAAATTTCAACTACCATATTATAGTAACTTTATTTTCATATTTTTTTAATATATTTTGTGGTTGCTTTATTTTATATAATATGAAATTACTGCGTCCTAAAAAATTATAAATATTATTACAAATATACGCTACCAAAGAGAATATGGTTAATTATATTTTAATTTACATTAAAAATGAGCTGCTTAGTTTCATGGTAAAAACTGTAATTTATAGTTTACTAGCGACTCACCCTCGCTTTGCTCGGGTTCGTCCCTAAATACGTTTTAACGGTTAGTATGAAATACAAATCTTTGAATTTCTCGGCTTTTCTGTATTATAATACGCATGTATTATACATATAAACTTTCCTCTTTAGTCACTCTATCTATTAAAAAAACCCGCATTGAAATCCGTTGCGTAGTTTTAAAGATCTAAGCATACAAAAGGACAGACAGACAGCGGGAAGCGACATTGTTTTATACTATGTAGTAATTATTAATAACGAAACCGTCTTTCAATTTTCATATAATTTTATAATAATAAATAAAAATATTTTTCAATCAAAATTTTGCACGTTCCTGTTAAGCTGAAATTTCGTTTCTTAAAGCCATTTGTAATGAGATAATATTTAATTAAGTTTTTATAAGATTACAAGTATAATATTAAATTAAAGGTAACATGTACTATGGGCCCATATAGTACACTAGCGACTCACCCTCGCTCCGCTCATGTTCGTCCCGAGTTAAGTTTTAACGTTTAGTAAATATTTCTCAGAGATGAGATATTTTCCCGCAGTAAAAAGTATCCTATATGTTGACCCGGTTAACCAGCTATCATCATACCTAACTTCATCAAAATCTGTTCAGTGGTTTTCTCGTGGTGCGGTCACAGACAGACAGACAGATAAAAAATCGAAAAACTATAGATTCGGCCTCTGTATCGATAATAATGACTATTTCAATAAAATTTTCCAAAAATATTTAATGTACCTACAGTCGACTCAGTTACAATTTAATTCTATGTATAAATATATTTTATAGATCCCTACTTGAAGTTTCACAACCATTAGTCGTAATGACCTATGAAGTATCCACATTTTACAGAGCTTTGAAACAGATGTTTAGATATTATCGGACTGTTAAAAATTACTTAATAATTATGCGTCTTAAGACTTACGACGACAAAATAAATTAGCTAAATCAAAATCCTCGATCTCGTCTTTTTAATGTAAGTATTTTTAACATGAAAAAAATCTACAATAACATCTCAGTCATGCTTCTGTATAATAAAGTAAAAACGTAATTAGAATATATATATAATTATGTAGCTTATTTTATTAAATAATAGATAGTACAAGTCGTATAAGTTAGTAATTTTCTACATATGAACAACTTTACGGGCCTTGTAATGGTGGATTTGCATCAGTAAAGACGGAAGTCACCTTCGCGTGCTTTATTACTTTCATAAGTAGGTACGCTGTACATCACAAAGACTAAAGGTCTATGATACAGAGAGGTCAACCATCATATGTAAATCGAAGTTGCTACACTATTATAACATTACATTTGTAATTACGAGCAAATGTAATTTACGAACAATAAAATATACAATCTAATTATTTGATGTATATAGAGATACTTATATTATGTCTACCTAAATACTAGTGTACTTATAAACAAAGCCAAGTAGTAAAAAATGTGTTATATTTAATTTATCACTACTTACTTTATTTACTTGCAGCATGAAGACGCATACATCACCTAACCAACCACGTTATTCCCCTGACACTGAACCCCTTTAAATATGTATTTGTATGTATTCAGCCTTTTTTAACGTCCCACTACTGGGCACGGACCTCCCTTAACTCCCTATACTACCCTCCCTCCCTTTTAAAAATAGAGATAAAAAATTGAATTGTATATATTTTTGTTATTGCCTCTTTAAAACCTGTATTTTGATACCCTACTCGATTGATTTGGAAAATTTTTTTTTACAACACACAAATTAACGCCTAGGATTCGCCATTTTGATTTTTAATGATATCTATACTTCCTATGACACTCGCGTTATCAAGACTAATCGAATGATGCATACATGAATCATCAAAATCGGTTAAGCCGTAGTAGTAATTACGAGAGAACATAGAATCGGACATACATACATACAAGTCAAACACATGACCCTCCTTTGGGCTTCTCCGCAGTCGGGTAATTACTTTAATGACCATATTAAACTCCACTGCACCATCTTATGTAATAAACCCTAAATATATATTTAGTTAAGATTAAGTAATCATTTTGATTATAATCAATAGCTTATACTAAAGTAATGTATACAAATATTGAAACTTCTATCGAGTTCTCAATTTAGTATTATCATATTATGTTAATTAATATACTAAACATAATGAAATCCGACTCTGTAAGTGAGCTGTTAATCAATATCGTCAAAACAATGTCGGTTTCTAATGGGATAAACTTGTAACGTGGCTGCATTCAGGAGAACAAAAGCCACATTGCGTTTGCTTTGATTCTATTTGTGTTCAATATGTATCTTTTATTGTGAGCAAGCCATTTTTTCTGTCCATCTAAATCAAATCTACAATGACTCAGTCAGTCTAACGTGATTACTTTACGATGTATCTACGGTCAATTTTATGTTATGTTTTAATAGATATAACTATAATGTTTCTAATTCCAAGGATAGATAACGAAAGTATATCAAGGAATATACCAGAAAAATGTTTACTTTTACAAAATAACTTTTTTCAAAATATCACAAAATTATAAAAACGCTAATGTAAAACTTAAAGACTAGATAATTATAGTTACAAAAATACTAAACAACACACGCTTAAACAACTTTTATGTATGGCATAGGGTAGGGCGGGGCCGAAAGGTCCAATTTAGAAATATTGCCTCGTAACTATTTAACTATAAGGATTCCGGAAAAGATTTAAATACCAATGAGTAGCATAGTTCTTCCTTTAAACATAATTACTAAAGAATATGATTAGTTTATAATTATCCGCTAGATATCGAAGATTTAGAGAGGCAATTCTAGTGGTCCTTTAAGCCCCGCTATAGGGGCAAAAAGGACCAGTGATTGGGTTAAAAGGACCAGTATGAGCTGGCTTTGAGGCTATGCACAAAAATCTATGCTATACATAAAAAAAAACAAATGATGTACATAAAACCTTAACTTTGTAATGGTACAAACGTAATTCTCAGATTAAAAATAAAACATTCGAAAAATTTTACTTTCGTCAATTTTTTGAGCAGCAAGCTCATGCAGTCCAAACGGTGATCCAGAGGATCACTGGGTACGTCCCCCTGCACCAAGACCCTCTTGTGACGATACTCAAAATCTCTGATAAAACATTATTTTCGAAAATAGCAGGGGTGGTCCTTTTTACCCGCGGACCTTTTAGCCCCGCTCTACCCTACGTCAACACAAATTAAATGAGGTCAAGTATGAAAATTTTAATAGTAACATTTACAGTGAACCCCACTGTAACGGTATTCTATCATCGGATTAGCTTGATATATGTATTATTATTATCCAGATTTTTACAAAATTACAATTCTAGACGAATATTAAAACTAGATTATATCGACTTCCAACATTTTGTTAAATAGTTAGTTACGAATAAAAATAAGAGTGTCAATAAAAAAATATATAATAGTCTCTTAACTATGTATCTGTATTTGAGATGCCGATTAAACGAGTATACGGTGCAAATAAGACAAGAATAGACGTCGTTAGGATCAGGAGGGGAATATTCTTAACGACCCAATGGATAAAGATCCTATTATAAGGTCCGTTTCAAAATAAATCAATTGACGCCAGAAACAATAGATTTTGATTATAAAATTAATTATATTTGTAGATAAAATGTCTTTCATTGACAACTGGTTATCTTGTTGCTGATTACATTCATTCTGTACCATTGTTCGATAAACGATAATGCTATTATACATTTTATACTTTTACCACATGTAGAACTTTTTTGTTTGAGCTTTATAGTATTTTCCTATAGGTAATCAGATTAAAAAGTATAGACAGATATCCTACTTCTCTCTAATTCTGTCAATCTAGTAAACCTAAAAATAACACCTAATAACATGTCAATATACCACATGTCCCTACGTCGTTTAAAGTAATTTAGTGCGAGACTCTGCAGCCACTTTGATGTTTGGAAAATGAAATTGATGTTTCAAAGCTGAAAACGATTTTATAATAGTCGACAGTGTCTTTATTTAAACTATATTTAATCTCCATATTTCATGGTAATCTATAAGTACCAAGAAAGTCTTTCTATTTTAGTTATTGGAACCACTATAATATTAATATGCAATAAACGATAAAATGAAAACTCTTCAAATTGAGGTTAAACAAATAACCTAGTAAGAACTATACTTCTAATTTATGCTGAAATAAAAAATTCAAATAGGTACATTCAACAAAATCCACTTGTTCAAACGTTCGGGATGAAAGTAGCTTATTGATTTAATGGTGCATGCACCTTTTACATACGAAATTATGTTAATTAATTAAATTATTCATTGATTTTTAATAATGTAGATTTACAATACTTTTACTTATGATAATTAATAACGAATAAAAATATTTTTAAATTTCAGAACATTTTATAATAATTAGTTGTATAAAATCGATAGTTTTAGCATTAAGATTTTGGCGTAAACTTTATAAAACTTTCTTCTTCAATATAGATAAAGATTTTGCTTATTATGTACATTCCTTTTGCGTATAATAAAACGTATTATAATTAGTTTTTTTCTACTTAATTTTACACACATAGAATAATGTCACCCGGGTTAGATGTCTATACAAACTTAATTCTGATACTTACTCATACTGTTGTGTTGTGTGCTTAGGTGCATCTAATTGTTGCGTATGACAGTTGTTTAGAAGTAATATACGTACTTACGTTAGCGCTGTGCTAGTAAATATAATATAATTATTAAAATCGTTCATTTGTAATTTACTTTCATTTATAGCATAGAATTGATATTGCAATAGAGTTTAATAATTAAAAGTTAATGCTGTTAAGTTTTTTTTTTTAATATTATAATTTATTTATAAGCATTAGCGTCTATTCAATAAGTAATTTTTATTAAGCAACCTAGTAGTAGTAGTACTCCGAATTTATACTAAAATAAAAAAAATAACGTGTGTGTGTACTCATGTACGCACGTAAGAAGTTATACTTCTTTGGCGTAACAGAACAAAAATAGCTAAAGATTTCATCCCGTATGTCACAATTCTCTGTTTGTAAAAGGAATGCACCTAACTTCATCATGTCGCTTTTTGGCTGTCGGTGTGGCGCGCATCGTAAAAATTTTGCTCTCATATTTTTTTCCAAACGTGCCAAAAGAAGTATAACTCTAAAAATCAGATACATTCAACAAAAACTAAAATAAGACTACGTTATCATTTTTATAGTGTCTTTATGTTTCGCTCGTAAAATACTCTTCATTTAACCTTCTAAAGCTTATCTAGGACCTAAACTGAGTTCCCATTGTTTTTGTTAACTGGCCTAGTAAAGGGTATAAGGTTATATTTAACGTAACATATTGTCTAAGGCTAATGCTTCTTTGTATACTTTTACTTATAACCGTTTTAAAAAAATATCAATCTTTTTATTTTTTTTAACCAATAGAAACCAATAGAGTTTAAATTTAGTATTCGTAAACAATTTATTTTGATATGATTGATGATATTGGAGAACTGTTCAAAGTGTACATAAATGAATATGTACCTAGTTTAATACTTTATTAGATTAGATCGTCGGAAACCAAAAATCTAAATAAAGTGCCGTGTCCTGGATATTACGGGTTCTGGGCCATGACGAATCCCGAAGTAGCTCATGTATCATTAGATAGTACATAGCCTATATCAATAGAATATATCGTTCTCATGAGTGCATTTAGTGGGCATACCTTGTTAGCAAGAAAGTCAATTGCGTTACATTAGGGAGGCAGAAACCCATTTCACTTGTGAAAATATTATTGTTATATAGTATTTCCTAAAGGAAAGATTCAATCAAGACATGTAAACAGTTAGTCTTAAACATAAATACTTACTTCTAGTAAACAACCATGGCAGTCTGGAGCGCTCTTTGTTGGTGACACATGATCAAGGTACCAGGTCAGTATCAGCGGGTAAATATATTGTTCCAAGGGTGCATAATTATTATGATGATCGAACACGATCGAAACGTCTACCGTACCTTATGAATAGTTTGCCCGCTGATATTAGACATGAACCGAATAAAAGTAAATTTGCCAAATTATTAAAAAACTATTATATGGTCAGTTTAACATAATTAAACTTTAAATATTATAACATAAGTCTATCGTGAGACTCTGATCCCACAGACAAACTGTGCAAACAGTTTTGTGGGTCCTTATATAAAATATTTGTATTAGTATATATTATAATAATCAAATAAATAAAATAATAAATAAATAAAATAAAACAAAATACTATGTTTACATCCTGGCCTACAAAAACATAGAAGGAAAAGACACAATAAAATTCGTCTATTTGACCTGCAAGAATGGGGCTCGAACCGTAGGTTGTTGCGCTCACATTGCAACTATTATTTGGTATTTAGGGTATGCAAGACATCTGACACAGCCAATAAAACCTACATCAATAGTAATCGGAGACATATTTATAAGATTTGACAGTACCAATGAAGAATCTTCACAGATATAAACGTCACCAGTGTTGGGTTGCCTATAATCATACGCCCACTTCGAATAATAATGAAACTATTTTTCCGTAAATGTACTAGTGAACCCCTATCCGTTAGTATGCGATTCATTAATGGACGCACCATGGGCCAAATCGAGACACGGTTCTTTACGAAAAAGTGCGAAAAGATAGTATTATTTAATATGTAGCTTAAATTCAATACACAACAAAACCGATGCGGGCATATTGGCAATTGTTTCATAAATTTTAAATAAGTTGATATATTACATTTTCTTTTGATAATAATAGTTTAAGAAAATAAACAAACGTCACAACGGTTTCAAGGAATAAATATGATATCTCATGACCCACACTCTGAGTCAGAGGAAAGCTTTAGCAATGATTATTACTCATGTTTATCTGCCGGGATAACTCATCGCCCGTGTTCCTCCGTCTCCTGACGCATGCTAGTTATTTTCAGCGCCGGACAGTGCACCTACCGCGTATTGGCCTTTGTGATAGTCTTTTTTGGATATTTATTTACATACCACTCTCTTGCTACACCATTTTCAGATTCCATTAATGTTATCTGATGACAGTTTTAGGGCAGGTATTTTTGAACGCATTTAATCTAACCAACAACATATACATAAATAATTCATCACATACTGTTAATTACAGTGATATGATCAAAATTATACTCCGTTTACATTAACTGTGTCTTATATTGACTGTGTCTTATTACGTTAGACATATACACTTTTAGGCAAACAGCAATATTACTCAGTGCATTAAATTTAGACAAGATTGCAATATAACTGCATTATCAAGGTCATTTGAAATATAATTCATCGTTACTTCGCGATCATAATCTCAAACATTTGTACTATAATTAATTACCTGAATGTCACAATCAGGATAATTTATTTTTAATTAGTGATTGCGAGGGAATAAATGCGGTATTTTAGCCAACTCGCAGGCGCAGACGCATGGCTACATACCGATGACCGCCCACACAAAGCTCCGGACGAAACAAAACTACACCGCCCGCCCGTCAGTATACTCTCAGTCTCGACTAAAGTAACTTCTCAGACAATAGTCAATTAATAAAAAGGAACTTCATATTATTTTCATTTTACCGTGCGTGTAGTGAAGGTGTATTACCGTCAGGTAATTTCTTGATTTTTCTTAATATGACGAGTATTGTCTTTTGTTTAAAGTATTCTTAATTGATATAACATTGTTTTTCGATAAATAATTACCCTAAAATTAATATTAACATATTTTACTTAATTATGAAACAATATAGCTGTGGTAAGAATTTATTCTAAAATTAATAAAACACTGAACATTAATTATTACTTTAATAAAAAATAGTTCAGTACATTATAAAAAATTATTCATGTAATTATTTTATTTAAACGTAATATTTTCTTCACTATTACTACCAGTACAAATGATCTTTTGTTGGTAATCATAACTGGTCTTGAAAGCTAATTTCGTTTGTTGAAAAGAAAGTTTTATTTTAAGAATGATCAAATCATTGATAAAATAAGAAATCCAATTTAATACAAGTAAGGCCGTCGTTCCACAAAGTTTTTGAACAAAGCTAAATGGCATGCAGACACTATGCGCCTGGCTAATAGCCAACCATCACCATTAATTTCTCGCTAACTAACATTTCTAATGTAAATGTTGACTTTAAAGTTATAAATACATTGTTTATTTAAATTCATTTCTAGGCTTACCTTACGTCTTAAGAAAAATAACAATTAAAAATATGTCTGAAAGCAAGACCCTTGAAGCTGGTCAAATGGTCGTCAAGAAGACCATGGATGAGATAATGCAACAAAAACAAACAACAGAAAAAGTTACAATTCAAGCTCGACAAGAATTTCGTGAGCACTATCAAGAGAGCTACGAGGAAGAATTTGAAGAAGAAACATTTATCGATCAATTTGGGAACGCTACTACAAAGAGAGTGGAATCTAGCAGCGAAAGCAAGGAACATTCTAAAAGCGCGGATGTAAAAGTAAAAGCAACAGGGCTTAATGCAGAGCAAGTCAAAGCCCTTACAGATTGCGCAAATGAAGCTGGACAGTTGGCACTCGACTCCAAACCTGCCAACTGAAATGTAATCATTTGAAATATTATTATCATTATTATTAAATCTAACACAATTTCTTAAATAAGTAATAAATTCTGTACATAGTAAACTATACATATATAATCAAGTATACATAACTTTTACAATCCATGATAACGTACAATAGTTGTTCGAGCTACGCATTTACTATTTAAAATTTTGCTATCCTTTTTTCTATTACTTTATTTATATTTAACTTTTATGTCTTAAAAAATTAAGCTTAATTCAATCATTTTGTTCCAGGTTTCCTTGTTTGTGCACGAGGTGATTAAAAAGTGATAAAGACTGTGTCCAGTGTTCCATTCTATATTATATATGCATTAAATTTGAAATTGTAATTCTTACAATAAATTTTTAATTAAAAAAAATGTTTCTTTAAAGAGTGTTGTGTTTGTTTCTTAAAAAGGTACTAATATACGTGATATCATTCGACACTATTAAAAATGGAGGAAGAGGAAGATGAACGAAGCAGCAGGCGGCCTAAGCTCGCTGCTCTTAGTTCTTTGAACGCTCGAATTGTCCATTCCTCGCTTGAGGAGGGCTTTATCCGGCAACAAGCCTCGTCGGAGTCAAATGACGTTAATACATGTTCAAGTATTTCAACGGCCCAATACAGTGACAGAAGTTTCGTCTCAAAAGCAAGTACATTCTCGAGAAGCGGAACATCGAGTTCTAGTCAGGAAGAATGCGAAGTAGCTCAAACAACAGTTACAAGTGGTCAATATTTGGCAGCTGCCCGAGTTGAAACGGCACGATCTATGGAGAGTCTTCGGCCTAGTAAAGATACGTCGCCGGCGCGCCCTGCAAGCTCTTGCACCTCAGTACGTGTTCATCGTAGTTCATTTTTAACAGCAAGCGAACGAGATGTTAGGGAAACACGGGGCGCGCCGGCACGTAGAGCTTTATCAGGGGAAGACATGGGGAACTCGGCAGAGAAGAGACGAGGCTTGTTTGCAAGTACAGAACGACGAGCGTTACAGCAGTTAAGCTTACCGCCACCTGAACGTCGCTTAACAATATTAAGCCCTCACAGTCCAATGGCATCGGCAGAATTACAGTGGCCTATTCCTTCTGGTATTCGTGGCCGGCGGAAGAAAGGAATGGTCCTCCCAAAACTGATACTGCCCCGCAGTGATTCTGATGGATCGGATGTATTTTTTGAAAGGTGTTTTTTTACATATTTTTTAATAATCTTTTACTATAGTTTTATAAGTATTAGGGTTGCTCATATTTATAGATTAAAAATCATACAATTTTAAAAAAGATATTCTCTATTAGAATGAAAACATCATAAATGGATTTCTAATAAAATAAAATGATACACAGTTATCTAAAAATAAATAGGTTTACATATATTTTCTACATGGAATTCTAATTAAATAATATCAGTTTAGGAAAAAATAACAAATAATATACACGAGGAATATTTTGTAACTTTTTTTTAATAAAAAAGCAATGCAACTATTATTTATTCTAAAAGAATTTCATTCGAATTTTCTTGTAGCTTTCTAATTACAGTGTTGTGTTTTGTGTTATATGTACGTATAATATAAACTTCTTTTTTATGTACTTTTATGTAGTAAACATTTGGAGCTTTTCCAAATCATTTCTTTGAAGGTATGTAGATCATATACCGATTCTACTTCAAAAATAACTTCTTCTCATTGTTACCGTGAAGCAAATGCGAAACAAAAATAAATCTTGATTATTTTAGAGGCTGCCATTTGATTTACGCCTTCTTATTTGCAGATTAACCTTTTCACTGCCAAATAAAATAAGATCTTTTGATAAAGGTATTGGAGATAATTTATTGTATTAACTATGTAATTACAAGTAATTACCCAAGTATAATTAATTGAGAATATATTTAACTTTAATCTTAGCTGTAAAATATTAATTGCTATAAGAAGCGATCATCACGTTTTATCTTATCCATATTATTATCTACAGTTAAGAATAAATTTAATTTTATATATACATAGTACTTTTTTTATGTTGGGAAATGTATTTACGCTTACCACCTATATACATACATACAGGTGGTTATGTTGGACTCACTGACTAGAAGCCCAATTAGATATATAACATCTTAATGGGGCATCGCAGGATCGCTTACGCATTCAACTACGACGCCCCAACGGCAAGCCTAGAGCAACCCGCATGGCACACCGCCCACCTAGATGGGCCACCTCCCAGTGTATTTCTTGATTTCGCGCCCGGCTAGATAGCCAGACGCTAATGAGCCCCCCAACTACGACAAGGTGAACGCGAATTGGGGGGAAGGAGGGGAGAGGGATATACATAGTATCTACAACAAGGGGCTTAGAGAATATGTCACTCTACAATCGTTAGCGGATAGAAATTTAAAAGATTGTATTAAAATGATTATTCTATTAGTTACGTCATAAAATCATAATGTATCAATCCCATGTATTAATACTTTCTTAGATGTAAATGTTTCTTAGATGTATGTATGTATGTAGATGTAAATGTGACAATCCCATGTATTTTTAAGATTTCTATTCTTCGACGATTGTAGAATGACGTCTTATCTAAGCTTCAGGATTTGAGTATATAGATTTATTTTGCAAATAAAGTCTTTAAAGAAGTTAGGAATTACAGAATAGATTTGCATTTAAGCCAGTTAATCTGCAAGGAACGTATCTAACCGTATTTAACATGAAATGCTATTTGATATATGCTTATAGCACCTGCCTGCAGCTACGCGGAGCTGTGTATATCTAATTAGTCCGTAAACTCTGAGAATAAGCCGTAAAATCCACATTAAATAGAACATAAACGCGTCTACTTTACCAACTCTATGATGTAGCTATAATAAAAACATAGCTTTTAGTAAAAATTATACACGTTAAAGTTATACCTATACGTATGTTATATTACGAGTGAAATAAAAAGGTCCAATAAGAATTTACCCAGCCTTTCTCGAGTTCATACGAGCTTATAAAGATTAACACTATATAAACAGTAACGAAAATATTAAAAGCTTTTGAATTTACTTCTATTCTATATATAACATCCCTGACATACTACGGAATGTACAACTTTGGATTATTTTCCTTTTCACGTATTTTTAACCGACTTCCAAAAAGGAGGAGGTTCTCAATTCGTCGGAATCTTTTTTTTTTCCTTAAGAATTTTTATTGACCTGAAATATCTATTTATATATCCCTACAGCCTCTTCTTTTCTATTATGTTGAGGCAATACGGTAACGGTGATCAACGCTCCGCTTTGTTTCTGAAATACACATGTATAACCAATTGAAACATTTAAACCGTGCATAAATTGAACTCGTAACCTCCGCTGTAGTACACAATGTCACACTCAGACACAATAGCTATTTAAAATACGATTATGATAATTTTATATTACAAAGTAAATACTAAGTAAACGTTCGACATCACTCGCAAAATACTGTTGCAAGAAATTGACACTCAATAAATACAGTCAATACATTATGTATACAAATTTTTCGTTTATGTTATAATTTTCATAATGATAAGCTGTTTATATGTCGAGATACGTGTAAGCCCTTCAGTGAAATACAGATATAATGGATAAAATACATTATATTTACGTTTACTATACTCTCTAGCGAGTTATCAATTAGCTGATAACGTATCTTGTTTATACTTGTAATATCACTATGAACCGAATATACGTTATGTTAGATGCGTTTTATGATTCGTGATTCATTTTATTTGAAATAATATCGATTTTTCATTAGATCGATAACTTATCGATTTTTTGTTTGCTATAATTAACTATAGACCAGAGCATTATTCTTTAAAACATTTTATTTCTCAAAAGAAAGCTTTTCCACAGATAGGTAAAAGAAATTATACGATTTTTTATGTATTAGCATGACTTGATCAATATTTAAGAGACCTCATTCCCCGGGAAATCAAGGAGTTTATTGAACTTGGAGATAGAAGTCTATATAAAAATTTTAATAAGCGGAGCTCGAAATAACTTAGAATACGATATGTCCTTGATAATCAAATCTAATCAGAAAATATGATATTAAAGTGATGGTTTAATTAACAAAATTCCTTTCTTTTTTTTTTTAATTTAACTTAAATATAGGTATCCTAGAACAATACTTTGATACTAAAACATTTGACATTAATAAACCTATCTTTTCGATTTTTTTCGTGGATTAATTTGAACACAGTAATAGAGTTGCTTAATATTTTGTTATTAAATAATAGCAAACTAAATTAAAATTAATATTCTTAATATATTATTTTTTTACTTCTTAAATTACCTACAGATAGAACAATAATAATATAATTATAAATATTGCTAAATAATTAATATTTTTAATTTTCTTTATATTCATAAATATAATGATAAAAACACTAAATAAGATTACTAATCAATAAAGTTTTAAATACATTTTAAAATTATAAAAGTTATTTAAAAATAAAATTACCAAACATTTTAAGGTAATGTAGTCTCAATTTTGGTGTCATCATGGTAGGCATGGCGTTTAACAAGTAAATATAAGCACGTCACGTTCACTGATACTGAAAATTAAACTTTGCCTCCCTCATAAGAAGGCAATTTTAATAGAAATTTGACATCCCAATAATACATATAATAAACTTCTAAGTGAGTCAAATCTGTACATTAAATATTTTTTGAAAAATCTTATTGAAATAGATATTATTATCGGTACAGAGGCCGAATCTATAGTTTTTAGATTTTTTCTGTTTGTCTGTCTGTCTGTCTGTGACCGCATCACAAAAAAACCACTGGAGGGATTTTGATGAAATTTGATATGATTATAGCTGGCTATTCAGGTCAACGTATTGGATACTTTTTACTGCAAATAAATATCTCATTTCTGAGAAATCTATACTAAACGTTAAAACGTAATTAGGGTCGAATCCGAGCGGAGCGAGAGTGAGTCGCTAGTATTGTATGAATCTTTAATAATTTTATAGACACATGAAAAATAACATCTTTCGAGCTATTTTAATTTCTTGAATAAATAATGAAACCATTTCCTTAAGAACACATCTTATCGCTTGTTTGTAATTAACTTTATAAAAAGAAGTACCTATCTACTATTACTAGTGATCGCCGCGTGGTTGAAAATCTACCATAATTCATTAAGTTATATATTTATTGTCTTGCGTATATTACAACATTTATCTTTTCTCAATTTGACCACAGACTTAAACAATAAACAAAAGAGTATATATGTGTAATGCTTTTTGATTGATTTAATGTATTTTTATGCACAATATTAAATAAATATTAGCATTCTGCACTCCTTCTCTATAATTCTACCTCTATCTTCTCTATTCTGCTATCTAAGATCGACTTACGTGGGATGTGTGAAATCACTCATCTTAAACAACCCTTCGTAACCCCCGGAGCAAAAAAAAACAAAACTAAACATTTAGAAAAAAAGAAAATTTAAATAAAAATAAACAAAAGTAAGGAGTTTCGTTCCAAAAACAGAGAATTTCGACCTCGACGTGTATTATTTCAATTAGAGTTAATGAACACTTTAGTTTCTTTGGTTACAATGAAATGGGACTTTTATTTCTGACCTTTCAATGGTTCATTGATCTAATTACATTTATTATTAAATTCATTTTAAGTTCTTTTTATGCTTTTGGCGATTTTTTAAATCATATATAAAATTATTTTCGCAATATATGTATTTACTAGCAGAACCTGCGGTTTCGCTCGCGATCAAACTACGAAAAATACGAAATTTCATGCAAATATGTCCAAGGAATAAATAGTTTCATACAAACTTTTATCCACTATTTCACCCCCTTTGGGGTTGAATTTTAAAAAATACTTCCTTAGTGGATACCTACGTCATAAGAGAAATACGTGTGCGAAATTTTAAGTTTCTAGCCCTAAGGGTTTGGCCTGTGCGTTGATACATCAGTCAATCACCTTTGCTTTTTATATAATAAAGATTATTACTTAGTTGTAAGATTCAATCTAGATCATGGAACTAAAAATTACAAAAAGATTATGTTAATGCTTATGAATTAAATAAAATCTATATCTATATATACATAAAATGCTTTGTCCTGACTGACTGACCGATCGATCAACGCACAGCCTAAACCGCTGGTCGTAGAAACGTGAAATTTGGAAGACATATACCTTATATAATGTAGGCATCCGCTAAGAAAGGATTTTTCGAAATTCATCCCCTAAGGGGGTAAAATAGGGGATAAAAGATTATATGGAACTCTGTCGTTCTTCACAGGAAATGCACGGAAAGTGGTATTTAGCTTTAAGATAATAAAATAAGAATAGAAATAGAAATAGAATAGAAGAAAAATATATGTATTAGATTTTTTTCAAAATTCATCTCTTAAAAGGGTGAAAGGGGATGATAAAGTTTATATGGGGAAACATTTATGATCAGAATTACTTGAATTTTTTTTAATTCAGCCCCTAAGTGGATAAAAGTATTCACTCAAGTACTCTGTAAGTGCACACTTACTATTTATTTACAGAATATACGCTTAAGATCTTATACATATATATTTTTGCAAGTAGTAAAGTATGTATTGCGAAAAAGTTTATTTTTTTCGTAGTTTGTTCGCGGGCGAAGCCGCGGGTTCTGCTAGTTAATTATAAATAAAAAAGTATGTTAAGCGCAAAATTATTACTTGATAGGTTTTTATTGTTTTTACTCTTCACATTGTTTGAATCAAAAGCAAAAAGCCGGCTAACATATGATTTTAACCATTATAGTAATAACGATTATTGATTTTTTTCGACCTTTATTCACACACTTTACAAGTCATCACCGTAACAGAACAACAAGATACACAAACACAAATCTATACTAATCTGTACTAATATTATAAAGCTGAAGAGTTTGTTTGTTTGTTTAGTTGAACGCATTAATCTCAGGAACTACTAATCCGATTTGAAAAATTCTTTTTGTATTAGATAACCCGTTAACTTAGGAAGGCTATAAGCTATATATCATCCCAGAAAAATGTACGGTTACTGAGGGATAGATTTGTTTTTGTCTAGGAACGAACCCGAAGCGAAGCGAGAGTGAGTCGCTAGTGTATTCATATAATACTAGCGATTTACCCTCGTTTCGCACAGGTGCACCCCTAATGTACTTAAGGAGATAAACTCATACTATCGCGATTATTCTATAGGCATTTTTAAGGCCTACAATTTTGTAGTACATTGTTTTGATGTATGTACATATATCTAAAGGTTTAGCCAGCGTTATAAATATAATTAGCCATGTAAGTGTACGAAAACAGTTTTTTTGACAAAATACCGTCCAGGTTCAGCCATTTTGTACAAAATATTTACAAATTATCTACACAAACCTTCCTTGTTTATCGCTCTTTCTTTAGTGAAAATATATCAAAATTCATTACGTGGTTCAAAAGAAGTAAGCGAAGAAATAGAGACAGATCTTTTTTTATACAATGTGTCGCCCGAACGTTATTTTGTATTTTCCCATTATAATAAGAGATTTTACCGCACTAAATTGTTAAATATGATAATTGTTAATCCTGCTAACTATAGTTTTTGTTTAATAAATCATTGCATGTTTTGTATGAAGGTAACTCAGCCGAACCAGTTGTTTTGTTTTCCCGTGGGAATAAGAGATTTTCTTGTAGTAAAAGGTACCCTAAATGTTGACCTTAGTAATAAGTTATCCCTGCACCAAATTTCGTTGAAATTGGTTTATTTTTGCGTTAAACGCGCACATACAAATAGACAAACAGGCAAAAAATTTTATAACTATTGTTTTGGAGTCTATATCGTGTATATAATAGAGTCATAATTTTTAAAAAATATTTCATGTACAGATTTCGCTAAGTTACTGCTTTATTCGTCGTACTAGCGGCTCTAAAGATTCATTAAAATCTAATCAGTAGTTTTTGTGTACTAAGGTGTATAAGTTACTATAGTTTTTTTAACTATCCCACGGAAACTCTTTAATTTTCCGGGATGAAAAGTATCTAAAATGTTGACCGGGGATATAAGGTACCACCATGCAAAATTTCATTTAAATCGGCCCAACAGTTTCGAAGATAAGCCTGTACAAACAGACACCGACAAACAGACAGAGAAACAAAAAAATTGAAAAAATCTGGATTTATTCTATTTCTCTTCTTAAAACCCCTGACTGGGTTTTTAGCATTTTTTCTATGTACAGACGTGCGACCTCTACAGTTTTATTATATGTATAGATAAAGATTATGTATAAATAGGATAGTATACGTTGCATCCTAACGAAACAAGTTACGGACTTTATTTCACTTGTTTTGCTTTTAAAGTTTACAAATATTGAATGTTTTTGCAAAGTGTAGACTATGCTAGTAACATTTTTGAAGTAAAAACAAAATCTTTTGTTTTCGTTTTAGCATATACGCGTAGGCTACTGTTCTAGTGAGATTTTTGGATTTTTTGCACTTTTGTTATTCTATAAATTGAATGATGATATAAGTTAGAATATTATTAACAAACCTTAACAAAAATAATAACTAAATATTTTTTCTCCATTGTAAATACAGTCTAAACTTTAAGATTTCTCTAAACGCGAGTTATTCGCGAATTCACTTCAAATAAATTGTTATCTGGCTAAAGTAATTAGAGGCATTATGATTTACCACTATTTTTTAAAGTTAACAAAAATGGATTTTATCATTGTATTTTCTTGGTATCTTGACAGAAAATTACAAAAATTATAAAAAACCGACTGTGTAAAAAGCGAACCAAAAAGATGAGAACAACTTGACGAAAGAACATAGTATTATGCGACTTATCGGAGACTATACATACACACGCATCTATTAGAAAACATGTAAATATTACATAGATATATCTCCGACTGCATAATACTATGAGTATGATCCTTCATCAAATTGTTATCATCTTTTTACTTTGCTTTTTACGCAATCGGGTTTTTTTTTATTTTTGTAAATTATTTTTTTAGTTACAACTTTTTAGTTTTGGTCAGTTAGACATTTTTAGTTTTATTTAACAATTTCTTATGCTAAACTACTTTTAAACATATAAGTTATTATTATATATATATATATATATATATATATATATATATACATATATTTAGTCATTTCTTAAAACTCTGTATCTTGATACCCTACTCAATTCGAACGAAAAAATTTTTTCAAGACAAATTAGCGCTAAAATCTGCTATTTTTATTATTTTTAAACACTTATCTAAGGATACTTGGGTTTTTGAAACGAACCTAACGAACCTTAACTGTCGCAAACCATCCTTTTGGAAGATTCGAGGTAACAAAGAAATTTACAAACATAAGTAGAAACATACAAGATGCGCGCGAAAAACTTAACCTTCCTTGAAGGTCAGGTGAAAAACCATTTTGATATCCCCAAAATAAATATACTCCTAAATCTAGGTACCAACAAGTACTAAAGTACCAGTTATTTTAATTTAAAAGTGCAAGATTCACTTTTTTCATTTGTGTTCATATACAAAAACAAATATTGTATTTTTTTAATAAATTGAAAAAATATTAATTTAACTAAAAATTCATAACTTCTGCAAATAGATCCTAGTATATTTAAAAAACTTGAAATAACCTTAGTTAAGCAATTTTAAATCTCCATATTCGAAACAACTAACTTAATATTAGTTTTCAAAAAGACAGTATATTGAAGGGAAGATTTTAGGAAATACGCGGTAACACCATTATATTTATAAAAAGATACAATTGTTATTTTTAGTGTAACTATATATAAATAAGTATGTAAAAATTAAGCTAGTTTTAAATAATAAAACTATACTTGTAATAAAAGTCACTTTCCCTTTACCTGTTTATGTAAGTATAAGCATAGGTTGTATTTTGAAAAAGGTATTTTCGAGAAACGTTTCCTATTTCACCTATATATATTTACATATATAGGTGAAATAGGAACGTGAAGGAAAATTTTCACAGTCGGTTTTAATTTGTAAAATCCTCTTCATCATTTTCTTTTAATTTGTACATGAATGCTTTTGTATGAACAGTTGTACCGCTAGTAAACATTGAATCATGAGTAAAGGAAAACAGAAGTTGTTCGTACTATGCTGTAACATCTCTAGTATGACAATATTTTAACCATTGCTAAAATATATTAAACGTGTTATTGACGATCACAATTAAATAGTGTGCCAATGAAATTAAAAATAATATATATAAAACAAAGTCGTGTTAGTCGTGTGGCTGGACCAATTTTTATGATTTTTTGGATTTCTATTAGTCCGGAATAGTATAATAAGTATTAAAACATCAGAAAAATTAAAAAGAAAAAATATTAAAATTTATATGGCAAATAACTACTTTAAATATCTATGTAAAACGTACCTAGCGACGAACCCGAGCGAAGCGAGGGTGACCCGCTAGTTAAATATAAATTGACAAGGTAAGAAAAATAATAATTCACATGTGATATTATATGTATATTCATACTAGTTGAACCCACGGCTTCGCTCGCGCTAAAACTACAAAACTCTTTGGCTTTATGCAAAACTTTCTGAGCTTAAACCACTTAAACATATTATAAATATCAGTTTTACAATAATGTATGGAAGTCTGCCCGAATTGTTAACATTTATGGTTACTGCTCCGCTCCCTTGGGTAGTAGCATGATGATAATATATAGACTTTCTCGATAGACGGGTTATTTAATGCAAAAAAAATTTTTCAAATCAGATTAGTAGTTCCTGAGATTAGCACGTTCAAACAAACGAATAAACAAACAAACAAACTCTGCCTCTTTATAAGAGTAGTATAGATTTATAACTTATAATTTATTCTAATATTAGTGTTTAGTTAAAGAAAAAAATACATAAGAAATATCTATAATGTATGGAAGTCTGCCCGATTTGTTGACATTTACAATTACTGCTCCGCTCCCTTGGGTGGTAGCATGATGATATATAACCTATCCGAGCCTTCCTCAATAAACGGGCTATCTAATGCAAAAAGAAGTTTTCAATTCGAATTAGTAGTTCCTGAGATTAGCATGTTTAAACAAACAAACAAACTCTGTCTCTTTATAAAATTAGAATAGATCTATAACTCGTAATTTATTCTAATATTAGTATCTAGTGAAAGAAAAAAATACATAAGAAATATCAAGATAATTTAATCTGCAATATTGGTTAGCAATTCATTTTTTTATTTAATTATATCCAACCCTTTTTAACGACAAGCAAGTTTCTTCACGATGTTTTCCTTCACCGTAAGACAAGTGATAATCATGTTATAAATATAAATTGTGTAATATAAAAAAATATGGGTTTGATTAAATTAAAAGTTCATTTTCCTCTTTTCAGAGCATTTAAATAAAAGCTTGTTTTTAAAAATGTTTTTTACTACTAATTTTATGCTATATAAAGTAAATGACAACTCACTTTGATTTCCATCTACTTGCCACTACTATAGACATTATCATGTAGTGTCATATCATATACATGTATGTGTCATATCTGACATGATCGGCGTAGTCGATTGTGAGGGGACTTCCTAAGGTTTTAATTGATATATCGTTAACCCTATTAGTTTTTACAACTATCCCATCAAGATGAATAACGGGTTTTGCACTTCTCTGTTTCACCCAACTCGGGATAAAAATTATCAATTTAGACATTTACTCAGTGCAGGGTACATATCAGCTACAGGTAACGTTGGACATCAGACATGTCAATAATAGGTAATATGCCATACTGCTGTAGACTGCCGATAAAGTTTTTATTAATCTAACATATAATTTTTCTTTCGTATTTGCTAATATTATGAACTTCATAAGAAACGCTATAAGAAAAGCAAATGTATTTTTAATACATATAAAGATATAAATTCTTTAGTAAAGTTCGCATCGCTGCGCTGTATAAAGCTACTATTCAATCACACAGATAAATAAATATCATTGGCAAAACATGTTTGATACTATTTTTAGGGTTCCGTAGTCAACAAGGAACCCTTATTTCACCATGCCCATCCGTCTGTCCGCAGCTTGCAGCTTAGCTCAGGCACTCTTAATACGAGAAAGCTGTAATTTGGGATGTATATATGCATATATTAGTCACACCGAAGAAATGGTAAAATAAAATCTTTTAGAAAAATTTTTACGGTACCTGCTCTACCAGTAAAAAAGGGATGTTTTTTTTTTCTCGTCTACCCCATGGTGTGGGGTGTCGTTAGATAGGTCTTTCAAAAATAAATATGTTTATGAACCATGTAAAAATATCTATATTAATTAAAGTCAATTGCCAAGTGTATGTAAGCGTATTACTTCAGAAGGGCTGCACCTGTTCAGCTAATTCTTTTTTGTTGTGTTTGTAATTGTCAGGACAAGATTTGTATAAAAGAAATGTTTGAAAAATTGTACAGAAAAAATATAAAAAAGTGATTTGACAGATTGATGTTCAGTTGCTCAGTTTCTTACATTATTTTATCTGTTACATCCGAAAATAAAACATATGTTGTTTTAGTTGTTTTGTGAAAAAAGTAATAAAATAAGTTTTAGAACTGTGTATTATTAAAAATACCTGCTATTTTTAAAAATACCAGCGACTGCAACTATTAAGTGCAGTCCATCTACTAACATAAGTAATCTGTTATATCATAACAGCAATATTTAAAAACGAAATTGACAGTGTTGTCAAAATGTAACATTATACATATATTGAAGGAATACTTCTTTACGCACGCTTGACTAAGGGGGTAAGCTGGTGAATGCGTTACGAAAAAATGTACGTCCGTTTGTTGCCATGGTAACCATTGCTATTGTCTGACAAATCATATATAATATTATAAGTGTACGAGGCGAACTTTTGTTGCCATGGTAACCGTTGTTATTGTCTGACAAATGATATATAACATTATATTCTTTCCTTAAATGAGATTCTATACATAATATATTATTGTAATATGCCTAATATGCGTTATTTTTAGTATCTCGTCTATTCTAATTATTTAAAACATAAATTGGATTTCACAAAGAGTATCGATAATCTACAGAAGTTTTACATTTATACACGCACTCTTTATTTTATTTTTTTTTATATTTATAAAAATATTGTTTTATGCCGAATTATTGAAAAATCGAAATAAAGAATTTTAATTGTTACTAGCGACTCACCCTCGCTTCACTCGGGTTTGCCCCTAGGTTGACCTTCGGTTTCCCTAGGTTCGCTTCCCAGGGTCTCAAACTATCTTCTTACCAAATTTCATCTAAATCGGCCCAGTAGTTTTTGAGTTTATTCGTTACAAACATACAAAAATACAAATCTTTCCTTTTTATAATAGTAGTTTAGATACTAGTTAATACGAATTGTACACGATAAAGGTGTTTATTATTCTTTAAAAGCATGTTTATCTAGTAATGACTTATTTACATTTAAAAAAAATATAATATTTTTGTAACATTTAAGGTCTTCATAACTTTTGAATGCTTCACTTCCTAAAAAAATATTTTTAATGTGTATATTCTGTGTAGACTCATCATCTCTCCTATCCAAAAACACCATCCACTCCTCCAGAGGCCGCGTCCCATAAACTAAATATGTGCTTTACCAGCAATTGAACGTGGGCGGGCAAAGCCGCGGCGTACTGCTAGTACAAAAATAAAATCATAACATCCTTATTTATATTCTTCGTAACGAAAGTAAAATTATAATAAAGTAAAAATAAAAAGAAGGTCAAAAATATTATATTACTTATTAATATCAAATTATCTTTGTTGAATACAGTTCTTATAATAATAAAAATATAATATCTTTCCTAAAATATTTATACCATTTAACATTATACTATTTACATATCTAAAAGATTGACAACATAATATATCATATATATAGGAAATATTTTAACATTACGAAAAATTAGATATCGATGCTGTCGAAAGTAGACACATGTCTATTTTTATCGCATAAATAATATTAAGATCGAATACTTTTTCTAGCCAAGGAGTTTAGACAAGACGCCAATCAGTATAATCTTAGAAAAATAGAAATTTTAAAAATTATATTAAAACTAGCAGAACCCGTGGCTTCGCTCGTGCTGAACATAAAAGAAAATCTTTAAAAAGGTAGGTTTCAAGCAAACTTCCATCCCCTACTTTGACCTCTTATGGAATGAATTTCGAAATATGCTAAAACACTGATTTGTTAATTGTATTGAAGAGCATTAATACTAAGTTTCAAGTAATACTAATAATAAATATTTTTTTAGTTTGTATTATAACGTGTTTTTTCGTGGGAATGAGATAATCTCCCGCGGAAAAAAGTAGCTATGTCACTCTCCAGCCCTCCATCTATCTCTACACAAAAAATCACGCCAATCCGTCACTCTGTTTTGACGTGAAAGAAGGACAAACAAACAAACTTTCACATTTATAATAGTATAATTAGTATGGATGACAAAAATGGTTATGTCATAGACTTCTAATAAGTATATCGTTCTTATACATATATTTTTTTTAATTTCTAATCTTCAACGATTGTAGTATGACATCTTACCTTGGCTCCCAAGTCCCATTTCACTTTTTTTTTTTTTTTTTTTTTTTTATAGAAGAAAGGGGCAAACGAGCAAGCGATCCACCTGATGGTAAGTGGCTATCGCCGCTCATGGACATCTGCAGCACAAGAGGAGTTGCGAATGCGCTGCCGGCCTTTAAGGGACCTGAAGACACGGCTCTTGAAGACCCCCATGTTATAGCGCTCAGGGAAAACCTCAGGAGGAAGATCATTCCACATTTTGCACGTGCGAGGTAGAAAAGAACGAGATGCACGTACATTTGAAGCATGCCAAGCATCTAAAATGTGTGGATGACATCCAACCCGGCGGCGAAGGGTGCGATGATAGAATCGTGACGGTGGCACCAAATCAAAAAGTTCATCAGAACACTCTCCATTGTAAAGACGATAAAGAACACACAGAGAGCCAACATCTCTCCGAAGGCTTAGAGGTTCCAAGTCGTCTGTGAGTATGGGATCGTCGACAATACGAACTGCCCGGCGTTGGATAGTGTCAAATGGAAGAAGCTGGTATTGGGGGGCGCCTGCCTAGAAATGAGAACAGTACTCCATGAGAGGGCGAACCTGTGTTTTATAGAGCAAAAGGCGATGCCCCGACGTGAAATACTGTTTCGCTCTGTTAAGGACACCCATTTTTTTGGAAGCCAGTTTGGCTTTTTCTTCCAGATGACGTCTAAATTGGACGTCGCTCGATATTTCGACCCCTAAGATCCCGATACTCTTACAGATGTTTTTTTTTTTTTTTTTTTTTTTTTTTTTTTTTTTTTTTTTTTTTTCCTTTCCCTCTAACATAATTAGAGACTATGTTTTCTTAATTTTATTTATCTACTCTTTCATTCCAGTTCTCGCACTTATTCCTCTCGCACTTTCATTCCTTTTCTTTCTCTCATCCGTCATCTTTCGTTCTATGGGTGGGTTCCCTTCCTACCTACGTTTCTATGTTATGTTTCTTGTTATTTCCTTGGGTAAATAAATGGGGGGTACACTTTTTTATTTAATTTATATCTTATTTATATAGTTTATATACAATTCTTATGCTATTTTTCTAATTATTATACATTGTCTTATTCTAGTTTCTAAATGGTTATACAATACTATTACTTATTACTAACTTATTTCTATTAGCCTATTCTAAATTTTTATTTTTCTTATAATTTTGATGCTAGTTAAAAATATGCTAATCATATCTGTCTAGCATCATTTATGTGCTATTTCGTTTGCTTACAATTATACATACATATTTACAGTAATTTAAGAATACGGCTCTATTTTGATCATTTTTTCCTTTCATTATATTGCTTATATTTTCTTGTGATAATTTATGGCCTAGTTGGTTTTCTAAATTATATCTTGCCTCTTACAGATGTTAAGGGTAGTGTTCTGGAACTTTGGCGCTATAGAGAATGGGGATTTTTTAGTGGAGAACGCACAAACTTGTGTCTTTGAGGGGTTAAACTGGACGAGATTTCGTCGGCCCCAATCGGAGACCTGCTCCAGGGAAGTCTCAATCTCGGACACAAGTTGGACTCTGTTCTCCTCAACCTTAGCTCGAGAGATACCTGCTCGACCAGTATAATAGGCATCGACTGTACTGTCATCTGCATAGCAACGAGTGTTGCCAGTTAGCAACATATCGTTGATATGCAGAATAAACAGTGTAGGCGATAGTACTGAACCTTGGGGTACGCCAGCGTTAATCTGCACAGTGTCTGAGCATATACCGTCAATTACGACCTTTATGCTACGTCCAGAAAGAAAGCTAGCAACCCATTGGCATAATCTCTCGGAAAGTCCATATGATGGCAACTTCGATAGAAGCGCCTTATGCCAGACCCGATCGAAGGCCTTAGCGATATCAAGGCTGAGTGCTAACGCCTCCCCCTTACTCTCAATAGCAGCTGCCCAACGGTGAGTCAGATACGCTAGAAGATCACCAGTACTACGACCATGTCGAAATCCGTATTGTCGGTCGTTAATGAGCTGGTTCTCTTCTAGGTATGCTAGGAGCCTGGTATTTATCACGCGCTCCATCACCTTTGAGAGTATAGAGGTTATCGCGATGGGCCGGTAATTGGACGGGTCTGTGCGGTCACCCTTTTTGGGAATAGGGTGAACAATGGCAACCTTCCAATAAGACGGGACTTGGCTAAGGGAGTAGAGTAGAGTGAACAGACGGGTTAAGACCGGTGTCAACTCTGGAGCACACGTCTTGAGTACAATGGCTGGAATACCGTCAGGCCCGCTGGACTTCTTGACATCTAGGGAGACAAGTGCTCGACGCACCTCACGTTGCGTGAAGCGTACGTCGGGCATCATGCTATCACACTGCGAGATGGTAGGCGGCGATAGTCCCCCGTCGTCAAGAGTTGAATTCGATGCAAAGAGAGAGCACAGGAGATCCGCTTTCTCTTTTGCAGAATGTGCCAGCGTGCCATCCGATTTGCACAGGGTTGGTATGGAAGATCGACAGAAATTTCCTTCCGCAGCTTTAGCAAGAGCCCAAAAAGCACGTGATCCAGATGGAAGGCTTAGAAGTCTCTCGCCAATGCTGCGGATATGATCGTCTCTTGCCCTGGCCATTAGTGTCTTGCATGATCTAGAAGCAGCATTAAATTTCTTTTTAAGATCGGTTATGTTAGGATCCTTCGCTGTGCGAGCAGCAACCCAGGCCCGATAGGATTCCTGCTTCTCGCTAGAAGCTCTAGCACAGGATGCATCGTACCAAGGTTGCGATTGACCGCCAATACGGACGGTAGAACTGGGAATGAAGCATTCCATTCCCTGTAAAATCGTATCCGCAATGGTATCAGCACAATACGAGGGATCATCCGATGAAAAGCAGATGCGCTTCCATGGGTAGGATGCGTAGAATTCGCGCAAGCCATCCCAATCTGCTGACTTATAGTGCCATACTCGCCGCATCCCACTTGGGCGGCAGTAAGTGGTTATGGACACCTTTGAGCGTACCAGGCAATGGTCAGAGGAACCCAGGGGGGCCCCGACTGACACCTGGTAGTTATCTGGGCACGTAGTCAGGAGAAGATCAAGCAGAGAAGGCGCATGGTCTTCGACGTCCGGCACTCTGGTGGGTTCAGATACCAACTGTGAGAAGCCATACGTTAGGGCAAAATTAAAAGCAATTCTACCTGCGTAGTCTGTGGTCTATTGCAATTATCTCGTCATGAATACTAATTCGATCTGAGATTAGATTAGGCCATCTATTTTCACAGCTCAATTACTCACCTATTTAATAGACCCACAATTACTCAATGTAGTTAAGATAACATTTCATCTTGTTCGCTATTTATTTATTCAGCTAAGGATTACAGCTTCTTATTATTACACCCAAATATCGTATTCATCTGCCTTTGTTGAGTTTCACTTAAGCACATACTTAGATATTCTATTTATTGTATAATTTATAACGTTCGCAATATAATTCACTAGCGACTCACCCTCACTTCGCTCGGGTTCGTCCCTAGGTTGCTTCCCCATACAAACTTTCATCCTCGTTTTCACCCCCTTAAGGGATGATTTCGAGGATAAAAACTATCCTATTTCCTTTATAGGGTCTAAAACTATCTTACCTTTCATATAAATCGGCTCAGTAGTTTCGGAGCCTATTCGATACAAACAAACAAATCTTTCCTATTTATAATATAAGTATAGATAACATTATTTGCTCGATTCGTTATATTTTGTAATATTACTCAGTTTTTAAATTTATCATTAAGTATAATTTAGTAAAGAATTTCTTGGCCTGCTATTTCTAATTTAACTTTGACGTTTTAATACTACTTTACGATTTTGAAATCGAAAGATCATTTTAATTATTTATAAACTTTATTGTACACCACAACAATGAAATAAATACAGTAAACAAAGTATCTAAAGACAAAAGTGTGCACAAAAGGCGGTCTTATCGCTAATTAGCGATGTCTTCCAGACCTTTGGGTTAGGAAGTATGGAAGACTGTACATGGTGGATGGTATTAATCTATACATATAATAAAATATAATTGAGTCGAATGTGTACATTAAATATTTTTTGGAAAATCTTATTAAAATAGTCAATTATTATCGATACAGAGGCCGAATCTATAGTTTTTCGAATTTTTGTCTGTCTGTCTGTGACCGCATCACGGAAAAACCACTGAAGGGATTTTGATAAAACTTGGTATGATGATAGCTGATTATCCGGGACAACATATAAGATACTTTTTACTGCGGGAAAATATGTCATCTCTGAGAAATCTATATTAAACGTTAAAACGTAAGCAGGGACAAACCCGAGCGGAGCGAGGGTGAGTCGCTAGTAATTAAAATAAATATTGCACAATGTCGAGTATTCATTTAGAGAAATCATCTAAAACCTGATTTTTAACAGATTTTGTAAATATTTTTAATGATTTGGAACGTTTTATATGAACAGACAAACTATTCCAAGTTTAGTAGCTTGTACATAGTAGTAGTCCACGAAAAACATTATATCATTCTATGTTGATTTATCATGTCTGTCCTAAAAGCTTGTAGAATGGTGTAATCAGAAAGGAATATCTATGAAGAGCGATCGTTTTCCTGTTCTGTATCTATATTTAGCTATAACATAAAATACATGAAGATACCTAACGCAAGATATGAATAGGTACTTAAATGACTATTACAGACAAGCGGATTAAAGTCATTTATAAGTTACTGCTTACGAATAAAACTATTATAACTATATCTTTTATTTTTATCGGAATCAAATTGATACTTATATAATCTATACCTATGATTGATAAACCTAATTTATCTATCTAGATCAATCAGTCCTAATATACATATTTCCAACATATATAAAATGTTGCAGGTCGAATAAGTATTTCTAAATATAATTATTACACTAATATAAAAACTTTTCTCATGGAGCTTACTACACCTTTAGTAGGTAGTGTAAAATGGAACAAAAACCGCAAATTCAGGCAACAAACTGATATAACACATAATAAGTCAACCCGCAAAGTAATTAAATATTTAACTCAGCTCCGAGTATGTAAAATCTCCCTCCGTGAAACGGCGATACATGAGCTTTGTACTTGAAAATGCTCCAGGCTATACCGCTCATACAATTTGACGACCATTTAGCAACCGATATTAAAAATCGATAGGATAACAAAATTATCTTTTTTATTCTACTTTGGTAATTAATTGCAAATTATTATTATTAGAAATTGATGAAAACGAACATTATTCGGCGATGCTTTTGTTGGCTTTTTAGTCGAGTTCGATTTAGACACAATAAATATTAATAAAATTCATAAACATATTTCTCTTTTTTAAGAACTTTTAACTGAATTACTTAAACCAGCTAATGCTGAGGACCACGCCTCGATGAAATCATCGATCTTGAGTAAGGTACCCGCTAACTCTCCCTGTCTGCTACGTGAGGCAAATATCGTGAAATTAAATTATACAGGTTCGAACAAACGAAGGAGGCGAAAAAAGTTTGACTGAAAGGAAAAAATATTTTATTCCTTTATTAAAATAACTGCTTCTTAATATTTTTTTATTAAATTTACCTGGACCGGTAATCAAACTAACTAAAAACGCAATAGATACACCATCACTATTTGTTCGAAATTGTTTATAGGGTATATGATGAGGGTAAATTCTCTGGAACAGACATTGTATTTTGTATACTATCGATCCGTCTCAAACGTGCGTTAGTTACTCGTATACACAGATTATAATCTGTTGCATATTAGTATAGATAATTATCTATACTAATATTATAAAGAGGCTGATTGTTTGTTTGTTTGAACGCGCTAATCTTAGGAACTGCTGATTCGATTTGAAAAATTCTTTTTCCATAAGATAGCCTGTTTATTGAGGAAGGCTATATATCATAATATAATATATAGTCTATCTATTCCATACTAACCGTCAAAAGGTACCGAGAGTGAGTCGCTAGTGTTTTTATAAAACGACGATCTTTAATCAAATAAGGCAGAAAAGAATCATACCGTATTTGACTGACATATTACTAAATATTATATATAGGTACTAGCATTTCCCGCGGCTCCGCCCGCGTTCAGATGATCAAAAACCAAATTCTTAGGTTTTACACATTAGTATACTCTTACATTATACATTACTTTCATTGCGCACCGCATGATTGGTAAATAATGGCAGAGATTGACAATGCCACAAAGGTTCCTCCGTTAAATTGAACTTTTTGTTTTAGCAATAACATTTATGTATGTCTATATTTCTGTTTTGTTTGTTTTTTTTTTAGTTTTTCACGATAAACTCTCAAACTACGGAATTAATTTTAATCATTTTTTACTAATATTTAATATATAGCTGATTATTTAAATTACATAATGATAACTTTTCTTAATTAGCGCTAGTTAGTAATGTTTTCCAAAACGATTTTCAAAAGAAAGTGTAATAAGTAAATAATTCTAAGCGAATACATTTTTTTATTTCATATGGCTCTGCTAATATGATTAAAGTCGTAAGCATTTTATTGTGTCCTTTAAGCCTTTACCTTCCAAGAAAAGGTGTCAAGAAAAAGTGAAAAAGTTGAGGTATAACAATTCCTAAAATACTTTTTCATAGTTTTTGAGATATGAAATATTTTTAGTTACCCGCTTTGGCAGTTTAACAGCCATAGACTTGTTTTCCATAAAATGTTATAAAATAATATAAATTGAACTTATTTTTACGGTGCAAAAAATGAGTAGGTATTGTGGAAACGTAAATATTATTCGTATTTATTTTAGTGTTAACCATACAAAACACGTAAGTAAGAAAAACAACATAGCATTTTGCTATACGAAACCTAAAATGCGCGAGTTGGATTTACATTTGCCCAATTTTTACAGTAAAAGATTAAAAAACATTAACATTATTTACTAAACAATAAAAATTTACAAATATTCTCATTTGAAAATTGTTTCGGCCAACAAAATATTACTAATATGTTACCTACTAATTTATAAAGCCAAAAAGTTTGTTTTATTAGAAATTTAACCACGGGCAGGGCCGCGGGTAATTTAGTAGTAATTATAGTAAAGTCATAGAAAGGTTATATCTGTACATTTTTTTTTGGATAAAACTACGTATTTTAAAACACATGGCGACATCTATTGTCAAATAGCTAAATAACACATAAATAAATTTTCATTAAAATAACTATTTTAATGAATAAAATAGCGCTGTTAATATTTCTTTTAAAGATAAGTTTTTTTTTTAATAGTTTTAACATAATATATAAGTAAGTTACCCTGCTAAAATATTAATAGCATCATCGTGCTTTTACTTCAACCAGTTTTTGTATTTTTTCTCAGAAATGAGATATTTTCCTGCGGTAAAAAGAATCCTATGTGTTGAGCCGGATAACCTGCTATTACCATACCAAATTTCATAAAAATCCCTCAAGTGGTTTTTCTGTGATGCGGTCACATACAGACAGACAGAAAAAATTCTAAAAACTATAGATTCGGGCTCTATATCGCTAATAATGAATATTTCAATAAGATTTTCCGAAAAAATATTGAATTTAGGGGTTCGGCTTAGTTACAATTTTATTGTATGTATAGTTACTAATTTACGAAGCGAAAAAGTTTGCTTTACTGATAATTTAAACACGGGCGGAGCCGCGGGTGATTTAGTAGTAATTCTAATAAAATCGAAAAAAGGTCATATCTGTACACTAATTTTTTTGGGATTAAAACTATGTATTTTAAAAACACATGGCGACATCTATTGTCGAATATCTAAATAACACATAAATAAATATTAATTAAAATAACTATTTTAATGGATAAAATAGCACTTTTGATAATTTGATTTTCAAGATAAGCTATTTTTATAGTTTTTATCATATTTTGTAAGTTACCCTGCTAAACTGTTTACAAATAGTATCGTCGTGGTTTTGTTCCTACCAGTTTTTGTATTTTTTTTTCAGAAATGAGATATTTTCTCGCGGTAAAAAGTATCCTATATGTTGACCCGGATAACCAGCTATCATCATACCAAATTTCATCAAAATCCCTCCAGTGGTTTTTCCGTGATGCGGTAACAGACAGACAGACAGACAGACAGACAGACAGACAAAAATTCTAAAAACTATAGATTCGGCCTCTGCATCGATAATAATGTCTATTTATATATTATATATTAGTTAGAATTTTATAAGATATATATATATATATATATATATATATATATATATATATATATATATATATATATATATATATATATATATATATATATATATGTATGTATGTATTCAGCCCTTTTTAACGTCCCACTGCTGGGCACGGGCCTCCCTTCAACCCTTCCTTGTACGAGGGGAATCAGGCCATAGTCCACCACGCTGGCCAAGTTATATATATATATATATATATATATTTAATTTACAATAAAGAAAATTACAAATATATTTAATTATATATACAAAACAAATGTACACATAGTTATTATAAAATATTTTATTAAAAATTATTATAGGTATATTAAAATAAAGATGATGTCTTCTATGTTATTTAACAGGCAAAGCTCTTTTTACATTGCATAACGAAAGTTATGTAAGAGGATCTCTTCATTTTTCTTGTTCAATAAATACACTAACATGTAGGTATTACCGATCAGTTTATACGATATATGCGAATATTGAAATTTCATTTTTCGTTACTGTATTCCTTTTCTATCGTTTCGACTCAGACAAAGCTCGGTTTCGTGTTACTAACAACGTCAAACGGTATTTGTAATCATTTCGTCGGATGTCACTTTAATATAACCCACAGATGTAATCGAAACGTAGATCAGATATATCATAAAGGTTAACGCCAAGATCTTTCATATGAAAAATGAATACAGATTATGCGCTCATATTATAGGCTTTACCAATTTACTATTTTTCAGAAACATAAACCTAGCTTTTATCCACTCACTGATAACGTAGATGCTAACGTATTGTATCAAATTCTAATGTAATTGTCCTTTTAGATATCAAGCGTGTGACAATATTTTAAACTTATTTACCCTTGGTACAAATTAATTTATGCCTAACATCACATATATGATATTAACCTACTGGAAAAATACTTAAAAGATTTATCTCTCTCATTCTCTACAACTCGTAAAATCGATATGGATTTTTAGAATTGAATATGTTGCATATTGATTTTATTTATAGACTATAGCTGACACAGAAATAACATTTATTTTTAACTAGCAAAATCCGTGGCTTCGCTCGCGATCTAACTACAAAAAATACGAAATTTCATGCAAATATGTCCAAGGAATAAAAAGTTTCATTCAAACTTTTATGCCCTATTTCACCCCTTTGAGGGTTGAATTTTGAAAAATCATTCCTTAGTAGATGCCTTCGTCATATGAGAAATACGTGTGCAAAATTTCTATTTTCTAGCCTTAAGGATTTGGCCTGTGCGTTGATACATCAGTCAATCACTTTTGCCTTTTATATATAAAGATAGATTTAATGTATAACAAAAATGTTTTAACAAAAAAAAATAACGGGGTCAAAGTAGAAGTACAGGTATAAGAAAAAAACGTGTAATCTATTTTAATGAGCGACATGCTCCACTTCTTAAATTAAAATATTGAGAATAAACGTTTTCAAAGAAATATTTTCATTTGACATATTTGCGACATAGTCCGGTCCGGTCCAAAATAGTAACTGGCAAATATTGTGTAAGGAACTACGAATTGAATTCTGTAAAAGATATGATATATAGAACGATATATACTCGAATATACCTTACATCATTGGCTTTTTTAAACATGATATGGTCTATATTTAATCTTTTTTTTATTTAAAAATATGAAAGAATCAAATTTTATTACGAGAAGTTAAAATAATCTGATACTGTGCTACTCAAATTGCTAAATCAATTACGACGCTTTCACAGAACTTTCAAAGCGTCGCTTAATATTTAATTAAGCTTACAATGTGTTTTTATTAAAAGTAGTAGTATATTATACTTTTTTGTAACTTGTTTATGTTTATTTTTCAGGTAAGTTGTGTTGCCGCTGCCCTGCGGGAACGTAATGTTAATAAGAAGCGTTTTGTGAATTTCTGCTAAGTAAGTGGTACTTTACGTATACCATACACAAACAAAAGTTGTGTGTAACTAAGTATGAGCTACAAAATAAGCGAAATGTGAAATAACCCAATTTTAGAAACGAATTATGTTTGATCTTCAAAAAATTTAAAATATTTTCTATCTATTTTGATATATGATATATTATATATATGTTTATATATATATATATGTAAATATAAGTATCTATAAGCACTTATTTAAGATTATTTACAAATACAGATACAATAACAACATACGCTATTTTCCGATTAGCCGTTCATCTTGAGAGCAAATCCTTACAGCTACTGGACACCTTTAAATGGAATTTTTCACTACAAAATACTTATTTTTATTCTTTTCTTTGTGTTCCTATTTCATACTGACGTATAAGAGGATTATATAAAATACTTTCTCTTTCTATTTTAACACTTAATTCTGAATTCATTCGTTAAAGCAAAATATTTTTTTTATAATATGAAATACAATATAATATGAAATACAAAATTGGATTTTCAATATCAGTTTTTTCATATCGTATTATATAAATATCCCCGAACTATAGTTCCAATATAATAATAAAACTTAGTAATTAATGGTTAGAGTCAACTTTACAGCGATAAGATTGGATGGGTTGCTTTTACGATTAAATATTTTCTTAAATTGTCTAAGTATACAAAGTAATCAATGCTGTATAACTCGTTAAGAAAAAAACATTTTATTTGCATAAAAAGATTATAGTGTATACAATTATTTTTTCTTTTATTTTATGTACATTTTAATGCTCTTTCTTGTGAAAACAGATAAAACAAAGAGAAAGGAAGCGAGTGACAGTTTATATTTCTCGCAATGCTTTACAAATAAATTCTTAACTAAGTCTTATTTACATTCATCTAATAAATTATGAAGAGGAAAACAATAATATTCGCTAACAATTTCCTTCAATTATATGGACATCTTGCATCATCATTCAATGAATTTATTGTGCATATCTTAAAGTTTATTTACATATTACATATGAAATGTATTTAACATATCATATTAAAAAAACTAAACTACATAATGTATTAAAATCTCTTTAAACTCATCCTGTTTTATATAAAACTTGTAACTTGTTTTAATAACGTAGAACTGTAATTAATTAACGTACAATGATATAAAGCAAAATTCCTATTTATAAACAACATACGTTTTTCGCATAACTGTTTTTTTTACAGTTGTAAATGCATTTAAGCACGAGGTGTGGGACTCACTGGCAAAGCCATTACTACCCACTAAAACCCAACGGAACCTCTCCTGCTTTAATAGCGCGTCGCAGGATCGCTTACGCACTCAACCACGACTCCCCGACGGTAGGCCACAACAACATAAGGTTGCTCCACAGTCCACTCTGTCATCAGAGAAGTACCAGGAGCAACCCACATGGCACACCGCCCTCCGAGGTGGGCCGCCTCCCAATGCGTTTCTTGGCATCGTGACTGGCTGCACACCCCCCCTCCCCTCCCCTCCCCACCCCTCCCCTCCCCACCCCTCCCCTCCCCTCCCCTCCCCTCCCCCCAATCCCACTCCCATCCCCCCCCCCGCCCCTCCCCCCATCTCCCCACCATGACAATGTGAACGCACTTTGGAGGAGTTATACGAGAAAACTATGTTAACCTATGTTAACATCAGATACATAGAATATTTTATCTAAATATTACAAAATTTAAAATATAAACGGGAAAACATTATTACTTGTCTATAAAATGCTTAATAGAAGTTCTTTTGTGCTATAATAACCTCTTAAATATTTTAATGAACGTTGACAAAAGTGCCTTAAGCACTAGTTAGGTACCTACTCTTGATTCATACTTAGAGTCAAAATTATGTGATTTTGTGTAAAATGAATATTAACGAATAAATTTGTTTGTTTGGAGTTTCATATTTGCTATTTCTATTTTACATAAGCCCAAACTACCATCAATGTTTAAATGAAATATTCTAGTTATTATTACCTTTTAACTATAGATACCTTATACTGTATTTATTATAATACTAGCGACTCACCCTCGCTTCGCTCGGGTTCGTCTCTAGGTACGTTTTACTGCTGAACTGAGCTGAACATTGATAAGTCAGTCAGTGAGTCGCGAGTAGTGAATAGTGAATAAAAATAGTAATTGCGAATGTACCTTAGGTGATAGACAAATAATATTGCGAACTTGCCTGTATAACTTTTTAAGACCTACAATATTCTAGCACATTGTTTTGATGTACCTATTAAGGTTCAGCCAGCGTTAGCCATATAAATTTCTAAGGACGACTCGATAGAACCAGTCATTGCGTTTTCCCGCGGGAACGAAAAATGTATTTGTAGTGAAAGGTATCCCAAATGTTGAACCGAGTGATAAGCTATCACTATACAAAATTTAGTTAAATTCGATTCAGTACTTTTTGCGTGAAACGCGCACATCGATTTGACTAAGTCAGCTTTATTATAGGTATAGATAAGAATAGGTATTGCGAGTGTACCCTAAGAGATAGACATATACTGTTGCAGATTTTTCTGTTGACCTTTTCAAGACTTAAATTTTTTTTGTACATTGTTTCGATGTATATCTTAAGGTTTAGCCAGCGGAAGGTTTATAAGGAGGACTCGATAAAATCAGTTATTGCGATTTCCCGTGGGAAAGAAAGATTTTTCTGAAATAAAAGGTATCTTAAATGTTGACCCGGGTAATAAGTTATCACTTCAGCAAATTTCGTTGTAATCGGTTCATTACTTTTTGCGTGAAACGCGCACACACAAACAGACATACAGACAAACAGACAAACAGACAAACAGACAAAAATTTTAATAACTATTGTTTTGGGGTCTATATTGTATACATAATACGTTACATTCATTGTTTTTAAAAAATATTGCATGTACAGATTTCGTTAAGTTACTGCTTTATTATAGTAATAGATAACGTATAACAAAACAGTAATATTATTTAATAAAAATAGTTATAGCGAGTGTACTTTAGGAGATAGACATATATTGTTGAGAACTTTTCTGTAGAACTTTTTAAGACCTACAATATTCTAGTACATTGTTTTGATGTACCTATTAAGGTTCAGCCAGCGTTAGCCATATAAATTTCTAAGGACGACTCGATAGAACCAGTCATTGCGTTTTCCCGCGGGAACGAAAAATGTATTTGTAGTGAAAGGTATCCCAAATGTTGAACCGAGTGATAAGCTATCACTATACAAAATTTAGTTAAATTCGATTCAGTACTTTTTGCGTGAAACGCGCACATCGATTTGACTAAGTCAGCTTTATTATAGGTATAGATAAGAATAGGTATTGCGAGTGTACCCTAAGAGATAGACATATACTGTTGCAGATTTTTCTGTTGACCTTTTCAAGACTTAAATTTTTTTTGTACATTGTTTCGATGTATATCTTAAGGTTTAGCCAGCGGAAGGTTTATAAGGAGGACTCGATAAAATCAGTTATTGCGATTTCCCGTGGGAAAGAAAGATTTTTCTGAAATAAAAGGTATCTTAAATGTTGACCCGGGTAATAAGTTATCACTTCACCAAATTTCGTTGTAATCGGTTCATTACTTTTTGCGTGAAACGCGCACACACAAACAGACATACAGACAAACAGACAAACAGACAAACAGACAAAAATTTTAATAACTATTGTTTTGGGGTCTATATTGTATACATAATACGTTACATTCATTGTTTTTAAAAAATATTGCATGTACAGATTTCGTTAAGTTACTGCTTTATTATAGTAATAGATAACGTATAACAAAACAGTAATATTATTTAATAAAAATAGTTATAGCGAGTGTACTTTAGGAGATAGACATATATTGTTGAGAACTTTTCTGTAGAACTTTTTAAGACCTACAATATTCTAGTACATTGTTTTGATGTACCTATTAAGGTTCAGCCAGCGTTAGCCATATAAATTTCTAAGGACGACTCGATAGAACCAGTCATTGCGTTTTCCCGCGGGAACGAAAAATGTATTTGTAGTGAAAGGTATCCCAAATGTTGAACCGAGTGATAAGCTATCACTATACAAAATTTAGTTAAATTCGATTCAGTACTTTTTGCGTGAAACGCGCACATCGATTTGACTAAGTCAGCTTTATTATAGGTATAGATAAGAATAGGTATTGCGAGTGTACCCTAAGAGATAGACATATACTGTTGCAGATTTTTCTGTTGACCTTTTCAAGACTTAAATTTTTTTTGTACATTGTTTCGATGTATATCTTAAGGTTTAGCCAGCGGAAGGTTTATAAGGAGGACTCGATAAAATCAGTTATTGCGATTTCCCGTGGGAAAGAAAGATTTTTCTGAAATAAAAGGTATCTTAAATGTTGACCCGGGTAATAAGTTATCACTTCACCAAATTTCGTTGTAATCGGTTCATTACTTTTTGCGTGAAACGCGCACACACAAACAGACATACAGACAAACAGACAAACAGACAAACAGACAAACAGACAAAAATTTTAATAACTATTGTTTTGGGGTCTATATTGTATACATAATACGTTACATTCATTGTTTTTAAAAAATATTGCATGTACAGATTTCGTTAAGTTACTGCTTTATTATAGTATAGATTGTATGTATTAATAATAATAATACTTTAGTCCTTTGAATTTTCTACCGCCGGACTCGGGCCTCTTCTATATGCGATGGGCATAAGGTGATAAATCCACCATGCTGACCACATGCATAAGTGACGGGTAGCCTTCAAATACGTCCTTAAAAAGCTAAGTTCTCCCAGATCTGCAAATTACGTTTTTACTGTGATGCTTTACTTTGACGTTTTAGCAAACTATGATATTAATGAAAAATGTACTCAATAAATGCCTTATACTGTCAAATTACAAAACTGTTAAAAGTGTAAAATAATTAATTGGAGAGTACTATATAATTTTGAAAGTATCGTTTGGTTCATTTTCATTGACTCAGTCAATAACGCAACGTAAAAGAAAGTCTGTATTAGTAAAATGATCGCAGGACGCCTGGGAGCTGTGATTTTAAATTTATTTATTTTGAAAGCTAGCTAATATATTATATGGAAGGAATTACATTCTAAGCAATGCCGGGCGAAACCTATCCAATCCAAATATAAATGCAATGATAAATATGTTTTGAATGAAAATTTTAAATATGAATTGAAAATTACGTATTCAGCCCTATTTAATGTCCCACTGCTGGGCACGGGCCGAGAGGCCCAACATGTTCAATACGAGGGGGATCGGGCTATAGTCTACCACACTGGCCAAGTGTGGTTGGTTTGGCGGACTTTGCATGTCTTTCGAAAACTTGCTAGGTTCTCTCACATGCAGGTTTCCTCACAATATTTTCCTTCACCGTAACACAAGTAGTAATCATGTTGGAAATGATTCGCACATGAAAATATCAGAGGTGCGAAAACCGGGATTTAAACCCAATCGATTTCAAGCGAGCGCGGCTCCACTGGGTTACCACTGCCCCGCAATGATAAATATATACAAAATTAATTGCTTAACACGCAAAACATAAATTAAATGTTGTATTCGGACCGATAGGCTTAGATTAACCGACACGAGTTGCCTGCCACCCGTCATACGTTGCTGGTACTATATTGGGATATCTTTCCGGGCTATATACGCAATAATTTAGTAATATTTCATTACAATCGGACTAATAATTTAGGACTGTTTATGTTACAAACAGGCAAACATATATCTGGCGTTATGAATAAAATACAACAAAAACGTTCAAAAATTTTTGATTTATTTAATAGTCATTTCGTTTACTTATTTGCTGTGTATGTTACACGTGTATTTAAATATGCTTATCAAGCAAATTATCATTTTAGTTTAGACTTTTAGGTCAATAAAATCACTTACCTATCCATTTTAATGATGAAACTTCAGGTTACTTTTCCGTATCAACTCATTTAAAATAACTTGCAAACTGGCACTAGCGAATAAATAAATAAGATGAAACTATAATTATGTTGCTATAACTTCAAACAAGGGTAAATTCAATATGCATACTCGTAGTTTCGAGTTAAATTAAATGACAACAGCGATACTGATTAAAATTTTGTAATTTTATATATTGCAAAATATTATACTCATTTGTAATATAAATATAAAGATTATGTAATAATTAAACAAATAAATTATTTTAAATAAAAATGTTACATCTCTATATAACACTAGCGACTAACCCTCGTTTCGCTCGGGTTCGTCCTTGGGTACGTTTTAACGGTTAGATAAACTTGCAATTAAGTTCCGGGAATTTGTCAATAAAAAACAATCAAATTAAGTTACTTGCAAAATTTTACTATCGACCTTCACAATAGTCTCCCTCTAACCCTACACAATGATTCTTACGTTACTCCCACGATTCAAAGCCCCCTTGGATTACCGTCAGATTTTGATTTTGATTGATTAACTGATTAACGTTAGAGGATTACCTCTGAAGTTAATCAGTTCAGTACCACGGTTACAGCTTCTTTGATCTTTTCTACGCCACCATGATGAGTTCCCTTGGGGTGTAACTTCATCATGGGGAATAACAAAAAGTTACAAGTGGCAATATCATAGTACATAGGTATAATGAGTTTTATATCCCTCACTTGAGAAATCATTGATTCCCTATACAAACTTCCATCCCTTTTTTCACGATGATTTCGGAACAAAAACTATCCTATGTCCTTCCCAGGGTCTCCAGCTATCTTCATTCCAAATTTCATCTAAATCAGTTCAGCAAATTTTTGGTTTATCCATTACAAACAAACATACAAAAAAAAACTTTTTTTTCCTCGTTATAATAGTAGTGCAGGTATATTTATTTACCAAAAATACTCTTTGAAATATAAAAATATTTTATTATAATAGTGTTTATCAAGAATGTTTATGTTTTTAAATGTATTTTTAATAATCCAAATCTGTTGGACCGATTTAAATGAAATTTTGCATGGTGGTACCTTATATCTCCAGTCAATATTTTAGATACTTTTCATCCCGAAAAATTAAACTTACTTTCTTTTACTTGGGGGGTTAGCTGGTGAATGCGTTACAAAAAAATGTGCATACGTTTGTTGCCATGGTAACCGTTGTTATTGTCTGACAAATGATATAGGTATAATACCTACTATAAGTGTACGAGGCGAACTTTTGTTGCCATGGTAACCGTTGTTATTGTGCGACAAATGATATGTACTATTATATTCTTTCCTTAAATGATATTCTATAAATATATGATTGTAATATGCCTAATATGCGTTATTTTTAGTATCTCACCTATCCTAATTATTTAACACATAAATTGAATTTCATAAAGAGTACCGATAACCTACAGAAGTTTTACTATTTGCGCGTATACACATTCATATACGCACTCTTTATTTTTTTTATTTTAATTTTCTTCTATTCAAAACTTGTTCTAACAATAATAAACACAAAAAAAAACTATTATCCAATTTGGTGCAGTCGATCGGAAGTCATGCGCATACATACATTTCGGTGATTCATTTTTATTTATATTTTTGCATAGCAGTTAATTATCTAACTGTACAAGTCCTGTAGTACAAATGCCTCCGTAAAATAAAGGCAAAATTGCTGCTAAATTCTCTCGCTGAATCGTAGTGCCGATTCATAATGCGAAAAGCTAGCTAGCTCTTACCACCAATACAGACTATAAGACTCCAATTGAATTGAACAAAGAATATACTTATTCATTTTAGAACAAGAAACCTGTGATCATTTAAGGATAGCATAATGTGAGTATGTATGAGCCTATTTTGTTAGACAGTAAAATCAAAATATTTGTTTCTTTCTTTAGTATGCCGTTATTGTATACCACTTTGCCCTAAAGCTTATGATCGCTTATTACAGTTAGAACGGTAATCCTCTGATCATCTCTATGAATATGAACTCGTATTAAATACTTTAAAATGTATTAGGTGTAAGTTGTTTATTTAATAGACGATAAATATTGAATAGTTTGTACTTAACAATTTCAGATGAAAATATTTTCTTGTTTCATAATTTTTAGACCGTGATTTTTCAGTAGTCGCGTTTTATTTTTCATTTAATTATTTTGAGGTTATTACTATCACAATAAAGAACATAAGCCCAAATACATGGTCATTAAATTATAGTTTCACTGTTACCGCCTTCACCGTGTGGAGGGAAGTACTCCTAGCTTATTTCATTACTAGCGGCTCACCCTCGCTTCGCTCGGGTTCGCCTCTAGGAAAACAAAAACATACCTATCCCACGGAAACCGTACATTTATCCAAGTTCAAAAGTAGTATGTGTTATTCCAGGCTATATTCTATCTCTGTACCAAATTTCATCCAGATCCGTTTAGCCGTTCTGGCGTTAAAGAGTAACAAACATATGTACATCCATACATCCACACTCACAAACTTTCACATTTATAATACTAGTATAGATTATTAAACACGTTTTGTTTTTATATGTTTGGCTCACATTTGAGACGTGATTTTAAAAATTATTCCCAATTATCGGCATCATTAAAAGACATTTTATTTTTAGTTCATGACTTTATGTCCTCCAGAGAACGCCATATTCAATTAAATTTGATGTCAATAATGCCTATGACAAATAAATCCACGAAAAAATCCGAAAATATAGTATTATTTAAATCTTATGTTGTTAAATTAATTTTGTATTCTGGCAAACGCATATTATCTAAACGGAGTACTTCTCTCTTATTTGACGAATTAGACAGAAACATTATACGAAAGTTTACCAGGATTTTACGATTCTATCTTACAGATGTTAAGTACACGGTTTCTAAAATTAGTTTCACAATAATAATTAATTTAATCTTTACATATAAAAGAATTCTGAGTGGAATCTGTACATTAAATATTTTTTGGAAAATCTTATTGAAATAATCATTATTATCAATACAGAGGTCGAATATATATATAGTTTTTATCATTTTTGTCTATCTGTCCATCTGTCTATCTGGGAACACATCACGAGAAAACCACTGGATAGATTTTAGTGAAATGTGGTGTGCTGTTAGCTGGTTACACGGGTCAACATATAGGATATTTTTTACTGCGGGAAAATATTTTATCTCTGAGAAATCTTAATACTAACCCTTAAAACGTATCTAGATTAGTCATGCATAAAACTGAATTAGGCTTTATGTAAAATGTATATTATACAATCCTTAACTATTCGATCGATTTCATTGCGATCAAACTTTAGTGAGTTATTTCGGACACGTCCGCAAAGGTTTCTGACAGGACTATCAAAGTATCTTCAATAGTTGGCGCGCGAGTCCCTAATTTACTATATAATGGACCTAACTAACATAAATTATAATACCTACACATAATATGACTTTTTTTATTGTTAGATGTTTATGTAGAGTAGAGATGAATAATTTTTGTAGAATCTTCCTAATAAATAACTTGAGTGTAATAATTTTTACCTAGATAATATGAGGGATTACAATAATTTACATTCATTTGAAAATAAATAATTCACAAATTCATAAAAACTCAAAACGAAACTGTAAATCACAAAGGTCCCAGAAGTGTTCCTGATGTTTGTTTTTCCCTCGCGGCATATTTATGTACAAATAGGTTAATTTCGACTTTGCTCATTTTCATTTTGAAGTGCTATTGGACACAATCATACCGTTTACATTAACCGCACGTTAAACATAAAATTACGAAAAGTAGCATATAGTACTTTTTTATTATATTGGTTTATATTATACAATAAATATATAGGTTTAAGCTAGTATACTAAAATATTTTATGTTATTTTTACTTATACTTTAACAAGTATAAGGTAATTTTGCGAAAAAAATCAACACTGTTCGTCTCATTTTACGCCGCTGATGACACAGTATGCACTGGGCAGTGGCCTTCAATGGTAAGCTTTGCTTTAACTACACCGGAATAGTTATTTATTTATATTCAAATTCAAATTATTTTATTTAGCATTAAATTATTATATATATTTTTTTTCACTTAACGTCATGAGTCTACTACCAATTCGAAAAGAAGCCTTAGACCTGAGAAGAACTGGCGAAAGAAACTCAGCGGGACTAATATTATTTCGTTATATTTTTGGGAGTTAAATTATAATTTACAATATTTCTCTAAAGTTGAAGTAGCCTGGAGGCGATCACTTCATTCCCAAGGCGTGCCATCTTCAATAAAATCATTAATCGAATAATAGGCTTTAGCACACAAACATTCATTAACATTTTTTTGAATTTGACGATAGAAGCTTTTTGAACATTTTCTGGGAACCTGTTGTAAAAGCGTATACATTGTCCATAAAAACAATTACTGACTCTGTCTGTGTAGACGAGTCACAGGTATTACAAGTTTGTGTTTGCTCCTAGTATTAATGTTATGCATGTCACAATTCTTGGGAGATTCGTGTATATTTCTATGAACATACATAACATTTTCGTACACGTACTGAGAAGCAACAGTTATATTTTTAATTCTTTAAACTTATCTCTTAATGACCCTCTAGGACCTAAACTATAAATTGCACAAATAGCTCTTTTCTGCAGGACAAAAATCGTATTAATAGCAGCTGCTATTAATACGATTTTCCCCATAGTAAGATACCATAAGACATAATACTCTGAAAATAACTAAAATGTACTATGCGAGCTGTATCCACGTCAGTAATAAGTCTTATTTTTTTACCGCGAACGCTGCAGAGCTGAGTCTACTCGCTAGCCCCTCAGTATGGGGCCCCCTCTGTAAAGATGTAAGATGTAAAGATACTCTCACTGACTAACTGTTCATGAAACGCCCATATTAAACTACTGTGTAAAGAGGTTTGACATAGCCAAAGATAAGATTTCTTTTATTCAGCTATGAAAAAGATAAAAACAAAAAAGGGTCGTAAAAATTTATAAAGTAATCTTTTCCGGGCAAGTTATTTTAGTATCCATGCTCTTCAACGTATTAAAATAATATGTGCCAGAAACGGCGTTTTTAAAATTAACTCTGTATGGGAACAAGAAAGTTCCAAAATTTGTATGGAAATTTATGACATTTACTTTGTTGAGTTAAAAATGAAGTAATCGGGCTAAGTGTAGATAAATCTTAAAAATAAAACTTGTGATGTCCGTAGAAGTTAAGCAGTGTCTCTATGCCACAAAGTTTGTTATCACAATCACTTATTCAGTTCTGTGCTGAACGTAAGCAGATAGTTGATAGCGTGACCTAAAACTTACATTACAGCAAAAGCAAATCACGGCTATAATCGGGCAGTAATGGTTGGCGTCAGGCAAGTGATTAATCTACCTAATATGCTTCTAGTGCGCCTCAAATCAGTTGTAAAGGTCAGATGGCAATCATTTTATAGCACATTGCAACCTATCAAGGGTACTAAGAGCTAGAAGATAAAATTAATTAAGAGCTCTTTAGCCTTCGCGCTTAAGATCGCGTTAGTTCGAACAACATGATATATCTTTACGATATGTGTCTTTAAAAATTGTATTTTGTATGTTTGTTTGTAATTGATAAACTAAAAATTCGCCTAACAAGATGAAATTTGGAGTAAAGATAGTTTGAAACCCTTGGAAAGACATAGGATAAATTTTATCCCGATAGTTATCCCTTAAAGGGGTGAAAAGTTTGTATGGGAAATCAAGCATTTCTCAATTAAGGGATAGTCCCTGGGCGACCGAGCTTCCTCGGAGTTTTTGGCGAAAAGTACAATTTTCTCTTTAACTAGCGACTCACCCTCGCTTCGCTTCGGGTTCGTCTCTAGACAAAAAGAATTCACATTCCACGGGAACCGTACAGTTTTCTGGGATGATATATAGCCTATAGTCTTCCTCAGTTAACGGGCTATCCAATGCAAAAAGAATTTTTCAAATCGGATTAGTAGTTCCTTAGATTAGCGCGTTCAACTAAACAAACAAACAAACAAACTTCTTAGCTTTATAATATTAGTGTAGATTTGGCTTAAAAACAAAAAAAAACTAAAAAGTTGAATGAATACAAAAAAAAACAAAGTCAAACAAAAGCAAAACCTTTGTATCCAACCGGGATCTTGCGCTTTGGCCACTTGACCACAATGCATATGCCCGAGTGTGCGAAATTAGTGACCATATTTTGCGTGGAATAATGCAAAAGAAAACCGCATGAAAACTCAAAAACACGCGTTTTCCCATACATAAGACTAATCTAGATCGATTTTTCGCTCCCGAAATCCCCCACATACCAAATTTCAGCGAAATCGTTAGAGCCGTTTCCGAGATCGGCGGTATATATAATTAAAGGTATTAGATAGATCTATCTCACATACCTATGTATGTATATATGTACATATATATAGTCTATCTATTCCATACTAACCGTTAAAACGTCAGGTAGTGAAGCGAGGGTAAGTCGCTACTACCAAATACATTACCATACTTCAAAGTCCAACAAAACGTTCCAGATATATTTTCTTACTTAACTTGCTTGCGTCATGTGACGTGTCTTTTGACATCGCCTGACCTTTACTCATAATTAACTAATTATTTACTCCTTCCTTTTCATAAGTTACTCTTTACTCGTACGTATATTATTTTTTTGCCTTTTAATTAATTAAAATTAAAAAATATTATTATTTGAAATTTGCGAGGCTCATGCCTATCTAACATTAAGACAAATAATTTAATTTGTATCAGTTTTATATATTGTTTTAGAGCCATTTAAAAAAAAAAGTCAAATTAATGTACTTCCCTTTAAAAACGATACTTTTAACAAAATACCGTCCTAATACTAACTGATATTTTTTATATTGATCAGCATTTTTTGCATTCATCTCACGAGGGACAGCGACGCGACGATTCAAATATTTAAATAGGGCATGACGAACTAAAATGATTTTAGTATTTCTTAAGCAAATGAACAAAAACAAAAACATTAAAGAAAAAAATCTTTGAACATGTATAAAACTGTTTACACGTTCAGAGTTTGCAAAAATCTCACAAAGAAACTTCTGGATGATATTGATAAGACTAGCTATTTTTTAATATCTTAGGATCTCTGCCCACTACACCGTCTCATACCATGACCGTGCTATGAACGTATCAGGCACGGAAACGAGCACGGCACGGACTACTATGCCCACTAGACCGAGTCAATAGCGTATCATGCCCGTACATAACGGTTATAGTGACCGTAGCATCCGCGTATCATCCGCGTATCAACCGCGTATCAACCGAGTATCAACCGCGTATCAACCGCGTATCATCCGCGTGTCATATCCGTATGGTTCCCGTTTTAGTATTACCTGTGTTTTCTAGATAAATATTACTAATATTGAAGTATTAGTTACAATATTATAATATTGCCAGACGAATATATTAATATTACCTAATCCTGAGAAATATCGGTACTAACCCATCTTTAATAACGATTATCGCCCATCTCTACAAGACAAGCGGCAATACGTAACGGGCTTAGAACGGTCATCATACGCGGTTATAACGGTCATCATACGCGCGCATTTATAACCCGTGTGCTCACCGGTTCAACAACGTCGCGTGTCAGGCACGGAGCGTACCGGCACCGGCAAAATATTCTCGCCGACAATTGTTGACGCTCCGTGCACGGCACGCGACGGTGCCGGTCGGTGACGGAACGGTCTAGTGGGCAGAGTCTCATACAGTTCAATACAAAGAATATTTTTTTGCCTGACACGCTCCTAGCACGGTCATGGTATGAGACGAGGTAGTGGGCAGACTCCTTTATACGTAGATTTAAAAAATATTATACTTTAGTAGATTTTTATCTCCGAAATGATGTGGGCATGGCTTTGGCAATAAAACGCAGGCGGGAGCGAAAATGATTTGTCAGTATAATAATATAATATAAAAATACATAAATAGAAGACTGAATATATTTTTTATGAATTATGATCTACGACCATAATGGTTTTGATTAATTGTGTTTTATAAATAGCGTTTCAATTTATGACTAGTTTTATTGACGCCAAGCCTCGATAATTTTATGGTCCAATTAGGTCTTTATGCGTAGAGGTAGAACAGAAATAGTACTTAGTCTACCTATTTTTTGCCTTTATCTTGAATTATAATTTTATACTTTATGTATTATTACTATATTTTTGTATGTAACATACATAATTCATTTATCAAGTGGGTTTCTTCATTTACACAAATAATTTACTACATTTTTTTTTTAATTAGCGCCATCTATGAAACGTACCGTTTAGTAAAATTATTTTCACTGAATTTTCAGAGAGCAGTTCGCCAGAAGCGCTAACGTTGGCAATACAAAGTTCGTCAAACTTAAAACAGATGGCGCTATGAGATATTTTCACATAATTTTTTATTTTAAATATAACTATACAGTTCAAAGTTTATTTTTAATTAATCTTTTATAAACCAATGTAAATCACAAATTTATTCAGTTATTAAATTATTATAAAACGTATAATATAACTAATAGATTGGCTAATCAAATTGTATGATTCGACAGAAACGACATACAAAAAAACTAATTTTTACATTTTCTTATAAGTATTGTACTTGATATCTGCCTTAAAAAATGTCATAAGGCAAAGACGTACATTTCAACGGCCTTTGTGTCGGTCGTCGGCCGCGCCCCGCCCCCAACGTTGACGTCACTCGAGTGACGTCAGAAACCTCACACGCCCTTCAAACCGGTATTTCGTAGTCGTAAGCTACATTTCATTGTTTAGTATCTTTATTCTCTTCAGATTTAACTTAAATAACACTGATTAGAAAGCGATCTCAATATATAATATTTTTCTAATAATTTAAACAAAACTTTATATTCTATTTTATACCATAATATTTATATTATCCAATAAAACATATAGATTTAAATACTGTTACCCTGGATAGCTTCAGAGAACCTAACTTAATCTTTAGAGGTCCCATCTATTTATTATCTCTCGTAAGGGCGGAAGTCCTTAATCCTCTTAATGTCACAAGTGCTATTCTACAAGAACATGTTTTGCTCAATATGATTATAATGTCTAGGCAAATGTTTTTATTTTTGACACTGAGAAATGCTTTTACCCATACCACCACTTACAGGTGGTTATGTGGGACTCACCGGCATGAAAAGTACTTTCCATTAAAACCCAAGTACCAGGATCAACCCTCATGGTACACCACCCACCGAAGTGGGCCACCTCCTAAGGTGTCTCATGCCTTCACTATGTTACTTTACCTGGCGCTAATATGACCTTGTAGATAGACCCGCACACCGTGAATAGGATACCAAGATTACCGTGTTGCCCGTGGAATTAAAGTTCTCAGAAAATGAGTTCTCATTCATTCTTAATGCAAAGCAATGTTATTGATCAAATGATAGAAGTACGCATATTTAACGTCACAGGCCAATGGATTTCTTTCTACAATCCGAACGCGAGCGCCGTACTGCGCATTGAGTGGCGGCGACAGATCTGCGGGGGAGGAAAACCGATACTACAAAATAGTTCTTACGATATTGGTTTTCCATGTTTTAACATTTATCATATATTTATTTATATTTTCTAAGTAAAAGCAATATATACTAATCTCTAGATCTACTGGTCTGATTATAAAAATTACGTTATATAGCCTATTTATTGAGAAAGGTTTTAGGATATCTCACACTACATACTTATATACAAGAGCGGAGTAATTCTACAAAATTAAAGGACACGGGCGGACCATGGGAAACAGCAAAATTTAGTTAAAGTGCAATTCGATCATCTATATCTATTAAATCTACATAGTATAAAAAAAAATCGATGTCTGCCTCTGTCTGTTTCTCCGCATACTTCTTTAAATTACGCAATAGATTTCGATACAGTTTTTACTAAAAGAATAAGCGATAAATAAGGAAGGTTTGTGAATATAACTTGTAAATGTTTTATACAAGATAGCTTAACTATGATGGCGTTTTATCAAAAAAAAACTGTTTTCTGGGCTTACATGACTAACGCTGACTGAATCTTAAGAAATACATTAAAACAATATATCAGAAAAGTCTGCAATGGCATGAGTATATCTCCTAAGATACATTCGCTCTAACTTTTTTAATCTATTTAAAACGTACCGAAGGACTTATTCGGGCAAAGCGAAAGGAAGTCTTATAAATATGGCATAATAGAAATATGGAATTACAAGTTTCATTAAATTTTCATTATATAATTAATTTAATACAAAAATTAAAAAGTACATCTTTTTTAATAAAAGCCAGATTATCCAATTCTTTCGAAAATGCCATAGTATAGATAATCACAAAGTAAAGTTTGCTTTCGTGCTGGTATCCCCGCATTCGCAGGCAATGTGCGTAGCTCCACGTAGCTATCGTAGCCATTCGTAGCCACGTTACGTCATGCATTCCCATTAAGCTGCCGTATTCGGTAATTTCTATGATAATTTTTACACCCGGAGCTTTTGAAATTCTTACACATTCGAGGTATTTATTTATTTAAGCAGCAGATTCCTTTTTCTACGTTCTTTTATACGTTTGTGTAAATTTTATTTATCTATATAGACAAAATTATAACAACAAAGACAGAAACTCGTTCACTCTCTACAACATAGCCTAAGATCAAGTATAGCTATATTTTTGCCGATCGGGGCTGGAACCCACATTCTCTAACGTACTCGAAGTATTTTCGACCACTATGAAGAGGTCGTACAAATAATATACTAAAAGACTACTTTACGAAAATACTTAATTATTTAATAGAATAATTATGTTATAAATATTATATTAAGAAAGGATAGCATCGCATACATACGTTTGATTAAAATATCAAAGAATAAATTCTTAGAAGTAAGGTTAGCTCATGTTATAAAAAAGATTTCCGTTACAGTAAATATTGTATTTTCAAAGGGACTTAATATTCCCTTAAAAAAATATATCACTAAAATATATATGTGACAATTTCCATCACTATCAAGTTTTAATTTATATCTGATATACAAGTACCTATATCAGTATTTATTCGATAGACTTAAATTATCGGATACCGAAACTGCACCTCAAAAATCGATTTAGTCCCAAAGCGTTGAGGTCTCGAGGTGTAGGGTCCTCTAGACTTTGAGTACGAGGTGTGAGGCGCATGCGCCGGCGGGGCCCTCTGACGTCAGCCGCCGGGCCGCACCAGTGCCCGCGACCGCGCGACCAGTCACGCGCGACTACCGCCCTGCATCTAAACACGAGCTTCCGATCTTAATTCTTAACCGTAACAATAAAATACACAGATTAAATAAACCATATGTTAAAAGTACTGCAGCATAATATAATGATGGATCCACACGTGATGTGACGTGCCAGTCGTGGACTCGCATATAAAATCACTGTACCATACCTAAGTATTTTGTAAATTTTAATGTAAATATAGATTTAAAGTTATATTTGTAGTCAATATTTTATGTTGTTTTAATTTTTTCTTCTTATTTTATATTAAATATTTTTTTAACTCTACAAATTGATATAGGGGTAAACATTAAGTTTGACCTTGTTTGAATACTACGCATGCGATAAACATCTTTTACAACTCAGCATACTTAATACATATATTAATTTTATCAAATATTTTAAGCTTATTCAAGAATTTTGCCGTACAGAATATTGTGCTGTTGACTTTGTAAATATTTTTTTTTATATATATATTTTTTTTAAAGTCTATCAAAGCTATATAATTTATCAGTGGTATATTTCGTTTATTTTTGCGGAATAATTTTTAATATTAATATATGCTGCATATAAATTATCCTTATTTTATATCATTTAAATCATTTTCAATATATTTGGGCTATTTATAATTTTTTTGTGTATATTATAACTTGTAACTGATTATGTCAGTATGTTACTTATGAAAAAAATTAGTAAAGAAAAAAAGCGTATATACGACAATATAGTCATTACAAGGTATACAAAATTTAGAAAACATACGCAAATATTAAAAAAATACAAACCATTTTTAATCACATTGCAATTATTTTAATTTTACTAAAGCAATTTTCTACATGCAGCTTATTCATTTTAATACTGATTTTACTCAATTTATACAAATTTTATTTATGGTTATGTACATATTTAAAGGATCATAAGCTGAGTGCCTCGGGCTAACAAGGGCTAAATCCATCTATCCCTCAGGGCCCTGCAAATTTTTACAGAGGAATGGTCACATGAGAGGCTAAATCATGCGATTGGAAACTAATGAAGTGTTTCACATTTTAGGAATATCAGATTTCAGAGTTGATATTTGTTATTAACTATTTAATATTTGCATATTATAAGTAAAATACATGTATATATATATATATATATATATATATATATATATATATATATATATATATATATATTTTGATTACTTATGTATGCTAATAATGAAACATGTTCCATCTATTTCATGTTTTATGATGCTACTGGCAACTTGCCTGGTTAAAATTTCACATGTATACAAGGATATACATTATAAGATCCCTTTTTATACTATGACTTGTATAAATAAATATGTATATGAATTCGTGTCCCAACTAAAAATAATATATAAATAAGCTTTATACAGAAATAGCGCAGAATGAAATAAGATATCACCACATATCAACACTGTTTAACTGTTTTGTATAGCTTATTAACCTGAAAAATTCCAAAAAGCTTAACAAGCTTAAATTCCTTTACTTTAAAGTATTTCTGAAATTGTCCTTTCTTTCTTGCAACTAGGAAATGTTGTGGCTTTGTTCGAGGAAAAATCAGGACGGGTACTCATTGCGCGTTTTGAAAGCACGATGCAATCTCAGGTATCTCTCTTTTAAAGCGCTTTCAAAGAAGACATCTTAAAAAAGTATGAAACAACCAACGTTCGTACGCATAGTATGAGAGAAAATAACTGTGTAGGCTACTAGCTTGTCTACATAAAGTATTAATTGAATATTTATGTACATTGAACTATTAGTTAGAACTGCAGCAATAACAATCATTAGTAACTAAGAATAGTATGATAAATTATAATTCGCGTCACTAATAGTAGTGAAAAAAACACAGATTGTATAGCAATAAACCCTTTCTGACGAGAAACGCATAAGTTTTCTTTTATAATTATTATAATTTACTTTTTAATACTATTTTGATAAACTTATAGTTATTTTTTTGTTTTTATATTTTATCATAATTTTTTGTTTTATACACAAATAGAGAATTAAAACGGAAGCTCGGTTTTAAATCAGATTTTAAAATGAAAACTAATTCATGCATTTAAATAAATCAATGTTCTAAATTGTTCAGTGTCACTAAATAAAGCGAAAATTTCAGTGCAATATTAGTGCCAAAAAATTCAGTTCAAAGGGACTTTCAACGATCAAAGAATATTCCTAATCAATACATCGAAAATAATATACTCAAATAATTATATTAGACTTAATTAATAAAAGTGATAATTAAGAATTAAAAAAATAAGAAATAAATAATATTAATAATTCTTCTGCGACGAAATAAATAAAAACATTTCATAGGAATAAGGAAAAATGTCGGATATTATATCGGTATAAATCTTGGCAAGTGTGGATGTAAGGCGATGGTGGAAGAGTGAGTGGCGCCCTGGGCGGAGGAGGCTCGCGGCACGCCGGCTGTGATGCGATGGGCCAAGACTGGTGCTTCCGCCGCAAAAGGAAGCGCAGCAGCACTCAGGATGACACCCAGCCGCATCACACCCGGTAATTCAGTAAATATTCTAACATTAAAGAAATTAAAAAATAGAGCTTTATTCATTACAGATGTTATATATAGTTTATAAGATTTATTTACTTCAGAAAATACTTAATACAGTTCAGTATTTTTTAAACATGCGATATTTATTCTTATTAAGGCATTAATATTAAAAATTTAATAGGTTTATAGTTTAGTAGTAAGTATTTGGGCAAATTACCTTTTATCTATACATATTATACAATTGGAACTAAGTCCAATCTGTACATTAAATATTTTTTGGAAAATCTTATTGAAATAGACTTTATTATCGATACAGACGCCGAATCTATAGTTTTAAGAATTTTTGTCTGTCTGTCTGTCTGTCTGTGACCGCATCACGGAAAAACCACTGGAGGAATTTTGATGAAATTTGGTATGATGATAGCTGGTTATCGGGGTCAACATACTTAAGATAAGATACTTTTTACTGCGGGAAAATATCTCATCTCTGAGAAATCTATACAAATGCTTAAAACGTAAGTAGGAACGAACCCGAGCGGAACGAGGGTGAGTCGCTAGTTTATTTTATAAATTACGAGATTTTTATATATTAAATTATCGTAACAGCCACCTATTCGAACATAAGGAAAACTCGGATTTTCATTGTAGTTACATGAAAACCACTCTAGATGGCGTATGTAGTAGTTAAGTGGAAAGTACTTCATGCTATTTAGTATAAAATTAAACTTAATAATCGTCTAGGTGATAGTTTAATAATCCTAGATTATACGTTACTCACATTATATGTTTTCTTACTATATGGACTAAATTTTTCCGTAACGTAAACTTAGAAAAAATAATAACTAGAATTAATCATTTCATACTTTTGATATAAAAACTTCTTTGAGAGTATTTTTTATTTTAACTAAAGTAAAGACCTTTTTACAGAATATTATTTTGTCTTTTTAGGGCTCTGTTACTAACTATACTGTCACACTGTTTGTCTGTACGTTTAAAAGCGTTTATACACACAGTGCGTATGAATATAGTATCGATTGGACAGATAAATAACTTTAATTAAAAAAACGTGTTTGTATACTTATGTACGCACGTAATAAGTTATACTTCTTTGGCGTAACAGAACAAAAATAGCTAAAGATTTCATCCCGTATGTCACGCTCACGACTCTCTGTTTGTAAAAGGAATGATAAATTAATAAAATAATTAAATAAGGCATATTAGGCATATTACAATCGTATATTTGTAGAATATCATTTAAAGAAAGAATATAATATTATATATCATTTTCAGACAATAACAACGGTTACCATGGCAATAAACAGTTATCAGCTAAATTCATCATGTCGCTTTTTGGCTGTCGGTGTGCGCGCGCATCGTAAAAATTTTACTTTCATATTTTTTTCCAAACGTCCCAAAAGAAGTATAACTTCAAAAAAAAACAGAAAAAAATACTAAGGTAAAATAGTAAGCGGTATATGGAAAAGCACTTCATCTCTTGTTTTTCCTAAGCTATTGATTTTGAAAAGAAACGTTTTTGGTATTGGACAAGGTCCAAAACTTTAAATTCTGAGCTACGTAGAGATGTCGTATTATTTTGAATTAATTTTGTTTTCTACACTTTTTCATTTTTATTATCACATTCTATAAGTAATTTGTTTGACAGTTTGTTGCCTCGTTCTCTCATATTTTAGTAAGGTCTAACTATCCCCAGTTATTTTCGTACCACACATTTTTTTTATTTTACTAACTTTATCGATTAAAGAAGTACATATGATACTTTCTTAGATTTACGCGAATATTTGACATTTTAAATAAAACTATCTTTTCGGATGTTTTTCGTGGATTTATTTTGTTATTTGGTTTCCGACGTTTCACATGGTCACGGGAGAGACCATGGGACCGGGGGAGGTCTCTCCCGTGAATATGATTGCTGTAAAGCATTCGAAACGTCGTAAGCCAAAAATCAAAATAAATCCGCGAAAAACATCCGAAAAGGTTGTTTTATTCAGAAGTATATATGTATAAGTATAATAAATGGTGGATTCTATTTTACCAGACATGGAACAAATAATTATATTTGTTTCAATTTGTATAATATTAAAATCAAAAATAAACCTGATATATTAACCACTATCTGGTAGGTTAGTATTAGTTAATTGGAAACAAAGAGTTGAGAGACTAAAAATGGACAAATTACATCGTAAGATATCTTTACGAATATTAGAAATCAAAACATTCAGTAGTAAGTAGTATTGTATGTACTCGTATAAATTAATTGTAAAAAAATATTAAAAAAAAAAAACGAGCCTTTGTACGTTTATTTTCAACTTTTTTATCGCATTAGCATAAGAGCTTGATTAAAAAATGATTTTTATAATTAATTTATTTATCTATTTTTTATTTACAAGTAGTGTGGGTGCACTATTTAAGTCGACTGAATCATAATTGAATGCGTATACAAAATTTCGTGTCTTAATTGTTAATCGTTGAGAGTTCCTTCGTCAGGAGATTTTAGATGGAAAATCAGGCTATAATAATCATAACAAGTCATTGTCATCGGAACTGAACCAATATGTAGAATTAAAAAAAATTGCTCTAATTCAGTTTACAAGATTTGAACTATATAAACATGCCAACTAACAAACATTTCAAATTAAATTAAACAACGTTAATCAATATTTTGGTAATAAAACAGTAAGATTTTTTTTTATAGCCAAATGTTATTGCAATATTGAGGCAGTGGTAACGCTCGCTTGGGAAACCTAATGAAGGGGGTTCAAATCCCGGGTCTTGCACCTTTGATATTTTCATGTGCGAATCATTTTCAATATGATTACCAGTTTTTAAGACAAGTGGTTAATATTAAAAATATGTGAAACCCTAAACAGCATTGGCCAGATTGGTGGACTATGGCCTGATCCTTGTCATATTGAAAGGAGACCCGTGCCCAGCAGTGAGACGTTAAAAAAAGCACTGAATACAAGTGTTATATTGGTCTTTAATAATTATATCTCATATCGAAGATTTAATAGATAGCACAATAATTTAGCTTTATTAAAACCATGTGTATACATAATACGTTTGATGTAAAATATCCTCCTGGTGTAGACTGAAAAGCGTAGTGCTTAGAGCTGCTACCCACAATGGAAATGAGTAATGACTGTGTTTTTTCTTCCTCTGTCACGTATCAAATGGAAAATGTAATAATATCTTTGGTTGATGTGATAATCACTTTAGAGACTGTAATTTGTCTCCAGGGAATATTTCTATATAATTATCTAAATGGCCGACCCTGATTTTTTCTTGTTTTAAGACTTTATGATCATTTTCTTTAACTAATCTAATATATAAAATTCTCGTGTCACAGTTTTCGTTGCCATACTCCTCCGAAACGGCTTGACCGATTTTGATGAATTTTTTTGTGCTTATCCGGTATCTATGAGAATCGGCCAACATCTATTTTTCATCCCCCTAAATGTTAGGGGTAGTCCACCCCTAATTTTTTTTTTATTTTTTAGACAAAATTTTTAATTTCTATTTTTTTATGATACAACATACAAAAATACATACAATCCTCAATTTTCACCCTTCTACCATCAACCCTTATTTTTTAATAGCCATTTTAGTAATTTAATCATTTTTCCTCTCCGGTCGAAAACTGATCAATCGTGATTTAATGCAAGCTGGGGACGAACCCGAGCGAAGCGAGGGTGAGTCGCTAGTCTAATATATAAAATTCTCATGTCACAGTTTTCGTTGCCATACTCCTCCGAAACGGCTTGACCGATTTTGATGAAATTTTTTGTGCTTATCCGGTATCTATGAGAATCGGCCAACATCTATTTTTCATCCCCCTAAATGTTAGGGGTAGTCCACCCCTATTTTTTTTTTTTTATTTTTAGAATTATTTATATGGCAAAACAACGTTTGCCGGGTCAGCTAGTAACAATATAAAATTCGATATCTCAGTAAAGAAGATAAAAAAACATGTTTAATATATGATTTTTTATGCAAGTACAACCCAGTTATACTACCATTGTTGATGCCTAAGTATGATGCTATCATTTTTTACTTACAAGTTTTACTAACAAATAAATTGTTACTCTGGTTTTCCCAGGTGTAAAATATAATTTCCTTCCTTTATTTTTAACACGAAAAATTTTACCCCTCCTGGATAATTTCTAAGAAATCAATTGTTACTTGATACACCACCGTGAATGCGTTCCGCAAGGGGTTAATATTGGTATAAAAATAATTTATGATATATAAAAAATCAGACAAAAACAAATAAGTCAAATACTTTTATTGCGAAAAAGTATAAGAAAGCGACGTAACAACAAGTTGACTATAAAGTAACGTTTATATTACGTGTAGGTACTATTGCTTATAAGTTATATAGATGTATTCTAACCTTATGTTCAAGAAATATAGATAGGTATATTTCATGTTTTACACTCTACATTACCATATGTATTATGCATAATATAATAACGTCTGTTATAGCTATGTACAATTCACAAGTGTATTGTACAAGATGAATGCGGTACGTGACCAGAAAATCACTGTGAAGAGGAAAAAATGATACAATATCGTGCAAAGTAAATATTTCAATAGATTTAAAAAAATTGAACATTTTAAGACTGCTAAAATAATTCTCTTATTTCTATTGTTTGATTCAGATACTTTATCAAAAAAATGAAGTAATATTACTAGAACTACTACACTACTATGTTATATATTTTACATGTAGATGTGAACAGTAATTGCATCTATGTGCAATCCTACTGAGATTATCTGTAACCACAAACGTAATAAGAAGATAGGATAGGGTACACATGCATACTAGTCAATTTATATGTTCATTTTCACTATTTGAAAGTATTTACAAATAAATCACCTATACATATAATAAAATTGTAAGTAAGCCGGATCTGTACATTAAATGTTTTTTGGAAAATCTTATTGAAATAGACATTATTATCGATACAGAGGTCGACTCTATAGTTTTTAGAATTTTTGTCCGTCTGTCTGTGACCGCATCACGGAAAAACCACTGGAGGAATTTTTGATGAAATTTGGTATGATGATAACTGGCTATTCGGGTCAACATATAGAATACTTTTTACTGCAGGAAAATACCCCATCTCTGAGCAATTATACTAAATGTTAAAACGTAAGTAGGGACGAATGAGTCGCTAGTAAGTAATAAATTAATACGTTTTTATTATAATGAGTTCAAAATTACTAATAACTGTAGAGTTTATTTTATATAAAACATTATATTTATATCATATAATATATCACGTAAAATATCACTTGGAGGTTGATGACAGCGCCCGAGAGCGGTCAAGTTCTCGACCCACGTGGTCATCGCGTAACAACCCTTATACATATGAGTACTATATACCGTCAAGCTTACATTATTGACATAGTCCTGACTCTTATAGAAGATTTTCTCTACGTCACTATAATTATATACAATTATTTAAGAGTATATTTCAATATTTCTTAATATGAATTGTTGGTAAAATGCTAACGAGATTACGTTCGTCCAAATGAACACATACACATACATACAGGTACATATATCTAAATTGTACGTACGTTACGTATATTATGGTTTTAAGATTGAATATTTCATTTCCCTAAAGCATTCATATTATACACCTTCTCAAATATCAGAGATGGTTTAAAAAACTAAAATTTCAGATTTGTATATTTGAATTCTATCACAATTTATTATATTTGCTTGAAATCAGTTCCACCGATTCATAAACAGCTCAGGTCAGTTTCTGACCTATAAAAGAACGCACATTCTTATTGAATAAAAGTGGTCGCTCGAACAGTGCTGTAGAGCACTAGTTGCAGTGAATGGCGAGGAGACTTGCGTCGTTCTCTCCACGAGGGTTGCGTGCCGGCGTACGCATGCGGCTCGCCCCTTTTCGACCCCCGGCAAAATGGCGGTGCCAACATGGCCGCCGGGCAGCCGCAGGATGCTCCGTGACGGCGTTTCTGTCCGAAACAACGCTGACACCATTTCTCGGCGACCTATAGATTTTGACACGCACATCCGCATCGGGACTGTCAGCGTGATCGATTTATTACTCGCTCGGAGACGAAGCGGTTCAAACAATTCGCGCGTGCAACAAGTGATATCACCCAAAAACTTGAGATAATCGACACACTGATACAAATATCTAGCAGTGATGTGATAGTGTGTCGCTTTTAAATATAGAACGTGCCCTTTTGCTGAGACGCGGCGCGGGTGAGCCAAGCAGCGTGTGACGTCGACCTCGCTCACGTTCCCCGCGCCGCGCAAACGTCAACAGTGCCGCGTCATGTAGACCGCCGCTACTTCGCATAAATAATATCAACACGCACACACTCGCGCCCTCTATCGCGTTTTTATATGATAGTGCCGATCAGTGAAACCTACCTATCCGATTATCATAATTGCTACGATCTGATTTTACATATATGTATACGTACAATTTAATTTAACATATTAAAGATTAGGCGTGCAATGTTTTATTTATTAACGCTCGATGAAAAGATAAAAAAAGCAATGATACAAAACGACTAGAGACCGTACGATGCGTCCAGTAGCAGACGTGATCGCGTGTGCTCCGACCGTTCGATGAGCACGTGCTTTTCGTGCGGTTAAAATGTTTTTTTCTGTTAAGTACCGGGCTAATAGAGTAGTAATGTGGGACTAGATCTATATGTAAATCCAAACCGATGCATTTACTGGAAAAGTGTTCGTGGAGGGTGGGCCGGGGACGAGTAGGACGGATAGCGCGATAGGCGCGATGATTACACTGGTGTTTGCGGTATGGTCGGCAGCGCGCGCGCTTGGCTGGACGTGCGAGGCGACGGCCGCGACGCCAGAGACAGAGGAGGTGCCCGTGCTGCCTCGCCTGCGCTCTGCGCGTGCGTCCAGCGACCTATCCACCCTCAGCACGACCACTACCAGTTCTAGCCAGACCAGTAGTGGAGATTATTCCAAGAGGTCCACGCATTATTGCAACTAAACAATTATTATGTTAATAAGACACACAAACGCTAATATTAGGTATTTTTTTAAATGTTACTATCTAAATAGATTAAACTAATAAACATTTAAAAGAAAATATTGAGATATACATAATAGAATAATATATCATAATGATAACTTAAACACTAATTTTAAGATAAAATTTTGACACATTTAAATAGATGTTTTGTATTTTTATCACCTTCATTAAAAATTATCAGCTTCACTATCCAAAATTAAATCTGGTGTAAATTATTATTCATTATTATTAATATTTTATAAGTAATGCGTAGTAACAAGAAGCAATCCTTATCTACATAACTACAATATTTCCATTAAAATGTACTGTAGTAGTTACGTCAATTATTATTTATTTATCTATGATGAGTAATGATTAAGTGACGTTGATTATACTAGAAGGCCAGCATCATACCAACTGATGTACAATGTACATGGCTATTAAGATCCAACACAATGATCGCAAATTTTAGTAGATAACTTTTCATTTGTAGCTACGAGTTATTATACTACTCACAACCAAATTGCTTTGAATTTTGTTACTTAACATTTCAATAATACATATATAATTAGTGCGCTTAAACAAAATCAAAGAATTTTCCTATAAATATTAAAATTCACCTACTATCTATTACCTATATCAAATTCGTTTTCGCAATTTATATTTGATTTAATTTACAAACTTCATAAATTTATCACTGTAATAATATAATAATGTTCTCCTGACCGATTCCGGCCACGGCGGCCAATCTCATTGAGACTAGCCAACTGCGCAGGAGATATTATAGTGCACAAATGTACGCGCAGACACAAGTGCACTCCCTATTCCCGTCACTCTCATACACCGGTGGGACGACTACTCGACACGACCGGTGAGAGTTAAGGCGCAGGACCGACGGCTTTACGTGCTCTCCGAGGCACGGGGGTGAAACACCGCCAACTTCCCAACTCCGGGCTGTTACTGAGGCTTACTATACAGAAAGACTCAATAACTAAACTTGGCCCGACCCGGGACTCGAACCCAGGACCTCAGGATGTGCAGCCGTACATGCTAGCCACTACACCACCGAGGCAGTTATCACTGTACGTGTAGAATAAACAAATAATTTAGTTACAAAAACATATTGCATAGGTATAAATATAAAGAGAAAACCAAATCTTATGATGTTCATATTTATGATACCTGAGTAGAAAAGAAAAAATTACGAAATTCAATTCATGTTTTAAATAATTAGGATAGGTGAGATACTAAAAAAATAATTAAATAACGCATATTAGGCATATTACAATCATATATTTATAGAATATCATTTAAGGAAAGAACGAAAGATTATATATCATTTGTCAGACAATAATAACGGTTACCATGGCAACAAACGTTCGCCTCGCCCGATCACACTTTTCGTAACGCTCTCGTGACGCATTCACCAGCTTACTCCCCAAGTCAAGCGTACGTAAAGAAGTTTTACTTAAAAAAACACAATCCGCTATGAATGACTTTATATGAACATAACATAGTAGGAAGTATACGATGCTAGATATTACACAAACATGTACATAAACCAGTAACTCATTCTATTACTGAGAGAAAATTGTGTTAAATATAGGCAAATTATGCGAAGTAGAATTATTTTGGACCATTTTAATTGACATACTAGCAGAACCCGCGGCTTCGCCCGCGATCAAACTACGAAAAAAATAAACTTTTTCGCAATACATACTTTATTATTTGCAAAAATAAGTTCGTGTAAGTTTTATTATTTCTTTTTTTCCCGTTACATAGCTTAGGTGACTTTTTCATTACAGTTATGCCAACCTTCAGAAGGAAGATATAATTAACAGAATGCTCTCTAGCTAGGTTTTCTCTCTCACGCTCTAGGTCTATTATTATTGTCACTGCTGTGGCCAGCCGAGATGTTATACATAATTTCCCTTTGAATTTGGAATAATCTCCGTTCTCTATTTTATACCCTTTTATATCCACACAGTACCTAAGTGTGCACTTACGGAGAACTTGACCTATGTTACTCTATTTAAATATATTCAACAACTCCAATTTCATCGCCCAGTTTTACCCACTTAGGGACTGAATTAAAAAAATCCAAAATACATGTTTATTTAATTGTATTGAAGAGCATTAATACCAAGTTTCAAGTAATTTTCATCATAAACAATTTTTTCATCATATAAACAGCACGACCCCCTTTTACCCCTTAAAGGGATGAATTTCGAAAAAAAAATGATATTTGTATTGTTTTATTTTTCATTTCAAAGGTAAATGCCACTTTCCGTGCATCAATTACAGAATTTCATACAAACTTTAAACCCTTATTTTACCCCCTTATGGAATGAATTTCGAAAAATGCTAAAATACGTATTTATTTAATTGTATTGAAGAGCATTAATACCAATTTCCAAGTAATTCTGATCATAAATAATTGTTTGCCCATATAAACTTTATCAGCCCATTTTACCTTTTAAAGGGATTAATTTCAAAAAAAATCTAATACATATATTTCTTATTTTTCATCTTAAAGCTAAATACCACTTTCCGTGTATTTCGCGTTAAGAATGACAGAGTTTCATACAATCTTTAATCCCCTATTTGACCCCCTTAGGGTTTGAATTTCGAAAAATCCTATCTTAGCGGATGCCTACATTGTATAAAGAATGTGTCCTCCAAATTTCACGTTTCTACGACCAGCGGTTTAGACTGTGCGTTGATCGATCAGTCAGTCAGGACAAAGCATTTTATGTATATATAGATTAAGGCATCACAACAAATAATTTGTATCAATACACGTAAACTCTATGTATATAATTAATTGCTATATTACGTTGCAATACTTTTAATAGTCTAATCACGACTAGTTTTTAAGGTGCCCGCTAATATAATTTTTAAGGTACAATATAGTAAAAATAAAGAAAATTATTTTCATTACAAATATTATTTTCATTCATTTCAAATATAGCCCGATCGGAAGCCGGTTTGGGAACAAAAAAATTAAAACCTAAAGTTTTATGTCTTTAAAAACATAAGCAGGTATATAAGGAACAAAAATCTGTAAAATGCCCCCGATCTCCAAGTACTATTAAGAAATGCGAATCATTCATGGGGGGTTGAAAAGTGTAAACACACTTAGAAAAAAAATCGTTCAACTTTCAGATATGGTGCATTTTTTCGTCTTGAACTCTACATTTCGAAAAAATAGTCTTTTTAGTATATATTTTATTAAGATTACTGAAACGCCCTTACTTGAACGCTGAAACACAAAAAAATACCTAGTAATAAATATTAGTATTTTTTTTTGTATCATAACTTGATTTTATGGTACAAAATTTACTTCTGTCAATTTCCTATACATATAATAAAATTCTGAGTCGAACCTGTACATTAAATATTTTTTGGAAAATCTTATTAAAATAGGCTTTATCATCGATACAGAGGCCGAATCTATAGTTTTTGGAATTTTTGTCTGTCTGTCTGTCTGTCTGTTATCGCATCACGGGAAAACTACTGGATAGATTTTGATTAAATTTGGTATGATGATAGCTGGTTATCCGGGTCAACATATAGGATAGTTTTCATTGCGGGAAAATATCTCATCTCTGAGCTAAACATTAAAACGTAACTAGGGACGAACCCAAGCGGAGCGAGGGTGAGTCGCTAGTTCTATAATATAAATAATATATACTTAATTCTTGACGTCACATTTTTAAAGGGATGTTATTTTTACAAAATTAAAACGTACAATTTCATTATTTTATTTGTATGCATAGATGTTACTTCTATTATAGTTAACACAAATCTTTAATTTGAAAGTGTTTTTTTTTTTTAATCAGTACATTTTTATTCTTGTAAGGTAAGATGAATATGATTATATTTATTTATTTAGCTTGGGATAAAAATCGTGATATTCCAATTTGTCGCGAAGGGTCGGGCATGTCGTGAAATTTCTATTCAGTTTTTGTATTGAAATTGGTTTTTCTTCGAAAATAAGAAAAACTTATTATCAAGTTTTGCGGTAATATGAAATGGACCCGCCATTTAATTAAAATGTTATTTTTGTGGACAGGTACAGTATCTTTATCCGATTTCGATATATCTAATAGGTACATACATACCTACATAAAAAATAGACTACACTACTTTTTTGCTAATTATGCCCAAAAAATAGTGATATTACTTACAATAATATGAATTAGTGTTTATCAGAATAATAATATTATTTAACAAAATGTAGTAGCACTTGTTAGACAATAGAAAACCAATGAGCACTTTCTTTCATTACATATAAAACACAATGAAGATATCTATTGATTTTAATTATAGGTGGGCATTGAAGTAACGAGAACATTCTTCTCAATTAACTACATATGTGGAGAGGGACAAAGATTAGGCCTATACAATGGAACGTGACAGGTATTGGTTCCAATTCATTAGAGTTATCTAGTTTTAACTTTTATTTTATACTTTCTTAGTATTATTTAGTAAGGTGCTACTAAATTGCAAATTGATAAATTGTTATCAAAGTAATTGTTATCTATTCAAGTTTAAATTTTCTTACTGTAATTTATTTTTACAATAAACTATTCGAACTGGATATTTAAAATCAAGTCTCAGTAATTCAAGAATTTTTAAAATAAATAGGTAATTCTCGACTTCTTCCCTTCGCGACTTTCTGCTATTCGTGTTATTCAACATTTTCTCTTATACATTCCTTTTTTTCCTTATTAATTAAGCTGAGGAAAAAATTTCATGGTAATTTGGATTGAAGTTATCCAAATAAGAAAATTAAAAAAGTTGGTAAAATTTGAATAATATAAGCTTATTTGTAATGGTAATCAATCGCTCTTAATTGAAATTTGTCAAACTTTCTTGGAGGAAACGAAAAAATAACCCTTTTAAATATTTTTCTGATTATCTGAAGATCCTTAAACAAATTATATTATAACACTAGCGACTCAACCTCGCTTCGCTCGGGTTCGTCCCTAAGTACCTACTTTATAACGATTAGTATGAAATAAATTAGGTGCATAAGTTGTTGTGTACTAAGCTGTATAAGTTACTATAGTATTTTAACTATCCCACGGGAATTATTTAATTGTCCGGGATGAAAAGTATCTAAAATGTTTACCGGGCATATAAGGTACCACCTTGCAAAATGTCATTTAAATCGATCCAACAGTTTCGGAGATTAGCCTGTACAAACAGACAGAGAAACAAAAAAATTGAAAAAATCTGGATTTGTCCTATTTCTCTTACATCCCCCTGACTGACATTTTTTTTTCTATCTACAGACATTCAACCTCTACAGTTTTATTTTATGTATATATAATAAATTAACTAGTTTCTTAATATTTCATAATCAAAACGCAATGGTAGAAAGCGAAATAAGGGATAAAAAGTGTATAAAAAAAGTATTAATGCGCTTATAATATATGTATGTATATGTACATACATTTACGCAATTGATAAAAATCTGACTACCATAAATCTTATTCATACGTCATTGATTTTGATAGTATTATTTCAAAGATAAAAAAAAACATATCTTTGATACATCTGTAGATTTTATGTAAGATAATATAAGTACATAGGCTACATAACTTTGGTGATACCACCCATAGCTGTACTACCTACTCGGCCACAATCCATATTATTTATATATTTAATTTAAAATCGATATTCAAACATAAAGTAATATTAGTCACCGCTATCCATCACTTATTTTGTAGGTATGGAGAGAAAGAACGTATTCTTAGCCTTTGCTATGATTCATAGCGTTTTACTCCTCCTGAGTATTAGACGTTAAATACGTAGAATATACGATTCTTACCAGATTTTTTTTTGTTTTAAAGAAAAGATGATGTTTTATAAGGAATAATAGTTTTACTAATGTTATTTCTATAAAATCCATAAAACCCTTTAACCTTTGTCTACTCTTTAGCTAACTTCCGAAATAACTGTAAAGTAAAATAATTTTTCGCTTCTTAAAATAAACTTTAAATATTACAATAAATTCAAACAAAACAAACTAAAAAAAAAATAGTTGATAATTTTAAATACTTTGTAGAGCATAAACGTTTAATAAAACCAATTAATTCTTGACTTAATTAGAGGAACGACATAAACTATGTTACGGTGTCGCTTATAGTCAATAAACCAACAACTGTTGTAATGCCATTATATAGTAATATTATAGCGGTTGTGTGTCTTATCATGTAGATACAATCAGTTACAATGTGTACGCGTGGTATATGATTAATTACATCATATACTATCTAAAATAATAACATCAAAGTAATAAAACTTTAAATAGATAAATTGAGTAGATAAATGTTCATCATTTCGATATGATTGGCACAACTGTGGTGGTCGTAGCTTTTATGTTAAGATTGATTGTGGTAAATAGGTGGAGTGAAGCACCCCGAAGGTGGAGTGCCAGAGGAGCATCACGTAGACCTTTGCGCCGTCCACCTGTTTCAGCAAGGAGACGAACCACTGGCAGGTATTGCTTCAGATGTCGTCTTCGATCTTTATCGTTTTTACGCATTTTACTCTAGAACAACATAAATATAAAAAGAAGTTTTTGATTTCGAAATATCCCAGCATATTCCATTCTGTGCTGTCTTTTGTTTATAATAACAAAATGTATGCCATTTTAAAAGTTTTAATGGTTCATTGGAAGGGAATTTTACGTAATTTAAAAAAAAACTATCTTTTCGGATTTTTTCGCAGATTTATTTTGATTTTTGATTTAGATTGTTGGTGGTGGTTGTAAAGCATTCGAGACGTCGGGAACCAAAAAACTCGAAAAGATAGTTTTATTTGAAATGTCAAATATTCGCGTAAATCTAAGAAAAGACTTTAAGTAAGTTCCACTCCAGTCCTAATCACACTTTCCTTAAAGTAAAAAACTGAAAAGTAGACTCTCCAAATAATTAGTCAATGTATGGAAGAAGACAATGTTTTCTTTATAAGATGATATATTTATAAGATAATATATAAGTTTGGACACCTTATCCATAGTCTTACATAGTGTTACTCTAATGGAACTGTAAATATTAGTAAAATTTGAATATAACACGATGATTCTTTTTTTACACTTAAAAATTAATGTAGTCAAAGATCACTAAGACCAACATAATATTACTATTTGATTAAAAATTATTAGTCTAAATAGGTCTTATTTCTCATTTCTTCTATTTTTATTAATAATTTTATTAGCAATCAAGTGCGCAAAGCTAGGCTCTGGCTTCACGCAGAGATAAAGTGACACAGATACATGTATGTATACAAGAAACATGCAAATTACTGCTGTGCCTTTTATAGTCAGACCAAAAGACCTAAAATATCCGATAAGACTCGTACGTCACTTATCGTATATTGATGATACTATATCTGAAATCTTGCGGAATTGCATAATATAACTTAAGGTTGACTCATAGTATTATAATATGTACTATGTTCATTTATTAAACTCTGACGCAAAAGAAGGGTCTTATAAGTTTAACGTGAGTATCTGTGTATCTGTATGTTAAAATACCATTAAGCAACAAAATAAAAAGTTTCGAATGGATTAGATCTATGCAAGTTGCTCTTATACTTTTACCATTTAAAAAAGACCTGATGGCCTGCAAACGGCTGAACGGATTTTCTTAATCTTTGCTAAGAACACTCTCGATCAAATCACATTTCAAAAATAATACTAAATTATAATCGGTTCATCCGTGTGGGCGCTGTGATGGTACAGACAAACACACGTTAAACTTATAACACCCCTCTTACGTCAGGGGTTATTTAAAGAACACATTACATATCAATGGATATTGTGCCATGCACAACCCAATCAAGTGCATAACCAGGTAATAGACACATTGCAGGATAATAGAGTTTAAAAAACATATATGTATAATATTATTCTATTTTACCAAAATTGCTACAATACCCTCAATACTATCTACATATGTATGTCTATATAATTTTACCTTCGTTCCTTCAATGTAATCGTCCGGACAGTCGAAATTGCAGTCCTTGAAACGATTGGATCGTAAGTTGTTTCAATAGATATTGGATATCAAAGGGTTAGTTGCATGACAAACCTAATTCGATATATGTATGTGTATCTGTTTTGTATTATAATAGGTCTTTACCTATGAAGTTGCCCTTTTACAATAGTGGCTATTTGAAACGTAATTTATAAATGGCCTGCAATAAATTCTAAATTCAAATGAATTTAATTTTAAACTAGCGACTCACCCTCGCTCCGCTCAGGTTCGTTCCTTCTTACGTTTTGACTTTTAGTATAGATTTCTCAGAGATGAGATATTTTCTTGAGTAAAAAGTATCCTATATCAACATATAGGATACTTTTTATACCCAGATAACCAGCTAACATCATACCAAGTTTCATCAAAATCCCTCCAGTGGTTTTTACGTGATGCGGTCACAGACAGACAGACAGATAACAATTCTAAAAACTATAGATTCAGCCTCTGTATCGATAATAATATCTATTTCAGTAAGATTTTCCAAATATTTAATGTACAGATTCGGCTTAGTTACAATTTCATTATATGTATAGAACTATGGAGTTCTATTTTCAAATTCAATCATATTAAGTTGATTAGTGTTTTGTTTTATCTTACATTTATATCTTTTTCATAATATGGACACAATAAAAATACATGGAATTATGAAATACGAGTTTCGTTGCGGTAGCAATGCCACACAAAGGGCTCGCAACATTAATGACGTATACGGAGTAAACAATACAAACGAACGCACGACTCGTTCTTGGTTTGAACGTTTCCAACATAGAAATTTTGATTTAAAAAATGAATTCCGTGGTCGCCCGAAAATTAAAATCGACAACGACGCATTAAAGGCAATAGTGGAAGCTGACAATACTCAATCTACGGCTAAGTTAGCAGCAGCTTTCAACGTTAGCATCAAAACAATATTGGTCCATTTGCGTCAAATTGGCGAGGTAAAAAACTTGATAAGTGGGTGCTGTACAAACTAAACGATCGCCAGCGCAACGAACAACAAAGGTTAACAAACATAGAAACAAAGGGATTTTGCACCGCATTGTCACTTGCTTTTTGATAATCGTAAGCGGTCAGCCTTTAGTCCCTGGTTCAGCACCTTGGCAATGCCCCAAAACGAAAACTTACCCCTAAAAAAGTCGTGGTCATTGTTTGATGGTCTAGTGGCGGTATAATTCATCACAGCTTCTTACCATATGGCACTGGATGGGTGTATGGATGTGTACTGTGAGGAACTGGATAATGATGGAGAAGCTCGCAAATCTCCCACCACCTTTGGTTAATCCCTCATCCCCGCTGCTCCTACATGACAAAGCTCGACCTCATATGGCACAAGAGACGGTCTCTAAGCTACAAGTAAGAAAGTTTTGCGTCATGTGCAAAATTTGGATAAGTTCTTGGCATGGAAAAATTCAATGTCCGAGAGGCAGCATAAAATGCCTTTGAAGAATTTGTTGCCTCCCGTTCCCCTAGGTTCTTTAAGAAGGGCAATGAAAAATTACCACTGCGCTGGCAAAGATGAATTTTGATTCCTAGAAATAAAAAAATATTTATAAAAAATATCTTTAACTTTCTGTATATTAAACGGCAATTTCATAGGTATAGACCTGATATATGTGCATATTGTAATTCGAATTATTTTTACTTATCCAATTAGTAAGTAAAGTCGTAAATAAACTTATGTATTACAATTTATTTTAATCAAATAAATATATTAATTTACCTATACGTTTTATAAAATAAAATTTAATATATTATGTATCAGTTCAAAAATTGTCGGCTTAATTTAGTAATAGCTTAACATATCAACTAAATAATATAATATATATGTGTATTTTAATAATATTAGTACTAGTTTTCATTTAAATCCCTTAAACTGTTACAATATGGAGAAGGAGAAAACATACATTCAATCAATCATACAATTGAATTATTATTAGTATTTAAGTATCAAGTATGATTGCATTAACATTGTTTAAATACTAATAAAGATCCAATATTTTTTAATTGCAGCAAATTCACAAAACATTAGTTTATATTTATAATTGACAGATTTTATAAGTATATTTTTATTTATATATTTTTTTCTAATACAACCAAATAAGCTATGTATGAAAAAGAAGAAACTCGCTCCTTTCACTGAGTCCTTATTAATTAATTAGTGATTGGATATGTTTTTTTAAACTTAAAAAAACGGTATCGATCCAATTAGACTACAGAAAATACATCAGAACTTAGACTATGTTTATGATAAACATAACAATTGTCTGAATGGTTAGAATTAAACTATTAAAAAATAACTTATTTTCCCCGATGTCTTACTGTTGTTACTTGACACATAAAGATGCGATAGCTTAGATGATCTACGAGTGTGTCAGTCATACAGATTGTCTCATCATCTATACAGATAAATAAAATTGGAGTGTCTGTTTGTAATATTAAAATAAGCGTTTTTTACTAAATGCATATGGATGTATACGCGGTACATATACCAAAACAACATTTTTACAATTTTTGTCTGTCTGTCTGTCGGTCTGTCTGTCTGTCTGTTTGTTCCGGTTAGTCTCTGAAATGGCTGGACCGATTTTGACGGGACTTTCACTGGCAGATAGCTGACGTAATAAGAAGTAACTTAGGCTACTTTTATTTTAGAAAAAAAATAGGGTCCCACGAAAAAAAAATTAAAACCAAATTAATTAATTAATTTTGTTTTGGGAAGCAACCTAGGGATGAACCCGAGCGAAGCGAGGGTGAGTCGCTAGTCTTACATAATTATGATTTATTTATTAAGTGCTGTCACGGAATCATAATAAAGTAAGAGGAAACAACAAGAATGAATTATGCTTATTTTAAAACGTTTGTTTACATTAGCTATCTAGATTAAAAATAGTACGATTTTACGAAAGCCATTATTATCGCGCAATTTCTGGTAGCTTCATCTATATGTTGCTATTTTTATTATGCTAACATTATAAATTTTCTATACATAAGGTTATCTTGTAAATTAGAAATTAATAAATGTCTGTACAATGTCTATATTTATACGTAATGTAGGTACTATTTTATATATTTCTACTTAGCAATATAATTCTTTAATTACATAATATATGTATTTGCTATTTGATTATTGTTATTGACATTGCTAGCTGTATTCTTTTAAAACATAAGTAATTTTAGTTTCAGATGATTAATAAGTTGGTTAGTATTTCTGTATATGTCTTAATAGAGACCTCTATTGAAAAAAGTATGAGCTTTCAGCTAACCTGAAACCATAGACTTTCCTGAAAATTAAATTAGATGTCTATGTAGGTTAAGTACGTTCAAATTGAAAAACTTTATTATTTACGGCAAATCATCAAGAAAGCATTAATGCTGATTCCTAAAACCCACTATCTTCAAGTTTACGAAAGATTGTAAAGACAGTAAATTGATAATAATCGAATACACATTTCAGTTATATTTATCCTTTTTTTAACAGCATTTATTTAGTTTTTACTATTTAATTGTCTGTCTCAGTGCTGTAGTGGCTAGCATGTACGGCTGCACATCCGGAGATCCGGTTCGAGTCCCGGGTCGGGCCAAGTTACGTTATTGAGTCTTTCTGCTTAGTAAGCCTCAGTGGCAGTCCGGAGTTGGAAAGTTGGAGGTGTTTCACCTACGTGCTTCGGAAAGCACGTAAAGCCTGCGCTTGAGAGTTACTCACTGGTCGTATCGAGTAGTCGTCCCACCGGAGTATGAGAATGACAGGCATAGAGAGAGATACATATGGCAAAATATTTCCCTTGTTATACGATATACATATGTATACACCATTGTAACAGAATAGGTTAGAAGAAAAATACCTCAAAATGTTCAATAGTTACTACTAAGAAAGAATCTTAAAAATATACTAATTATTTAAATTAAATTAAAGTAAAGCTCTAAACATATTAGACCTTTACTTTATTAGAGGTCTCATTGTTTGAATGGAAACGCTATGAAACCACTCTATAATATTTGAATCGTAAAATCATTAGTTATTCAGGGAATCTGTTTAATTAAATGTTGGACGGATGATTAATACTGATTACCAAACAAACGAAATGAAATAATTATGCGCCAAAATTTCCAAGTAACACATACAAATTAATGATATTTTTAGGAAGAAATGGAAAGATATCATCGAAATCATGTTCAAAAACATATATTATACGTTTAAAAATGTAATAAAATTCTCAGACTAAGAAATAATACTTCGAAAATATCTGATTAGGTATCTTTAGAAAATAAAAATTCCCGTTCAGTTATTTTTTACTTTTTAATGTTTTGAAATCGGTTTTTATTTTTCCATTTTTAGTGAAAACGTAGTAGGTAGTAGCAAAGTGAGAAGAAAGTATTTGTAATAAAAGTTAAGTTTTAATATGAAGACTGACAAACAAAAATTCGCTTTTATTAGTAATAACACTAAAAATCATGCTCTAAAATCCAATTCTAACGTATTGAGCTTGCCAAACCAAATAAAATAAGCCCAAACTCAAAGTATCTACTATTAGCCGTTCAAGAATTCCACTATACACCTTCTGACCTTACCATCAGATCAGCTCGACGATACCGAGTTTTTGTACTATCAAAGGAAATACAAACACTTGCAAAATTTCAAATCAATATAACAATTAGAAGTAGGTTTAATTTTCATTAGCTATTTTTACACCTTTAGGGGTGGTATTTTTTCTTTAAACTTTAATGGGACCAAACTGAATGTATAAACTTTCAAACAATAACATTTTCAAATTGGTTAATAAAAGACGGAGTTCTGAGGTAAAACATAAAAAAGTACAACCGAATTGAGAACCCCCTCCTTTTTTGTAGACGGTTGAAATTGCAAATTAGTTATGATAAAAATTCATCCTAATAAACGATACACTATTTATTATAATAATTTGATTAAAATTGGCTATTTAGAAGTACAATGCGTGTTTGAACCTCCACGAAATCCATTAAGTACGTATATATGTTCAGTTTTCTATATCAATAAAAGGTCAATATACACTAAAAGGTGTTATGCTACGCAATCTTTTCATATATTTTTTTTTTTGTTTAAGCTCTTACTTAAACCTTAACTTGTTCAAAGTAAACCAAGAATAGAATAAGGTTATATACTCGTACAAAAAAATAAAAGCTTATCATATTGCTTTTCTAAAGAATGAATAAATCATAAGCTTAAGAAAAATGTTTACGTATTTTTATTCGAATGTTACTGATTTTTTTCCTCATATACATAAATCAATTAACACTGATCGCGAATGACTTTTTCCTATGAATATATTGATAAGTAATACAATTTTTACAAGGAAATTCATAATTATTATCTTATCCTACGCTGTTTGGTCAATACAATTGTACGTAGGTATGTGGTTCGTGTATAAATTCATGGGTAAATAAATATATTAAAGGTGATTAATGTTTATCATATATTAGGAAATTGTTCACATTATTATGAAATACCTTATATATGTATGTATCAAACATTTTTACTAATAATAATAAGTTGATTATTGATTATTACAAATCTAATCTATTTAATCTAATATATTTAAAAGAGCAATTCTTGTATATTTATCTATTTATTTATTTATTTATTTATTTATACCAGCGATCTCTGAAACGGTTTTAACGATTTTGGTTCGGGAGGGGTTTTCGGAGGCGAAAAATCGATCTAGATTAGCCTTATGTCTGCGAAAACGCATGTTTTTGAGTTTTCATGTGGTTTTCTTTCGCATTATTCCACGCAAAATATGGTCGATAATTTCGCCCGCTCTGGCATAAGCATCGTGGTCAAGCGGCGAAGGCGCAAGATAAACCATCACAGGTGTCCGGGTTCGTATCCCGGTCGGATACAAAGTTTTACTTTTGTTTTTTTGTATTTATTCAAGTTTTTAGCTTTTTTTATCTAAAAAATACGATATAACAAAGCAGAACTCGGTCGCCCAGGTACTTTTATTTAAAGTATCGATTTAATTTATTGCACAGTCATACCGTTCCTATAGCGAACGGTGTTATTTGATTTATTTAGCATTATTCCTGGGGTGTCCGTATTATAACGATATCAGAACTAATTGTCAGTTCAGTTGTTAATGGAAATTGGAGTTGTTAATCCTTTGTTTCTTGTTTCAGCTTCGATGTGGAGAATGGCGGGGGCGCCGGCGTGGGCGCGGGGGGCGCACGCTCCCCGCTGGAGGGCGGGTCGCCCTCCGCCGCGCTGGTCCTCCAGTCCATGCCCCAACGCCGCGAGTCCTTCCTCTACCGATCCGACTCCGACTTCGAAATGTCACCCAAATCGATGTCAAGAAACAGCTCTATTGCCAGCGAAAGGTGAGTTACAAATAAATATATATATGTATGTATAAAATGTAAGCTCTTTTATAACATTACGACGACGAGTGTAGAGTATAAAATATTGAAACTATTTTGTGACACTTTGTCAGGCACACCTACACGTACTCAAAATGATATATATAAATAAAACAATTTTTATGTCAATTCAATGTAGTCAATCAAGCTATTATGGTATACAACATAACAAAGTTTTTAATCACATAATTACAATCTTTTAGAGCTTTTAAGTTAGTTGGAAACACTTGTAGGTTATTGTGCAAGCTGAAACCTAACTCACAGAGAAAATTTTGTCATAGAAAATCAACTTCGACTTCATAAACATTATTATTTTAAGAAACCTCTATACGTATAAATATCCTTTACATACTAATGAAAAACACTTTAACTTTCACAACATAGTATGCAATTGTATCTACTTAAATATCAAGAACAGCCGTTTTGTACAGGCCTGTTATGTGTTTATGTAAATAACAATGTAGGTATGCACGTAAAAGGATTACTACAAAAATTAGAGTCGCCCTTGTAGTTGTTTACATGCCAGAGTGTATTTTATTCATTTTATTTAAATTGAGACTACGGGATTATAATAATTAAATATAATTTGTAAACTATCAATTTAATCGGATTATTTTTTGATGATTTTGTTATACGGTATTAAATGTATCAATAGTATAAACGTAAATAAAACGTCACCTATAAGTGAATTCCGTTTTATGTCACGAAAAAAATGGGTACTACTATATATAAAATTTCTTTACAATAGAATATGTAGTAATGGAAATAAAAAAATAATTTACAAAATATATTTTTTAAAACATCTCAATTTTATTGTCACAAAAATTCCCATCGTATAATTTTAGTACATGTCAGATGAGCTTAATCGGACTGTCGGAATTCTGGAGGCTAAAATGTTTAACTTTAATTATTACGTTAAGCAGAGCCACCGGTACCTAAATTCCTTTTTAAGACATTATAATATATTAAATATTATGTTTAAAATCATCAAACGCTATAATTTGATGTTTGTTAAACATATTTGAGATAATTAAACAAATTAAGAATATGGTGCTCTGTATTGCTCTTATCAAATATCAACGATTTCAAGGCCCCTGAACTCTCTTAAAACTAAAATTGTTGTATAATTTAGCTTAAAAATCATTGAGCAGAAAATATCGAACCTTTAAAAGGGTTAGGCGATTGTTATATGATATCTTATTTCTGGTCTCAATTACATTGTTAAAGTAAAATTGTCCCCAATTATATACTCGTAGATTATAAAATGAACGCTTTTATGATTTTTTTAATTTTCAGTCATTTTTTTTAAATTATATTTGGAACTAAATTATTTTTATTTAAAATATTTCTTAGCTAAAATCTAATCTAGTACAATTATAATTTATTACGTACATATATTTTCTGCAATTTAACGAAACATTAAATTTAACAACTTGTTACAACAGAAATACTCAACAAAGTAGTAGTAGTAACATAGTATAAAGTGTCCAAGGTCACTTGGAAGAACACAGTAAGCTATTTCACGATAAAATTTCAAATCAATGTTGTATATGACTAACGATAAGTAGAGCTTACTCACAAACAGCATACAGACTGGTAATAGCATGTCGACGTACTGTGTGTATGAATGGTCCCTGTGACGTCTTGTGATATGAATGTTACGTGATAATTGTATTTTGAGTGTGTATGAAATATGTATTAGTTTTAATTTATCTGAATCATGCTATTGCCACCATCACAACAAAGCCTGCCAGTACACAACTCCAGCACAAATTATTTGGTGTGAAGCTAACCCCGCATTTTAGTTTACGCGACCTCAAGAGCTTAGGTGTCTAAAGTCTTCGATCTATCTTTCTTTTCCATATTTTTAATTGCTTACAGATTCAAGGAGGTTGAGGCGGCACAGCTGGACAGAGCGTATGTATTATTATTTGGGCACTATATTATGGCATGTCTGCTTTGTTTACACTATTATTGGTTTTCTTAGCATGCTTGCACTTGTCTCGTTTTATATATAGATATTGTTGTATGTTTGTGGCTGCGCCTTGAACGCTTCTGCTGTTTGTCTTATGAATTTTTATACGAATTTCAAAATTCTTTAGGACTTAAAATTAGTCTTTATAGTTAGTGTTTTCTTATTTTTGTCAATACGTTTGCAATAATCTGAAGAAAAAATTTTGCTCATGCGTAACAAAAAAGGTTTACAATATACATCGTTTTTAGTAACGGAAAGTATCATTCCAATTTTAAGATTACTTTTTTCAGCGTATGTAATACAGCTCCGAACCTGTAATAATAAATATTTACACCATAAAGTTAGAATTTCCGTTATAAATTTATTCCGTTATAAAATACGAACATCAATATAAGTCACGGCTCTAACAAAGTTCACATACCCTATTACTCTTTGTAAGCTCCGTTGAATTTCAATGAAACAAAATATACCTATAATATAAACAGAAAGAAAAAATATTTACAATATTATTATTTTAAACTCCGTCTTTCATTCATATAACCTTAAACTTTAAAGTAAAATTTTGAGCGAAACTAGCGCCTCCAACGTTACAGAACGCCCTTGCGTTGTTAAAACGTTAGGTAACGTAATTTACGGTGTCATCTAGGCATCAATCCAGCACTCAACGAAGTAATAAGCGATTCACACCTGAATCCTATTTAAAGGTGATTATACTCTTCTGGCTCTTGATTTCTACGTCGAACATTGATTACCGGCGCTCACCAGTGAGTGATATTAGCGCCAAATTTATCCTCGGGCAAAGTCGCGCACCGTCGGAGATGGCCGGGCGAGTGAGTGGGACGCGCGGACTGCGAGCTAGCGCCTAGCAGCCGCTGCGCCGCGCCGTGCTCCTCCATTGACAGTCCGCGAGGCGCGCCGACGGCACGTTGTTACAATGCCCAGACACGCTTACGCTTAAGCCCTACGGTACGCTGTGCCGATTAAAACCCTCTACCAAACGTAAACCACACAATGAACCTTCCTTCTCTACTGGTCGATTTTCAAGCCATGCCTCCGATTCGTTGAGTGTTACTATACAAATTCACCCTAGTTTTTAATATAATCAAATAAAACGTGCTTATTGTTGAGTACTGGATCTGTGTACGAAGCTCGCGGTTGGACAACTCCGAGGTCATTCACTGGTTCGACAGGTCCCAGTTTACTATTGCATTCGATTATTGAAATAGACACATTCTCCGACTGGAATAAGATGTGTCCAAGATGGATGAGTGTTCAACATTATCTGGTAACCTTGCAAACATTCAGTAGCACATTGTTTTATTGATTGCGTTGTTGTGATGTTTACCGAAGTTCGCGAGTTATAAAAAACACTAGTTGCGTTGTTGTCGATAAGAATATACGGACGCGATAAAACAGTGTAAAAATGAGCTCTTACATATTATACGTGACATTCATATGATTTCTAACATACCTAAATGAATTAGAGTGTACAACATTTAAAATTTTACTTACACGTAATAGCTCTACTCAAAGATCATTGCGTAGTGTAAATTGTGTATACGTAAAATATCTGAAGTTAAAAAAAGTGTTGGCGGCTTAATTAATTGGTTAGATTATGAAATGTATGTCATGTAGTGAGAACTAAAAACGGGCGATCACAATGCATCGTTCGGGATCTCAATCTGAAGGGCTAGGAGCCGTCGGAGGACCGACGTTTATTGCAAAGAGCTCGGTCTCGGAGCACAGCATGGCAACTGGTGTGTCCACGACAAGTACTGGTGGATCATTACCCCGTACACTCAGCACAAGTGTGCTTCGCATTAAAAACAGATCCACTTTCTGGGATAAATTTTGGGATGAGCGCTCCAGACGGGATACGTGAGTAATCTATTAATTCAATACTCCATAGCGAGTCTCCCATTAGTTATAACAATATTAATTTAACTAATTGTAAGCTTCGACCAACCACAATTCTGTTAGTAAATTCTATTAAGTCAAATGTCACTTACCTTATTTTAGAATTATTTTATGCCAGATTCAATTATTTTCAACGAGCTAAATCAAAGGTAAATTAACTGTTTGCATGATAGGTTCATTCGAGTAGTGGTATTTTCATTTAGCTTTCCTATCTACTCTTGTACATGCTGCATTGTTTGTTTCATTCGTTTTATATACAATCTACAGAATATGCGACTGTGTGTTACTTTTGTAGTGAATATTTTTTGTAACTAAATATTTTTTGCAGTTTTGTTATTTACTACCTAATAATATCATAGATATATTCTACGATGCTTATATTTCAATTCTTTACGATAGCTGTGGTCAAGAGGTACTTGACAAGGAATGCATTGGAGGTCGCGCTTTTCATCCCTTTAATCGGCGAATTTGAATATAGACTACTTATGCCACTAAGTATTAGTCTAGCCCTATACATAATATAAATTAGGTTTCCAAACACGAAGAAAGCTTAGAGATTTCTTTGTTATTAAAAACACCCACACAGTCTTAATCTGAATAGTATTTTCTTAAATATTAACAGCTCTTCTGATGTTATTTCATGAAGGTTGTTAGTCTAGACTATATAATTAGTTATTTTTGCAATGAATTATTCGAATTTCATCTTCAACGAGGTAAAAATTCTGAGTCAATATAAAAGTCCTAAATAAGTTTGATGGTCAGCATCGTCTATTTAAAAAAATCTTTACATGAAAATAATGTCCGTCTCAACAAAAAAAATTACCTTCAACCAATTATTTAAATCCAACTGAACTAATAAAAACAAGATTCTGTAGTTACTATTTTTAACCACTTATTTTCACCATGCATCAAACGATATTTGCGCGAAGGTTTATTTTATATTAATGCCATAAAATAAGTTTTCTTGTTAGAAAGAAAAATATAAGTATATAATTTATCTACTTCAAATACGATTGAAAAATTATTATTAATTACTAGAGTAACACTATATGAAATAATCAAAGAAGTTAATAAATTTAGGAGAATAACTAACAGCGTAACAGCCAAGTATAAATTATGTTACTAAATACATATAGGTACACCTATTCGGAATTTTTAACATTATACTTTTAAGTATTCAATTCATTAAAATACAAAGTAGGCCTTTTATGTTATGACAGACATGAAAAATTCAAAGGTCAGAAGGCATTTCACCGAAAATAATTCGATATTGACTGATAAAATACTCAAAGGAAATTTTACTGGTAAGAAAAAAGGTTGCTGAAAAAAAGGTAGCTTTATTAACAAGACTACCATACAATTTTTCAGTTTCAAAAATATTGTTCCAACCAGTTTTAGCTCTTTCGTTGATTTTACTAACATCAATATATGGAATGTTTGTTAGATCGAGATACAATGTAGATTTCAATTTATTCAAAAGGTTATACAAACTAAGGATTTAAGGCTAAATCAAAGGATCCATTTAAATAGACCTGTCACGTATTATAGATAGAGGAGTTTTTGTATATAATAGTAAACTTATTTTGTAAATAATAGTAAACTTATTATAATTATAATATATAATCAAATATTATTTGAAAATACTATTGATAAGTTAAACTAATAGGTTAATTGAAGTGTATAATGTATATAATGTAATTAAGCCTAAAACTGTTAGACATAAAACAATCCTGCAAGTTTATCAAAAAATTATGTTACTCTTTCTAGCGTGGACGTAATATGCTGCGGCATTTAGAATAATATTGTATAAAAAAGCTATTTACATACAAGGTAAATAAAGCAGTATACCTCTGCCAGGCAACTTTCTTTGCACAGAAAAACTTTCTAAAATACATTTTATTATTATACATATTTTCAATTTATAGATGAAAATGATCAACTAAAACTAAAATTTTCCATTTCCCGAAACTAAAATTATTTTAATGAATATATAATGCTCCATAATTTATCGGAATCGGTTCGGAACTAATAACTTTAGGAGAGTCTTGTCTGGCCCTAACAAATAGCTTGAATAAATTTTACTTATTATCCAAGTAGGTACTTTTATCTGGGCTACTTCAAATAAGATTTAGGTTTCAATTTCATCGGTTGAGTAGGTTCAAAGCTGTTAAACTTTCCATTCTACACGGTCGCAAATAAAGCAAGGATCATATTAAGTGGGTGGGTGTAAATAAATCAGAATTATGCGGCGGCAGAGCCGCAGGCAAAAATGAACACTTAAAGATAATAACTAAAGTAAAATAACTTAATAAATAGAAAAAAATAGCTACACTACACTATTATTTTTGCGCAACATCAAATCCTAAACAACTATTAAAAACCTGTGTGCCTATTTGTTTGTACCCACGGCTCTCCGGAACAGCTGAATCAATTTTAAGCAGGCTTACGAGCGGATGAAGGGAGACATTGATTTTTGCAGGAAAGAGTTAAAATTGCTAGCTGAAAGGTAGTAATTATTATTTATAAATAACAGTTATCACATTTAGACTTTAACCAGTTAATTAAAGATAAAAAACTATCAATAACTAATCAAAGATTTTGTAAAAAATCTCCAAACGCTTACATATTAATTGAAAATTGGTCCAATGCTTGCTGGTGACTAAAAATAAAGTCAACAACAGGAACAACTAAGAAATGGACAGATGACATTAACAAGCTTGCAGGGGCATTCTTGACGAAAATAGCTTACGACTGACACACATGAATTTTCAACGGAGGGCGTTTAACCGACAAGACAAATCTAATTCTATTGTTTTCCTAATCATTACTGTTATTCTTTCATAACATATTCCGTAAATAGTATTTCATCTAAAGAATTTGTGAGACCTAACACAGAATAAACAAAAATTAATAACCAGTTAAAACTGGTAAAGGATTTGATACTATTTCTAATTATAAAATCAATTACCAAAAATACTGCGGAAAATGTAGAAGTATAATATTATTTTTTCATATAAATATAAAAGCTTTTAAAAATGTAATCAATTACATAACATCTCTTTTATACATAACAAATAAAAATCAATAGACCCGTTCCCAAGTAATAAAGGAAATGTAAAACCTGACTTCTACCAGTAGTCTAGAAGTACATTCCCAGAAGAAACCACTAATTTCAAGCGGCTTATAATCTTATGCTGAAGAAATTTATAACAGCCCATAAAGATGCTTCGTGTAAAATATTCTTTTATGCTTGTAATTGGTATTATGTACAATTACGTCCGGGCCTAGATTCTTGCGTGGGTTTTAAATGAGACACGTGCCGTTGCAACCAGGGCCTTCCTTTCTATAAATAAACGCTCTGAATGAGAAAGAGCAGATATGCTGATAACGTTTATTTGCTTACCCAACAGTAAAATAAAATTGCTATTAAAATATTTTTGAAGTTTTATAAATCAATTGGAGTCAAGTTATATGCAAAATGATATAAATATCATTAACTTTATTTTATGCTAGCTTTGCTTTCGGTTTCGCTGGTATGGTAGATTCTACGAGAATAATAGCTTCTGTATTTATTTGGGATTTATATTCTACATTCCAAATATCTCTCAAATGTATTGGAACATTACAAAGTGAGCAAAAAAAAAACAAACGCACACACATATTATTTTATATATTTCGCATTTATAGTATTAGCGTCTTGGATGTTAAAACATGAAGTCTTATCAGGAGACTCAGGAAACTTGTTAAAACAAGTTCCAATAGACGGCATACTTTGTTTTGCTATTGATGTTTTTTAATTCAATTATATTTTCCTGCTAATGGCTACAAAGCGTGCCAGTTAAGCACAGATTACTTAACCAATGTCACGTAGAATGGAGAAGATGCAAAGGATGTCAGTCGGTAAAATAAGATAATTAAACCATATTAAGTTATAATGTGAAAAAAAGGAAATAATTCCTTTATAAAATTTGAACCTATTACAAAATACAGTACAATTAATTAAATCATAAAACCTTAACTATTGATGTTTTGTAATTCATGTAAAATTAATATGCAGAGTGGAACAAATAGATGGACATGGAAGAAAAGTACCTTAAATATTAAAGTTATCAAGTTTTACTAAAAGGAAACATTCTTTTATTTAAAAAATAATAATAACTGCATTTAATTTTTTTTAAGATTACCCGAACCGGTAGTCGAACCAAGTATAACACTATATAAAAACTTTTTAAAAAAAAATAAAAACCGACTTCCTGGCACTGAAAAGTAAAAAATAACTAAACAGAGGTTTTCATTTAAAATAGATACCTAATCAGATATTTTCGAAGTCGGTGTGCTTTGATTTGTATTGGCTGGCACCGACTTCGAAAATATCTGATTAGGTATCTATTTTAAATGAAAACCTCTGTTTAGTTATTTTTTACTTTTCAGTGCCAGGAAGTCGGTTTTTATTTTTTTTTAAAAAGTTTTTATTTTTCCATTTTTAGTGTAGACGTAATAAGCAAGTAATTTGTAAGAAGAAAGATTTTTAATAAAAACATAATATTCGATTAAGCCATTTATTTAAAAACCGCTTGACCGATTTCGATAAAATTTATATGGGACCACCGGGGAAGAATACTCTTTGAAACAAAAAAAAATTTTCCAAATCGGTTCAGCCGTCTTCGAGAAATCCGTGAACATACATAAAAAAAAAAAAAAAAAAAAAAAAAAAAAAATCCCGACGAATTGAGAACCTCCTCCTTTTTGGAAGTCGGTTAAAAATACACCGTCACCGTCTATGGTAAGAATAAAATCTCTCGAACACATCGTAAAAATTAAGGACAGAACATAAAAGAAAAGTGTCTTAAATACTGAAAATATCAAGTTTCACTCAAAGGAAACATTATTTTATTTTTTAAAATAAGAATAACCGCATTTAGTTTTTTTTAAAGAGGTTACCTTAATCGGTAATCGAACTACCTAATTTTAAGAAAGTCCTAATTAGCTTATAGTAACTAAGTATTGCGTATTCATAGGTGAAGCCGTGTTCATATTATGAGTTCTAGGTTACAAACACATAGTCACCGAAATATATTTGTTTTTGTAGTTTGCTATATTTAATACATTTTTATTAACAATATATGTAAGCTAGGTAGGTTTTTAGTTAAGAGTTATCTATCGTCCATTCAGAGAAAACAAAATATTCTGAATTAGAGTCGTCAAATTTGTTTGTCTAGAATAGGTATTATATGTGAGAATGGGTACTAGTATTATATCATCACTTCATTTTACTATTTAAAATACAAATATGAAAATCGATTGAGATTGAAAAGACAATTAAAACACGAAAATGCAAACAAAAACGCTGAAGTGTGACATGTTTTTTTCTCTACAATTTTCTACTTTTTTATAAATTCTAAAACAGCTTATTTAATAAAGTCGAAACTTCTATAGAATATGGATTTTATAAAATATGTCGTTAAAAGCTGTAAAAGTAATAAAGTTATTTTATTGTTATACACTTCATTACAGTTTTATAATGATAAAAAATTTACACTTCAATGGTATAACATATATATACTAACTGCAGCAAACCGGTAGCGCTTCTATGCCTAGGGAAATAAAGAGACCTTCAAACTTTCATCTACATTTATATTACAGATGAATCGCAAGTACCGAGGCGATAGGATTTCCCTTGAGTTCAGTAAATACATCACTGTTGAATCTAACAATTATTTGTGAAATTTTCTTGTTGTATCATTCGTATCGTTATAATTCGTAACGATGTCAATCTTCGCCGTTTAAACTGAAGAGAAATTAAATTTTCTAATACTTTGCGCAAAATGCCTGCAGCTCTGTTTTATTTCTCATGATTCTTAAAATTGAAACATGAAATGAAATCGCTATTTTTAACCTTGAGCCGAACATCTAAATGTAGAAAAACTTAGCCACAACTATAGTAGCTTTTTGAAGTAGCTTTTTCATATATCTAGAGCTAGTACAATCAGAATAATCAATACCTTCTCTTTATGTGTCATAATAATAGGTTCTTTTTATGAATAGACAGGTAGATGTAGATATTATATAACGTAAGATTTTATTGTTCAAGAAGAAAAAGCTCCAAAATGTTTCGGTCCCAACTATATACCTAAATATATAATTTGATTGTAGTACATAAACCGCAATCAACCGCCTACACTTCGCATACCTAAGCCGCTTAGCTCAGTAATTAACTTCTTTATTGAGCACCCAGAACGACATCATCATAATACGTAATACAGTATAGCGCATTGTAGTAAACGCCTGCACTATTATTCGTCATTAAATTGTGGGAAACCTGTAACGTTCAAAGTAAGCTTTGAAAATGTTTATTCTTACTGAAATAATATTTCAAATTCAGACTAGGATGTCTGTTTGACATGTTTTGACGCTACTTTGTAAGATTTTGTATACGTTAATATTTTATGTAGAGCATGACTTTGAAACTATAATAATGTTAATTTTTAATTAACACATTTATTGATACTTACGAGTATAATAAGGAACAAGTTTATATATTGTATATATTATTTGATTTTGTTTCAGTAGGATCACATGAGTACAGTTTATTTTATTTTGATAAATAATAATTAAATATATTTGCATATGTACCATTCTTCATACAACAAATAATTGTAGTATTTTTTTCTGAATCATTTGATGCAAAAGCAGTTACGAATAAAATATACTAAGTAAATAAATACAGAAATTCAAATCTATTCCATGTACGTATTACGTACGTACGTAAATAGACTTCAATAAGCGGAAATCCTTGCAAGTCAGTGAGGGATAAATGTTAAGTAGTACCATAGTAACGTTAAGACTATATTTCGATGAAATAGTAATGCCGTCCCTGCTGGGCAAGCCAAGTGTACGAGTGAAAGCACTTACACTGGCCCTAATGTCGTTTTGCAATAAAATATAGGATATTTTCTCTAGTGTGGGTTACCTTGCACCAAAGTCAATGTAAAAGTTTTAGAATATTCGGAATAGATATAACCTACGTATACCTTCCCTAGAATAGCATTTAGACTAATGCTTTCATCAATAAATTGTACATAATGACTCTAATTATGGAAAATGGAAGAAAAGTATCTTGAATTATTTTTAATAATAAAATTGAATTATTTTATTTTTAATAATAAAATTAAATGCATTTAAACATTTTTTTTTAAAAGCTTACAATTAGATGTCACAACAATATCGAGTCCATATGTACGAATTGTAATTACTTTTTTAGCAGTTTTCTTCCATAAGAAGGAAGACTATGATATTCTTCCTTTCTTGCCGCTTTCAAACTGAATTTTCGTTTATCAAAATTCTGCCACTCTTTAAATATCGACTTCTTTTGTTTTCATTATACACTTTGTACTCCTTCTGGCCACCACCATGTATCCTTATTTATCACTCTTTTCCCTTTTGACTCACCCAAAATCTCTTTTGCTGCGTTTCTAATGCACCCTGCCATTTCATTCCAACGTTCACGTTTCTCGTTCACATCTCGGTTTTCCATATCTCTCATTTCTATCATTTTATCAACCACTATTTCTCAAAATTTTTCTTCCATTCATCCTTCTTTAACGCTCTTCATTTATATCATTATCATTATTCTATCACTTAATTTTAGCTGGGTGACCTTCCTTCTGTCTATTTAATTTTATCTTTAAGATCACTTCCATTATCAAGGGTCTGTGTTGTGAGACGAAAGCTTCTCCTGGTAGAACCTTGCAATCTTTAACTTGGTTAAAGACCAAGCGCCGATCCCAAAAAATTTGGGAAATGGGCAAAGAAAAGAAGAAGATCTACGAAATAATTCTAGGTTTTCATTAATTGTAGGATACAATGTTCGAGAGATTTTATGTGTATCATAGATTATTAAAATAGTGTGCGTTTTTCGCTTTTCGCTTACGAGGTCAGGTAAGCTTTCTAAAAAAAATATTATTTTAAAAAATATAAGAATGTTTCCTTAAAATGAAACTTGATTTACATAATACTTTCTTAGATTTACGCGAATGTTTGACATTTAAATAAAACTATCTTTTCGGATTTTTTCGCGGATTTATTTTGATTTTTGGTTCCCGACGTTTCGATTGCTTTACAGCAATCATGGTCACGGGAGAGACTGAGGTGTTAGATGTCTCAAAAGTATTATATAGTTGTTACAGACAGCCTACCCACAAATAACAAAATGAATTCAAAAAACTTGAAAATTGGCACCAAAGTACCTTACAATATTTGTTAATTTTAATTTTAAAACATTTTTAAAACATTTTTATAATTTTAATTACTTTTATATTATATAATTTTATATTATTTATTTAATTTTAGCTTTATTATTATAATTATTACAATTTTTTTAGAAAATTTATTGATTAATAATCTATATTTAGTGTTGCCATTATTATATTTATAACTATAAAGAAAAAATAAATTATTAATTATTTAAGCCACATTATTATACTATGTGTAATTTAAAAAATTAAAATTAATTAAGAATTACTATTTGCAAATGAAAATATTAATTTGAATACTAATTTAAATTACTGTTATTTTGATCCGCACAGTAAGAACTTACTACATCTAACTGTCTGTTTTGTTTAGATATATTATTTGATTTTATTATATTAATGACAGGATCCCATGACGATGGTAGTTCCCAGCCATCTTCCCTATTGAAATTTGGATGTTTTTTAATTTCTATGGCTTCCCGAATCATTCTAGGGCGATATCTGTTTTCTTTCGCGAGGATTTGGGGTCTATCGAAGCGAATATAATGGCTTGGGCGGTCCTGACTATGTTTGCAGACAGCAGATGTTGTATTACGACGGTGTTTCACATCAGCTATGTGTTCCTTGACCCGAGTTCTAATGGATCGCTTTGTTTGTCCGATGTAAGAGAGTCCACAATCACAATCAAGCTTGTAAACTCCTGCATCTTGTAGAGGGATGTGGCACTTGACAGGTGGTAAGAATTGACTTATTTTCTTTGGCGGCTTGAAGTAAGTTTTAATTGAAGCTCGCTTTAGGATGTAGCCAATCTTGTCAGTGACTCCTCTCATGTAAGGTAGGACTGCAGGGACGCGCTCGACTGTGGCTGGTTTCACTCGGTCCCTGTGACGTAGGCGCGGCACTTGCAGCTTGTTGTCTCGCAGAACTTGCTTGACATGTTGCAGCTCTCCGGCCAGGTGTTGCTCGTCACAGATCCCTTGTGCTCTCTGAAACAAAGATTTTCCCACGGTAGCTAACTGTGAAGGGTGGTGGTGAGATTCACCATTCAAGTACCTATCTGTATGGGTCTTCTTTCGATACACAGTATGACTCAAGGTGTTATCTGGGTTACGTATGACTAATACATCTAAGAAAGTTAAGGAATTATTAGACTCCAGTTCCATTGTAAATTGTATTTTAGGGTTTATGGAGTTAAGATGTTCTAAGAATACAGATATTTTATCAGATGGTAATATTGTGAAAGTGTCATCTACATACCGCTTGTAGAAACGAGGAGTCACGGGCGATGTGTTTAAGGCAGTCTCCTCGAAGGCCTCCATGAAGATGTCAGCGACAACGGGGGAGACAGGCGAACCCATGGCCACTCCATCCACTTGCTTGTAGAATTCATCATTCCACAATAGGTAGCCCGATGTAAGGCAGTGTTGTAAAAGTTCAGTGTATTCTTCTTGCATACTATTGTCCAGTAGCTTTCTTGATACTATTTTGACACAGTCTTCTACTGGTAGGCTGGTAAATAGAGACTGTACATCAAAACTAACCATTGTTTCATTGTCATTGAGTTGTAGATGTTTTATCTCATTAACAAAATGGTAAGAGTCTCTTGTGAACGCTGATGTTTTTCCTCTGAGTGTTGAGAGTACTTTCGCTACTAGTTGGGCCAATTTATAAGTCGGTGTGTCGATTTGACTCACAATTGGACGTAGCGGAGCGTTGGGTTTGTGTATCTTTGGAAGTCCATAAAGTTTAGGCGGCTTTGCACAAGATGGAATAAGGTTTTTAACATCAAGATTCAATGCATCGGAGTGTTTCTTAATTAACTTTTTAGTATTATTTAAAACAGAGGTGGTTGGGTCTGTTTTAACCTTTTTATATGTACTTTCATCCGACAAAAGTTGTTTAATTTTGCTATTGTAATCTGATGTATCCATCACGACGGTAGCATTTCCCTTGTCTGCGCGTAGTATGGTGATGTCTGACCTGCTGCGTAAGTTCTTCAACGCTAAATACTGTTGTTTACTGAGATTAGGTTTAGGCTTAGTACTTCGACGTAACAAAGATGAAACATCTTGACGTATCGCCTCCATATCCTCAGGTTTCATAATATTTTTGGCCAGGACGTCTTCAACCGCACAAATAATGTTCTCATAAGGGATGCGGGCCGGTGCTACAGCAAAATTTAAGCCTTTACTTAGTACTTGAATAGTAGGTTCGTCCAATGTTTGTTTTGACAGATTGACAACTGCTTGACGTACGCACGAATTTGAAATTGTGGTAGACGGGCGCGTTCCGTTATTGTTTATGACTTTCTTTTTGATGTTATATTTCTCAACTAGTTTTTGGTATTTTAATATATGTTTGTTTTTGCATTGGTTAAATTTAGATGTTTCGCGCTTATTTAAAGTATCAATGCAATCATTGTAATCACTTGGTGTCAATACTGTCTTTATATTAAGGGACGTTTGTTCTACATACCGGTTGTTACTGCGTAGATCACGGCGGGTTTGACGAATTACCGTCCGTAACAACTTAAAACTTGCCTGGTTAACGATCTTGGCGCTTCCCCGTATGTTCTTTTTGGAAGATAATTTCACACACGTAGGAATGAGATGATGATCCCGACATCTCTTCAAGAATGTTAAAGATGTTAATAATCTTGCGCGCTTTGTCTTCAGATCTTCTAACCGGCGTATTTGATTTGCAATTTCCAGTCCGTACTGGTTTACATAATACTTTCTTAGATTTACGCGAATGTTTGACATTTAAATAAAACTATCTTTTCGGATTTTTTCGCGGATTTATTTTGATTTTTGGTTCCCGACGTTTCGATTGCTTTACAGCAATCATGGTCACGGGAGAGACTGAGGTGTTAGATGTCTCAAAAGTATTATATAGTTGTTACAGACAGCCTACCCACAAATAACAAAATGAATTCAAAAAACTTGAAAATTGGCACCAAAGTACCTTACAATATTTGTTAATTTTAATTTTAAAACATTTTTAAAACATTTTTATAATTTTAATTACTTTTATATTATATAATTTTATATTATTTATTTAATTTTAGCTTTATTATTATAATTATTACAATTTTTTTAGAAAATTTATTGATTAATAATCTATATTTAGTGTTGCCATTATTATATTTATAACTATAAAGAAAAAATAAATTATTAATTATTTAAGCCACATTATTATACTATGTGTAATTTAAAAAATTAAAATTAATTAAGAATTACTATTTGCAAATGAAAATATTAATTTGAATACTAATTTAAATTACTGTTATTTTGATCCGCACAGTAAGAACTTACTACATCTAACTGTCTGTTTTGTTTAGATATATTATTTGATTTTATTATATTAATGACAGGATCCCATGACGATGGTAGTTCCCAGCCATCTTCCCTATTGAAATTTGGATGTTTTTTAATTTCTATGGCTTCCCGAATCATTCTAGGGCGATATCTGTTTTCTTTCGCGAGGATTTGGGGTCTATCGAAGCGAATATAATGGCTTGGGCGGTCCTGACTATGTTTGCAGACAGCAGATGTTGTATTACGACGGTGTTTCACATCAGCTATGTGTTCCTTGACCCGAGTTCTAATGGATCGCTTTGTTTGTCCGATGTAAGAGAGTCCACAATCACAATCAAGCTTGTAAACTCCTGCATCTTGTAGAGGGATGTGGCACTTGACAGGTGGTAAGAATTGACTTATTTTCTTTGGCGGCTTGAAGTAAGTTTTAATTGAAGCTCGCTTTAGGATGTAGCCAATCTTGTCAGTGACTCCTCTCATGTAAGGTAGGACTGCAGGGACGCGCTCGACTGTGGCTGGTTTCACTCGGTCCCTGTGACGTAGGCGCGGCACTTGCAGCTTGTTGTCTCGCAGAACTTGCTTGACATGTTGCAGCTCTCCGGCCAGGTGTTGCTCGTCACAGATCCCTTGTGCTCTCTGAAACAAAGATTTTCCCACGGTAGCTAACTGTGAAGGGTGGTGGTGAGATTCACCATTCAAGTACCTATCTGTATGGGTCTTCTTTCGATACACAGTATGACTCAAGGTGTTATCTGGGTTACGTATGACTAATACATCTAAGAAAGCTAAGGAATTATTAGACTCCAGTTCCATTGTAAATTGTATTTTAGGGTTTATGGAGTTAAGATGTTCTAAGAATACAGATATTTTATCAGATGGTAATATTGTGAAAGTGTCATCTACATACCGCTTGTAGAAACGAGGAGTCACGGGCGATGTGTTTAAGGCAGTCTCCTCGAAGGCCTCCATGAAGATGTCAGCGACAACGGGGGAGACAGGCGAACCCATGGCCACTCCATCCACTTGCTTGTAGAATTCATCATTCCACAATAGGTAGCCCGATGTAAGGCAGTGTTGTAAAAGTTCAGTGTATTCTTCTTGCATACTATTGTCCAGTAGCTTTCTTGATACTATTTTGACACAGTCTTCTACTGGTAGGCTGGTAAATAGAGACTGTACATCAAAACTAACCATTGTTTCATTGTCATTGAGTTGTAGATGTTTTATCTCATTAACAAAATGGTAAGAGTCTCTTGTGAACGCTGATGTTTTTCCTCTGAGTGTTGAGAGTACTTTCGCTACTAGTTGGGCCAATTTATAAGTCGGTGTGTCGATTTGACTCACAATTGGACGTAGCGGAGCGTTGGGTTTGTGTATCTTTGGAAGTCCATAAAGTTTAGGCGGCTTTGCACAAGATGGAATAAGGTTTTTAACATCAAGATTCAATGCATCGGAGTGTTTCTTAATTAACTTTTTAGTATTATTTAAAACAGAGGTGGTTGGGTCTGTTTTAACCTTTTTATATGTACTTTCATCCGACAAAAGTTGTTTAATTTTGCTATTGTAATCTGATGTATCCATCACGACGGTAGCATTTCCCTTGTCTGCGCGTAGTATGGTGATGTCTGACCTGCTGCGTAAGTTCTTCAACGCTAAATACTGTTGTTTACTGAGATTAGGTTTGGGCTTAGTACTTCGACGTAACAAAGATGAAACATCTTGACGTATCGCCTCCATATCCTCAGGTTTCATAATATTTTTGGCCAGGACGTCTTCAACCGCACAAATAATGTTCTCATAAGGGATGCGGGCCGGTGCTACAGCAAAATTTAAGCCTTTACTTAGTACTTGAATAGTAGGTTCGTCCAATGTTTGTTTTGACAGATTGACAACTGCTTGACGTACGCACGAATTTGAAATTGTGGTAGACGGGCGCGTTCCGTTATTTCAAGTTTTTTGAATTCATTTTGTTATTTGTGGGTAGGCTGTCTGTAACAACTATATAATACTTTTGAGACATCTAACACCTCAGTCTCTCCCGTGACCATGATTGCTGTAAAGCAATCGAAACGTCGGGAACCAAAAATCAAAATAAATCCGCGAAAAAATCCGAAACTTGATTTCTTTAAGATTTAAGGTACTTTTCTTCCATGTCCCGTCCGTTTGTTCCCCGATGTTAGTTAGAATCGATATGTGTAAATTGTGAGATTTCTTGGTTTTCTGTAATTATAAGATACAATGTTTTTCGAGAGGTGTTATTCTTATCATAACCCCTATCGATTAGTTCGATAAAATAATGAAGTTATACTTTTTTCCATTTTTAGCTGGTTCAATTACCGACTCTGATAAGCTTTTTTTTTTTAAATATTAAAATGCAGTTATGAATATTTAAAAAATAATGGAATTTTTCCCTTTGATATCTTCAATATTTAGGTACTTTTCCTCCATGTCCCATTCGTTCGTTCCACCCAATAGACAAGACATTAGGTCATCCTGTTATACAATACATTGATCTCAGTTTCATTATATAGGTAATAAAGTAATAGTATCGTAGTAAAATTGGCTAACATTTTCTAAAATACCTTATTTCTATAGTACACGTGATCATAAATTAGCAAAATTATGAGTAGATCAAAATCAAATAACTTCGTCACCGTTACGTTAAATAAAGTCTATTTAAGTATCAAAATCGTAAATGAACAAATTTGGAGTTTCGGGTAGTCATAGCGTTTATTATTTAATAGGACAATCAAAATTTCTGTATTTGAGATGCCCTAGCAATAAATTAAATAATGCCCAAAATTACATATTAAGTTAGTGGTTATCTTTGTCTATGGTGTCATGAGGAAGAAATAATATTTAGTAATATTTTTATCAATAAATGTGTTAATATTAATGTTATTATTATATATAAAATCAAATTTCAGTAGTATAACAATTTTACTAATGCTTGAAAAATCAGCTATTAGATGCTTTCTATATAAGTTTGTCGTGGATACGTATCCAAACATGGCGTTGTTTATTGTTGATTTTGAGTTCCGATATAAAGTACCTAATATAATAACTATATTTAGCAAAATAACTATAGTTAACAAAAAAAATATATAGTTTTAATATATTTTAGTTCTTTTCTTCTTCTCATTCTTTCGAGTAATCATCATCAAAATATGGACAAACACTTTTATATTTACACCACTATCATTGTGACGTAAGAAAATCTTTTCTTCATCCAACACTTGCTTCCGGGCGCTGAAGTTTCTTAAGGAAACATCTACATAATCAATACAAACATGCCGTACCAGAATCTGATTCGCACCAAACCTCCAATACATCAGTATTTTTTAATATTGTTATTATTTTTGTATTACCCTAACATCATAAAACCTACCTTTTTGTCATAGGTAACTTTAAAAATATAGATAAAACAAGTGAATAGAAAATTATATTGTCGTAACAATAATCAACAGAAATTGACGCTTATGATATCTCTAAGAACCCTCTCAGGAAAAGAATTTACATATCATTAGTGCAAGAATTGTATCAACGTAGGCGGTTAGGGTAAAACTAATTTATTTTCCTTCAACCATATAAAAATAAATATTAATATAATCTTCATGAATGTCGAAAAAAAATCTTTTCTTGAATTATCAGTTTTAGAATTCCCTTCAAAATATTTAGTGGTGTAGTATTATTTTCTATTAATATGTATTACATAATAATCATACAGTATACAATCAGGTTTGGCCAGTATAATATATTATCGTTTAAAACACCAGCAATAACGATAAATAAGGATAAACAAGAATTGATTTGAATATAAATATGTATATGTTTACTACCGGATTATTACCAAAAAAAGTGTATTAAAGCATAATATTGCCTTTACTTGCTATGCAATATTTAACTGGTTTAATTGTCGAATACAGAATTATTTCTATAGAGATACATCCGACAAAAGTAACATAATATAGGCGACCATAAAACTGTATTATATAATGCCTCCAATTAATAGTATTACTATTTCATTAATCAACCTCTTTATTACTTGTTAGTACTAGTTTTTTAAAATTGACACTATAAAAATTGATGATTATGTCAATGTAAAAATAAAATTATTTCTTTAAAAAATGAATAATAATTACTTAGAAAGTGATGTGAATTATGAAAGTGAAATAGAGTTAAGGTAAAACTATATTTTTAACTAGTATTGCCCGCAGCTCCGCCCGCGTTCAGATGACCAAAAACCAATTTCTTAGGTATTACATATTAGTATACTCTTACATTGCAGTTTTTGGATTTTTTTTCTCAGAAATGAAATATTTTCCCGCGGTAAAAAGTATCCTATATGTTGACTCGGATAGTCAGCTGTCACCATACCAAAATTACATCAAAATCTGTCCAGTAGTTTTCTCGTGCTGCGGTAACAGACAGACAGACAGACAGACAGACAAAAAATTTAAAAACTAAAGATTCGGCCTCTGTATCGATAATAAAGACTATTTCAATAAGATTTTCCAAAAAATATTTAATGTACAGATTCGGCTTAGTTAGAATTTTATTATATGTATAGACAATAATATTTTGTTTTCTCTACTCATATGTAATGATTAAGCAACAGATTAGATACTAAGTATCGTACGTAATTTAAAATAAAGTATTGTATTGTTTTACAAGTACCGTGCTGCGTTAATAAAGAGCGACCAAGGTTATTTTCAAGAACAATATTATATATGGAAATAGTATGCGTGATGAAGGAATGGTGCTAGATAGATGATGATGATCAGTCAACAAGGTATAAGGAGGCCTTGGGCACCAACTATTAACAAATAAAACAAGGAGATTATGATAACTTTGTCATCTCGAATATAGATTCATTGAAATCTATATCTATACATATAATAGAATTCTACCTGAGTCGAATATGTACATTAAATATTTTTTTAGAAATTCATAATGAAATAGTCATTTTTATTATCAATACAGAGGCCGAATCTATAGTTTTTAGAATTTTTGTCTGTCTGTCTGGAAAATCATTACGAGAAAATCACTGGACAGATTTTGATGGGTATGATGATAGCTGGTTAATAAGGTTATCTGGGTCAACATATAGGATACTTTGTACTGCGTGAATATATCTCATCTCTGAGAAATCTATACTAAACCTTAAAACGTAACTAGGGACGACCCTGAGTGGAGCGAGGGTGAGTCGTTAGTCTATAATAGATATGATTAACATGCGTGACTATACAAGTATATATGTATTAATGAAAACTGTCAGCCTTCACAGTTCAAATCGGTCCATCAATAAAACTGTTTACTTGACGGATTGAACACGTACCAATAAACAGCATCGTTACTTCAAAATTAGGTTTAATTCAATTTTACGCTCATTCGCAATTTGGCACATTTCGTTTATGTCAATAATAAGAAACCAACTGTCATTAAAAAAATAATCTTGGTCCAAGTTATTTTTGCTACGTATATGTAAAAACGCATTTTTATGTAAAATTAATTCTAGTAACTATAGAAAATCAGTATCGTATATTTTTGATATCCTTTAATTAAAAGCAACTAAGACTGAAGTTATTATTTAACCTTCTAGAATTTCTAAGTTTGCGGTTAAATGTGATACGAAACATAAAGTTATACCTTTTTGGTTAAGAAGATATCGTTTACGATAATTTCGTTGCGTTGAAAAACCTGTATATATTATATCTGTTACACACATTTTTTAACACACAGATGATTTGTATGGTCCTAATCAAATACCAACCACATACAGAATCAAACCCGCGCTAAGCACATACCATACCAGGCCACGGCTCGCATCTAAAAAATAATAACATACGAAAATGCTATAAATAAGCACTGTGCATAATGTTTTTATTATACTTTTATGGGAAGAAAAGAAAGCAGCTTATAAGCAAATGGCGAATTAACTCAGAAAACTAGGTCGATGGTTCCAATTTTATGAATATCGTACATTTTCTGTGTATCTATGTAAACATGAAAAGAATAGTAAGTAGGTAATAATCCGTTATTCACTAAGTTAAAGCAAAGTAAGATAATGTTTTTGGAAATATTCGTCTGGACTCATACGGTGTTTATAGTCAGTGCCGGATTTACCTATGACGGGGCCCCAAGCAATTTCAGGTTTTTGGGGCCCTCATTCTGACATTAACCCCCCCCCCCCCCACCCCCCACCCGAATATTTCAAAATAATAAATAACCAGTTAATTTTGCAAAATCAATATATTATTCAGTTTACTTATAATTTACTAACTAAATTACAACTTTTTCCTACTTTTCTCAGTCGCAAATTGATGAATGACATCATCAAAGTCATATTATAGTACAATTTTGTTCGTTGAACTTGTTTTGATTTAAAATTGAAGTAAGTTTTTTTGTGTTATTGAAATCTGATATATAATTCAATTACCTATTACTTGCTCGGTGTATTAGAGAAGATGATGCTTTTACAATTACAGCTGTTCAGACGAAGACACAAACACGAGCGACTGAAGCGCCAACTATACGCGCGAATATAGTTTTGAACTAGTAATTTAAAATCATTTGAGGACAATGAAAAATCGATATTATTTACCATATCGATGGATTGGATTGTTTTATTTTGGATTTTTTATTTTGTATTTTGTATTTTTTTTTTCAAATTTGCGAATATGTTTTCAAAATTTTGCAAATTTTGGGGCCCCTGTCCAAGCGGGGCCCCAAGCAATTGCTTCCTTTGCTTCCCGGTAAATCCGCCACTGTTTATAGTATTATTTTTCTAATTTCAACTCCCATACTTATAATTCGATTATACCAATTTTATATTCAACATTATTATTTTATATTCTTTCTAATAAAACAATGATTCAAATCAAAAATTTTAATATTAGCAACAATTTATTTTTGTCACTTGCCGATGTTTCATCGCTGCTACTTTCCGCAACCCGTGAGCGCTGGGCATGTCTCCAGCCCCGCGCGCCAAGACATCATGTCCGCATGATTCCTATCATGTGATACAATCACTCATAGAACTAGAATTTAGCGTTTTATCCTTATTTAATTTATTATATACTACAGTAAATACTTGAGTTCCTTCCAAATTAATGCTAAAAGGCATCAATATTTTCCTAATATCTGTAAAAATATAATTTAGATATTTTCTAACCTAAATATAATGTAATAAATAATTGATTCGCCTTGTAAACGACAGAAGTCGCTGTTATATCTTTAAATAATCCTATTAAATATTATCAGCGATAAATGCGCTGTGGTGATATTTAGATATTATATGTATATATAATACGCGAGTGTAAAAAACTAGTAAAAATGATGTATAACTGTTCACATTAAAATCCTTGCAAGTCACATTTAAAGGATTTTCTTTTATAAACTTTTTTCTGTCTTCTAAATATTAATATTTATTATTAAATAATTTGCGTAGTATTCTATGAAAGCTTTCATAAGTGTGTTTAATATCCCGTGGGAACTTGTTCTTATTCAAGTATAAAAAGTAGCCATTCCTCCAGAAGGAAAACTTATTTTTTCAAATTTAATCGTGACCGCTTCAGCATATTTTATTCTATAAATAACATTGTTTAGCCTATGAATAAATATTACGTGCCTCAGGTATATTATATTTTTTCTCATTTTTTTCTTTTGGCAGTAAATCGGAAAGCAATTGAAAGACTTTCAAAGATATGGTATCACGAATACTTAAGAAGTTACCTATTTTCTTGATATTCTTTTTGAAGTAATTAATTATCTGTGACTCTTATCTAAAACAATAATTCTTACTACACACACTATAATAATAATTATAATAGTTTATTTCTCAAAAAGACATACATATTGTAGTTGAAAACATTTAGTCCTATATAGGTATACAATTTGAAACAAATAATTTAAATTATATTATCAATACAAATAATACGGTTGTCTCTGTTGCCGTACTAGGAGACCTGTATTACGGCAGAATCTATAATTTCTTTTATGTATGTTTTAAGTATATAACTTAGTATTATATAATGATCTTTTATAAAATATTCTTTATCATCGCGCTATTATTCCTTACAACTTTGTAGTAAGTAATCTCCATAATGTTCTTAAACAGCTGTCGCTGTCTTCATATTTTATTGTATGAATATCCACAATTATGATAGATTTTATTTCAGTAAGGAATTTCATTCTTCATCATTTTATTTAATTATTTTCATATGAAAAATAAAAAAATCGCTTTTTAAAGTTATTATTTACTTAAGCATTTTTATAACAAAATATGTTTTAAAATATGAACCAGTTGGCACCAGTTTTTAGGTGGCAAGCTATTTATACTTTTTTTTTTTTGATTTGCACAAGAATTCAAACTTGTAAATATTGTTTAGTTTCAAAGTGTCATTGTTGTGCAAAGAAATACAAAGTAAATTTTTAATCCTCTACATATTTTTCTCGAAAAAACCGATCATGTCCAAAAAATACCTATAGAAAATTTGACGTGAAATCATACAAAAATACTTTCATTTAGAACATCATCCATAAAATGAATAAAAATCCAATTTAATAGAAAAATAGTTAACACTTTTTTTGTTATTTATACTCGTATAACAGAATAATTTGATATTGTACTGAATAACGTACTATTAAAAAGTAGTTCACTTTTATTTTAATTTTACTGCTTCGTTCTGCTTCAAACATTCCAAATCGTTTGCTTGCACATTTAAATTAGTTTCACATTTTCTGTACAATTAAATCTATTTTAAAAATGAAAAAGGATTATGCTTGATGTTCGTTTTAAAATGGAGCTAAAAGAGCTACTAACATACATAAAAATGCTAAAATAATAAATACCGGTAAATAATAAAAATGCTTTTAACTTTTAATACCTTGGACTTCAATAAATTATGTTGTTAACATTTTTGATTAATTTTTATTATTGCTAAAACGAACTTGAACATAAATATTTTCATTCATTTACATATCATTACTCATACGTAAAAGTACAAGTCAATACAAAATCGTTGGTTTAGGATACATTTTTACTTTATTTATTTATACTTTGTTTTGAGATTCCTCATCACTAATCAAACATTCTCATATGGTAAATAGTAATAATTAATGTAGTAATCATTTGTTCACAGTCATGGAGAAGACTTGATCGTGACACCATTCGCCCAGGTCCTGGCCAGCCTGCGGAGCGTCCGAAACAATTTCCTATGCCTCACCAATGTTCCGGTTGGCAAGTAAGTATTGACAAGCTACAAGATATTTTTTTATTATTATTTTTTATTTATGTTTTTTACCTCTAGACAAAGAATAACGTAGTGTATAATATATATTTATTTATATAACATTATATATTTATATAAAAATTCAAAGTATTAAAGTTTATAGACGTAACTCCCGTTATTTAAAAACGGCCTATAATTCTGATAAATTGCATACACTTGCTTTAATATTACAACGCAGAATAAATAAAACGCTATAAACATGTATCTAGTTCTAAGAATAAAAAACAGTTTTTTCTCTTGATAAATACATAAAATATATTTTGCACTAGGTAGTAAATATCAAACGAAGCGCTTTTTACTGTTGTTTATTCACATTTTGTAACATATTTGCACGTGGTAGAGCAAATATGCATCTAAAATTAGACAAATAGTATAGAGTTCACCTGAGCTTTATACTTTTATCTCTATCGGGTTCTGTAAATACAGAAACTAGTTAAGTACTACTTATACATATAATAAAAAAATAATCGTAAAAATAATATTTTAAAAGTAATATTTCCTGGGGGTAGAGTTTTATTGAAACTTATATAAAGGATTCGAAAGTAGATTCGAAGAATAAAACATATTGCGCCGACCCCGAATAAAAATTGGGACAAGGGCAGGAAGAAGAAGAAGAAGATAAAGGATTCGAAAACAATCGCGATAATATGTTGCATACATAAAAACATTATGTACATCTGAATTACTTATGTGTCTTTCATTTTTAATCAAAATATTTATAATATTTTATCATAGAATTTGGAATATTATAAACCGATGTTGATGTAATATTAAATAATTTCGTACATTTTAATATGATCTAAATCTATTTACGTACGTAAATTAAAATTGATTAAATCTCTCCCCTCTAATAAACTAAATCATTTTTATTATAATAATCTGACATCATTTTTCAAGCAAAGTTTTCACACGGGTATTGCATGTCATTCATACTATCGTCTACAAGTTTGAACGCGAGATGTTTTTTTTCGTATATTATAATAAGTCTTACCGGAATATCCCTACGAAATCAAATTCTTAAGTAACGTTAAGAAGTAACTTTTAGGTAATAATTAGAGAATTTCACCGAAATCGTCACCCTTTCTCCTAAGTAACAGCTAAGGATATTAACAATATATCGCAATTCATATTTTTGATGTGTTGCTACACACCCTTATACATTATCTTTTATTATTCAATTATTATTGTAAATTATATTTTGTGAGTTTTGCATATTTTTTGTTCTAGCTACTCACCCTTGCTTTGCTCAGGTTCGTCCCTAGGTTGATTCCCCATACAAACTTTCATCCTCATTTTAACCCCATTTAATGGATGATTTCCGGGATAAAAAGTATCTTATGTCCTTCCCAGGGTCTCAAACTATCTTCTTACCAAATTTCATCTAAATCGGTTCTGTAGATCCAGAGATTACCCCCTACAACCTCACAAACTGACAAACTTTACCTCTTTATACTATTAGTATAGACTAGTCATTTTCCACACCCTTTTACTAAAATATTCATTTATTATGTGGGGAGTTCTTTTATCGGACTACTATTATAATTGCGTATGGTTGTATCTGCGTCATACATTCTTTTTTGTTTTATTTGTTGTTGTTGTGTTGAAATCCGTTTTCGATCCGTTCCGTTTGTTGATTTAGTTGATATTTAGTACACAGATTGAGTATGATCTGGAATACCTTATAGGCTTTTAAGCACCTATCTTGGGTTTATATTAAACATTCACCCGAGCAAAGCACGAATAAGCGGCTAGTTAGAAAATATTGTTAAATTTAATGCGTAAAACATAGATGCCGCTCATTATTATTAGTTTTCACATGAAGCACAACAGCGAAATACATATAAAAACGTAAATGCGAAGTAATAGCTACGTAGCAAATAACGTGTAAGACTTTAAATAACACTTTTTTTCGGATTTTTTCGCAGATTTATTTTGATTTTGAGACGTCTAAAACCTCAGTCTCTCCCGTGACCTTGATTGTTGTTGTAAAGCATTCGAAACGTCAGGAACCAAAAATAAAAAAAAATTCGCGAAAAAATCCAAAAAGATACGTTTTATATAAAATGCCAAATATTCGCATAAATTTAAGAAAGTATTACAAAAGCCCTGTTTAAAATGATGCTCTTTTACATTATTAATAATAATTAAAACAGTCCTAGTACATTCTTCCTATAATTTTTCAAATAAAGTTTCTATATTAAAGCAAGACCTTAATCGAATTCATCTATTTCTCTGAAAACATTATTATAATGGTGCGTTTTAATTTTTTTGAGCCAAATAATTCTTTTCCGGAACCCCTCCACTAATACTTAAACTTTATGGTATGGTATTAAAGTTCAAATTAACTTTTAAGTATTATTACGAATCTTTTGTGTGGGAATATAGAAAAGTGTTGTTTTTAGACATTTTCAGGCTATTTTTTAAATTTTTCTTTCCGTAAGAACCATCCTCGTACTTCAAGGAATATTATAAAAAAAGAATTAGCGAAATCGGTTCAGCTGCTCTCAAGATTTGCGCTTAGCAACACATTCAGCGATTCATTTTTATATTATAGATGTACACTTTAAGCAATGTGTTTGTAATCAACATCTAAAAGGTATTAGATAATGTGTGTTAATGAATAATATTTTGGGTCAACTTTATGAGATATTCTGGCATTGGCAAATATTTATTTAGGAGCAACCTTAGTAAGATAAATGGGATACTTGCCTTCAAGTTATTTTTCTCTTCAAAGTCTGCCCGCTTTAACGAACATCTCAAATAATTCTACGACGAGTACTCACTTTTTTTTGACGTTATTTTGTAACGATCCAAATAAAATTACTTACTTTCTTGTTTCTAGTCTACTAAAGATGTTACAAAAAGTTTGCTTATCTATTAATTACATGTATTAAGATACGTATAATTGAATTGTCAGATATTATATTAAAACATAAAGATAACTAAGTGTGTTATTTTAATACAATATCTTAAAATGACGTTAAAATTATGACTCAAGAAAATTAACTGTAGATCACTCAAGAAATTTATCATAATTATGAAAGGTTTCGTCCGAAGATATTACCGTATAATACTAATTGTATCATCGTGTAGTGATACGTATTTACGTGATATAATATTGCGCTACATTTTAATTGTTTTGAATAAACGCCAAACTTATCTTACCTGCCTGCTCTTATTAAAAATGATAAAGATTTATGTAGAGCTTGAAAAGTATAGAATAAAATATTACACTACTTCTTTTTAAATAAAGATTAGATTGGGAGACAGGGATGCTAATATCATAAATTATATATGCGGCTGTGCGCCTTTTTACTCCCGGTTATATTCTAACTGCTCATTTGAATAATATTTGCAATTATTTTATTATAACGTTTCCACGTTGTATAATTTGGTATTTAGGTAGCGGATACTATAAATGTACGCACTACGTAGTCAATCTGCCCTCTTTCTTTTTCGTAAATATACATACATACGTATATTTTGTTCAGTTTAGATTTTTATCAGCATTGAAACCCAGGGCTCATATATTAATAACGTGTACATAATTTCTATTTTACTAAGGTTAAAAACTCGGAATTATATAATTAGAATTATCTAAATGCCACTTATCCACCCCGTCGAGGATAGATAATCGAAAACACGTTTCCGGTAGGGTGGCTAAATGGAATAAGCCGATTTGGCGATTATCGGAAGAGTATGATAGGATAGGACCATTCCGTATTTTAAAAATCAAAATTGTAGCATTTTGTTTGTGTATTATCTTGAGCTTATTGAGATATTTTTAATATATGACACATAAAAGTAAATATAAACTTAGAAATATGTGCGATATGGCAAAGTATTCAATCAAGCGTGAGGGGAGGGCAGGAAAGTGAATTTTGCATACATATAATGTGTTTAAAAAGATATTAAATGTATTTTATCCCAATATTGATGACAAAGGAGAATTATAATATTGACCATTATAGAACATACGACTATTACTGAAATTAGCTTAATACAAGTATTCCTTTAACGTATAAAAAATACGGTAAAAAAACATTCAAAGAGAACTTTTAGTACACATGTATTTAAAAATAAATAGGTACGTTTAATGAAAATAGGCTCTTTTAGAATAAGCCTTAGATATGTATAGTCTTTAAAAATTTTATACACGACGTGCTCGTATTAGTTAATGTATGATTCGTGTGTATGGACTATGTACATACGTACATACATACATACCTGATCATGATTTTGTTTTGCCAGGGTTCCTTTTCTATATTTTTTTAGTAAAATTTAAATGATTATATGAAGTAGTAATAGTATATTTTGTATTATTTTCTATCATTACAGATCCCGAAGGTCATCAGCTGCTGCCTCTGCTGTTACTCCACAACCAAAGAACCTAAATCCAGGAGGTAAGCTATAACTCAACCATCTTATTTTCTTTTATATCTTAAATGTAAAAATTTCTTACAATTATAATATACATAATATGTATAGTCCATTTTTTCTTACGTGTCCTAATTGGTAAACAAACACTACCATGAACGAAAATCACTTGTTTTCGGACAATCATACATTTTAGATTTGGTTTTATCGTTTATAACTATTTCAGAAACACACACGCTACGAATTACACTAATAAAAGCTGTTAATTATTGATTTAAACACATTATTTTTGCTAAAATTGAAATATTGACAGAACCAACTTCCAAAGATAAAATATGAACACAACATTTTGACGTTTCAATACGCTACTTTGTCTTTGAATTATAGACAGTGGTGGATTTACCCATAGGCCCGTGAGGCCCGGGCCTAGGGCGGCATAATTTTAGGGGCGGCAAAATTTTCGGGACGTCAAAATCCTAAAGGCGAAAAAAGTCAAAGGCAATCCGAATTCAAAAATCGATTATATTAGATTCTCTTTGAAATATGAAAAATTAAAAAAATCCAGTAAAATATGTCTAATATATTTAAACGAGCAATTCTTGTATATTTATATCTTTATTTATTTATTTATACCGGCGATCTCGGAAACGGCTCTAACGATTTCGCTGAAATTTGGAATGTGGCGTTTTCGGGGGCGAAAAATCGATCTAGATTAGTCTCATGTCTAGAAAAACGCGTGTTTTCGAGTTTTCATGCGGTTTTCTTTTGCATTATTCTACGCAGAATATGCTCGATAATTTCTTAGACTCAAGCATAAGCATCGTACTCAAGCGACCAAGGTGCAAGATTAACAATCAATAGGTGAGTCCGAGTTCGAATCTTGATCGGATACAAAGTTTTACTTTTTTTTTGTATTTATTGAAGTTTTTAGTTTTTTTTTATCTAAAAAATACAATATAACAAAAAAGAATCCGATCAAAGCTCGGTCGCCAGGTACTATTGAATAATATTATAACGATTGAATTTACTTTTTAATTAATCGTAAGATTATTTTTATAATAGATCAATAGATTTTTATTAATATGAGTCTTTATCGGAAAATGCTGTTGATTTATTTACAAAAGAGGTATTAAGTAATTGAGTAAATTGAGTAAAATTAATTTCACTGTACATTGTACAGCACCCTGAAACAAGTTTTAATTTTATTTTTAGTATTAAATATAAATAGTCAGGCTTAGGTAAGCTAATGAGAGTTATATATATTTTTTAAATTATTTTAATATTGATGTTACAAATTTTTTTGCCTGTGAAAGCAATATTCACCCGTATTTAATCTGTTGCATCATAAAAATGATTTGAATAAATATAAGTTAAAGAGCGAAATTTTCGATTGTTTTCGAAAATTTAAAAGCAAGACCAATAAAAATCAGAAAGCTTCAGTCAGATGAGTCGCGGGCAAATGAAAGAGCACCTATTTCTGGACAAGAAAATTTCCGTACAAATATTTATTACCCAATTTTGGATACCTTATCTGTACAATTAGCTGGGCGTAGAAATGCATATGATAAGCTTTATGTTAACTTTAGTTTTTTTGATAATTCATCTGACATTGATACGAACGAGTTGAAAAATCAAGCAAATGAACTCGTCAACAAGTATCCTGACGACTTAGAAGAGACATTGGGGGTTGAATGTATTCACTTACATTATCAACTCAAAGAGTTAGCAAATTGTGAAGATGTGCGCTCTGCACAAAACATTTGCAATATATTGCATTCACGAAATCTTCGAGATGTTTATCCTAATGTAGATATTGCTCGACGTATTTTTTTGAGCATCCCAGTAACAAATTGCTCAGGAGAAAGATCTTTTTCTACTCTGAAGAGGGTAAAAAGCTACTTACGAGCAAGCATGGGTCAAGATAGACTTAATGCTATGAGGTCGCTCCGCGAAGCCTGTGAAGTTCCCAGGAAACTTCTGCGCTTCTGGACGGAGATAGGCTGGCTAAACTAGCCAGGATTCGCATGACGTACAACGGACCAAATGAGAGTCTAAGTGCGGAAAACGAGTCCAACATACAATACAATACAATACAATAGACTTAATGCTCTTGCATTATTGTCTATTGAAGCTGAATTAGTGCAAGAAATTGATTATGAAGATATAATCGATGATTTTGCGAGAACTAAAGCCAGGAAGAAAAAACTGATTCCATAAATGATAATTTAAATAAATTTTATTGGATATCATGACTTTTTGTAAAGAAAATATTTTTTCTATATTATTATTCATAATTCCAAAGGTCAACTATTCGTTAGTCGATAAGGCGGAATAGAAAAATGTTATTTAATCCTTTGATGGTCGTATATACACCGGTGTATATGTTGACGATTAGTTTCCCGGAAATTCGCACGGGGGTATTAATTCATTCTGGTACCTTTTCTCCTAAATAGAAAAAGTTTTTGCTATAACTATGAATCCTATATCCAATATTTCAAAAGGCACTAGGTGTTAAGCTATTGCTTTTAGGTCTTGGAAGGTGAAAGGTGCAGGCAAGGTGTTCATAAAAATTTATTGAAAAAAAAATCAAATTTTAAGAATTCACTGTTTTCGGATTTTTTTCCTTATATGCATACAGTTACCCATCTGGACACCAAGTTTCAGCTTTCTAGGTCATCTGGAAGTGAGTTAGGTCTTACTTCTATATGTCAGTCAGTCAGTGATAAAAATGCCGAGTTTTAGACGTTAATATGTCAATTACCGTTTGTGCTGTATTTATGAAATTGGATATTGTTAATCTAAGTGGATTAAATAATGAACCAAATTTCATGTTCATGTATCATATTTTAAATAGATTTTGAGTTATTACGAGGTGAAAAGTGGCTCCAAATGGTTCGTGTAAAATATACACACGGTGCTGCGTCGCCAGTTTCTTTTGGTTTGAACTTGGCTGGACACGCTACCGCGTTTCTTGATGTTAATTATTCATCTTTAAAAAGTTATGTCCATATTTATAATTTATATTCGGAATTCTATTTAATAAATTAATATAGATTAATCAATAAGAAGTTGTATTTAATTTAATAAAATTTTATCGATCAAAATTTCAAAATTCAAAATTTCAATGCGGTTTTTTCATTTGAAAGATAGTTTCCTTGCGGTGGTTCTTAGCTATGTTTAGTTAATATCGGTCCAGCAGTGTAAGAGTATCAGCTCTTTTCAAAAATGAGATAAGGCGTTTTGGCTTATGATTACTTGATTAAGTGGTTCACATGCGTAGGGGGTTTTTAAATTTTTAATTTATATTGTTATAATAATTACTCCCTCATAAAGCAAAAAAGGCGGTCTATCAATCGGGGCCTAGGGCGGCATCAAGCCTAAATCCGCCACTGATTATAGAGATGTACATTTAGAATGAATTATCGAGAGTGAAAACTGAACTTATTAAAAATAACAATATCTTTAAATTACAAAGTACGATATTTTGTTATTAGGCTTAAAAATAGTAATGTCTTCTGTAGAATATAGAAGATTTTTAATTGCATTTAATGAATTTATACTTATTATTCATTTGTTATTGTAATTATTATTATTTCGTATCTTATTGCACAGTTTATTAAAACGGAGTGAGGGACTTCCGACCGCTTTTTGCTTTTTTAGGTTAAAGTTTTAAAAATGAGTTTATATTAAGGCCAAAAAAATCTTAAAAAAACTTTCACGTCATTGATTTTAAAATAGACAAGTGACATTTTGACAACTTTTATTAAAATTTAATAAAGACAATTATAATAAAAAAGTTATTGATGAAATGGCCGCCCATGAAAATATAATTGTTCTGCGCCTTCCGCCGTATCATTGTGAATTAAATCCAATAGAATTAATATGGGCACAATTAAAATCACATGTAGGAAAAAATAATAAAAGTTTTAAAATGGCTGAAGTCAAGGAGCTAGTCAGAGAAGGATAAAGAAAAATTGGTACGGCGTCTTGGATAAATTGTATTGAACATGTGAAAAAAGAAGAAGACAAAATGTTGCAGCTTGACGGCTTAATAGATGCTGCAACAGATACACCGACCCCTAATTTTATAATACATATATCAGAAGAGTCGAGTAATTTATCATCGGAATCAGACTAATAAAATTATTAAAATAACTTGTCGTATTATTTCTACCCAATACTTTACGTTCACTGCATAAAAATTAAAAACCATTAAGTTCAGTCATTCATTCGTCATGCACATCTCTATGAATTATCTCTGGTCACCTGTACGCCATATTTGTTTACTATTTAAGACACGTAAGAAAAAATAGACTATATATAAACACTTAGCAACTTGCAATGTCTTTTATAAGTTACATTATATTTTCAGGAGACTTAAAAAATCCTTTTTAAGGTTCCGTACTCGAAGGGTGCCAACGGAACCCTATTACTATGCCTCCGCTGTCCGTCCGTCCGTCCGTCTGTTAGAGGATTGTATCTCATGAATCGTAATAGGTGTAGAGTTGAAATTTTCACAGACTATGTTTTTATATTGCCACTATAACAACAAATAATAAATAATAAAAAAAAATAAACACAAGATTTTTTTTTTAAAGTTCGTAATCGATTATCGAAGTTGATATACTACACATACATACATAGAGTAAAAGTCATATTAATAAAAAGTACATGTACGATGGTCTGAAACTCTTCGAACACAACGAATTCAACTCGCACTTGACCGATTTTATTTCTTATACCTCTCTGATTTTTAGGCCAAAAAATTTACCATATTTTAACCCCTACCAAAAAACTTAATTGAATGTTTTTTCGGTCAGATATTTTTGGAGTTGCCGTAATTGGTAGATATAAAAGGTCCGATGAATTTGTTGTATTAAAATGAAAACAAAATGCTTGTAAACTTTTTTCAAGTCCATTAGCTTCCACTGGATGTCTGTTCTGTAGCTGTCGTTAACAATGAAATTTAGACTAAAATGAATCAAATTTTTAACCTCTTCATTTGTTAAAAGCTATAAACAGAATACATTTTCAATTTTAGGAGAATCAAAGCAATCAATCTTATCAATTAAGGTAACGAGTCGCTATGAGGTATATATGAGCGACTTCCAAATGAAATCGATATCCATAATATTTTCTCCTTTAAACTGCGACGAATTTATATATCAAAACTATTTCTGTAGCCAATTTCATTTATTTTTTGTTTTAAACATATTTAACTATTCATTCACATATTGTAGTATGGGCTATTCAATTACCGACCGAGAATAGCCCACTCTATTTGTAGTAATCATCATTAGTAGTGGAGATTGGGGACTGATCCAACTCCTAGGTTAAAACTGCCAGCTTCAAACCTAACAAATTGCGTTTAACAAGTAATTTTAAACAGCTTAATGAACGCTTCTTATAGAGTTCCGTCTTTAGGATATAAAATGTAAAAGCCTATGATGCATTTTAACGGCATATAAAAACGAATTAAATGAACATATCGTTGCTTATTACACCTGTCCTGTATTTAGGCCTGTCTTCATTCCACCTACCAAAATCGGCTACAATTTTTCGAATCACTTTATATTAAGAGCACAATTTTAATACAACCAATTTTGAATAAAGGTTCTTTGAATTTCAATTGAATAATTTAAAGTATTTAGGTACTTTATATAACACTAGCGGCTCACCGTCGCTTCGCTCGGGTTCGCCTCTAGGAAACCAAAAACAAACCTATCCCACGGGAACCGTACATTTTTCCGGAATAAAAAGCCTATGTATTATTCCAGACTATAATCTATCTCTGTGCCAAATTTCATCCAGATCCGTTCTGTCAAGAAAGAGTAACAAACATCCATACACACAAACTTTCACATTTATTATATTAGTACGGATTAGTTAACTATAACATTAGTGTTACAAGGACATATTTCTACTAATAATAATTACTTAATGGCTATATTTAATTCATACTAAATTGTATTCCAAATATCTTAAAATAGATTAGTGTTTTGTTTCCGACCGGATTTCGTATTATCTTTCCGATTCACTCATGTGTTTTCATTATTTTGTATAATTATTTTTTTATTACAGTTATAAATTATTTCCATAATTACATACTTAATATTTAATTAAGGTTAAATTAATATTCAACATTTATTTAATAAAATAACAAAATGTATTATTTCTAATAAGTTGCCCTTTGATCATTCTGGCGTCAATGCGGGTAATTACATATTATATTTAGCTAAAGCCGTGTAATGTTGAAATCGGGAATAATTGTGTTCGAACAGTTATAAAACGACGTAGAAGTTTTAGCTCGTCACATTACCCTGCTGTCTGGCTGCGTGTTTTACTAAAGCTTGTATCAAATAGCTAAATAAAATTTGGGATTTTAGACAATATCCACTTTTATCTCTCTTCTTTTTTGAGATCATCATTCTTTGCCGTATCCAAACTGACCCTAATATTTCTTATAGTTAATAAAACGTTTTTACCCGCTATGAGGAACAATTCCACAACATTGAATGGTATTGTGATAAATTTCTTTGCTCAGATAATGTTATTAGTTATTACCTTACTTACTAATGATCTTTCCTAACTTCCCTCATTTTCTAACTGCAGCCATAGAGTATGTAACTGCTTTTTAACTGCAGCGTTTTCAGTAATTTTAACTTTTTAAAATGTCTTAAAAGGCATTCAAACGTCACTCTGTATAAGCCCCAAAGTTTTTAATAATATTATATTCGGCATTGGCTGTAAGTTGTCTAAGTAATCTTGCGTTTTTAATAATAATTGTTAATGTGCTAATTAATAATGTGTTAATTACGTATTTTTTTTTAACTTGACAAAAATAAAGCATCCAAGTTGTGTCACTAACAAATTCACTTTTGTGTATCTACGGCATAGCTTGAATTCTTCTTTCTTCTTTCTTGAAGCTTCCATTTAAAATAATTATGTTATCAATCAAACGGTTATACTCATCTAATTGGGCCTTTCTTAATGTTCTAACTTATAAAATATTCACTGAAACTACTTGAAGGTACTTGTAGGTGTAAATACAATATTTATATTAATTGATGGATTTAGGATAAGATTGGGAATGACGGAAGGGTTTATGACGTCTTAGAAGTTATTATATAGCTATTACTAAAGGCGTCAACCCACAAAATTAAACACTAATTTACTAGAATAGAGGTTTCACAGAATTATACATGAAGTTAAAAGTAACACCAGTGACAGTCGAACTGAGGAGTAATAAGTTAGTATAGTATCGGTATATCATAAAGAGGAAAGAAAGTTATATTAACCAGATGATATTAGGTATGAATGTGGATGGATGTACATAAATAGAAGTAGATCTAGGAAGATATGGATGGTCTGTGTAAAAGGTATGTTTGCTGATATTATGACGTTTGATAGATCATGTTGGTCGGACGCCACATAGCGTTGGATAAAGACAAGGAGAGAAAAAAAAGTGATTGGTTACGAATATTTTCAACTTAGTTTTAACATTGCATCACTTTATTTAAGTTGCTTCCTTAAATATATTTTACAATTTAATAATTATTCCTATTTCTTACGATATCATGATTTTAATGAAATATAATGAATTATTTTTAATTTTATTCCTTTTTCCTCATAATTGTTATTTTGACTTTTTCCTTAACTGCTGTTATTTTTAATCTGTACTATCAGATTATCTATAATCATTCCCACAATTTACGAATAAATCGTATTTGTTCTTAGTAATCTATCTCATTTTATCCATACACATCTTCATGATAACTATTGATAAAACAAATATATGATGCAGTATGCATATTGACTAATCTATACTTATGCGTATGTAGCTTTTTCAACTTTATAATAAAAAATACTAATAACGGGATTGAGTATCGTATATAAACAAAGGCTGTTAAGTGAACACGAGCTTTTTTAAAATCTTCTTATACTTTAAAATCTTGATCTAAAGCGCTCGATTTTGATATATGCAAATACGTAAATTTCAAGCTGTAATAATATTCTTCAAGAGAAAATCATCCAGGAAATTATTGACGTATTTAATTTATTCATATTTTGTATTATAGGTATGTGATGTGATACAGTCGCAATCTGCCATTTACACTGTGATAAAATTAAACCTGCAATTGTGTAATGTTACGTGTGACATCTAACTGTCATAATAGGTATTTCATTGTATGGCCTTCCATACTATAATTATTTAGTAACTGCATTTTCTAGTAGATGGCGTTTATCTAACATTACTAAGTAATTACTAACTTAGCGTACTTTTAATACTTTCTTATATTTAAGCGAATATTTGACATTTAAAATGAAATGGTCTACAGCAAATAATAAATGCTTTACAGCAATCATGGTTGCTCTAGTGACCATAATTACTGTACAGCATTCGAAACGTCGGGAACCAAAAATCAAAATAAATCCGCAAAAAAATCCGAAAAGATAGTTTTATTTTAACGTATTTTAATAATGCTACTTATTTTAATACTATATTGATTTTGTGCATACCATAATATTATAATTCAATCTAGTTTTGTGTTGTTTTCTATTAGAATAGAAAAAATAATAAGTTTTATTTTACAGACAAATAAAATTGAAGCGTCTGTTTGTAATGTCAAAATAACAGTTTTTTATTAAATACATATGAATTTGTATAAGGTACTAATAAGAAAAACACATTTTTTACACATAATTTTTTCTGTCTGTCTGTTTGTTCTGGCTAAACTCCGTAACAGCTGGACTGATTTTTACGGAACTTTCACTGACAGATAGCTGATGTTATGAGGAGTAACATAGACCACATTTATTTTAGAAAAAGAGTTAGGGTTAAGCTCAAAAAAATTAAAACGTATCTAGGGACTCACCCGAGCGAAGCGAGGGTAAGTCGCTAGTGTATTAATAATATGTATGACATCTTATTTAAGCCCCCTGTTTTTAAAGCCGAAAAATATAAATAGAAAATGTTTATCGAATCCTAACCCTATATTTTACAAGACTTTATAAGAAATATTAGTTAGCTTTGTGAATAACGTCTTTAAAGACAAACAAGTTCAATCAATGTGGTTTTTGAGCGACTAAAAAATATATAAAGTTTATGGGTACGAGTGTTTCCCACGCTCCGTATCGTATCAGTATATCAAGTAATTCTCACGGGGCATTAGTCTACTGACATAAAGTTTCTCAAAGAGGCAATCTTAAAATAGTCACTCACTTCATTCGGATATAGCAAGTTCTTCTTAAGCACAATAACATATACTCGTAAATATCTCATATATCGCATAGACATTTCACAAAAACATGACATGTATCAACCATGCATGACCCATTTATTGACATATTGACAAAGCACGTGAAATAAATATCAAATGTTTTATTGTACCTTATCTCATAACATTAAAAGTATACGCAATTGAAAACAGTTAACTTATTTATATACATTATACATACATTTATAGATAATAGACTCGAAATAACGCTGTGAATTTCCTAATATTTTATAAAATATTGAATCAGTATCTTTAATATTAGATACACAATTTATAGGCGACAGTTTAAACACTTGAACATTTATGTAGAAGGCTTAATTCGTTTAGGTCTTTGTGACGAAATTTCAACTGGAAATATTATTGTTAAATCGTGATGAAACAATTGTCACGTTCAATGAAATAACTGAAATCTGTTTATAGGTTCGTATCGACGAGCCCAGTAGTGTCTTTAAAGTTATTACCACAAGTCATATTACCTTTTATGTAAATATTAACGATATGTCCTTGGTTAAAATAAGTGTTAAATGTATGTATGTATGTACATGATTTTTGGTGTGATCGATATACATATATTATGTATATCATGGATTTGTAATAACTATAATCGTTACTTATAGTTAGTAGGTAGATATTAGGAAACAAAAAGGTAAGTCTCAAAATTATATAAGCAATAAGTGGTATTTCGCTTTTTGATTATCGAAATTTTAAAGTTGTACTATATTTATAGATAAAAGATTATTCTTCATGGTGTCAATTCGCCATAAAATATTAATTTATATTAGTAATTAAATTCGCGCTAATTTTAAATTACTTTCACTTATTAATCATCTAGGGATAGAACTAAGTGCGTATCTATACTCAATCTGTAAATAAATTTTAAGTTATCGAGCCTAATGAAAAGATAATCTCAGCCTTGAGCCTTCATTCTGTAAATTATTTTACAGTATATTGATATTATAATCAAAGGTTACTTTATATTTTTACAATAATTTAATATCAAGAATGAAGTGGCAAAAGAGCTTTTAACCATATTAAAAATCTTTTATCTAAAGTGGCAACTAGGCTTACACAGGCATCAGAATACGTATTCCACGTGTTCGGTGTTGTTCCTATCGTGTGTTCCATTCATTATAATTTTCCATTCAAAAAAATAACTTCTAGAATATTGTTGGAGTGGAGTGGAGTCGGTGCCAGCCACGTTTAGTTAGTCAAACAAAAATTAAGTTTCTTTTTATGCATTGGACAAGAGCTTCAGCTTAGTCTTTATAAAAATAATATACTTAATTTATTTATTTATGACGTTTTTTATACTTATCTTAATAGATTTTTTTTTTCTCAACTTTACTACTAGCTACTACTAATAGCCATTAACGAGTTTCACTATTTCTCTTCTGCTTCTTCTTCTCTCTTCCCTTTCAGTTTCTGCCTCTAGGTCAAAGATCAGTTTGATAATATTTAATTATTGTAACATGGTATATACTAATAAAGTTACAAGTCAATAAGTTAATAAGAAGTAGATTAAAATTAATTCACTTATTTTTTGTGAAAAAGGAGGATGTAAACGCCAGATCGGTCGAACCATCTCTGAGAAATCGTTAAACATACATAAAAAAGAAATATTGCATCAACAATTAATAGCTTGCTAATAGTCTAATATAATCCAAAAGATGGTCATTCTTTATGTTTATGATTTATACCAGATTAATTTACTTAATTTTTATTTAACTACTAGCGACTCACCCTCGCTTCGCTTCGGGTTCGTCCCTAGACAAAAACAAATCTATCCCACGGGAACCGTACATTTTTCCGGGATAATATATAGCCTATAGCCTTCCTCAGTTAACGGGCTATCTAATGCAAAAAGATTTTTTCAAATCGGATTAGTAGTTCCTGAGATTAGCGCGTTCAACCAAACAAACAAACAAACTCTTCAGCTTTATAATATTAGTATAGATTTTGTATTTTGTATTAAAGATGATATGTAGGAAATATTTAAAAGTCCTTCAGTCTGTACTAAGCGTGTGCGTAATTGTGTATGTGTGCAGCAATCTCGAAAGCCGCTAAAGAAATTTAAAAGCGATGTTCTTGCTGGCTTGAGCATTTCTCCATAAAGATGAGAATATGGTGTATTTAATTACTGCCGCGCACATATTGATCCATCAATGCTTAGTATCAATAATCAGAATAAGTCCTGCTTGGTGGTTTCTTCGGTGTGCGCTGGTTAAGTGGGAAGGTATATATAATTAAAATATCGTCGTTTAAACAAAGGATTTTTTGACTCACGTACGTTTAAATACCTATTTGAAACACATGGTATTAATTTTTTTACGAATAAATAAATTTACTATCACAAGTAGGTACTTGATAAAGATTAAATTTGCTCTTTGTAGTAAATATATTGTTTTTTGTATAGTATAGGTAATATGAAAAATGAAAAACAAATCATAAGATGAGCGCAAAGTACTAACTAGGGAGGGGCCTATACGTATCGTTATTAAACAAATAATAATAATTCAACCCTTTTAACGCACTGCTGGACATAGACCTATTCTCAATATCAGGTGGATCAGAACATAGTCCACTATGCTACTACGAGTAAGTGCTTCACAATGCCTTTCGAAAACTAGTAAGATTCTCTATGATATGCAGGTTGCGTCACAAGATTTTCCTGTACTTTTCCCATTACTGAAAGATTTGACTACTCATGTTAAAAATGATTTGCACATGAACATCTTTAAAGTTCGAGACCCGAAATTGAACACAATACAACACATCAAATAAAACTATCTTTTCAGATTATTTCGAGGATTTATTTTGGTTTTTGGTTCGCGACGTTTCGAATGCTTTACAGCAATCATGGTCATGAGAGACGAAGGGTTTTGGATGTCTCAAGGCGTTATATATTTGTTACTGATAGTGAGTGGCCTATCCATAATTTTACAAAAATGACCTAAAAAAATATTACAATACAACACGCTACACTTAGTTTTTCAAACTTGCACGTTACCATTTGATGCTTTTCACAATTAATAATTACATATCATTTCTAATAATTTCCATGTCCCAATAAGTATTACTAAAATTGTTTTTTTATACAGTGCCTGGTGCATTGAGAAAGACGACACTTGCGCTAGCCTCCTTTGGTATTTTTGGTATTTCATAGAACATTTCACTTTTCTTTCTGCGCTCTTAGTAGAGTCGCTAATGTTTAAAAAGCAATTGTAAACGTATGTAATAAACTGATAATTTGATTTAAATCATCTTTATTAATGTACTAGCGGTTTGCCCTGAGTCTGACCTACTTTAAAGTGACACACATACATTATATATCCATACACATATACAATATACATTCCTGTTTATTATGGTGATTTCAATTTTGCTTTGTTAGGTATATTTTTAGTGTGTCATGTCAGAGACCTCGACGTTTAGAAAATTACATTTTTAGTATATGCTACAAGTAAACTGTGTTATTTTTAAAATTCATTTGTTAAAACACAATGAATATATTCATGGCTTGAAAAAAAACTTTTCTTATTAGAATCTTATGAAATGTAAAATGGTGAGTCAAATGAAATCAAGGTCGACCTAAATACATATTTTAAAAAAATGCGGAATATTTATACATACCGCGTACTGACACACCGGTGTAGGCACTTCGAGAATCAGCGCTCGCCACAAAAAAATGAGTTAATGTAGAGCATGACAGGTACTAATGAGCCGATTCTCTTTCGCGAACTCGATTCAGGACACTCACTGTCACTGTTTGTTTCCAGAAATATCATGTGGAATGTAGGCCATTGCAAATCATGAATATCCTTGCAATAAGATTGTCGCGATTTAAAGCGTACAATTCATGTAGTAATCATATTTTTGTAAAACTAAATACATATTGGAAAAAGATTAGATACTATAAATCGACCATCTTGTAAAAATAGTATACTATATTTAAAATAAACACGTGTTTTCATTTTGTTTTCTTGTCGGTTTTTATCTTTACGATTCAAATTATACATAATAACTTTTTTGAATACTTGTTATCTGATGTATAGATAATAATAGATATGATGCTAACTAGTTTATATATATTCTTGAATTTTTTCTAGATTATAATTTCAAAAGATCATAAAAAAATCGTTATCTTTTTTAGGAGTTAATATTTACTTTAACAAATAATGCCTAATTTATTTGTTTACTACTTAATTTCGTATTTTCTCTTTGTTATTTAAGCTTTTACTTTTATAACACATCAAAGAGAATGCGCGTACACAAAAATACTATCTCGAAGAGTAATTTTTTTATAAAATATCTCTTAACATATTATACGCCAAATGTTATTTAAGCTAATAACATTTTGTTGATGTTTTATTAATAGTTATTATTATTTATTAAAAATTAAAAACATCTTAACATACGAATATCTATTTAATCATTACCTACTACGCGTTTATCAAAAGTGTAGTAAAAAACGAGCTAATTAAAGTGGTATTACTATACGATTTTTAAAACCAGTTGAATCTTGGTTTCAAAGTAAACAAGTATGGCAAATAACACGTCACAGATTTATCTATAACAATAATATTATAATCATGGGTAATTGGTTAATCCATACTAATATTTATGCGAAAGTAACTCTGTCTGTCTGTCTGTCTGGCTCTCTGTTACCTTTTCAAACTTAATCCGCTGAACCGATTTAGACGAAATTTGGTATGGAGATAGTTTGAGATCCTGGGAAGGACATAGGATAACCCCGGAAATCATCCTTTAAGGGGGTGAAAAGGGGGGTAGAACTTTATATTATGGGCTATCAATCATTTCTCAAGTAAGGGATATAAAACTCATCATACCAATGTATATATATAAACTAGCGACTCACCCTCGCTTCGCTTCGGGTTCGTCCTTAGACAGAAACAAATCTGTTCCACGGTAACCGTACATTTTTCCGGGATGATATACATATAGCCTATAGCCTTCCTCAGTTAATGGGCTATCTAATGCAAAAATAATTTTTCAAATCGGATTAGTAGTTCCCGAGATTAGCGCGTTCAACCAAACAAACTGACAAACAAACTCTTCAGCTTTATAGTATTAGTATAGATAGATAGACTATATTGTTTATGTATTCCATACTAACCGTTATAAGGTTAGGGACAAACCAGAGCGACGCGAGGGTAAGTCGCTAGTATACTATAAAACGTATAGTTTTCGTAACACATACATCGCAAATACATCAACTACACACATGGCAATCAAAAAAAACAATTAACGTCCACATACCATTCATGCAAATCTCAATCAACGACACAACAATCATCCACTCAGCACTAATTTACACCGCTCTCATCCACATCTGACGCTCATACTCAATAATCATCCATTGCACAATTTTACTTACAACATTAGCTTCAAATTTTAAGTGGAGGGATAGGAGAGGACCAATTCCACTAACTATCCTTTTTCCTTGAGGTCTCGGGACAGGATATTTAGATAAACCGACAGAGTCGTGAAAAAGTCGAGAAAAATTATATATAAAATGTTAAACAATGTATGTATCTATAATATTTTTAAATTCTGAAGTTCTTAGGCTATCCATTAAAAATTCAATACTTATACGTAAAACGAAAGCTTTACACGCAACGTCCTTGTAATATGAGAAAATTGGAAAAAGCAGCACGTAAATAAAATAGATAACCAAAGGAAAGGCAGATCTTTATCGGAAGCAATTTATGTATAATTTGAGGCCATATCGACATTATTTTATATGAGAGTGGAATAATTATTAACTTATTATAAAATTACAAAATGATATATACCCTACTGGATACATACTCGTACTAGGGTATATACAATACAATACAATAGATATATAAAGACATGAGAAATTCTAGTATGAATGATATAAACAATTAACCCGTGTTAGACTCGAATCATCTAATCTCTTGGATTTTTGTTTAAGTGCAATATAGACGAAATTAGTATGTAAAAAATCCTATTCTCATCTTAAAGCTTTCTAGTTCTTTTTCATTTAATATGAATGAGTCTTATTCCAATTTAATTCATTTTTCACTTTTTTTAAGTTTATCATTTAGTTAAATCTGGAACAAACTTATTTTTCTTAATACAATGAGATATACTATACATGATATTATATACTTAATTTTTTATTGATTATTAACACGAGACCAATTCCATTGTATTAAGGTATCGACGTCACAGTCAAAATTATTCAATAAATGAACTGCGTGGCTGACGTATCCATGTTTACTTACTATAAGGTCAAAACTCAGTAGACTCATGTATGACGTTTGATCACGATCCAAAGTCGTGCACGTTAGCAACAGTGCTATCACAAAAGGTCACACTTTATCAGGACCTCTATGTGCATCTCCGACAGAGAGTATCGACAGATAAACGAGAATATGATAAATCATTGCTTATAACAGCAAAGGCATAAGGCTGGTACTGATAATATGTATTGTAAAAAATCGAAGTTCAGATCAAGGTCTTTTTTGTTGTACGTTGCTGGAACTATATATATGTACCTACTTTAAAATATAAACATAAACTTAAATTGCATTTATTATAAAATTACAAATGGCCACTTACATACATGTTGTTTGTATATTGTAGATTATTTACTATCTATATGAGACTAATCACGTTCACAGCAGAGACGATATATGCATAGTTAGACGAGAGAGGAAAGTCTAAGCTATTGCATTATTATTTTATGAAAGTCTTCCTTAAAGAGCTTATTCATTCATTTCCTTTAAAAAAGCTTCGAAATTATTACATTATTTGTTAAAATAGCAGGCATAACAAAACGCATATAATGTAGTATAGTTATTGAGTTTTTATGTTTATGAATACTTATCTGGGTCCGTTTGCGATTGCTATAAGCTACCGTTTGTAAATTATATATAAAAATACAATAATTGGCAATATGAAATTATATTTGTCTTGTTATTTCTAAGAGAAAACATTGATTATAATATGTTATGATAGTTGAGACTGTTGTATAATAAAAAAAAAGAAAAACAAAATTGAAAAGGAAGTCGTACATGAGTTTTATGATATTTTTCTAGACTATTTAGAAGGTTTCGAGCATAAACAGAACAGAATAGTAGTTTATTACATCTCAACGAGAATTACATTTCTAAGATACTAATTTCTTAGGTTTTCACTATTAGAAAAAATGTTTTCTTTGTTGCAGACGACGCATACATGAAGCTGGCACTAGAGACGGTCGAAGAGCTCGACTGGTGCTTGGACCAGCTCGAGACGATACAAACACACCGCTCCGTCTCTGACATGGCTTCTCTAAAGGTGGGTGAAATATTAATAATATATATATTTTATTTAAATATGATTTTTTTATTCTTTTACAATGTCGGCACATAATAAATTTCAAATATAAGGACCCTAAAGATTCGACTTTGATGTAGTTAAAAGAAATTTTATCAAGTATCTCCGTAGCTCTCACGTCCATATCTCTTTTTGGTTGTGAGAAAAATAAAAAATATAATTAGAGTCCCTTGAATATTAGGTCAGTTTAATTAATTAGTCACTTAAGTATATCGTCATTTGTCAACGTTCCCTAGATCTGACGCTCTTATAAAACTCTAAAGTAGGCGAACAAAGAAATTGACATGTTACGTGTGGAATTCTCAGTGATCGATGAGTGTATGTAAAAAAAGACATTTTCCGGGATAGTTTTGTGATTGATGTTTCCTTTTTTGAGTTTTAGATATCGATACATTGGTTTCTGCGAACATTGATGATGTTTGATGTTGATGTAACGAGATTATTACACTGTAGATATTTTTCCTGTGATAGGGAAAGGTGATTCATAATTAACAAAGAAACTCTTCGTTGCGCAATAAAATGATAGTAGGTACGTACTACGGCACGATTAGTAGAGTAAATAAAAAAATCTTTATCTTTTTTACCGGACGGGGTTTTAAACGGGTGATAAAAAATATATGTTTATAAATAGAAAGTAGTTTTTGTGTGATAACAACTTGGTAATTATTAGTAATAATTATAAAAAAGCGCATAATGAGTTGTCTCTCCGTTATTTACTATAACTAACTATTATCAACGGCTCTGCTCGCGTACTTTATTTATTCAAGATTGCTTCCCTCTAAATAGCATTTTATAAGATAGCCTACAATCTCTCTCAATGAAGAAGCTATAAAATGCAAATATAATTTACCCACTTTACTGGTAATTCTAGGGGTTAGGGGTTAAAAACCAGAAACAAATAAAATCGCGGATAACAACTAATATTATATATGAAATAAAAAATCAATATCCATTATTTTGAAATAAAGTTACTGCAATGAATTTTTATATTTTTTGTATAAATAAATATTATTGCACATACATATAGAAATAATTACTTTTGTTGAAAGCTCTTTTCATTTATTTTGTGTCTTTTATTATTAATCTTTAAAACAACTGCCAGTTATATTTTTTTAAATATACAAATTATTTGACTGGTTTCCATTATACAATTCAAATCAACACGGTTCAAATAAACGTCTCACATTTATTTAACTATAGTATATTTATAATTTATCGATATACTTGTTTCCATACTAAGTCACAACTTTATATACTTTTCATTTAAATATAAAAATAATCGAACTTTTCCAATTTTTTTTATTTAACTAATTTAATTATTTAAGTTAAACATGTTAGTGCGCACATTTACTGCAACAATATTAACAAATATTGTCTGCTATCAACATATAGTTTATTACAATAGATATGGTCTACAAAGATATACGTTATAACTATAATGAGGTTAAAAGCAGTTGTTTAATCTTTAAGCCTCATTTACATGATGATAGTTTATTGCATTAATATAAATGGCGCGCAAAAACACCTCCAAAGTATTGAAAAAAATATTTATATATTCAATTCTGAAATTTAATTTCTTAATATTAAATAACTGATTCTTGTATATACGTATGTATTTTGACGGCACGTCTGGCTCAGTTTGTAGTGACCCTACTTACTGTGCCAGCGGTCGCGGGTTCGAGTCCCGCTGGGGGCATTCATTTGTGTGATGAGCACGAATGTTTGTACTCCAGTCATGGGTGTTTATATTTATAATATGTATGTATTTAAAATTATATATGTGTAGTGTATCAACTATCTGATATCCATAACACAAGCCTCGTAGCTTACCATGGAACTAGATGGTGCTGTGTGTTAATGTCCCAGCATATTTATTTATATGTATATAAACTTATTTCTTGTATCTCGGAAACGATTCTAACGTTTTTATTTTTAAGTTTTGTTTTTTTAAGTTTTTTCTGTATAGGTGTTGCTTATCTGTGTACTAAATTCCATCTAAATCTGTCCTACCATTTCAGTACATACATTCACGTTCAGTTACACATACAAACTTTCACATTTGTAGCATTTGTCCAACTCATTTTAAACAATGAATTCAACTTGCTCTTTCTTAGCAAAAATGCTACAAATCAGCAAGTACAGCATGCCCACTAAAATTATCGTAATATGTATTATTGAAGGCAGTGAGGAAGAAATTAGTCTAAATAAATCATTACACTTATTAAGAACTGTCGTTACTGTGTAAATCACTAAAGAAAAAATGTTTTCCTAATACCCTATTGTAATATAGTTATGAATAAATTTTAATATAATAATTATTTTATCACGATAAGGTTATTCCCGGGAAATCCCAGAAAATGACATAATAAACAGTCGAAGTTTTTTTGTCTCTAAAATAAAATAAATAAAGACAATTTAAATTAGATTCGTAAATGTTTATGCTGCGCGGATAAGTATCAAAAGTGAGTCGTTCACTAATAACAGCTATTGAATGTCCTATAATACATTAATTTAAAAAAAAAAATCATAGATTTTTTTATAAACTCGAATCATATCTATACATATGTAGGCACACACACAAATGTACATACATTTATATATATATATATATATATATATATATATATATATATATATATATCCTTTTTTATACTTGTACATTTTATATTAAGACCTTTTTATTAACCTTTTCTTTTATAAATAATATTTGTGACATATGAGAAAAACATTCGACATTAAAAGTGTATAATAATTCAATGAAATTATTTTATTTATATTTTCCATAAAATAGAGGAATATAATAATACATTGCCGCAACGACCATACATATAAGAAAATTGTAACTACGCCGAATCTGTACATTAAATTTTTTTTTTTTAATTTTATTGAAGTAGACTATATTATCGATATAGAGGCCGAATATATAATTTTTAGAATTTTTGTCTATCTGTCTGTCTGTCTGTCTGTTACCGCATCGAAAACCAATGGATAGATTTTGATGAAATTTGGTATGACGACAGCTGGTTATCCGAGTCAACACATAGGATAAATTTACTGGGAGAAAATATCTCATCTCTGAGAAATCTATACAAAACATTAAAACGTAACTAGGGACGAGCCCGAGCGGAGCGAGGGTGAGTTGCTAGTATTTTATATGTATCATTTTACGTCACTTCATCTGCCGTAAAATATATAACATTAATTAAATCCTCTTATGTAGCGGTTATTAAAAAGCCATTTTGTTATATATGAAAAAGCTTTTATTAAGCTTTATAGTGCCCGGTTAACCGCGCAATAATAACTGATACCTTTGCTTGTACTAACCTAAATTAAGAACAAAATTGTTATTACAATACACGTATTAGTACGTGTAGAGTGTGTTTACTAACCTCTGTCTTTTTTTTTAAATATCTAAGTTTTTATAGAATAGAATAGAGGCGCTAACCATACTCTGTAATTTAATGAATTAATAATGAAATGAATTAATGAAGAAGCTTATGAAGTGCCTAATAATATCTTTTAATGAAAATGAAATCTTATCTTACGTATCTCTTTTACTTTAAAGTATTACGGTTATTTCTTTAATGTCAATGTTAAAAGGAAAATATATATAAGTGGCTTTCATTTCGTAGAAACTTTCCCCTTAATAGCTTACCAAATTAGCGTTACAGCGCTAAGACGTCATGTAAAATCGATCACTCTGACGTCGTGACGTTTCGTATTTTTCAAGATGTTATACGATGGCGCAATACTTTACATTTAATATTAATAATAAGAATTTAAACGGTGCCCAAACGGCACTCCTAGAAGCCATTGAACATAAGAATTGAATTGAATAATAAGAATTTTTGTTCTTCTTTATTATTTATATAATTAAAGTTTATGTAACTGTGCCTGAGTCTGTGCTATGTGTCTGTATATGAATAATTAAAAATAAGTAAATGAACTTAGAATCGTAAATTACATTAAAACGTTGCTTTACCTCTTCTTAAATAAGAATTCTAGTAAATGGGGTCGTTGGCATTTATATTATTTTACAATTAAAAGAGACAATTTTTTAATGTCAAGGAACCTATAAGACATGATATGTAATCGAAAAACTTATACCTGTTCGTTGGTTGTATCGATATAATATCGAAACAACCAAATCATAACAGACTCCCATAGACGATTCTATTTTTTTTTTTCTCTAAATTGCAATATTTTTAATTGGCAATGACCAGATGAAAGTAGTAACCGTATCCTATGTGCGCTTGCAATACCACTTATGCTTACCTGATGTTAAGGGTACGGGGGGAGGAGAAAAGGTACTAATAGGATAGATGATTAGCTTTCAGCGCTTTCACTTACCGAAAGAAACGCGGTATGGTATTGCTTTCTCACGTGAATATTTTGTGAGAAACGGCCCGTTCATGTACATACTTATATAATAAAGCCATACTACCTGAAAAATGTTATGATGTTATATTATGTAGTCCGGTCAAAATAGACATTACAAATAACAAAAACTCAGATAGAGCTGAATTTTGGTACAGACCTTGGGTACACCAGTAGAAATAAAGTGCCAAAAGTCCCCATCGATCCCATGTGAGCTAAAAAAGTTATTTAAGGTCACAGGTCAAAATTTTTGATTTTTTTTATTTTTCTCGAAAACGGTAAGTTTTATTAAAAATATAGTCCAGACAAAAATTGTAGATCATAAAATTATCTACAAAAATGATCATAATACTTTTTTCCTAATAATTACCATTCCTAAGATATCGCGATTCTAAAAGTTGAAGGTGTTACATTTTACATGATATGCACAGTGCACACATCCACACCGCCTGTAAGGTGTACTCAAGGTCTGTACCAAAATTCAGCTCTGTAGGAGTTTTTTTTTTGTTTCATCACTATTTTTATGTCTAATTTGATCGGTCTAATATAAATTATTTATCTTTACTAAATATTCATTTACAAAAAAGTAACCTTGCATATTAAGTGAATTTAATATAGCTGATTTAAAATGTTCAATTAATTAGTATGATTGATAATGTATGAGTAATTTTGAAACTGATATGGTATATACATATTTTATCATAATACATAGTAATGGAAACATTCGATGATAGAATTTCAGTTTTGTTATCATGGATATTATTTTAATCTGGAAATAAATATAATTTTGAATTTTTATTGTTGAGCATTATGTAATTAACGAATATAGTTCTAGGCCTTATATTTCACAGAAACGCATTAGTATTAGTAGATAATAATATGGAAACCAAAAGATATGGATTACAATTGAAAGAACGAGTAAAACAGCAGTAACTACGTTTTTTTTTTAACTTTTTAAGAAAAGGGGTTTCCTAAAACGAATATTCGAATCTTTTTGAAAAAAAAACATGTGTGGATACGATATTATTGATTTGTGTTTTTATTTATGTATATTAAAGGGTGTTCAAATTACATTCTGTATATAATATTACAACGGTCAAATGAACGCGGGCAGCGCGTATCGAAGAGGTCCAGTTTTATATGACTCCAATACATAAATTAACATCATTGATAGAAATGAAAATGTTACATTTTAAAACATCAATCGTCCGCAACTCATTTGCGTCGTATTGTGATGTTTTGTAGCACGATAAGAAATAGACTAACTGCGTTAAATATTACCTCGATAGCTAGCTAAGTTGCCGAAACCACTTCGCTAATATTTTCTGCAGACCTTACGTTTGAACAAGGTATGCAAAGGTGATTCAAATTGATCACGAAACGGAGAAATTAATCAGGACGGTTTTGTGTGGCCGGTTCCGCGGGAACTACTTTTAAAGTGCGTGCGTCGTTTTTGAAAAAAGTTCTTGATATTTTGTACATATTCATTTTTAAACTTTTTAATTAAAAATAATCAAGTTCTCTCACTTTCTCTCTTTCTCTCTTCTTTTCTCTATCTATCTCTTTCTCTTTAAAATTACTGCTTGCGAAAAAAACATGGAGACTGTGGTTTTTATAGTAAATTTATAGATTTTACAAATAAAAAACGAAATATAAAAATAGAACATAAAATGATTTAATGACCTTATCTCAAATTATTTTAATTGAAATGTCATTGGCCTCCGCTCAAGATGGAAAAGAGTACACGCATTTATTATAGACGTCTAACGACATAAGTGCGTGACGTGCTTCCATCAATATTGAAGGGCACGACAACTCTACCCTACCGTGACGTAATTCCGCTGAGGAAATATAATTTGCTTAGAATGCTTAGATTGAGCCAGGTATATGTGATTTCAAATCCATCCAAAAATACGATGTTCTTTACCTCACTTTTATATTTGTTTGTGGTTATGTCTTACTATCCAACTTCCTATCAGATAGCTACATATGGATATGCTATGAATTGGACACTGAACAGTTATTTAGGCTAATTTTAATCTCGATACATGAAATGGTTCTCGTATCATGGTACTTATTTAGAATTTTAATTTTAAGGGACATGTCTAAAAAAATGTATCATTTTATTCTATTTCCAAATTTTCATATGTTCGTTATAACGTTCCGTTTAAGTTTCTGGTAGCTAATTAAAGGTAATTACAAAAAAGTATTTATAGCTGTAAATTATCATAAATTATGTGAGATTTTTTTAAACGTATAATCTTTCAATTATCTTCTTTTTTATGTGTAATATAAATATTGTTGTATCATTATATTTGATGACCTTAGAAAGATAAATTGAACGAAACATAAAGTTTCGTTTTGCATATAAATAAAAAAATGGAATATATTACTTGATATAGTATTAACGGATAAGGTCCATGGCCACTCGCTTGTCTGCGCTACGCCGGTCACGTACGCCCTCGGCCCACCGATTAAGGCGGCGCCCGCCTTAGAAAAACAAACAAGTAATCTCTATCTTCGTAAATTAAACAGTAATTAACGATCGAAAGAATACAACTTTTGTTTTTGTTTAGTCAATTTGTACAGTATCCACTTTAAAGAAATATTTATTTTTATTTATTTATTTATGTAATAGAAATAATAGAAAACACCATGTGTACAAAGGATGACTTATCTCTTTAACAGACCTCTACCAAAAACCCTTGATCGTGAGAAAAAAATAATAATAAGCGGTGTAGGTACAAACTACAAACATCAATTATATCTATATTATATAAACATACACATATACAAACATACATACATATTACATACATACGTACGTTACATACATCCTTCAAGAAATGTAGGTATTATATAATAAGGAAATTATGTGGAGTGACTTAGATAAAATTCTTTTAAGCGAGCTTTTATTTGTTAAAGTGAATATATTGTGTGTTAATGATTTATTTTAATATTTGGTACTTATTTTATTAAATGGTTACCGATGTTGCTTTCGGTTATCTAGTGTCTGATTTTTGACTAATTATCTCGAGCCTTAATATGAAAAGGGAAAAGTCCCCTTTTCGCAATAACTTTTAGACTAATGATGTAATTATATAAACAACACATTTTGATGATGACATGAAATTCAGAGAATAACTACAAAGTTTACCTGACTTATAACGTGAATACCGAGATATGCTTCTGAGAAATATCCAAAGACGCTCTCATCCGTTACGCCAACCGTCTTACAAATAAAATCGGCGGTTGATTGATACTTCAAAAAAATCTTTTAAATATATTTTGTGAGATCATTACTTTTCTATATTATTTTACGGAATGCAAGCATTATATATATATATATATATATATATATATATATATATATATATATATATATATATTATTATTTTTAGGGTTTCGAAAAATTATTTCTTGCTATGATTAATTGTCTTTTAAATATCTAGATACTAGATATTTCGATATAACTTATACTAATTTTCATTTATTTAATGACTAATTTAAGAAATAAAATAACACATAAAGCTAAGAATTATCTTATTATATTCTAACAATTCTGACGTGCACAAATATCGCACCGGAAGAATACTTGGTTAACGAAGAGTTGTAAACAACACAGCTAACAAAGGAAACTATACACTTAAAATAAAAAACAAATCTGTATATAATAACGATTGCCAAGTTACATTCAATTCTATTATATACATTTTTTAATAATTTAAGTTTATTTAAAAATATAAAATCTTATTTAAAATGTTTTAAGTTGTTAATGTAATATTATTTACGGATAATAAAAAATATGTAGTGTAGTACCGTGCCTAATTTTTTAGACAGTGGTGACAACTTCTCATAGAAATATATAATGCGTATATAAGTAACATATTAAAATCATTTTAAATATGACAATAATTGAAAGGTTACCGAGAATGCTGTTGTCTAAATTTTGAAGGATTAAAAGGCCGCTGATAGTATACATTACATCAAAGTACATTTTAATTAAAAAGTTCATTATTACTACAAACTTATAATAAGTAACTTTGAGTAAATGGTAGATTAATATAATATTATACCTAAAATATTTGTTTACTAGCGACTTACCCTCGCTTCGCTCGGGTGCTTCCCTAGGTATGTTTTTTTTTTTTTTTGAGCGGAACCCTAATTTTTTTTCTACAATAACAATAGCCTATGTTACTCCTTAAACATCAGCTATCTGCCAGTGAAAGTCCCGTCAAAATCAGTCCAGCTGCTTCGGAAATTAGGCGGAAAAAACAAACAGACAAAAATTAAAAGAAATGCGTTTTTCTTATAAGTACCGTGTATAATAATTTCATATGCATTTATTAAAAAGCTATTATTTTGACATTACAAACAGACATTTCAATTTTATTATATTATTATTATTTGTTTATTATTAGTCACTGAATATGAGTTTCATAACTTCGTGGTAATAGGTAATAATTTATTTGAAAGCAAAATTTTCCACCAGCTGAGAGTACAATAGTGAATAGTGTCGTTTCGCTGTAGCGGGTCATTCATGACCTGGTTAGAATGTGACGTATTCAGCGACCTCAGAGGTGCCGCCATCCGCCAGCCCACATCGTCACACACGAAGGTTGCAGCAACTAGCGTGAAATGTATCTTTTAAATTACTTGTAATTTTTAACCGACTGTGTATTTGGCCTACATAATTTGTATGATGATATGTTTGTACATTCAAGATTTTCTCGAAAACTAATAGTTAATAGTTTCCCTTTGGATTTTACTTATTTTTTTGACATAGTATAAAAATACATCAGGGTATTTTAATCTTAAATTTAAAATTATATACATAAAAACCTCAACATTTATTTTTGTCTTGTATCCAGAACTTAAATATAAATTATTGATAATAAAGTCTCTCTTCACCTACTTTACAATCGTTGACGTCCTAGAGATTTTGTAGCACTATTTCAATTCTAAATAAAAAGAAATTAACTATCTAACATCTGGCAAAAGCTTTATTCTTTGTTTATGAAACAGAAGCGGGTAGATGTTATATGCAAAATACTTAATATAATACACTAATAATGGCGTATGAAATAAATAAATAAAAGAGTTCCATTCGAGATATTTTAAATATCAATGAAAATTATGAAAATTCATACTTCCAGACTTAATATTATAAATGTGAAAGTGTGTTTGTTTGTCTTTTTTCACGTAAAAACAGAGCGACGGATTGGCGTGATTTTTTGTGTGGAGATAGTTGGAGGGCTGGAGAGTGACATAGGCTACTTTTTACTGCGGGAGATTATCTCACTCCTACGGGAAAACACGTTATTATATACAACCCAAAAAATTATTTATGGTCAGAATTACTTGAAACGTGGTATGAATGCTCTTCAATGCAATTAAAAAATATGTGTTTTAGCATTTTTCGAATTTCATCCCATAAGAAGGTAAAATAGCGCGAACGAAGCCGCGACTTCTGCTAGCATATTATAACGTGTAGTATATCATTATTATAAAGCTTATGCAGACATTTTTGTATTTAAATTTTCTGTACACATGTTATATCATATCTCATTTTAATATGAACGAAGGATAAATCTTGAATTTGCAACTCTGTTATCATCTTAAATGTTACAATATCGAGGTCTTTTAATCAGGAAATGATCAAACAATATGAAGTGTGTGACGTACAACAACGTCAAGACCACCGTTACCGTCTACGTCGAGCCGAAGAAATAGTATCTACTCGGTAATTACCATACTTGTTTCAATGCAATGTATACTGCTCAATTATAAAAAAAATTATTTGATATAAATGGTAATTTATGACGTTTATGGATTATGCAAGAGTTTTATTTGCACCTACTATAAAAATAAGGAAAAATATCTAATCTCTATAATAAAATTTGTTTTATTATAGAGATGTGATTATTAATAATCCAATAAAAATATATTTTATATAAACAAGGAAATCCCTTTTGACGTATAGTAAACAGAAAACTAAGAGAGGCACAAGTAGATTACTGTACCATATTTTCTTAATTTAACCACATCAGCTGATAGTCGAAGTAAGAATCTTATCTTACTAATAGCAACTTACTCTCGCTCCGCTGGGGTTCGTCCCTAGTTACGTTTTAACGTTTAGCATAGATTTTTCACAGATGAGATAGTTTACCGCATTAAAAAATATCCTAAATGTTGACCCGGATAACCGACTATCACCACACCAAATTTCGTCAAAATCTGTCCAGTGGTTTTCTCGTGATGCGTTCCCAGAGAGGCAGACAGACAGACAAAAATTACTATAAATATAAAAACTATAGATTCGGCCTCTGTATCGATAATATTGATTATTTCAATAATATTTTCCAAAAAATATTTAATGTACAGATTTCAACTCAGTTTGTGTAGACTATTATAAAGTTCATTGATTTATTTAATAAAATATAAACATACGCAAGAGAAAATTTCTAGAAGTACTGGACTGATTCTATATATTCTTTTATATATTGAAAGCTACACTATCCCTGTCCTATAGTATACATGCACAACCGCGGTCGAAGATTTGTATCTTAAATTAAAATTTGAACGTTCTTCTTCATCACGACCTTGTCTAATATTTATAAAAAATAAATGTTATCGACAAAATCAGTTACACAACAACGTGATTCAACGTATCTTAATATAAAACATGAATTTTTATATAACACTTATTACGAAATCGTAAAACTACGCTATAATTCCAAATCCATAAATTAAATATAATAAGATCACATAAACATGTAGCAATATGTCATTTAAATAGATACTGAAATCACATAACAGTTTATAAATGAAAGCAAATAATGTCTGTTAAATGCTTAATATAATAATGTAGGTCATGGCCGGCCGATGGTTGATTGCTAGCTGTAAACAACAGATGGTTTTGTATTTATTATCTTAGAAACTATCTTATCACTAAAACACTTTTATTTGTCAATTTTAAATCTGCAATTTGATTATCCTATCGAGCAAATTATAAAAAAATATTACTACACTATACATACATATATAGAGTGTGGAACGAACGAATGAGACATGAAAGAAAAGCTCCGTAATTACTGAAGATATCAAATTTCACTAAATCATTTCCTTTTTTTAAATATTAATAACTGCATTTAAATATTTAAAATAAAAACTTACCAGAATCGGTAATCAAACCAAATAAAAATACAAAAAAGTACAACTTCACTATTTTATCGAAATAATCAATAGAGGTAAGGCAGTGGCAGTCCAGTGGCAACGCGCTCGCTTGGGAAACCGAGTGAAGCGGGTTCAAATCCCGCGTCTCACACCTCTGATATTTTCATGTCCGAATCATTTCTAGCATGATTACCACTTGCCTTACGGTGAAGGAAAACATCGTGAAGAAACCTGCATGTCTGAGAGAACCCAGCAAGTTTTCGAAAGACGTGTGAAGTCCGCCAAACCGCACTTGGCCAGCGTGGTGGACTATGGCCTGATCCCCCTCGTATTGAAGGGGGGCCCGTGCCCAGCAGTGGGACGTTAAAAAAAGGGCTGAATACAATCAATAAGGGTTATGGTAAGAATAACACCTCTCGCAAGACCATTGTATCTCACAAGTACAAAAAACCAAGAAATGAAATCTTACAATTAGTACATATCGAATTTAATTAGCATCGTGGAACAAACGAACGGGACATGAAAGAAAAGTACCTTAAATCTGAAAGATACCAAGTTTCACTTCAAGGAAACATTCCTTCATTTCATCGAATACATTCATCGTTTCCAGTATAGAAAATCTTTCTTAGCAACACAAATAAGACGTCACTAATCGCTCAATTCGATCTTATCTATGACTGGGTAGACGGATCTGAGTATGACTTAAATCAAATTGATATTACACTAAAATGCCACATTCACAAACAATTATTCTCGTAAATGTAATAAAAAGTATTTAAAACCGAGCACTCGCTAAATATGAAGAGATTAATGTAATCCATCGTTTATTATGAACTAATGTTATTTTCCTTTGCCGGTATTTTCCATAGTTAATGTGCAATTGGAAGTAGTCAGTTAAGCTTATTACAATCCACAAGAAGTAATTTTATAGCCTCATGATTTGAAGCGTCTATAATAGTGCACTTGAATGGTAGGAGAATTTTAGTATCAGCATCAAATGGTTTAGAAATGATGCCTACTAAAAGTTGAGTATTCTATTTAATTTAAGACTTAACATACACTAGCGACTTACCCTCACTTCGCTCGGGTGCGTCCCTAGACACGTTTCAATTTTTTTGAGCGAAATCCTAATTCTTTTTCTAAAATAAAAGTAGTCTAAGTTACTCCTTATAACATCAGATATCTGGCAGTGAAAGTCCCGTTAAAATCAGTCCAGCCGTTTCGGAGATTAGCCGGAACAAACAGACAGACAAAGAAAAATTAAAAGTGTGTTTTTCTTATAAGTACCGTATATAATTCCAAATGCATTTAGTAAAAAGCTGTTATTTTGACATTACAAACAGACGCTTCAATTTTATTTATCTGGATAGATATCATTTATGAATTTCTTCAAAAACAACATGTAAAGAAGAAATTTAAACACTAGATACGATTATATAAACAAATATACAAAATAATGTATGCATGTAAAATTTCTAATATACGAAACTACTTCAAAACTTTCATTACTTAAAATTTACATAGGTTCTATTTACGGTACAATGGGTAGGGCTCATCTAAAGTGCCATCGACGCCTAACTTTAACCAAGGGTGAAATTATGAAAGTTTTAAAGTATGCCCAAAAAGGACAAATATGTTAATTATGAAATAAATGAACATCAGCTTACATATTTCGTTCGATTCACGATTAGGTACTTGCACTTTACTACATCGAACAAAGCGAAGGTAGATTTTAATGGACTTGTATATCGTTTTAATTTCTTTTTATTATACAAGAGGACCCGGAAGACGTTGTCCTGCCCGAATCCTTGGCTTTAGTAAAAACAAAAAATCCTAGAATCCGACTGCAGAACTATCTACCGGGTCCAGTTGTAAATCTAAACCATCCATCCAACCATGTGAATCTAAACAATCCAGGGATCCTCTCAAACACAGACAAAAAATTTCATCAAAATCGGTCTAACCGTTAGAAGGAGATCAATGATAAATGTACACACGTACAGAAGTATTATATAAATGTCATTTTAAGTTACAAAAATATATAAAAACTAGAGACTCACCATCGCTCCGCTCGGGTTCGTCCCTACTTACGTTTTAACGTTTAGTATAGATTTCTCAGAGATGAGATATTTTCCCACAGTAAAAAGTATCCTATATGTTGACCCGGATATCCAGCTATCACCATACCAAATTTCATCAAAATCCCTCCAGTGGTTTTTCTGTGATGCGGTAACAGACAGACAGACAGACAGACAGACAGACAAAAATTCTAAAAATTATAGATTCGGCCTTTGCATCGATAATAATGTCTATTTCAATAAGATTTTCCAAAAAATATTTAATGTACAGATTCGGCTTAGTTACAGTTTTGTAATATGTTACATAGATATCGTTTCGAGATAAGTGAGGCCTAACGGTGGACTCAATCCAGCAAATCTAAAATTAAGTATTTCTCTACACGTTTACTGCGCCCTGCCTGCGCCTCACGCGCTTGTCATTTTTTAGTGAAACGTGTCTCGAGCTTTCAGATAAAATCGGCTTAAGGTGGAGCGTCCGTTACAATGAAAATCTATTCGTGACTTAGAATAAGTATATTTTTAATACTTTATTGCCTAAATCACTTGATATATATATACATACTAGCGGAACCGGAAAAATACTGTACGACCTATTCTCATACCTACCAAATATACAAAAAGAATTTCTTTAAAATCGGTCGAGCCGTTGCGGAGGAGTGCGACAACAAACACCGTGACACAAGATTTTTATATTATATTACATATTATCGAAAATGTATAAAAATAAATATGATATTTTTTGACACAATATAATTAATCAAGTACGCCCGATAAAGTGCTTAACTGTTTATTGAATATGTAAAATAATTAAATAACTTAGTTTCAAACTAAAGGCTAGTTTAAAAATTATTCTTCCATTTCTATATTGTTTTAACTTCAATAGTCTAAGATCTCATAATATAATCTTTAAAGTATAGTAACATTTTACAATAGCTTAATTTCCATCAAGATAATAATCTTTTTAATCGACATTTCCCTCCTCGTTACGTTTAAATCATAAAATTTACGTGTAATGTATGAATTCTGAATTCTTTATAAATTATAATTAAATAGCAATAAAGGCGTGGGAGAAACGGAAGCTGTTGCCAGAATTCGCATTAAACAACGGTTCGGCGAAAAAAAGTGAAAACAACGTTTGTAAATCGCATCGATTGTCTATTTTCCTTTACTTAGCGTCTCGTATATTATCGCAGCTCAAAAATAAAGTAACGTATTCACATACCAAAAGAGATATTAAAAACATTCGAAATGTTATTAGACTCATCAAATATAAACGTAAAATATCTTTTTCTGTTCTGTTTTGTAATTTAAAAGCTGAAGAGAAATATGTACCTATTTATATACATTTTTGTTTATTTTAATTTCATATATTTTGCTAACCTCTAAAAAAACCAGTCAGATTTGAATATTCTTTTGGATTTTATCGCCTATTTATTAAACATATTACCTATAAGATGAAGTTTTTAAACGTTACGAGCTATGGGAAGAAGCAATGCATAAACAAAATACGCAATCAGAGTCGGGTGCAAAGTCTAGTCTTTAACAAATCTTAGGTTTACTGTGTATATGTAGAAATTCTTAATGTTATTATCTTATTGAATAGGTTAAATAAATCTGATCGATGACGGTAACCAAAGGTTAACATACCTTACATAAGTACGTGCTAGGTAGCACATAATACGTATCATAGGCATACTACACGTAAATAAAGAACATATTAATATCCGTTACTTTTTCTCAGATGACTAGATAGAATATAACGCGACAAACGTCACGACTGCGGTGATTCATATTATTGATATAGGAGAATGAGATTAGTCTGCAGCCACTTTCGCAATATTACAAGCTTAGCAAGTATTAGCTCCATTTATAAATAAAAAAAATATGTATATGTACATATATATTACACTAGAGAAGCTTTTATTTAAGTTACCTCGTTCATCTGTCTGTTTGTCCTTCCTATTATATCAATATATAAGTAGTCCATTCTTCAAACACTTGATGGTATCCGATTGTACATACATACATATATGTAACACTGTGTAACTTAAAAAAAATAAGTTTTATTTACAGCATACAGCATTAACTGATTTCTATAGTCTTAAAAATATTCTAGTAAAAAATGGAGCACCCTAATACTGATGTAACTATAAATATTAAAAGAATTAGGTTACATAAAGTTTATTCAGGTTTACGACGTAGGCACGGTAAATATTAGGCCATAAACGCTTACCTACTTTACAAAGGTGTTCTTTAGAATACACCAACACAACTTAGAGCATCTTCTTTATTTAATCCACATAAAAATGCTATAGGTATATAACCTATGCCGGGAAAAGAAGTATTTCTTTACATATGAAAACAATTTTTTACGCACACTGTAGAGAACTATCATGATTTTTCAGTAAAATTCCTACAGGGATTGATTAGGGGAATAACTTACATAAGTTTCCGCTAATGCTTCCTCATTTATCTTTATTCCCTCTTTTCCTCAAGCAATGAATTCTATGGAAACGTCTCTCATATAATTTGAAGAATGATTCATGCTCAATATTCTTATACCTTACTAGCGAGAATATATTATAAAAACAATTGAAGTAAAAATGTGGTTTTTCAGTATACCAATTATTTTAAATTCCCTCTCACTATGACTAGGCCTTATTTACCACCTTTTGTGTTGCTATTTCATTGAATGTTAGTAAGTTTTTGTGAGTCACAACAACGATTTGTAAAAAAAATGGTGAATGGCGCGATAAAAGCGCCAATTGTTATATCCTGCCGATCTAGATATCGATCTAGTCATTTAGCTCGAAATAATTTCTTTTTGTAGTGTTTGAAGTAGTAATATGTATTTAAATGTAAAAAAATAAATAAATATTCAACGTACATTTGGTAAAATTTCATTACCAAAAACCCGCATATTCCTTGAAAATGAAGCAAATTAACATGTCACAACTGTTTAACACCATACAAGATTAGTATCGTCATTTTTCCTAACAAGACCTCGTCGTGTCACTTCCTGTAACAAGTGTTCTGTCATCAGGGATAACTTGAAAAACAATAAAAAACTGCGTCAAGAGTATATCTAGATTTGCTAAAGTTGTCGTTGAAGCTTAGGATACCTACGAGTAAGAATGACGCACGTGCTGTTAGCAATAAGCTTTAATGTAACTCACGCTGGCTGCATATCAGGTAATTTTCAGGCTGATATAAATTCTGATAGCAGGAATTTGGCCTAGTTTTATCTAATATTTTGTAATGTTTACCCTGCATAGATATTATACTCGTAAGTATATATATTGCAAGACACCTAATTACTTATTATAATATTCTAAATTATAATAATTATTAATAATTATGTCAAAGAAACGTGTTTTACTATCCATATATAAGGAGACAATTTACTCAGAACGTATTTAAAAGTTTTGCTTTTTAAAATATAACAATTTTACTAACCTCGTTATTAAGCGAGCTGTAAATCATCATTAATTGAGAGCTTTATTAGACCAATTTATACGCGACTCTATTTCAACATAGTCTCGTCTGTAGCTTATTCTAGATAAAACTGATGAATGGACAGATGACAATGGAAGAAAAGTCTGTTTGAAGCCCTTTTAACCGCTACCACCATAATAAATCTTATTAAATAATTATTAGACATACTTTATGACAAATCTAGCTGAAACACCATTAAGTCTGAGAATTTAGCTCAATAAACTCCACGACGTCACCTAAGAGAAAATTAGAAAACTTAGAACGTACCTATATAATATATTACCAGTAATTCACTATACTGAGAACGCGATATTTCTGTACACTGTAGTCGTCTGTCGATGACGATTAACGCTGCGCTAAGTGCAAGGCGCCATATCACGACGCTTCAGTTCGTAGATAGCGCTCGTGAATAACAGGCGTACAACTTGTTCGCAATTTATTACTAAATTAATTCGCTTGCGGTATATCGGAACAATACGTTTTGGACTCAAAATATTTACAAAGTGTTTAACTTTTAAGAAACTATCTTCATGTGTTGTGAAATGCGCGTGTGCGCCGAAAAACAGTGTGTTCGATGCGCACCGGCACGGTGGCTGAAACGCCGCGCTGCTAAGATGGCTCACTCAATAGAGATCTTGCAATTGCAGTTCAAACGGATGCTGAATAAGGAGCTGAGCCACTTCTCGGAGTCCAGCAAATCCGGCAATCAGATATCGGAGTACATCTGTTCGACCTTCTTGGGTATGTATACAAAATAAATTATAAATTATTCGCGACCTTCTAGTTAACAGTGTCTTGTTTATTCGTTTCTACAATAACAAAATAGTTGATAACAGTCCAAGAAAAATAAGCTTCTTATGTTGAATTAATTTTAAATTGCACCTATTTATTGTAACATCGCCATCATTTATGTATAGGTAGTAAATAAATTACACTTTTATTATAATTTAATGTAAACACTGAACACAGAAATGAAACACTTTTTATTACAAGATGGAACAGTAGGAATAGATTATTTTTCCATTCACACTTGTTAGTTATAAAAAATAATAATAAATGGAATCCAAATAAAGTTAGTAGTAACCAGAAATAAATAAATTAAAATAATATTATATTAGGCTTTGAAATTGGAGGTCAGTTATTTATTTAGTACTCTATGTAGAGACTATAATTTGTTATATATCATACTCTAGCTGAACCAACAAACACTGTCGTCTCCAAATTTCAGTGCTTGTGATATTTTTATTCATTTGAACGCAATAGGTTTTTAGAAAAACAAAATTGAAATATATATATCCTATAGAAAAAAAACACTGCGGTTGGTCTTGAAATCTCCAATCTTTCCGGGAATTTTTCCAACTTTATTTTCTCATTAACCTAAATTGATCTATTACGAATTTAAAACAACGAACGAACGCTCTTACTAAGAACATCGTTTCATTTTTACTGCTAAATTCTAAAGTACCAAAGAGAAATGTTTTAGTTCGATAACCTTTATGTAAATGTACACCACGATACTTGGGTATAATGTAGAATTAATCCATACAGAAAAGTACATTTGCTTCATATTGATTTGAGATTTTCAATGACAAATGTTACCTATAATTAGAACCAAGGCAAAACGTAAACATCGACTGTTTTTATTTAAAGAATGTCTTCTAATAATGTGAGCTACTTAATTCATTGTTCTGTACACAACAAATCCTATTTAGTAAAAGAAAACTTTTTTAGCTTATACGGATATATTTTTATAGTAATTTTGTTATGTTATGCTTCTAGTTTTACTTTAGTATTTCAATGAGAAAAGCATTAGTATAAATCTCTTAAATAAAAAATTGCTATTAAAATTTACAAATTAAAAATCGACAATTGTATAAGGATAAACTTTTTTTAATATTAGTATTAGTCTATGAGCGACCTTGCTATATATAGAATAGGTTTAATATAAAAATATTTAAGGTCGCAGTTGAGCGGCGGAGATGGCGTGATGGGTCACTACATAATTAATTTGTTTGTGCTTTAATACGCGTACTGACCCTGCTCGGTATTATTATGTTCCTGCATGTACTAGTAACATTGCAAGACTCGCATATTATTCGTCTTTACACTTTACCTTTCGGAGTAGTCCGATATAATCTTCTTCACTCTGTTCTGTTCTGTTCTGCCCAATATACATTAAACAGATTAAAATACATTATCTACAAATTAGACACACAGTCCACTGCACCACAATGGTTTAAAGTTCGCGCGTTTTTTCATTAATTTCCTAAAAGCCTAAGAAATCTCATTAACTTATAAATTTTTCATTAATGTCAAAACATATATATACATTAACAATAGGACGTTTATATCGTTCAGGCATATCAATATTTATTTTCCTTGTCTGAAATAGCGATACAACATTTATCCATATATATCGAGTAAAGTAAAAATGAGAGATTTGTATTGCTTAATCTAAATAGATTAATATAAATATATGGTTTGTTCTATGTGGCTCTATCGATTAGATATAAAAATTGACGCGTAATACTGTCACAGGTATAAAATTGTTGCGTATGTTGGTATACTCGTATATACGATATGTAAGAGATAATAATCCTTCTTAAAGTTATATATGTACATTTAGGATTATTTCATCACGTCTCCACTTTCTAATCTCATCTTGTCAGCCATTCGCAAGTACATACTTAATATGAATTTCTAAAATTAGCTTTTATGTTATTAGTATTAATGTACATACATTATACATGTCTATTTTTGCATCTACTACTATTATTTCGTTTTCCTTGATAATATAAACTTGTGTTATGATTAATTAATTATCAGCTTATATTGTATAGTAAATATTAGTGACCCAGAAATTAATATTAATCTCGTATATTAGCCACTTCATACACCGCTCGCCTACTTTCTTTCGACATTGAAACCCAATGACACAATTTCGTTAAAGATAACAAATGTAATAATAAGGTGCTTATAATAAATATATATGCGCATTTTTATTTTCATAATTTAGCTCTTCATAATACGCATACTTTACTAGACCGCCCGTCGGCATCGTTATCAGCTGTACAGACTGTTATTGTTGAAATAACATAATCTATGTACTTAAATATAAAATACTACTAAAATATTTTTAAAAATCTCACGCTTTTAGGTACACTAAGGTTTTATGAAAAATTACGCTAATACTATTTATACTGTTTAATTGTAATATAACGAATACTTTTATTCTTAATAAAGAAAAGTGTTTATTTGTATGCAATTTATTTCATCAAATACCTAAGTAAAAGCGTTTTTGACGTGTAATATATGAGGTTAAAAGAAATCAAATGAGATCAATCTCGAAGGTTTTGCTAATATCAATTGTCGAGTTCCACTATCTACCTCCATCAATCATTACATCAACTCTCTCTGATCGAGTCGCTTGATGGTATCAAATTATTGTCATCCGAATTTAACAAAAATATTCTAGATTTGGCAAGAGTTTTAAATCAATATTTATTTTATTTATTAGATTCACCAGTGGCAATTACAATATTACAATTTATTATTATATAAGTACGAGTGTAATGATTTCTATAGCTTTAACGCATTACTTTTTAAAGTGAATACCACATGCAATTATGAAGATTTTATAAAATATTTACACAATATCTAGTATCTACATTACAAATTATAAAATTTTTAAATATTATATATAAACACAACATACAAATTATACCAACTAAATTAAAGTAATATACAATATTTGAAACAGATTACAATTCAGATAAAAAACAGGAAGAATTAAAAAGAAATCACATTTATTTACTTATTTAGAAAGTTATATTTATAAGTAGTTTAAAAGCAACTTCCAAGATTTGATTCCTTTATAAGAATTTTAACAGTTATTAAACAGTTCAATGTTTTTCATATTACAGACAAACAACAAGAGCTCGACTTGCCGTCCCTGCAGGTGGAAGAGAATACTGAACGGATCAAGAAGAAAGAAAAACCACGTCATGGCGGTCCTGCGGCCACAATGTCAATGTCACAAGTAAGTAGTATTAAATAACAAAGACTAGATATTAACCTTTTAAAAAAAACGTATGGTCATAACGTACGTTGTGTTTTTTAGGACAAATAAAAGTAGTATTTAATGTAATTTAATAAAATGTCCACATTATTTCTATAATAATTTATTCGTGGAATATTTTTTGCAGATATCTGGCGTTAAAAGGGCCCTCACACATACAAACAGCTTCACAGGAGAACGGGTACCGAGATATGGCGTTGAAACACCTCATGAAGAGGAGCTGGGAAATTTATTGGGTGAACTCGATCGCTGGGGTGTCGATATTTTCCGCATAGGGGATCTCTCTTGTGGGCGCCCACTCACTGCAGTCGCCTACTCTGCTTTTACATCTCGGGAGCTACTTACGACACTGCAGATTCCAGCACGTACTTTCCTCGCCTTCTCTGTCACTCTGGAAGAACATTACATACGCGACAATCCGTTCCACAACTCATTACACGCTGCTGACGTGACACAATCAACAAATGTACTTTTGAACACACCTGCTCTCGACGCCGTGTTTACACCAATAGAAGTGTGTGCCGCTTTATTTGCAGCATGCGTACACGATGTCGACCATCCAGGCCTTACGAACCAATTCCTCGTAAATTCCAGTTCTGAATTGGCCCTAATGTACAATGATGAATCTGTACTCGAAAATCATCACCTAGCCGTGGCTTTCAAGCTTCTACAAAACGACGGGTGTGATATTTTCGTAAATCTTCACAAAAAGCAGAGGCAAACTTTGAGGAAAATGGTTATCGATATGGTGCTGTCAACAGATATGTCGAAACATATGAGCCTACTCGCAGATCTTAAAACTATGGTGGAAACTAAAAAGGTGGCTGGCAGTGGAGTCCTGTTACTTGATAATTACACAGACCGAATACAAGTTTTGGAGAACCTCGTACACTGTGCCGATTTAAGCAATCCTACTAAACCTCTACCGCTATACAAGCGCTGGGTTGCATTACTAATGGAGGAGTTCTTCCAACAAGGTGACCGTGAACGGGAACAAGGAATGGATATAAGTCCCATGTGCGACAGGCATAACGCTACTATTGAAAAATCCCAAGTTGGATTCATCGACTACATAGTGCATCCTTTATGGGAGACATGGGCAGATCTTGTGCATCCAGATGCCCAGGATATTCTGGACACTTTAGAAGAAAACCGCGACTACTACCAAAGTATGATTCCTCCATCACCACCACCAGTACCAATCCAATCACATTCAGGAGCCGAAGATGATCGCCCCGAACAAATACGCTTTCAAGTAAGTTTTGATTATAAAAACCAAAACATAAAACAAATAAATTACATATATCAATTCACACACAAACACAGAACGTGCACTACTATTAATCATCAACTATTAATTAAACATAATGTCTAAAATAAAGAAAAAGGCCCTAAAAATATTACTTTATTTCACTTTATTATAATTATTAATTATACTCAAGAATAGAGAAACTACTACAACTGCTACATGAATTCGATGATAGTCATATATGTTTTTTTTATTTACAGGTAACGCTCGAAGAGGGTGAAGGCTCAGAAGAATGCGAGGGCGAAGGGGATGGTGGGATGTGACGGAAACTATTGGGAATCTGTAAGAAACTTTCTGAAAAGATGCAGGTTTGGTGGAAGCTCTGGCAGTAGAGCGCAAGAGGGTTGTTCCGGCGTATTTTCGTTGGATAAATAATAGAAGTGGCGTAGCTATTGCACAGCGAAGTTGAAGTAATTCTCTGGCTTAAGTATATTATTTCTCAAGTACCTTTTTGAATGGTTTTCATATTAATTGTTATTAATGGTTACTGGAAGAGAAAGTTATTTATTTTTAAAGTTAACTGTTTATTTATTTGTTTATTAATATTTACGCATAAGCAACATGTGTATAGTAGAGCATTACGTGTGGCTCCAATATGAGTTCCGGGGACCTGCTTTTACTTATGCAAAGGCTAGCTACGCCATTACTTGTTGACGCTTACTCTTGGAATGTAACGGTTATTATATATCGTAACATTTCAGTTAAATATATCACGTGATCACTACGCAATGTTGTTTAGAGTTAACGACAAAATTGTCCCTCCAATGACTGTACATTCGATTTTCTAGTGGTTGTCTATGGTTTTGTTTCGTCTAACCAAAGAAGTGGTGATTACGTTTGTTCGATCCCTGTGAGTAGTTTGTCTTCGATTCGTAAAAGTGTAAGTAGATTTTAGACGCCGACCGCGTGTACCGGGTCGGCTAAGTAAGGACATTGAAAACGCTTATTAATTGGTATGAAAGGGTAATTTATATTGTCATATCATCCACGTTTCTCATATTTAATACGGGTTTGCGATAATGATGTTATTCACCAAAATATATTAACATGATAGGTATTCCTAAATATAAAACTATTTTAAGGTAAATTTTTAAAAATGCCTTTCGGAGTTGTTGTCTTGTCTTTTTCTGAATATTAAATATTCGGCTAGTCTCTTTGCGAGAAGACACAAGCCGAGTTCATCCTGTTAGATAGCTTTACTTGATTTTTTAACCTGATAGCACCTCATTTCGTATAAAGGATCGCTGGCGATCCTCTTATTTTCTCTTTAGAGTAATGTATTATTTTTATAAATTACAAACTGTAATCTAGTTCATTTACCCCAAAAATTAAGTCATGAATCGCCTAGAATTTTAAAATATTTGTGTATTCAACTAACGGCTTGAAGTGTTTGATTATAAGTATTAACAAAGCGTCTTTTGCTACTAAGTTTTCTCTTGAAAGTTTAAATGTTTGCTAAACTAAATATTAAGTGCAAAACAAAAATAGCACGCGGGCCGGGTCTTGCAATAGTAACGTATTAAATAGTTAATTTAAAAACTCGCACAATTCTCATGCCATCATTTATAATAAGTTACTATGTTAATTCATTTCATAGATATGAACAAAGCTTACCGCTGACCTCTGCGGTCCGACTGCGAATACATTTGTCTTACGAAACTATTTCTTTATACTTTAATTTGGCAACTTATATTGTAAGTATTATGCTTAAACATGTCATACTAAATAATATTTATTGTTTGCATTTTACGTATCCATCGATGTTAGTGTAATATGATTATAATTGTGAGCTGGTCTCTATACTTTCATGTACTCAGAAGATATTCGTTATCTGATTAATTACGTTTCTTCTACCCTTTATATATCAGACATTGTATCCTGCAAATAGAGTATTATTGACAAGTATTGTTAATGTCATTCGCTCCATCATTCATCTGTGTCAAGAATGAAGGTCCAATGTACATTATTTTCGTAGGTAAATTAAGATTTAATTCGGCGAGAATAAGTACAGACGCTGTCGCCATGTTTATAAAATGTCTGATTTTAAAGCATAGATTAGAGTATGGTATGTCGTACGAGGACAAAAAATATAAAAAAACGCTTAACTACAATTGTGTGTAATAGAAACATTACGCTTAGAAACATTTGTGTTATAATATACATAATATGTATATGTAAATTACGTTAATGTTTGTACTATTAGATCTGTGTGAAGTTCGCGCGATGTACGTGCGCACCCAATCTTTTCTAGTTCGATTGTGAACAAATCTATATCGGCCGACCTATTGGCTAACACTGTACCGATAATAACTCAATTAAACCTAGTAAAATGTGTAACTAGTTGGTAATAAGCTCGTTGTTAATCTTAATTTCAGTATAAATTGATGTACCTATATTAATAATGCAGTGGGTGCGGTTAACCTATAGAAGCTATATCATGTACATGTTCGGTATGCGACACTTGGCGCGTTTTTTACTCACCTACTACTTACCTATAAGTCATCTATCACAGTTAGCTAACTACCAAAGAACGATGTTTACCTAATTTCATTATATTGTCTATGTGCATCTGGCATGTCACTTTTTCGAATTACTTGTTTAGAATTTACCTTATAAGTATTTCGCAGAGCGGTTTCAGTGTTATATATGTTGTTCAGTATGAGGAACTAAAACTTAAGATTGGATAAAACCTAGTTAAATTATAAATACTGAGTTAAAAGTGTGCAATGCTGGACATTTGCATTACTTATTATTTATGTTTAAAATAAACTAGCTTGTAATAGTTTAAATGAATATTTGAGTTGAATTAAAGAATATTAATGTATTTAGAATAAAAAATACTTGAAGAAAATACCATGTATCTTTTATTTACCCTTTTTTTGCATAATATTGTATATATCTATATAAATAAAAATGAATCACCAAAATGCATGTACACGCATAACTTCCGATCGACTGCACCATATTGGAGAGTTCTTTTTTTTTGTATTTGGTATTGTCAGGACAAGTTATGTATAGAAAAAAAAATAAAAGATTTTTTTTTTCATAAATTAAGTTTTTTCTTAAATCTCATGATATGAAAAGTGAGTGAGTGAAATAGTTTTTATCCCGTAAATCATCCCTTAATGGGGATGATTCCCCTTAAGGAGAGAATGGGGATGAAAGTTTGTAGAGGGAAGCAAGCTAGAGAAACAAACCCGAGCGAAGCGATGGTGAGTCGCTAATTAAATATAAATAATACATATACATATGTATATGCCATTTACCAATGTGTCTATTTGAATTATATTTTTTATGAAAAATCTAAATTTGATGAGGGTAAAGTTGTGTTGTGTGAGTAAATGTTATTTGCTCTACATTCCTGTTACAACAAAAGTTAAGATTTGAAAAAAAAAATTGTACATGCGAGATTTAGTTTTAAGATATTTTGTCAGTATCTGGATGTGAAACACTCAAGGTTCAAGAAATGTTGCATTTCATCGGGAGGACTCGAGTTTTTATTTTGAGTCACATTAAGCTTACCATTCTGCGTGGTACATTGTACATTGTGGTGGTGCGTTATACAAGTTACCACGGAAATATTCGAAAGTTAATGGTATGTGAGAATTGAGAGTTGAGATGAACTTTAGTACCTAAATAAAAAATATCATATAAGCATTTTTACTAAAAGATAATCTAAAATTCAAAAAAATCGTCATTTAAATACATAAGTCCCTTAAGACATTTCAAATCCGACGACGAAAAATGTAAGGCACATTTCACAAGGCGTTGCTGAGATTTCAGAAAGAAAGACGTAAATATTACTGCTATATTTATTGTTCGTTTTTTAATGTTACGAATATTTAAATTTCATATTTATTAAAGTTCACAAACACAAACAATATTTGACCTACTATTTTTTAAGGTTTTTGACATATTATTTAAGGACTAACGAAAAAAAAATGTTTTTTATAAATTTTCCTTTTTCAACTTCATTCGCATATAAAAGAAAATATGAAAGTAAAATACCCGACTGCGTAAAAAGAGAACTAAAAAGATGAAAACAAGTGGAAGAATGAACATACTCGTATAATAATGGAATATAACTTTTACTCTCAGAACATGGATTAGGTATTAGGTAATATACACAGAATATCATAAAACTAAGCATGAAGAAAAACAATAATGTTTTAAAACGATATACAAATATTAATGAAATACTAATTATTTTTATAAGTAAATAATTAATATTTTTAATAAATAAAAATAGCCAACAGTATTTTAGCCAGTATTTTATTATAATAAAGAAAAAAAGGTAATAATATTCTATCTCTCTTAACTCTTTCAACTAAATACAAAAGAATATAGCATTATTTTAATTCCTTTTTTCTATATATTTTTTCTCAAATATATAAGTAACTAAGTGTAGAATTGAATCGAATTTTTCAAAAATTCGCTATTACGGATAGATACTTGTCCAGTTCTAGAGCCAGTGTTACTGAGATTCTTGGGCAAAGATAGGCCTTGGTGAATAGCATTGACTTAACTCTGAAGGAGGTGTCCAATTTGAGTGACGCCAATTTTAATTTAGTTAAGTTTAATGCCACTAAAACACAAGCGTGTTTATTCACCCCAAAAAGGAGCCCCTTTAACTTGGCTCCCACTTTCCAAAGTGTATCCATCATCCATCCCGATCAATGATCACATTGAGCTCTTGGGCATAGATATCTCACCCAATCTCAATTTCGGGAAATGCATCTAGTCAAAGGCCAAAACAGCTGTCAAAAAACTTGGTATCCTGAACAAAGTGAAACAGTGCTTCAAGTCTGAGCAGAGCCTGACTCTCTATAAGACTACTCCTGCCACCTCTGGGATGGCTCTGCCAAGTACCAACTCGATGCTTTAGACTGTATAGATTGCCGCGCCAGCCGTATCATAGGTGATCTTCGATCTAATGCAGGCGAAAATGCTTAGTCTACAGCATCGACGCAATGTCGCCTGTCTATCGATCTTCTATCGGATATACTTTGGAGAGTGTGCTCAGGAACTTCACAACCTTGTGCCTCCTTCAACGTTCTACCACAGAACTGTGAGAAGCTGTTAGTATTGGCATTCATACGTGGTAGAAATCCAACCTACTCGTGCGAAATGGTGTGGAGCGGATGCTGGACAGGTGTCCACCGTGTTTCCTGCCACCTATAATGTGAGTACCTTCAAGGCAAGAGTGAATAGACATCTTCTAGGCAAGCGCGCTTCAACCTAGACCTCATCAGTGCTTCTCAGTGTTGATTGTCGTCAAGCGCAAACCTCTCCAGTAGTAAAAAAAAATTGTTTGCCAGAGTTATTAATCGCGAATGGTCTCGTTTCATTGGTCTTAATATAATTGTCCAAAGAAGAGGGCGGCGAATTTGACTTTCGCCCCGGGTGGCATAAGTGCACGCTACGCCACTGTCCTTATCTACAGGTAAATAAAATTAAAGTGTTTGTTTGTAATGTCAAAATAAATGCTTTATACTAAATACATATGAAATATACAGTAGATATACGAAGACACATTTTTTAAATTTGTGTGTCTGTCTATTAGTTCCGGTTAATCTCCGCAATAGCTGGACTGATTTTGATGGGATTTTCACTGGCAGATAATTGATGTTATAAGGAGTATAGGCTTAGGCTACTTTTATTTTAGAAAAAGAATTAGAGTTCCACTCAAAAAAATTAAAACGTACCTGAGAACGCACCCGAGTGAAACGAGGTTAAGTCGTCTGTAATATTATATTAACCCATTTAGACCCAAATACAAAGTAGTAGAAAAAAATTGAAAACAGTTTTATTTATTTATCAATTAGATGCTAAAGATAAATTTTACGAAAAAAAAACTGAAAAAAAAATCTTCCTTCTATGAAAAAAATCACCGTCCTTAACCCATTTAAGCCCGCTGGCCCAGATTGGGGCCATGTCTTTAGATACCCTCATCTTTTCACTTTTTTTATTAACTGTTGGTTTTGATGAAGATATGTCGTGTTATTGAGTGTATCCTCGTGATAAATAACATAATATTGAAAAATATTTCTTAAAGTAGCTGTAATTGATGGTTTTATGTACTACATTGTGTAAAAAGGTAATTGACGAAAGGTAAGTGATAAATATTTGCATTTACAATAAAAAATCTCGTATATTTTGATATTATTCACTTGATTATAGTTTTAACTAATAATTGATAAGATTACATTAGGTATTTATCGAAAATTGAGCATAATAGCTTTATTTTAGCGTGATGTCCCCAAACAGGGCCAATGGGCTGATGTGATGTTATTTATCGTTTATTTTTCACAGGCTTAGTTTCGGAGTAAATAATGACGAAACGATTGTTTAACGTCTCAATTGACTATCGAGAGCACGAAGAAGCCATTGAGTACATATTGAACGAGGATCCCGGCGTCAGTTATGACCTAGTGGCTATGCCTCTGGACCCCAGTATTCTCACTGATAAAAGAGAAGGGGATAAAGATGATGTCCTGAAAAATGTAATTGCGTGCGATATACCAGGAGAGTTGAGGTATTTGAAAATAGGAATGTCAATGAGTGGGACATGACGATGACAAACCTTTAGAAAGACGTAGAAGAGTAGACAAGAATCCAACTTGGCGTAAATATGACAATTCGTACGTTGACAAGCCCTCAGCAATAAATATTCAAATATCTTCTATCGTTATTGACCTCAGAATACTAACCGACAGGAGAAAGATAGTTATAGACGTTTCTATTGAATTTCAAAATTATAACAAAGGAATGGTAGGAATGAATCAGGCAGGTTGCTGTGTACAGAATTGCCATGCGAGGCAAGAAAAGGTGGTGGATTTTATTTACGTATATATTGGATTTGGCTGTAGCGAACGCTTGGCATCTTCACGTTCTGGCCGTAGAAGATAAAATGGACCAACTCCAGTTTCGTCAATCCATAGCCCGATATTATTTGAGGACTGAAGGCACTGAAAGACCTGATGGACGACGTCATACACCTTCTTCATCAGTGCCAAATATAAGTAAAGATGGTGTTGGCCACTTTCCTGGGAGCTTGCCAAGCCAGCTACGATGCGTGATATGCCATAAAATAGCACATTGGCAGTGTAAAAAATGTGTTAAAACATTGTGCATCGAAAAGGGATGTTTTGTAAATTAACACACATGAGCCCATTGGCCCCAGTTAACCCATTTAGACCCAAATACAAAGTAGTAGAAAAAAATTGAAAACAGTTTTATTTATTTATCAATTAGATGCTAAAGATAAATTTTACGAAAAAAAAACTGAAAAAAAAATCTTCCTTCTATGAAAAAAATCACCGTCCTTAACTGGGGCCAATGGGCTCATGTGTGTTAATTTACAAAACATCCCTTTTCGATGCACAATGTTTTAACACATTTTTTACACTGCCAATGTGCTATTTTATGGCATATCACGCATCGTAGCTGGCTTGGCAAGCTCCCAGGAAAGTGGCCAACACCATCTTTACTTATATTTGGCACTGATGAAGAAGGTGTATGACGTCGTCCATCAGGTCTTTCAGTGCCTTCAGTCCTCAAATAATATCGGGCTATGGATTGACGAAACTGGAGTTGGTCCATTTTATCTTCTACGGCCAGAACGTGAAGATGCCAAGCGTTCGCTACAGCCAAATCCAATATATACGTAAATAAAATCCACCACCTTTTCTTGCCTCGCATGGCAATTCTGTACACAGCAACCTGCCTGATTCATTCCTACCATTCCTTTGTTATAATTTTGAAATTCAATAGAAACGTCTATAACTATCTTTCTCCTGTCGGTTAGTATTCTGAGGTCAATAACGATAGAAGATATTTGAATATTTATTGCTGAGGGCTTGTCAACGTACGAATTGTCATATTTACGCCAAGTTGGATTCTTGTCTACTCTTCTACGTCTTTCTAAAGGTTTGTCATCGTCATGTCCCACTCATCGACATTCCTATTTTCAAATACCTCAACTCTCCTGGTATATCGCACGCAATTACATTTTTCAGGACATCATCTTTATCCCCTTCTCTTTTATCAGTGAGAATACTGGGGTCCAGAGGCATAGCCACTAGGTCATAACTGACGCCGGGATCCTCGTTCAATATGTACTCAATGGCTTCTTCGTGCTCTCGATAGTCAATTGAGACGTTAAACAATCGTTTCGTCATTATTTACTCCGAAACTAAGCCTGTGAAAAATAAACGATAAATAACATCACATCAGCCCATTGGCCCTGTTTGGGGACATCACGCTAAAATAAAGCTATTATGCTCAATTTTCGATAAATACCTAATGTAATCTTATCAATTATTAGTTAAAACTATAATCAAGTGAATAATATCAAAATATACGAGATTTTTTATTGTAAATGCAAATATTTATCACTTACCTTTCGTCAATTACCTTTTTACACAATGTAGTACATAAAACCATCAATTACAGCTACTTTAAGAAATATTTTTCAATATTATGTTATTTATCACGAGGATACACTCAATAACACGACATATCTTCATCAATACCAACAGTTAATAAAAAAAGTGAAAAGATGAGGGTATCTAAAGACATGGCCCCAATCTGGGCCAGCGGGCTTAAATGGGTTAAAGAAAGTAAATTATGAACGATTTTTTAATAAAATCGATTTCATTAACAAAATGACGTTTCAAAACATCACTATCACTTGAGTACATATTATTTATACTTACTCTGTGGTGTATATATTTTATCTTTGTCTATGAGTTCAGAGTTTGAAATTAGATGGGCCAACTCGGGTTTTCGCTAACCCGAGTTAATACGAGTTAAAATCATGGTAACTCGAGTTCAACCCGAGTTAAATCGAGTTAGCATGTAGTGCTATGAAATTTATACATTCTCTCATTCTACTCGTATTTAGAGTTGAATACATCTATTCTTTTTCAAGTTTTTGACATGTTTTGACTATTGGCTACGTAAGTGAGTCTTTTAAAATATAATAAGTAAACAAATGAAAGAAATTGTTATATTATTATTATATTGTATTTTTTTAATGTACAGTGTATTAGTTATAGATAAAGAAGTAAAGAAACAATAAACATAGCTTAGCTTTTGGCTTAGGCTAAAGCAATTTAAATAACAACACCACTTCTCAAATTATAATTTGATAAATTAACATCTATAAACATGAAAAAATAACAAATAACGATATTAATATTAAAATAAAAATTAAAGTCTTTAAGAATATTTAAATAAAATGTTGGTTGATAGAGATACTGCCAAAAGGTGGTACCGTGCCCGGTCTACACCCGGGTGTCTACCTAGGTACGTTTTACGGTTTTAAATACATATGTAGATAAAAATAGTTATTGCGAATGTAACTTAGAAGATAGACATATACTATTGCGACCTTTTTAAAGATCTACAATTTTCTAGTGCCTTGTTTTTATGTTTAGCTAGTATTAGGCTTGTAAATTTCTATGGATGTCGCGGTAGAAACAATTTTTGTGTTTTTCCGTGGGAATGAAGAAGTTTTCTATAGTAAAAGGTAACTTAAATGTTAACCGGAGTAATTAGATACCACTACACGAAATTTAGTTAAAATCGATTAAGTACTTTTGGCGTGAAATGCATATAGATATACAAACAAACAGATATGCGGACAACCAGACAAAAATTTCTTTTATATTATTTTATTAATTTCATTAATATATAGATTTATTATATATAATTTAATAAAAATGCTACTTTTTGGAAACTCGCTACCTAAGTACCTACTGAAATTCCTAATGTTACCTCGTTCGCGCGCAAAGATTCGTAAGCATCCGGGTAAAGTCGGCTTCCCTCGGAAAGCAAACTTCGTTTCGTCATTCGTGTAGGAAATGTGAAACGAAGTTTCATATAAGAAACGAGGTTCGTGTGTCATTCGGGTGTCGGTGTCTAACCCGAGTTATAATCGGTCAAACTCGGGCTGACTCGACGTGACGCCAACTCGGGTTAACCCGAGTTGGCAAACCGAGTTGACACATCGCTTTTGATTGATGAATTTTGATTAGTAAATTGTAAAATACGAAGCGTCCTTGCTCGTAACGTGAAGCGCTTGTGTTTTTAAAAATTAATCCTAATCTAAAATTAATTTCATATTTATATCTTTAAATAATTCAAAATGGTAAAATTAACCACGGAACTTATACAAAATTCCATGCAATATATTAATCCCTGTAAAGATCGTGAACTAGATCTTAGAGGTTAGTATCTAGTTATTATTATTTTTTTGTCGTAAATATTAATTTGTTTGAAGTACCTTATAAATATTTACAAACATTGTAACTGATGATTTTGCAAATTGTGGCGTTAAACATTATTTAGATTTATAAATTCAGTTTACCCTCCAATTGTACTTCATTAATATTTACATACATGAACTATATAAAATCTTTGCAGGTTACAAAATTCCACAAATAGAAAATTTAGGCGCAACATTAGATCAATTTGATACGATAGACTTTTCGGACAATGATATCAGAAAGTTAGACGGGTTTCCTTTATTGAAAAGAATGAAATGTTTATTCTTAAATAACAACAGAATTGTGTAAGTTATTAAAGTTATCTGATACTCAATTTCTATATATTAGGATTATATTAACAGATTTCAATATTATTTCCTATTCACAGACGTCTTGGTGAAAATTTAGAGCAGTATTTACCTAATTTGGAATCACTTATTTTAACTAACAATAATATAGCAGAGTTAGGTGATTTGGATCCATTAGCAACACTTCCTAAGCTACGGACTCTTTCACTGATGCATAATCCTGTAGCAAATAAACAACATTACAGGTATGTTTACTGCAGACATTATATGTATTTTTACTTTTTGGTATTATATTATATTCAAATTTTACAGATTTATGTAATACTAACGACTCACCCTCTCTTTGCTCGGGTTTATCCCTAGGTATGTTATCACAGTTAGTATGAAATAGATAGACTACATATAATGTATGTACATAAGTATGATGAGTTCTTGTGGGTTGTATTATAATGTGTTTTCCCATGGAAATGAGATAATCTTCCATGTTAAAAAGTAGCGTGTCACTTTCCAGCCCTCCAACTATCTCCACAAAAAAAATCACACCAACCTGTCACTGTTTCTACATGAAAGGACTAACAAACAAACAATGCACTTTCAGCACCTTTATAATATTAGTATGGACAAGTTAATGACTTTCATTATAATATATTTGGTTGCAGAGCATATATTGCATATAAGCTACCAGAACTAAGACTACTAGACTTTAGAAAAATTAAACAAAAAGAAAGAGAAGAAGCCAACTCTCTATTTAAGAGCAAGAAAGGAAAAGAAATTCAGAAAGAAATTATTAAAAAAGCCAAAACATTTGTACCAGGAGGGAATATGCCAGATGCTAAAGTTACAAGTTAGTATATTTAATATTAATAATTACAAAACTGAAAGCCTTATTATAGATAATATTAAAGAAAAATTTAACAAATATTTTTAATACATATTCAGAAAAAATATAAAAAAGGATTTTTCAGAAAAGACACTTACATATGAGTATTTAGTTAAACTTTAACAAAACCATCTCTAAATACATATCCAAATCCCTAGGGCTGTTTAAGATTGTTCATTTAATATTATAAGATATATTTTGAATAAGAAATTCTGTGTTAAGAATATATTTTTGTTTAGATCTTACACCTCAAGAAATCCACAAAATCAGAGAAGCCATTAAAAATGCTTCATCCCTTCAAGAGGTTGAGCGTCTGACTCGAATGTTACAATCTGGTCAGATTCCTGGACAGAAGCCATTACAACCACAGTCTCAAACCAATGGACAACGTAATATTAATTTTTATTTAATTTTTTTTTTTGCTTTATTTTACCTTAAAATTTTCAAAGTAATATGGTTGGTAATATTTATTAATTGACATTATTACAAAGGTTCAGGGCTAAGGTTACATTTGGATGTATTTACAGGAATGCAAGTGAAATTAAATAATGAAATTTCTTAAAAATTATATTAAGTTTCTTAGATTCTGTTGAATTAATTTAAGTGAGAGAGAATAATGTCTTTTTTCAAATATCTAATTTCATAATTGTAAAAAAAAAATAAAGATTTACAAAGGCCAAATTAGACTTGCTCACCAACGGTTCCATTACCACACATTATATTTATATACCTATCAACTAGAAACTCAAATATATACATAATACATTATGTGAATGAGTGTTAATAAGTTAAAAAATAATTACATTGTTTAATAATAGCATGACAATATGTTTGGTTCAGTTTGTACTGACCCTACTTGCTGTGCCAGTAGTCGCGGGTTCGATTCCCACTGGGAGCATTCATTTGTATGATGAGCAAGAATGCTTGTACTCCAGTCAAGGGTGTTAATATTTATAATACATATGTATTTTAAATTATATTTTATGTGTAGTGTATCAACTATCTGGCATCCATAACACAAGCCTCGTTGCTTACCATGGTCCTAGATGGTACTGTTGTGTTGTGTGTTAATGTCCCAACATATTTATGTTTAATAGCAGTCTAATGATTTTTTTGATTCTGTATTTTCAGAAGATGAGGATGAGGAGATGGAAACTGATCAAACAAATGGTCAAGCAGGATAAGGTTTGTCTACTATCAGGTGTTATAGCTATAAGAACAGGCTACACAAGAAATAGATTTCCCATACATTTATTAAGCTGATATGAACAGTGTATACTACAAATTTGCATATTTTGCTTCAAAGACAGATACTACATAAATTAATATAGAGATATTTATCAATGTCTCGTTGAACTTACTGGTTCAAATTTCAGATTAAATTGTAACATTTTCACTTATTGAAATGTTACTGTTTTTTATCTATAAATATAAGCCAAGTAAATATTTTTAAATAAAATAAAAAGTGAAAATGTCATTGTTTTATTTAATATTCTTATTTATGTCCATTAAAATCACAAATTACAAATTCTTAAATTTCAAATTCAATAAATCATCATTGCCAGCATCTAAATATACAGTGTAGATCATTTGTAAGATAATCTTTTTCCCTATTAGCTCTTTTATTGTCGGTCGCTTGTCTGCTAAAATAGATAACATTGAGTCTATAAGATCCTGAATGCCTCTCTCATAGACGGTCAAATCGATTGGGTGAACACTTCCACTTGTTATAGCCTTAACTAAGCCGACAAGTGTCTGAAAATTAAAATTTACTTTAATCAATCGTTAATTAAATTACTACCATATTCGATTTTTAAACCCTTTATTTCGTTTTGTCTAACCTACAATATTTTTTTGAGATTTATGTACATACTAGCAGAATCCGCAGCTTCGCTAAAACTACCAAAAAACTAAAAACGTTGGTTTTATACAAATTTTCATACCCCAATTTACCCACCAATGGGATCAATTTCGAAAAATGTTAAAATACGTAATTTCTTTCATCGGATTAAAGAGCATTAATACCAAGTTCCAATTATTTCTGATCATAAATAATTTTTGGGTTGTATTATAACGTGGGAGTGAGATGATCTCCCGCGGTATAAAGTAGCCAACGCTACTCTCTAAGCCCCCCAACTATATCCACACAAAAAATCACGACAATCCGTCACTCGGTTTGACGTGAAAGGAAAAACAAACACTTTCACCTTTATAGTATTAGTATGGATACATCAACATTAAAGATACTAGAGTTGGGCATAATAGTTCGCGACTGGGAGCGGTCAATATAGTTCGCAGCTCCTTAACGAACTAGGTCGGTCTTTTAGTTCGTTAGTTCGTTTCTCGACTTTGCTACTTTAACCCTTGTAGTACTTCATTACAGACCTGCTACCTACACTGAATGCCCTAAGTCCTAAATACCTTATCTTTTATGTTAGTACTATGTTAGTACTTACTATTCCTTACAACGAAACACATATTTATTTTTCCGGTTATTACAAATTGAACAACTTTATCCACATTAACAATAAAGTACATATAAAAAATACCTACTGGATTCTAAAAAAACATCCGTAACACACATTACTAATATATAACATCCATAGATCCTTAGAATCGAAAATGAACTAACGAACTAAAAAGCGAGGGATCTGAGAACTAGTTCGCATAGTTCATCTGTGGGAACGTTCTTTCGAACTAGTTCGTTCGCGAACTACACAAGCCTAAAAGATACATATTATAACGCTATTTTGTTGGCTTTTTTAGCTATTTTTCTTTGTAGATTTTTTGTTAAAGCTACCAATATGACTAATACTAAATTTTCGTTTGAACGATTTTTATTACTAAAATTACTAAAACATTAATTTACTTTGGATTTTGCATTACCTCTGATTCAAAAGCCCTTTTGTGTGTACACATTTCGTAAAGCAAACAGCCTAAAGCCCAAACATCGCTCTTTGTATCATATGGTTTTCCTTCACATAATTCTGGGGCCAAGTAATAAGGCGTACCAATAACAGTAGAGGTTTTTTTTGCGCTAAATAAAAATAAAAAATTAAGATTTTGAAGAATAAACAATATTAAAATTCATAAACAGCTATATTGGATCAAGATCCGGCTGCAAGATTGCTACATTCATCGAGTATTTAATGAAAATCATTTTTTTTACATACAATAATAAAAGGGACAATATGTTTTGGCCGGGTCGCTTATTAAAATGTGACCGCTAGTATTTTTAATTAAATTAATAATAATTGATTTTTTGGAACAAAATCGATGCAATTGTTATTAAAATAAATTATACTTCACAGAAATATGAAATTCAATTATTAAGTTTAAAGATTGTTCCATCCCTGATTTATTATGGCAAACGCGGTACGACTTGACAAATGTTATTACTTTAAAAGATGAGCTAAGAAAAAGTCAATATTTTATCTATTTGACCATTATATATTATTTCATACAAATCCGGATAAAATGGTACCGCGCTATTATTATATTAAATTTATGGCCGTGCCGTACTTACAAATACTTTTTTAACGACAACGATAGGACCTTACCCGCCAATAGCGCCAACTGGTGCCACCAAAAACGATAACCCTCATGCTAAAGCAAAATGTTTTCTTTTCTATTTTATTTCTATTTATTCTTAATATCAATCTGTTGTTCTAATTAAATGCTGGTTTGTATAATTTTACATGCTATTTGTATAAAATACATTGGTAACAACTAACAGACGTTTAAAAGTGGTACCGCCTTACGCCTTTTACCCACAAGAGTTAAAAGTAATTTATCGAATTCCTAAAGTTATAATTTTTTCCGCCAACATTAGATTATCTCAGTTTATATAATATAAGCCACCAACAGAGGCTAAATAATGACTTGACTGACTTCATTATAAGTCGAAGTCAGTTTCAAAACTTGTCGATACGGTTGCTCACAACCTATTTAAACAATTGACCGATATACCAAGTGATTGTAGGTGTAATAATATAAAAATTAGAGTTGACTGGCTAAATTGATGCAGTCAAATATATCTAAAATAAAAGTAATTTGAACCTTTAGTATTGATGTCATTTAAGTAGTACGTATTTTAAGTTGCTACTAAAACATTAATTATCTTCAACATAAAGATCATCGTTGATACCCCTTCTAAGCAAACTAATCTATCTTGTGAAGTCTAGTCATATGTTATAAGCAGTGTATTTGTATTGTACGCAGTACCATTATTCCTTCATCGTCTGTCAGCTGTAATAATCCAAAAAAACAATATTTAAATACTAAAAAAACTGAATAAATTACCTCGCCAACATTTTTGAAATGCCAAAGTCGCCAATTTTAACTAGAACACCGTTTTTTCCAGTCAATAAAATGTTTTCTGCTTTTAAATCTCTATGGATAATATCTAATTTATGAATATAATTAACGCCCAATAATACTTGACAAAAATAAAATAATATTTCCTGTGAAGAATCATAAAATAATTATAACGATGCATGATTATTTATTGTATAGCAGGTAGGTACTATATAATATACAAAGCTAATTTAAAAAAAACTTCACATTCATTATCCTTTCTATTGAGGAATTTTATAGGTTGCAAGCAATTGCAGTGGAACAATTAAACAAATAAATTACGCAAACGGAGCCGCAGGCATAAGCCAGTAAAAATATTAGAATAATAATTGTTATTAATGAATTAGAGAGCGACATTTTTTACCTGCTGTCTTATTAATTTTGGACATCTTTGATACATGTATTCCGCTAGGTTCCCGCTAGTGGCATATTCCATACAAATCATTACGTGATTGTCAATGTAAAAGCAATCGTAAAATTTTATTATATTGGGATGATTCATTTTCGAAAGTATTTTAACTTCATTGGCTATCTCCTAAAATTAATTACATATTTAAAAATAACCGAGAATGACTGATATTATTTAGACGGAATATTACTAAGTCGTCCAATATATCGTATATTAATTCTTTAATAACATGTTTTAAATAAAGTTTAGGTACAACTATTTTATTTAACTTACCTGTTTATGGTCTTGAATTTTTATATTTAATTCAATATCTTTCACTATCGTTAGCATTTGCCGTTTTTGCTGTTCACAAAGATAGACATTTCTATAATAAAGTTATATATTAGTAAATTCGACAATATTCGTCTTCAAAGCAAATGGTACTTAGTACAACAAGTTTTTCTGTTATTAATTAAAATTCCTATCTTAAAACACATACCCATAAGTTCCTTTTCCTATGGTCTTCAAAACCTTTAAGTTATATTTTTTAAATCTCTTTTTAAATTCCATTTTATTTATTATTAATGCATACTTGCGGCGTTTGATAATTTCTAAATTATTCCTGTATTATCTTTTTTAATACTACCCTCAAAATGAAAAAATGCCAATGTTCAATTTAGCTAGGAATCGTTTTTAAATTATGCATTAGGTGCCTGAAATTAGGACATATTATATCAATGAAATAATTTAAATGTGTGTCCAAAGTCTATTTATAGACTTTTGTTTAGGGCGTCCTACCCATCTTTGTAAGACATCTAAATGGTTAATCAGTATTTTCTTTCACCGTAATAATATATATTAACAGCGTCATTCTAATTTAGATAACGATTAACTAAAACAATCTATGAAAGTGAAGTAGTGATTTCTTTATTTGTCATTTCTGTGTTATAATAAAAATATAATATAAATTCATTGATAAAAAATTAAAATACCTGCTAATAACCTAGCTTTAAATATCTAGAAAATAGTAATAGTAACATGATAGTAACACTATTTGCAAACGTCAATCTGCCAATATCAAGTCAAGTGTCAAATCAAAATTCTATTAAATTTTCAGACATCTCTATAGGCAGAAGAGTTTGTGTTTCTTAAGTTTTCTTTATACTGACGGCTTTATTTAAGAAGTAACCTGATATATTTAAAGCCGTCAGGATGGGGCAGATAATGGGATCTTACAATGCTCGAAATGTAGATCTTTATATGGACGACAAGCCAACATTTAATCCACAGGATGGTTTTTCTTACGATCGGAAAGAACGAGGTAGTATATGAAAATTGGAAGTAAGATACAAAAAAGAATATAAAGAAAACATCCTTAGTTCATTATGACTATTATTAAAACTATCCATTGTGACCAAGTATATTTAGTCATAAAGTAGAGGTTACATAATAGACAATTAATAATATTATTTACAGAAATGATAGCTAAAGAAGAGGACTTGATATCAGCAAGGATTCCACCCAAATATAGAGATTATTGTTCGCACTATTTACTTGAATATCAAGTCTGCCGTTACAAGAACATGCCACTTTTGTACAAATGTGCTCATGAAAAACATGATTATTTAAATTGTGAACACCAAGAGTAAGTTCATTTATGTTGTATATGATGAATAATCTTAAATATATAAGGATAACTTAGTGCTTTTAATGTTCACCCAAATGGTGTTAAACAATTTTTAAATTTAATTTATATTATGAATTAATAATAGCATTATAAATAATTGATAAGACTAAAAACTTATAAATGAAACATATTGTATAATTTCAGTTATGTGATTCGTATGAAGGAATTTGAACGTGAACGCCGTCTACGACTGAGGGAAAATCGACTTGTTAAAGTTGCATAAATATCAATGTTTTAGTAGAATCAATTGTAAATACAAAAATGAATAAAATATCATAGAAATTTTATTATTCCTAAACTTTATTTTTAGCACATATTTTTAACATGCTTTTAAAAACGATTTAAAATATATTCACCTATTATTTTAATAACCATTAAAGTAAGTTAATAAATTGGTCTGCTAATAAATTCATAAGCAAAAAAACTTTGTTTTCCCATTTCAGTTTTCAATTTAGAAATTTATAATCCCATGAAAACAACATAAAAAAATGCAAGTCTTCCAACACGGTTCTTCAACCTCAAAAAGTTTTGAAATGTGAACTCTCCTACACACAGGGCCGCCGGGCACGTGCCGGAAGGAGCCTTAATGTAAAACCAAGTTGATTAATTTATTTAGTACCTATATATTATGGAAGCATCTATCCAACGTCTTTGTCACAAATTGTTACCTAATTAGTTAAAATATAACAACATTTCATAGAGACCGTATCAATATTAGATATTTTTATTTCTTTAATAAGTGGAATGACTTGGCCATCGCACACGGCAAATAACAAAATTTTACATAATATTAGCGATCTGAGCGCATTATTTATAATGTATAATTTTGACCCGCTAGCGGTATGTTCAATTAGGACTATTTAAAATAGTAGATTATTCTTATGTTTACGTCCGATATTTTTAACGTTGGGCAATGTATTTACGCAAACCACCTGCATGCATATATGGAGTTATGTGGGACTCATTGGCAAAGCCGGTACTATCCACTAAAACCCAATAGAACCTCCCCCGTCATAATGGGGCGTCGCAGGATTGCTTACGCATTCAACCATGACGCCCCGACGGCTTGCTCCAACGGTTCACTGTGCTATTAGAGAAGTACTAGGAGCAATCCACAAGGTACACCGTCTACCGAGGTGGGCCACCACTCAGTGCTTTTCTTGGCTTCGCAGCTGGATTGCCGGACGCTAATTAGCCTTTCCACCACGACAAGGGAATCGCACAATGAGGGGAACTTAATTTAGCCTCGTATAAGATCGCCAAGATCTAATTCTCCTCGCTTGCCTTCACCACGCTACGCCTACATATAAGTATTGTATAGGTATATTATTAAAGGTGATTGCAATCGCATATCTATTTATAAATATTGTGTTCAAAAGAAGCTTGAATATCTTCTATATAGAATATAGAAGTACATTAGAATTTTTATGATCTGTGAGTGAGTGACGAATTACAAAACTTTGATCTGAAACAGTTCTGAAACTGTAGGTTCAAATTGACAATTTGGTAATATACCTAGTTATATTGTGTCTTAGGCATTGAAAATTCAGGTTTCTAACTTTATCCACTGTGAAGTTACACGGGGTCGATAATGGCTTCGAGAAAAGGATGTTACGGGCTACGGGCTACGGCTGTGCCGTTTTTAGCTCGACTTGACGGGGGCATTGCCGTGCGTCCAGATTTTATGCGTCAAATTTATTGCAGTTATTACTTAAACTATACATTGGCTGCTTAAAAACGTATTTCATAGATGCAAGAACAATGGAAGAAAAAAATTATATCAAAAATTATTTTATTCTTATATCTTGATAAATTAGCATTTTTAGGCGTAACTAACAAATAATAATTTATGTTAAATATAATAAGTATGTTTTTTCGTACAGAAGTTTAGAAAAGTTTATATGTTAATATGTTTCCCCTGAGATATTTTCCAAGAACGCATCTGAGCAAAGTACAAAATATTTTTTTAAATGACTACATAAAAGGTCTTCAAATCAGGCAAATGACTTCATTGTGTGTATATCTTCGAAAGTGGTATATTTAAATCAATCAAATCGTATTAAAATATACAATAACGATTTATTTAATAAACTTGCGACTCACCCTCGCTCCGGTCGGGTTCGTCCCTAATTACATTTTAATGTTTAGTATAAAGATATTTTTCCGCAGTAAAAATATCCTTTGAACCGGTTAACCAGCTATCCACATACCAAATTTCATCAAAATCTGTCCAGTGGTTTTCTTGTGATGCGTTCCCAGCACAAACTATAGAAACGTGTTCTTAGATAGACAGAAAGAGAAAAAAACCTGTGTGCGTACTTATGTACGCACGGAAGTTATACTTCTTTGGCGTTAACGGAACAAAAACAGTTAAAGATTTCATCCCGTATGTTACAACTCTCTGTTTGTAAAAATGATAAATTAATAAAATTAAATATATATTTTTTTTATTTATATATTTTTTTATCTTCACTGATATAAAACACGTGTTATAGATTTATGAATATTTGAGCTTTTTGGCTGTTGGTGTGCGCGCCGATCGTAAAAATTTAACTCTTATATTTTTTCCAAACATGCCAAAAGAAGTATAACTTCAAAAATCTAAAAACTATACATTCGATCTCTATATTGATAGTAATGACTATTTCAATAAGACTTTCCAAAAAAATATTTAATGTACAAATTCGACTCTGTTAGAATTTTATTATATTATATATAAACAATATGATATTATCTCAATGTGAATCCTTTTCTTATAATTTTTATTTTTTATTTGACGCATTTATTAATAATCTGTGCTAAAAATATAATAGGGCTGTAGTGAAGATCAGAAACATAATGACAACCCTTAGAATGAGATTAATAATGTTGCCATTATCTTAAACGCTTTGCTTAGGCATTTTTTGTTCTGTGGATGTTGTACAAGAAGGATCTGTTTTGATTGTTACTTCAAAGGAAAATACTACCCGCTGCTTTTATACAAATATATATTGACAAGCAATTATATCCCTTGTTGCTCAATTTTATTAAGGTTGTCAAGACATCTGTTCTGTAAAATGTCTAACAATTTTTGTAAACACGCTTGTCGAATACACAAATTATATGTATAATAGGCGAATGCTATTTATTGCGGAAGTAATGGCTTCCTAAAATTTAATTGCAGATTTTAAGCCATAAATCTAAAATTTTCCTAAAAGAATCATAAAAGGTAAAGTTTTAATGAGAATAGATCTGTTTCCCGTGAAGATTTGTGTCATCCGGCTTCTTTCTCACCCTATTAATACCGCGTCTAAAATTTTACTAAGAAATAATCTTAAAAATGATGAATTTATAAATAAACCTGTACAACCCTATCAATATTAAAGAAACATAAATGAACACTAAATTATTATAACTTTATAAAAATGGCAATTTTAAATGTCTGTATGTGATGTGTTGTGAATATTATGTATCCCAGTTAATCACAAGTTGAAGGCTTTATTTTGACATGGGTGATGCTGGCGGGACGATGTCTGTTAGAGGAAAATTTAAAGGAAAAATGGAAGAGGACGACGAATCAGAGGAAGAAGTTTGGAATTCAGATGAAGAAGACGAAACAATTGCCAGGATACAACGGGCACATTTTGCGCAAGCCGCTGCTATGAACCCTCGAAGAAGAGCGGCTGCTCGACCACCAAGGATGAGCCATAAACGAAAGATGGAAGCAGTTAAAACTTTTCACGATTTTACAAAGAAATTAAAAAAAGATACTGGTATTACTATTCGAAGTTTAATTGGTCAAAATGTATTAGATCTAAGTGATTTTTCTAGTGAAGATAGTAAAAGTGACAGTGATGGTTTATCAGAGGAAGAGTTTGTTGTTGATCCAAGTGCTGTGCAAGACTTAAATGAAGAAAACGAAAGCTATATTGATCCAGAAACAGGTGATTTTATTGAAGCAAAGAAAATAAAGCAAGCAGAGACACAGGAAATGCCATCCATTAACAATGAATCCTTGGTGCAGGACAATTTTGAAGAACCCAAAACACTGACCATAAATGATATTATAAATGAGGGGGATTTGGATTTATCAAAAAATGTTGAGATAGCTGAGGTAGAAGAGAGTGAACTGTGTCCTGGTAAAACTGCAGATGATTTGTTGAACATGACAAAACAGGAAAACCAAGAATTTAGTGGTGAAAATTTGAAAGAGATGGATGAAATTGATGTTAAACAATCTAAAAGTGAAGAGGAGGAGGATAGTGAACAAGCTGAAGAAAAAAAATCTGAAACTGACGAGGAGGTAATGATAATTTATTACTAGACTTTTATGTTTTAGTGTTGATATAGTACCTAATTGACTGCTTAGAGAAGTGGCAACAGCTAGTCAAGTTAATGTATAAAATATCACTTAAAAACAACCTATTTTTAGATTGTTGAGCTGGAGTTCTATTGTGATTAGTGATATTTTTAAAATTTAATATCATAATATAATCAGAATTAAGTTATTGTCAGTTTAATTTAAATGTTTAGTAATTATTTATTAAGTACTGTTATATTGCTTTTGTTATAATGCCTATTGTATTCTACAGAAAAAGGCACTAAATCCAAACACATTAAATATGCGGCGAAATATAAGGGAAGTTATGGATGAGAAAAATTTAGATGCTTCGACATTGGCTGCTCAGAGGCAAGAATCAGAGAGGTTGGCCAGAGTTCAAGAGCAACAGAGAATAATAAGAGAGGTAGTATTTCATACATAATAATATTAATACTCTTTCTAGAATAAAATCTTGGATATATTTATTGAATGTTTATCTCAAGGTACTTTATTTAATATGTTTGTATGCATCAATAAAAAAAATGTTCTTTGAAAACACATACAATCTAAGCATAAGTATTATTCCACATTTTTTGAAACACCTTAGTTTACCTGAATGTCCTAATATGAAACAAACTAAGCTGTTCTGTTAAAATAGTTTACTAATATATAGAAACACTGTTTACTAAAAAAAAATATTTGTTTTACAGGTTCAAAGACAAATAGCAATAAATAGACAAAATAAAATACATCAAAAAACTTTATCTCTTCTACAAGGTGGATCTTCGATATTAAAAAAGGGAGGTTCTGGCCAAAAATTAAAGTATGTATTCTTAATAATAATATTATATATATATATATATATATATATATATATATATATATATATATATAAAACAGACATTTTTATTAAACTCATTTTAAATTACTTTATGTTTACAGTTTACCTAACACAGTATTAGTAAAATTACCTTCGGGTGAAGTTAAAAAGACTTCAGTGAAACAAGGACAAGTTGAAGTAACAAAGGTGTCTAAGCCTACAACATCAGCTTTAGCACAGAAATTAACTAGACCAGATCAAAAGTCTGAAAAAAAGGAGGTATAGTTAATTATTTGAGTACCAATTTTATTTATTTGGTTTCAATAACTTGAAAATAATATTACGCTAATTGATATTTATAGGTGGTAGAAATAGTAGATAGCAGTAGCGGTGAAGACTCATCATCTTCATCTTCAGATTCAGATGACTGCATAATGTTGTCAGATTCTGAAGTACCACCTAGTCCAGAGGCTGATGAAGATCCCGGCAATTCTGGTAAAATATTAAACCATAGAAATAAAGTTAGGTCATATTATTATTGTGATGTAAAATGGGATATTTACCATGTTTGTCACTTACTTTTGAAAGTTCCTGATATATCTGCCACAGTATATCCTTGACCATAGTGCTTGTAACAGTGCCGAAATATTGGGAACCCTCAAAAGTAAGTGATAAACATGGTAAATATCCCGTTTTACCCCACAATAATATTGTCAGTGAACATGAAAGTTTCAAGATTTATAAAGTTAGATTATTATATTATTTATACAATGACCATACAAATTTGTATTTTTAATGAGATCTTGGGTAGATGTAATGAGTGTTAATTGTTTAACCATTGTGATTGGAGAGGTTAACTTTTTACTTCTATATCATTTGATTTCGTTTTTCAATATAAAGGCACCTGAACATATCCATTTCAAAAATACCTTATATGCTGTGTTGTGGAATCAATTCTTGGCATACATTTTTGAAGTTTACCCATGTGTATCTGGTCTTTGGAAATTGATTTAAGAATCTCTGTATTCTGTAAAATGATAAGCAGGATCTGTTTTGCATATTTTTAAATGTGTCTGTCTTGATGCTTCTTTGTTTTAATCTTAATTCAAACATTCATAAGAGCAATACTATTTCAATATATTCAATTTTTTTCATCTATACAGATAAAAAAAGTGTCTGTAATGTCAAAATAACAGCTTTTTACTAAATGTATATTAAACTCTTGAAAGGCGCTGACACCCCGGGGTGTCAGTTAACAAATAATTATAAATTATCCAGGTGTTAAATTATATAAATTATTTGAAATTTTTGTCTGCCTACTTTTCTTTAAGAAAAAGATTTAGGGTTCCACTCAAAAAAATTAAAACATACCTAGGGACTCACCCGAGCGAAGCCAGAGTAAGTCCCTAGTTACTAAAGATATATCACTTTAATGGAATTTCAAACTTTTTCAGGTCTTCATGTAAATGACGCGTATAACATTCCTGATGAACAAGGGCGTGTACTAATTAATATAGGTCATGCAGAAAACGAAGAAGACATATTTTTAGCTCCTCAAATTGCTCGAATCATTAAACCACATCAGGTTTGTATTTTTTTTTATAATATTAGGGTTAATTTAAAGTACTATAGTATCAAAAGTATTTACTCTTAGTGCATAAGTTATCATTTTTACTTTTAAACATCTAAGATCGTGTTTGAATGAATTCACATAATCTGTGAAATCTGTACTTTTAATTGTAAATTTTCTGAGGAAGAAGTTTTAATATAATTCGTTTTTATTTCAGATTGGTGGAGTCAGATTCCTTTTTGATAATATAATAGAATCTGTGCAGAGGTTTTCCACTTCTACTGGCTTTGGTTGTATATTAGCACATTCTATGGGTTTAGGAAAGACCCTACAAATAGTTTGCTTCTGTGATATATTTCTTCGACACACGAATTCCAAGACAGTTTTGTGCATTATGCCTATTAACACTCTTCAAAATTGGGTGAATAAATTTATAAATACATAGATTAAATATTTTTTAAAAGCTTCAATTATTTTATATTGATAATATGTACATGAGGCAGAATAAGAGCAACGGTTATAAAATCATTATTTTAACTTTATTTATTTTAGGTGGCAGAATTTAATATATGGCTGCCTTTAGATGCTAGCAAAAGTCCCTTATCAGCGCACGGTGAAGTTCGACCGCGGAATTTTCCTATTTATGTTTTAAATGATAGTCACAAGACGCTACAAATGCGCGCGAAAGTTGTTAAGGTATTATTAAATGTTACGACATTTATTAAATGTTTGGTTTTTTTTTTTAAATAATTTAATGCAAGGATGAATTGAAATAATATGATTCAAACTGCAAGTTTTTTTTTTTTTCATTTCTTATATTTGAATATCTTTTTTTCCTATATTTACAGGATTGGAAAACAACAGGTGGTGTCCTAATGATAGGATATGAATTATATAGACTGTTAAGTATGAAAAAGGATAAAAAACCTCGAAAGAAAAAGAAAGCCGATAAGAATGAGGATAAAGACAAAGAGGATAAAAAAAACGATGGAAATGATGAGCCACAGGTAATGCTATTTTTAAATAATTTTGTCACTTTAACACATACACATTTAGTAATATTATATATTACAATGAGAATAAAAACCTAACTTGTTTAGAAATGATTTCATAATTTGACAACATTGGCTCTAAAGTGGTAATATATGTCTATACATATAATAAAATTCTAACTAAGTTGAATCTGTACATTAAATAATTTTTGGAATGTTTAATTAGTAATTATTGTTGATACAGAGGCCGAATCTATAGTTTTTAGAATTTTGTCTGTTAGCCTGGGAACACATCATGAGTAAACCACTGGACAGATATTGATGAAATTTGGTATGATGATAGCTGGTTATCCGGGTCAACATATAGGATACTTTTTACTGCGGAAAAATATTTCATCTCTGAGAAATCTATACTAAACTTTATATATAAATTATAACATAATATAATGTGTCGAACTTTTATTTTTTTAACTGCCTCGGTGGTGTAGTGTCTAGCATGTACGACTGCACATCCGGAGGTCCTGGGTTCGAGTCCCGGGTTGGGCTAAGTTTAGTTATTGAGTCTTTCTGTTCAGTAAGCTTCAGTAACAGCCCGCAGTTGGGAAGTTGGCGGTGTTGTACCCCCGTGTCTCGGAGAGCACGTGTTATGTCGGTCCCGCGCCTTAACTTTCACTGGTCCCGCGTGTACACTGACACACGCGCCGCACTATAATATCTCCTGCCCATCTGGCTACTCTCAGTGAGATTGGCAGCTATGGCCGAAATCTGTCGGATGGACATTATCATTATTATTTTTATTTTTAATTATGATTATTTATCTATAATGTGTTTTTGAATATATTTTTAGGGCATAGATGGAAAGCCTGAAGAGCGCGATAAAGATGATGTTGACTCATTAGGAAAAGATATTGAAGCGAAAGATGAGAAAAAGGAGGATACACCTAATGATGAAGACAAAAAGCTTTTAGATGGTAATTTAAATGTTGTAATTTTTCATAGTAATATGACAAATGTGATAATTTAGTGTGTTAGTGAGTGAATGTGTTATTACTACTTTACACTGTATGGGTTTAGTGGATTTGAGACAATTTCGAAATAGAGATTATTAGAAGAGAGCATAAATTATCATAATACGTGGAATATCGCGTAGCGGTTCTATTTATCGACCATACTAACGTTTTAACTTCATTTGTAAGAGTGCTTTATAAATGTAATAAATTAGTTCTGTGTGATAATCTATATATATAAAACAAAGTCGGGTTTATTACAACACTTATAACTTGAGAACTGCTATACCGATTTTCATGGTTTTTGATTTGTTGGATTTGTCTCTGCCTCGAATAGCAGAATATTAAAACATTAAAACATCGGGAAATTCACGGAAAAAATATATTTGATATAAAATCAATTCCATACTAAGCGTCAAAACGTACGGTCGTTCCTAGGGACGAATCTGAGCGAAGCGAGGTTGAGTCACTAGTTGATGTATAAATTCATCTTCAACTATTGAAGGGGTTAGGACAAAATTTGACAAACAGTTGTTGGATTAACACGATAGTATTTATTACTGACGTGTTGTACGTCAGTTGATTCCTGTAGGTCTGCTACAAAAAGATACCTAAAACGACATAGTAATATAGTAACTATTTTTTCATCGTCTTTGAGGATGGTGGTATAGATTAAAAAGAGCCCCTAAATGGGATAATTTTTTGCAGTGATTTAGTATTGGTCTAAGTTTTTAGATAAAAAGTCATTATTAAAATTACAAAGAAGACAATTTTTATATTTTCCTTTCTTTAAGAAATGTATGAAGCATTGGTGCGTCCGGGACCCGACCTCGTGATTTGCGACGAAGGACACCGCATCAAGAATTCCCATTCAAACATATCGTATGCTTTAAAACAAATGAGAACAAAACGTCGCGTTGTTCTCACGGGTAAATTATTAAAAATATTTATATTATTATACTATTGTAATTACTATTAGTTATTTTACAATTTTCATTATTATGTGTTTTTATTTTGCATTTAATAAATTAAGCACATTACTTTTTTAATATATGTTTATAGTGAGATTTGCTTGAAGAAATATTGTTATTATCAAATACAATACTCTTTAATTTCAGGTTACCCTCTTCAAAATAACTTGCTGGAATATTGGTGTATGGTGGATTTTGTTCGTCCAAATTACTTGGGTAGCAAAACCGAGTTCTGCAACATGTTTGAGAGGCCCATACAGAATGGACAGTGCATAGATTCGACACCTCAAGATATAAGGCTCATGCGGTATAGGGCTCATGTTCTGCATTCGCTGCTCGTGGGCTTTGTTCAAAGGTAATTTCAGCATGTTTTTAATATTCTTTTTATTATTGACTAGCTTTTGTCTATGACTCCACTCGTGTCATATGATAATAAGTTCTGTTAAGACTTCTTATCACCTTTCATCTCTTTCTTTTAACAGGATAAAAAGTAGCCTATGTTGCCAATTGCCAGCTTTTAGTTGGTAACACTTTCTTTTTTCCTTTTAATTTTGCTTTAAATTTCAATAAAAAAAAAAAATAGGAATGTCACTCAATAAAACATTTAAGTCTGTAAATGTCTGAGTATCTCTGGATATATCTAAAGGGTTTTAACTTAACAAATAAGGTACATTAAAACAACGTAAATTTAATATTTTCTGATAAAGAACCTTCAATCAAACTTGCCCGAATTCTATCATTACTCTTTTCCACCAGGCGATCCCATGCTGTATTACAATCAACATTACCACAAAAAGAAGAATACGTATTACTAGTTCGCATGACGCCATTACAACGTAAACTGTATGATAGATTTATGAATGAAGTAGTGAGATCTGCTTCTGTTCCAAACCCGTTGAAAGCTTTTGCTATATGTTGTAAGGTAAGATCTGTTTTAAATTATTGTTAGTAAAAATTAAAAAATTACTTACCTTACTCTTTGTTATAAAATTAAATAAAATGGATATTTGTCTCCTTTAATTTTATTGAGAACTAGCGACTTGCCTTTGCTTCGCTCGGTTGCGTCCCTAGGTACGCGTTTGTTCACATTTTCATGGGTTTTAATTTTGCGCGGAACCACAATTGTTTTTTCCAAAATAAAAATAACCTAAGTTACTCCTTATAACATCAGCTATCTAGCGTCAGTGAAAGTCCCGGCTAAATCAGTCCAGAAGTTTCAGAGATTAGCCGGACCAAACAGCCAGACAGACAAACGAAAAACATTCATTTTTTTTCTTATAAGTATAATATGTTATGTGTAGCAAAAAGCAGTGGTGCTGATCAGATAATATAAAATATGTATTAACTAGCAGCTCACCCTCGCTTCGCTCGGATTCGCCTCTAGGAAAACAAAAACAAACCTATCCCACGGGAACCGTATATTTTTCCGGGATAAAAAGTAGCCTATTTTTATTCCAGACTATAATCTATCTCTGTGTCAAATTTCATCCAGATTCGTTCAGCCGTTCTGGCATGAAAGAGTAACAAGCATCCATACTCACAAACTTTCACATTTATAATATTTATACAGATAATTGGAATTTTATTATGTGCTATGAATGTATTTGAAATCGCAATAATTTTATAAATTGCAATTTTAAAAATTAAAGATGTTGTTTTTCAGATTTGGAACCATCCGGATGTTCTATACAATTTCTTAAAGAAGCGCAGTGAAGTGAATGCGGCTATAGAAGAAGATTTAGACTTGGAGGAAATTGGTGGTGTGACTAAAGCTGGTAGAGCTAAAAATAATAAGACGACGAGGCGAGCTGCGAAACCTCGGGTGAGTTACTTATTAACTTATTGCTTTTGTTTAATGTTTGTTACCATAATGACCGACTTTAAAAGTGTCTTTGTATGTATATTGTTCCATACATACAATTGTATGCCTCAATTATGAATATAGGTATTTTCTAGTTTTTTTTTTAATGAATAGGCATTCTTAAGGGTGGTTCTGTATACATTTCAAGAAATAATTATTGTGAAAGTTTGATTTTAACATTTGTTGTCTTCTTATTATTATTCTCTACTGTATTCAAATGAAATACAATAATTGAAATACAATAAAATTAGTTTATTAAGGTGGACTTATCTATAGAAAAGATTTCTTCCAAAACCTAAGATAGTGAGAAATAGAAGTAATCATTTGGCTTAAAGTAACAAAATGTCTGGTTTCCGTTTTTAAATGATCACTTGTAAAAATTAATATTATAAACTAATATTATATTTATATTAAGATTGTTTAAGTGAAATATTTAAATTTTAAATAAAAAGAGTTTGTAGTGTAGTCTTAATTGTAATTGCTTACATACCTCCACCTATGTAATTACTATGTAATAGGCAATGCAAATATATTGCAGGGATCATCAAAGAAACCCGCTGCAACCATACCCCCCAACACAACAGCCCCAGTGCAACGTCAGGAATCAAACACATTTGGAGATTCACAATTTCCTTCAAATGGGCCATCATATTCGCAAAACAATTATCCCAATCAACCACCCAATAGACCTCCTGGTGATGGATCAAGCTACCCTCAATATCCATATCAGAATTCCAATACAGGATATTTTCCACCAAATCAGGAATACAATCAAGAGTATGGCAACAATTACTACCCACAACAGACTCCATTCCCTGGAAATTACCCAAACCAATACCCACCAAATAATTCAGAACAAGGCTACAATCAGAATTACTGGGGTAATAGTAGTTATTACGGTAACCAAGGTTACTATGGCAACCAGCAATATGGACCTAATCAACCCCCACAAGAATTCAACGGGAATCCCCAACCTGGATATAACAACCCTCAACAGTACCCAGCGAATTATACACCTTCCAATAATTCATATCCTCCGAATTCCATGCCACCTTATCCAAATAATCAAGAAGGTTATGGAAATCAAACTAGACCATACCAAGGACCATATCCAAACGAGCCGGGCTATTCCCAATATAATACTCAAAACCCACCCCCTAGTTCATCTTATCCTAGTAACCAGCCGACACAAGAATTTCCCAATCAAACTTATCCGCAGACTTATTCTGGCAACAATGCATATGACGCTAATGCTCCCAGTTCTTACAATCAGTATAACAATCAACCTCCAAATTATCAGAATTTCCCGAATACCCCAGGAAGTATTCCAAATCCACCTCAAGGAAATGTCAACCAACCTCCCATTAAAACTGAATGTCCAATTGACTCTAACTATCGCAATGAAGTGAAGTCTGAACCAATTGAATCTCAAAACCAAACAGTTAACTATAATCATTCCTACAACTTTCAGCAAAATCCACCATATTCGGAAACAAATAATCCGAATGGTAATTTTCCATATTCCAATTTCCCTCCCGCCCTCGAAACTAAACCGCCTCTATGCAGTTCTAGTTCCGGAAGTCCCGTCACCTCGTGGCCGCTGACGGAAACTCTCAAAACGGAAATTGATAAACTTAAAGCTGAAGATAAAATGGAGATGAAATCTGAATCAGATGGAGAAGTTAAAATTGAAGATTTGGATACGAAAAAAATAGTTAAAGATGAAGTTAAAAAGGAATTTCATGTGCCACCAATGGTGCCCAAACATATGCCACCGGAATACGTAAAAAATGATATATCAAGAACGGAGGCAAAGAATCATACTTTAGAGCCAGATGTAGAAACTACGAAAAAAGGCAAACAGAGAGGAAAAAGCAAAGATGATAAAAAGGCAGAAAAGCCAAAAGCTAGAGGTAGAGCGGCTAAACCTAAAGGCCGTAAGGATCGAAAAACCTCAAAAGAAAAGAACAACGACGAGTCAGAATCTGAAGAAAGTGAAAAAGAAGAAAGATTAAATAAAGAAGAAGAAATAGCCTTAACGAAGAAAGCGGAAGAAGTGACTTACGACTGGGCAACGGAATTATTAAAAGATTATATTCCTGGTATAATAGAAAACTCTGCGAAAATGGAACTTTTCTTCTACATTTTAAACGAGAGTATAAAACTTGGAGATAGACTATTGCTGTTCAGTCAGAGCTTGTTCACACTTAATCTTATTGAAAATTTTTTGGAGAAAAATTATATTCCAGGCACGAATCGTTTTTGGGAGAGGAATACGTCATATTATCGTAAGTAATCCATTTTCTATACATTAATTTTCTAAACAAGTGCCCCGTATCAAAACGTTTTATTTCATTAAAATATATTAAATATGTTGAACAAACGTGAACAATATTTAAAAGTTAATTTAAGATTGCTCAAGATTTTTTTACTATTTTTCTGTCTGATGTTGGTATAAACGCGTGTCCTTTTTTTGAATTTCAGAGACATTTTTTTTATTATACACTTTTCTTTCTTACTTATAAAGTTATTATATAACGATATAGTTATTATGTATATTCTTTTCTATTGTTGGTGATCATTAAAAAACTATATTTAATCTAAAAAACAATATTAAATAATTTCAAGCGTCATTTTTAATAAGTCTATGCGGAAATCGAAACATCTGAAAATTTTGTATCAATAATTTTAATTAAATAGTAATCTATACAAATTAAAACAATTAAAAATCAAATCTGCAATTACTGTTTATTTACAAGGACATATTTATATATCATGAACATTGAAGAAAGAATTTGTTCTCCCATCAGGTACTTAAATAAACTATAACGTGAAACTAAAATATACATTCCTTTTTACGTTTATAATGAATGAGATTGTTCGTTTTCGATGAGTCTAAATTCTAAATTGCCAGGGCAGTGGTAGCCCAGTGGTAACGCGCTTGCTTGGGAAACTAAGTGAAGCAAGTTCAAATCCCGGGTCTTGCAACTCTGATATTTTCATGTGCGAATCATTTTCAATATGATTATCACTTGCCTTACGGTGAAGGAAAACATCGTGAGGAAACCTGCATGTCAGAGACAACGTAATAAGTTTTCGAAAGACATGTGAATTTCGCCTACCCGCATTTGGCCAGCGTAGTGCACAATGTTGATCTGATCCCCCTCGTATTGAAGGGAGGCCTGTGCCTAGCAATGGGATGCTAAAAAAGGCTGAATATATACTCCAAATTGTGTCTGTTTTAAGGTCTAGACGGGTCGACCCACGCGCTAGAACGAGAGAAGTTAATAAACGAGTTCAACGCGAACCCCCAAGTGTACCTGTTCCTGGTGTCGACGCGCGCGGGCTCGCTCGGCATCAACCTGGTGGGCGCCAACCGCGTCATCGTGTTCGACGCCAGCTGGAACCCCTGCCATGACACGCAGGCCGTTTGTAGGGTTTACAGGTAATAAAAGAAATGTTGTGTATGTCTGTTTGTTATACTGAAACGGCTGGATGCAGTACTCAGATATTCTATGATGAGTAACATATAGGCAACTAGCGACTCATCGTCGCTTCGCTTCGTCTTTGTTCTTAGACGAAAACAAATCGAACCGTACATTTTTCCGGTATGATAGCCTATAGCCTTCCTCAGTTAACGGGCTATCCAATGCAAAAAGATTTTTTCAAATCGGATTAGTAGTTCCTGTGATTAGCGCGTTCAGCCAAACTAAACTCTTCAGCTTTATAATAATAGTATAGATTTGGTACCTAGAGGTATATCTAGAGGGTTATAAGTTATAACAAATATGTACATTTTTATTTGTACGAAAAATATTGGATGTTTGGTTATTTGTTTGTGCGTTTGTTATTGGTCTAAATAAATCGGATATAATGAATGTTTTTATTTAGATTTATGTGTACTTAAAATAATAATTACGTAATTAGTTTTCCATTCCCAAAGGGTCTAGGCGGATCATTAATACTAAGCTTACTTCTTTGTCCGTCCATCTACTTTTTGAACTTGTTATCCTAAAAGAGTGTTCAATATCCTAAAATAGACAAAAACTGACCTAGTTTAAATTTAATTTAGGTATAATAGGTAATTTCAAATATAGATATAATACGTATGTATATTGTGTGGTTGTATGGATCCTCTGATGTATAAAGTCTGCCTCGACTGTGATCGATGTTACATTTGAAATTTTGTTAGAGCAAAGTTTGAGCTTTTGCGTAATTTTTTTGATAAATTCAATGACAAAACTTCTTGTATAATACTTTCTTAGATTACGCGAATATTTTACAATTTAAAATAAAACTACTTTTTTTTTGGATTTATTTTAATTTTACGTTACCGATCATTCGAATGCTCTATAGCAATTACGGGAGAGTCCCAAAGTCTCTCCGCGAAAAAATCTTTAAACTTTTTAGTGTATTATTATTTATTAGTAAACAAAAAACCAATGATTATTCATTTTTTTATATAGATATGGTCAGAAGAAGCCCTGTTTTGTTTACCGTTTTGTGATGGATTGTTGTCTTGAGAAGAAGATCTATGATAGACAAATAAATAAACAAGGAATGGCTGACCGAGTCGTAGACGAGTGTAATCCGGACGCTGTTCTTTCTATGAAGGAAATTACTAACTTATGTTTTGATAATGATGAAAAGGTATTTATAATTCTTACTACTTTTTAGACTGACAGATTTTTACATTAGAAAAATGAGTGTTGTGAAAGTGAGAGTAAAATTTATTATTAATAATAATATTAATATTTATTATTAAAAATTATATGTAGAATATTATATATATATATATATATATATATATATATATATATATATATATATATATATATAATATTTATATTTTATAATAGTTATTACTAAAAAAATATTACTAAAAATGAATATTTACGAGTATTACTAATAATTTTATGAACAATATTAAATTTATATTTTAATGTTTTAATTTAATTGCGGTATATGTCACAACGCCAAAAAAGTTTTATTTCAACCGCGCGTAATGGTTACGCATTCATTTTTCTTATTTTCCAGGAGTCCGAAATTAAGGATTTATCAGAGCACAAAGACAAATACATTGACGTGCTAATGCAGGGTATAATTACTTTGCATGGGAAGTCTTTGAGTAAGGAACCTTTTCAACATGAGTCGCTATTGGTTGATAGAAAAGAGAAGAAATTATCTAGTGCTGAGAAACGACTTGCGCAAAGAGGGTGAGTATCATGTTATAATTGTTACTACGTATTTTATAATTGCCTATAACTTCCTCGTTGGTTTAGAGACTAGCATTTAGTTCTAGTCCCGATTCGGCCCAATTAAGCTACAGAGTTATTTTTTTAAAGAAATTCTCGAAGTATGCGATATTCATCCCCGTGACTCGGAAAGCACATGGAGTCGTTGGTCCTGTCTAGTCTTACCGGTTGTGTCGATTTGTCATCCCACCGGATTTTGAGAGTGAAATGGACAGAGCATTTATTTATATTTGCACATAACTAGGTGGCTTTGAGTATTGAGTAATCAATAATTGTAAAAATTTTAAGTCTGTTTGACGTAACGAGAGCATCGCAGGCATGCTAATGGTGCATTTATTGAGTTTTACATACATTCATATTTGCATTACAGTAATAAGAGATGTCACAACTATTCTGTCGTTGTTACTAATAAGAACTTTCGTCATCTAACCATATGTGTCACTATAAAGATTTGACGACACGTTTAGCTCAGTTTGTAGTGACCCTACTTGCTATGCCAGCGGTCGCGGGTTCCAGTCCCGCTGGGGGCATTCATTTGTGTGATGAGCACGAATGTTTGTATCTATTCCAATCATGGGTGTTTATATTTATAATATGTATGTATTTACAGTTATATAATATGTGTAGGGTATCAACTATCTGACATTCATAACACAAGCCTCGTAGTTACCATGGAACAAGATGGTATGGTGTATTAATGTCTGATCATATGAAATATACCAAAATTCTCGTGTCACAGTGTTTGTAACAAAACTTCTCCGAAACGGCTTGATCGATTCTTATGAATTATTGTGTGTATATTCTACAGAATATACACGAAAAGTAATTTACGTCTTATTCTAAAAGACCTACAGGTCTTAGAATAAGACGTAAACTACTTTTCGTACACCTAAGTGATAAGGGTGGTTTATTCATCGTTAGTTTATTTATATATATTTATTTGCTGACGCCATAACATTTCCACCAGGTACGAGTTGGAGAAGAAAGCGGCGGCCGCACCGAAGCCCACGACGTACCGCACGGTGCGCACGGCGGACGGCAGCCTGGTGCAGCGGCCCGTGGCGTCCGTGCGGCCCATGCAGCACGCCGCGCGCTGGATACCCGCCGACGTGTGGCGCCGCCAGGGCATGACCGCGCAGGAGATGACTTTACCCCTCGGTATGCATACCAACTAACACATGAAATAAAACTATCCTTTCAGATTTTTTCTCAAATTTATTGAAGTGAAACTTCTTTAGAATCGTTGTGATTTGAAACTCGATGAAACGGAAATGCGACATTAGAAAGAGACAAATATATAGGATTAAGCCCGCGGGACTATGAGATAGAATACATTGCCATGTTACAATGATAACCCGATGTTATTGTCTGACAATTATATAATATTATATTCTTTCTTTTCTTATATAATATTCTATATATTATGATTGTAATATGGCTTATATGCCTTATTTAATTATTGTTTTTTTTTTTTTAATTTAATTGCGATGTTTGACAAAGAACTTTTACTTCAACCACGCGTAAAGGTTACACACACCCATATTTTTTTTATTTGTGAAGTATTCGAAACCTCGGGAATCAAAATTTGATACAAATTCGCGAAAAAAACAAAAAGATTAGAAAGAAAAATTTATAATGAATTTTTGATATATACATAATAATGTAAGTGTAAAATGGTCAGCACTAAAGGTTATACTTTTGTTTTTAATATATAGTTATTTAGGAAAAAAATACCCATTATAATAATATAATTTATACGTTTTTAGATGTGGTGATACCAACAAATTCAGCTGAGAAAACCAATATAGTGCTTAAGGCTGGTCAACGCGTTATGGTGTTGAAATCACCTAAAGGAATCTATATGCAATTGGAATCTGGCAAGATAATCGCAATCAAGACATCTCTAAAGGGTTTAGGTCAAAAGGGAGGAGATACTAAAGATAACCAAGTTGGTAAGAAAAGTAAGTAAAGTTAGCGGATTTTTTTGAATTTGTTTTATGCAAAGTAGGTTATGTATTATAGGTTTGTGGCTAAGTTATGAAAAATGCACAATGTAACCTATTAAATGTTGGTTTTAAAGTAAGAAATTTTAGAAGGGATTCTCCTCCAAATTAAATTTTAAAAATTATTCATGGAAAGTTCTATGAAATAATTTTATTGTCTGTTTTATGTTTATCAAATGCTGTTATAATTATTACTAGCAAATAATAATTGAGTTGATGTTATAATTATGAAATAAAGTTATACATACACTAGAGACTCACCCTCGCTTCGCTCTGGTTCGTCCCTAGCTTGCTTCCCAACACAAACTTTTACCCCCATTTTCACACCTTTAAGGGATGTTTTCCGTGATAAAAAGTATCCTATGTCCTTCCCAGAGTCTCAAACTATCTTCTTACCAAATTTCATCTAAATCGGTTCAGTAGATCCAGAGATTATCCCTTACAACGTCACAAGCTCACAAACTTTACCTCTTTATAATATTAGTATAGATAATTATACTTATAATTATTGATGTTCATAAGTTTTAGGTAACCGACCGGCTCCAGTCAATATACCTGGATCGTTAAAAAATAACTCTGCAATCACAATAACATCGAAAACTGGTCAAAGACCGGGCTACCATAGAGTTATAAGACCTCCCGTGAACAAAATCGCAAGGCCAGTGTTGCCGGGACAAAAAATTGCCGATATAAGAAATCGATTGGGAGATTTGCGTTCATACTCTGCTATGCGAGCTAAGTTGCCAATTACACCAAGAATGCTAAGGCCGAATTTACCTGGCTCTCTCAGTATTACGAAGATACCTAAAGATGTTAAAAGACCTAGTGATGTTAATTCACGTCTTCCAACTAGTGTGGATGATGAACCTCAAGTCTTAGACAGTGATGACGAAGATGATTCAAATAGAAAATTCATACAATCTAGAATTATTCAAGACAACAGTCACACAAATGATAGGGCAGCAGACAGTACGAAGAAAGTCCCAGATGATAGTAATAAAATATCGGAGAAGGAAAATTATAAAAACGACATCTCCGAACCTTTAGTATTAACAACAGACGAAAAATTACCACCCGAAGACGCGTTAGAAGTTAAGGCACCTGAAAATGAGAATATTCTAGAGCCAATGAATCTGCAAACGAAATTGCAAGACGATGCGCCAATGAATCTCGTTAGTCGTACATCTAGTAAAATTAATTTGCTTAAAAACTATAGGCACCAACGTCCAGGTGTTCGGCACCAAAATGAATCCAGTTTGAGTCAACTAGAAAGAACAACAAGTGCATTTAGCAAAGACGGCATACCGGATTTTCGAAAGAATTTGGACGATATAACTCAATCTTATTCCCCCGGTCCTGAGGAGAAAAGCTCTTCAAGGAAAAAGAAGTCGCCAAACAAAATAGACGTTTCAGAAACACATAATGATAGACAGGCAAATATGACGCACAGTGTTTCCAGTCTTCTAGGTCCTAATAAATCGAGGCTGGTAGAAAATATGGTGAGTTCAACGCAAAATAGAATACCAACTGCAAGTAATATGGCGGGGTTACCTCAAGATGTTTATATGTCAAATAAAGTTCCAATGGCAAATATGGGCCATACGATGTTGGCAAGTACGTCGCCGCTAAGTAATGAGGGTCCAATTAGTGGGCCTCAACCCACAAACGTCATTCCCAATCCATTGCCAACTTCAAGTCAAACATACTCTAGTAATCCACCGCCTGAAGCGCCATACGGACAATATCCAGGTATTTATATTTTTTTTATAGTATTTATTATATTTTTTTTACTTCTACACTAGTCTTACATATTGATATTCTAATCAAAGGAACGAAAAATAAATTCATTATATTATGTATGCTATTTTTTTTTTAAGTTAAGTTTGTATTCGTTCGGGATAATCTCATAAACTACTTTACGGATTTTCATTCGGTATTCACGAATAGAAAGAGGAATTATCTAGGAAGGTCATAATGCATGAACATACTAGTGATTTACTCTCGTTTCGCTTGCGTGCGTCCGTAGGTTTTTAATAGTAGCCTATGTGTTACTTCAAGTCATAGCCTATCTGTGTACTAAATTTCGTTAGCCGTTTCAGCGTGAATACAGTAACATACACACAACCTATACAAACATTCGCATTTATAGTAGTAAACTGATTACAAAAATAAGCTAACGATATATTATATAATGATACATACTTGTGAAACTAGTCGGAAAAAATAGTCCCTTCTAGAAATTTCCGTAATATCTATACAGATAAATTAAATTGACGTGTTTGTTTGTAATGTCAAAATAACAGCTGTATACTAAATGCATATGGAATTATATAATAATGTCCTCCTGACCGATTCCGGCCACGGCGGCCAATCTCATTGAGACTAACCAACTGCGCAGGAGATATTATAGTGCACAAATGTACGCGCAGACACAAGTGCACTCTCTATTCCTGTCACTCTCATACTCCGGTGGGACGGCTACTCGACACGACCGGTGAGAGTTAAGGCGCAGGACCGACGGCTTTACGTGCTCTCCGAGGCACGGGGGTGAAACACCGCCAACTTCCCAACTCCGGGCTGTTACTGAGGCTTACTATACAGAAAGACTCTATAACTAAACTTGGCCCGACCCGGGACTCGAACCCAGGACCTCAGGATGTGCAGCCGTACATGCTAGCCACTACACCACCGAGGCAGTTCTAATGGAATTATATACGGTACTTATAAGAAAAACACAATTTTAAAAATTTTTGTCTGTGTGTCTGTCTGTTTGTTCCGGCTAATCTTTGAAACGGCTGGATCAGTTTTAACGGGACTTTCACTGGCAGATAGCTGATATTATAAGGAGTAACTTAGGCTTTTTTATTTTAGAAAAAGAATTAGGGTTTCGCTCAAATAAATTAAAACGTATTTAGGGACGAATGCCAGCGAAGCGAGCGTGAGTCGCTAGTTCTAAATAATATGAAAAGCATCTAGGGACTAAGTGCTAGCGAGTGATTAGTAATATTATATTAACGTGTGACACTCTCAGCAGGCTACAGCATGGGCTACGGCGCGTACCCCAATGCTCCCTACTACGGCTACGGCGGGTACTACCCGTACGCGGGCGCGGCGCAGCCCTACGCCGGGGGTGCCCCCGCACCCCCCGCGACCACCGCGCCCCCCGGGGCGCTCGTACCCCCCGGAGCTCTCGCACCCCCCGGGGCACACGCGGCCCCCGCCACGGAGCCCTACCCCCCGCCCAACTCTCAGTGGTAAAGCACCTTTGAACAATGTTGCATCTGAAAAAAATATTCTTTATAATTACTTTTTTTTTTTGGTCCACAAAACAAATGACGGTTAAACATATGTATATAATAATAAGTTACAAAATTCATACATTTGCTGTGATCGCATTTTTCTAGATGTCTGCAGTGTGTCTGTGTGCACTTACAATATACTAAGTATTACAAACACGAGATTATTATGTATAATAATGATTTATTTTATCATTTGAGCATTGCTTATGTTTAGTAACGAATTGATTGTATCATATGATTATTGTGATTATTTAACTGTAGTAAGGTTTAGGACAAGTTTTAGAAAATGTTTCTTTTTAATTCATTTTTTTGATGGGTTTTTTAAATGATTTTTGGTGGGTTTATAGGTTTGAGATATATTACATAATTTACGTACATAAGTTACAACTTGCAATACATTTTGAAGATAAAAACATAAGTCTATAAGAAATTAATATTAAAAAAAATGAAGCTGGAACAAAATTAAAAAATGATTGAAATAAATCGTTACATTAAAATATTTTAAACTGTATTACTTCGATTTTTATTTTTATTACTTTTTACATAATAGGAAATTATTTTACCCATTTGTTTTACATAATGTGTTCTGTTTATAAATATGGTTTTTGATAATAATAGTTTTTTCAGATACAACTTTGATTCATAAAGGATATAATACGATGTAGGAAGGGTGTGTCTGTGAGAACAAAAGTACGGTTCTGTGGATTTTGACTCTTGTACATGTGAAGATATGGGTTTGTGTGATTGTTGAAACGTGTCACGGAATAGATTAAACGCTCGTGTAGTTTTAATTTTATTATATTTTTATAATTTTTGCCATTTCACTGTAGTGATATTGTTTTAGAAAAATATATAATCGGATTATTAAAAATTCGGACGTCGCCGTCTTCTATTTGTGTCTGATGCGAGCGGTTATTACATTTGTTTCATAACATTATTTAGCTATATATTTGTATATTTATATTAACTATATTTATAAATAAATGGTATTCATACGATGAAGTTTGATGTTTCGGTACTTATTGATGATGTACGTGGATTTTGTGAACAAACTTAATGTTAAATGTGAATAAATAAGCGTTAGTGTATATCAAGTCTTGATATCCCGTAATGTATTCATCATAGCGAATGTATGCGAGTGCGATTCCCATTTCTAAGGCTATGGAACGGTCGATAGATGTGATATGTTACTTAGGTTAAGCGAATTTAGTTTGTAAGAAGTATTTATCGTTTACTAGATTAGATAGGCTTATATAATATTACAGATCGTCTTAGAAATTTTCGGTTATCATTTAATCTTTCCAAAGCCAGTGGAGTAGTATTTATGTATTCTTACATAGAAAGATATTTTATCTGTGTTTTAACACGAATTAATACGATCTGACAAATTGTTGCGGCGTGTGATTACGTTATTAGTTTTATATGGCGTTTTTCGGTTGGTATACGATTATATTATGTATGTGATATTGTGAAATTTTCCCCAAAAGAATTAAAGGAAAAGTAAAGTTTTCGTTTCTTACATAGTATGCAGTCTTTGTCAGGGAACATGATGGTGAATTTCAAGTTTTAAATATTTAAGCACGTAACAGTCACAACTTTGTTTGTTGCAGTCACAAACTTTCATAAGTAGCTTAGCTTGTTCAGTGGGAACTTTGCAAGCTTATAAATAACTTTAATATTTATTGTCAGTGAAAATATATTATTAATTATATATTTTTGTATGTGCGATTTTGCTTGAATTTTGAATGTTTATTTTAAAACCTAAACGCGCCAAATAAAATTAACTGGTATCATATGTGGGTGAAGTGTAAGATGATTTACAATAATTTAATTCTTGTATTTGGTCCTGTACAAATGTTCGAAGTCATACCTGTAACGTTGCATTTTTAAAGTGATGAAATAGTACTGTACTGACGGTATCGAATAAAGTAACTAACAAAGTATGAACTTGAGTCTTTTTTTATTATATTTTTATTAAAGAGTTTTTTGTCATATTTATTTATCGTAATATTTTTCAGGATATAATAAGCTAGAACATATATCCTTTCCTTCCCCGAACTATAAAATAAATAAATAAATATGTTGGGACATTAACACAAAGCACCATCTAGCTCCATGGTAAGCTACGAGGCTTCTGTTATGGATACCAGGTAGTTGATACACTACACATATTATATGACTTTAAATAGATACATAAATATAAACAGTAAACACCCATGACTGGAGTACAAACTTTCGTGCTCATCACACAAATGAATGCCCCCAGCGGGACTCGAACCCGCTGGCACAGCAAGTAGGGTTACTATAAACAGCCGAACGTGTGTCAGAAATATTTTGTTTGTTAGTAGGAATTTAAAATGTATTTCTAGATTATAAAAGCATCAAAATAGGACCTAAACAATTTTTAACTCCATTTTCATTCTTTTCTAATTAAAAAAAAATTAAAAATTTTAAACATTTTTAAATTTTTTCGACTGCAACTAATCTGTTAAGATGGCTCAGGACCCGCACATTACAACAGTAAAACATCTGTATTGTGCGGATAGTCTTACTGTCAGTATTGAATAGATATTGAAATTGTGAAGAATCTTATCTTTGATGTTATTTTATCTCCCATCAGTAAACATTGATATTAATAATAAAATAATTATCTGGATACCAATCTATCTGACATTCACGTTTGTACATCATTATCGAAAATTATATAGGATTAGAAAATTAATTACAGGAAGAATCTCATAATAATAAGTTATTTTGCAACATCATCTCGCGAAAGCCCTTTGTGTTTGTTATTGGATATTAAAAATGTTTTGAATACATAAGCAAATAAATATATTCAAAATGTATTTAATAAAATCTTTATAACATAGTGCTTATTTTTCTATTTGAGCAATTTAATGAAAAAATCATAATATTTGACAAATTTGTAATGATGTAGCGTCTATTTATGCGACTTTGGTCGATAGGAATGTCTTAAAAAAAAAAGGCCGCGTCCTTTTTTTTTTCATTTGTTTCTCGCGCTTTTGGTGGAAAAGCGAGAGATATGTCGGACTAGCCATGAATTGCTTGTAGTATTTTCAATTATTATTTAAAAAAGTAACTGTTGAGTTTCTTGCTGGCTCTTCTCTGTAGAATTGCTTTCCGAGAAAATTTCAGCTCATGAAATGTTTGTAATATTGTCAAGTATTATTTAAAAAAACATCTGTCGCGTTTCTCGCTGTCTCTTCTCAGAAGAACTGCTTTCCGAGCCAATGGTAGTAACGGAAAGACATACTGACGATTATAAAAAAATTAAGTTGATGTTGCAAAAATACTGAATATAAGAATATATTCAAGGAATATCTCGAAGTTTCATTGGTGTCATCCTACAAGAGAAATATGCAATCTTACAATATAAATAGGTATACTTTAATATATAAATAGGAACTGTTATTTAGTAATTTGAACTTTAGAAAATAAGTTCATTCATTCATTTGAACACTATTTTTAATGTAGCATAATGATTCAATCTAATCTATGCCAACAGCAATAATAATTACTAATTGCCCATTTACTAAACAAAGAAACTAGAAGATAAATTGCGTACTGCTTATTTTTTGTTAAGCCGACATAGCTCCATTCGTAAAATTGTCATTCGTGAGGACATTGACCATAGATTAAATAATTATTCCGTTATTATTTTGACGACACTTTTAAGCCTTAACAAGACGTTTAATTGAACGAGTGGTTTAAATGTACATTTTATTTATGTTAGATGTTAGAAGTTTTTTCGACCGTAAAAAAAAATTGAGACTTGAGAGGTGTCGTGGGACATCCGGTAGGAACGAAGTTCCTTTCGCTGTCTGCCCTTGGCTCATAAATTGGGTCTTAAAATTGTATTGTATAATAGTGTCGTGATGGTAAAAATATTACACTCTTTTCCGTCTAGCTCTTATTCGCCAGGTATGTCGAGTAACGTTCGATAAGGAACCTCGTTCCAATAGCGATGTTGCCTATTGTAGCATCCTCTTCAATTCGGTTAAGCCCTTCTGTTGTCCTTTACCTTACCTATATTTATGTTCTCGATGCTTTCATCACATGTTTGGATGTTATTCTCTGTGATTTATTGAAGCTTTGATATCTGCCAAACAACGTTTTAATCATAGACTAGCGAACTGAAATCGCCAAAGGCCTTAGAATAAGGCAGGTCCTTATTCATATTTTAGTGGGCTTATTTGCTATTCATGTCATATAATTACTTTATTAAAAAGAGATATTTGTAATATTTGGAACCAACTTAGGCGTATTCATTAAAAAAAGAATTATGTTATCGATTCACAGTCGATGAAAAAATCGCGTAACTAATCCAAAAATAACACACATTACCGAATTGCGTACCTCATTTTTGAACTCGGTCAAAAACATTTTGTAAGCTTTGCCTGTTGGTTAGAAGCAAAGCTCGTAATTATTTTAGAACCGACGAACTTACATAGTATTGTGTTAACTCATCAATCAATTATATTGAGATTGGATAATAAAATGAAACTAATTATCATTTATTTATTATTTTTTTCGAATATCTGCAGGTATGTATAACATGGACTTGTTTAAAAAATTAGACATCTTGCTAAATCTTCATTTTAAAACTTGCGTAAGTTTTTTTTTTACATTACATGAGTTCATTTAAGTAGAAATTTTAACTGGATCGGATTTAACTGAAATAATATCGAATTTGGTTCAATTGTCTCATTAGTCGGATATGAATTTAATTTCGTAATAAGTGTTAATAAATACAGAGCCTAGTTTGGTTTATTTATGTAACACACCGAGAAAATACGCAATAAAGTTTTATACTTTCATTATGCAAAACCATTCTTGCCTTATAATATTAAATATTTTTTTTAACTTTGCTAATTATATTTTTTCATTAAAAAATCTTAATCATTTTACGCATCGATCACTCAATAAATCAGCAGACAGCATCACAACTTATCTAACTTATGTTAAACAAAACAAAACTTAAGTCAATTTCCTATACAATGGAACGGAGATCGTCATCTATAAAATGCAAGCATGACCGCCGTTCGCGTTCATTATTTCTTTATCAGAAGTTGCGCGCGCGCAGCTGTAAGACAAATAATCAACAATAAATTAAATAAAAATTGTGCTGTGATAAATTACATTTTCTTGTTTATTATATAAAAACGTAATTATATGTGACTTAGTAATTGGTGGCTATAACAAGATGTGGTTGCCATCATTTTTAGTAAGTATAATTTGTTAAGATATTCGTTTTTTTTTTCAAATAGATTATAATTAAAAAAATAATCATTAAAATTAGTTTAAATTCGGCAAAGATATCGCGTATTAATAAAAAATATATCAATAAAAAAAATATGATTTCCTGAAGCTTGACTAGTAGGTATTTATATAAAATTATTTTTTTAAATCTCAATTCAAACTTAATGAAATAAAATCCTATATATTATCATTGCAGCTTTATTGCTTCCTCCAATATACTCAACATAAAACTTATCTACTTATGTTAAAAAAGTTTTTTTTATATGTAAAATAAACGAATGTTTATTTTAATTAATTATTAATAAATAATCTTTTAGTTTTACTATATATAAAGATAATATTAAACAACATTACTTCCTAATATTTATTTTAAAGTAATAATTATATAGTTAAATAGATGACATAATAAATCGACGCATAATATTTAAACACTAGCGACTCACCCTCGCTTCGATCGGGTTCGTCCCTAGATACTTTATGACGGTTAGTATGGAATACATAGACTATATAATATATATATATATATATATATATATATATATATGTGTGTGTGTGTGTATATATATATATATATATACATATATATATATAGGTACATAGATATGATGAGCTTTATATCCCTTACTTGAAGAAGAAGAAATAATTGATTCCCCATACAAAGTTCCACTCCCCTTTTCACCCTTTTAAGGGATGATTTCCGGGGTAAAAACTACCCTATGTCTTTCCCAGGGCCTCAAACTATTTCCATACCTCGTCTAAATCGGTTCAGCGGATTAAGCGTGAAAAGGAGACAGACAGACAGAGTTACTTTCACATTTATAATATTAGTATGAATTGACACTCCGTGCATTTAAAGGTTTTCTTAACCTTATATATTCTTTAATGCAACAATTTTTATATGAATTATGAGATAAATTCCTTTATCTTATTATTACAATTTCTCTTTGGTACATTCAATTGCGTTATATCAATATTACATTTACAAAACGAGAGCAAAATGTAAGTAAAATCGATTAAATAACTTAACGACAAACAAGTAGACTTTCTCACCTACATAATCATCACGTAACAAATATGGCCAATATGGACATTTAAGTCCCAGCTACTTTTTTTCCTTTACTGTAAGTCAATCGCTTACTTGAAGCCTATTAGTTGCACTTTCATTTTAATATCTCTCGTCGAGATAGTTCATTAAAAGTATAATGGCCCATAAAATAAGCTCAATGTATTTATAACGACCTTGCAACCTGGCTTGTTTATTTCAAAATATAAAGCTTTTCGTGAGAAATTTCTTTAAGCTTAAAACTTATATTACTAGCGACTTACCCTCGCTTCACTTTGTTGAGTACCTATGTGCTGCACCGACCTTTAGTACTAACAGTAGTCTTTATGTTACTCCAGGTTATAGACTATTTGTGTAATTTTCATCTAAGTCTGTCCAGCAATTTCACCGTGAAGAAGCGTAACAAACAAACACATATACATAAATATAAACTTACGCATTTACGAGTATAATAATAGGGTAGGTAGGGTTAAGGGTAAGGGTTATTACTAATTAGTGATTAAGGACATTCTTATCACATTTTAGGTTTATATACTTAATTTATAGTATATGATACGTTTGCAGAAATATGTAATTCAAAATGAAACCTCAGAAATATCGTTCTATCGCCTTCGAAAGCGGTAGCTTTCTAGGACGGTCCTAGAAAGTGAATATATCCGCACCATTAACCCTGGCCACAAAGTGCTAAGTATATAATAATGCCATTGCCCCAATATTGCTTGATTTTAACAACAGAACCAAGAAGCCATGTTTGTTTACTTCTCCTACATATATAGTTATATTATGTAGCTATGGTATTCAAATTTTTAAATTAATAAATTATTAAATAATATTATTATTGTTGATAATTTATAATTTTAAGCTCTTCATTCATACTTCATTCGATACCTCAGTTCCTAAATGCCACGGGCAACATACTTAAACAATAAAAAGAAGACTGGCTGAGAGTAGGGTCAAATTCGCTTCGTGGTTGTTAATAGTTGCATATATGTATGTATTCCGCAATATTAATATAAACACTTCGGGTAATGCAATCATCGAAAGTAGATACATAATTCAATTGATTAAATCCCTGTTTTTTTATTTGTATATGCGATATCAAGTGATTTAATTTAATGATTAATGACTTACGGTTTTCTTTTCGTATTTTTTTCCTATTTAATATTATCGTACATATTTGTTGTTCTTTACAAGCTCTTTCATTTAATACATTACATGGCGCACTTTTTATAGGTGAATTTATTTTTAATTTTATGTAATATCCACGAAATTAGAATTCATTTATTTACCAAACACGTCTATCATTAACTATATGATATGTTCTAAGTTTTAGCTTTTGTTGTCTAGTATATAAGTAGAAAATATGGTGTTAAAGACGGATAGATAGACATACGAGATAGGTATAGCGTTTCATGGTTCCTCTTGAGATACGGATATATCCGCTATAACCCTATCGCTATATACACGGTGGTCTATACACATAATTTGTTGACGTAAAACTCCATAGGGTGTATTAAAGCCTAAAGGCACCTTACTAGGCGACTGTAACTAATTGTATAACTAGTTTTATATTATGATCGACACTGTACAGTGTTTGTTAGTACGCGGCAATTATTAATATAACATGATCTGAACAGTCAACGACTCGTGACCGTTGTCGCGATCGCGTTCTTTTAGTAGAGCTAGTACGCCGGGCTTAGGGTTCCGTCTTAGGCAATTGTTTGGCAGATAAATATGTACATATTACATACATAGTAAATTTTACTATTTGTTTATATGAGGTATACTATAAATATTTCTTCAGATTTTAATAAATAATATGAATAATGTATATAGACGTGAGTAAGTCTAATTTTAAGATAATATGAAGGTATATTAATGCATTGTCTTCATTATGAAATGTTAAATACTATTACATTTAGGTATTTTACACTTGGGAGCATATATCGACATTTACCTGTACGTTAGGGTAACATGTCTAGATAGCCCAGTGTCCAGCCTCTTAAGCCGTTCGCTGACTTATTTCTGAAATAAATAGAATTTTTCGAAAATTTTGTGCATAAGTATATTTTCTTTAGGGTAAAAATATATTTTAAAATGTTTTTGAAACTAATTTTTAATGCCTAGACTGGCCGTTTTTACATGAGAAAAATATTTTCAGAAATGTTATGAAAAATTTGTCGCCAAGGCCCGACATTAGTAGGGGCCGCTTCACTGGACATGTTACTCTACAACGGTTACCTTTTTACTCTGAAGAATGCAATATTTATTCTTGTTTAAATTTCCTAATAAGAGTTGAAAGGGCCAAGTCGTTGCAAAATTACTCAATGCAAAATGTCTTTAGAAACCCCTATTGTCATTATATTTGTATTGAGATAAAGAGAAGCTGAATTACTACAAATTACAAAGGCTCTTGAAATTAAATGTACCTAAATGGTGTAAGCATTGTATCTCAAAATCAAACTGTAAGTAAAGGTTAAGATTTTAGCCGTGACATTCATAAAATTAAATCCATATAATTACAATTTCATGGGTAGATAAATTTTCACTTTGAAGTAGCATCGTCTAATGCTTAGATATTTCTATTTAATATATTGTGGATTTATGTTTACATGTGTTATATATTAACGATATTTATTTAGTGTTTTGTTCATTTGTCTATAGAATTGCATTTATCTCGAGAACAATTTAATAAAGAACATAACATGTGATTTTTGAAATTATTTCTGCTTTTCACGTGGTTAACGTTGTTAAAAATTGCTTTATATAACAGATATTAACTAATATCTCTGATTATTGGATTTAATAAACCCTTATATCGACTATTATAATAAAAAGTATAATAATAGAGTTTGTAAGTGTATATTTGTTTGTTACTCCTTCACGATGATTAAGCGGCTGGACGGATTTGGATGAAATTTAGTATACAGATAGATAATATTGGACTTACTTTCTCTACCTCGGTGGTGGGTTCGAATCCCGGGTGGGGCCAAGTTTAGGTATTGAGTCTTTCTGTTTAGTAAGTCTCAGTAACAGCCCGGAGTTGGGAAGTTGGCGGTGTTTCACTCCCGTGCCTCGGAGAGCACGTAAAGCCGTTGGTTCTGCGCCTTAACTCTCACCGGTCGTATCAATTAGTCGTCCCACCGGAGTATGAGAGTGACAGGAATAGAGAATGCACTTGTGTCTGCGCGCACACGCGCTTCACTATAATATTTCCTGCCCAGTTGGCTAGTCTCAATGAGTTTAGCCGCCGTGGCCGGAATCGGTCAGGAGGTTATTATTTCTGGACTTACACGCTACTGATAGGCACTCAGGGACGCACCCGAGCGAAGCGAGGGTAGGTAACTAGTTTAACATATATAAGAAACAGAAAGCAAAACAAATAATAAAAAAATAGATACAGTTATTAAGACTTCGTGCTTAAGCTTAAGTGCTTAAAATTTTTCGCTGTTCTTGAGATTACCATATAAGTATAATAAAGGTGTAAAGAGTTCAGAATATTTAAAAAAAAAATGTGCTTGGAATGCAATAGAAGTTAAAGCCTCGCTTTTAACATTCATGCATACAGACGTTAAAAAGGATTATACTATGTTAAAAAGGATTCAAGCAAATGGATGACGTCGAATTATTTAGTATAACTACACTGACGATCGATCAATCGTGTAAGTTTCATTTGAATCAGTTGAGTTGAGAGTTAATCAAAAATATCCACATCTTGAATCCTCCTGTTCATGTAGATACTCCCATAAAAAAGATTATTTTTATTAATTGACTTTTAACTTTTAACTAACCAAAACACCGATGATATGTGCGAACTAAAAATAAAATACTCGGGCAAAATTACAGGCCGTTATTAGTTAATTTAACTTATCAACTAACATGCACTATATAGAACTGTAAAGTCGGTTTCTTATTTCTTTAAAATATTTTTTGTTATTGCTTTCACTCTTAACTCAAACCCAACCTTCATCATTGCTTTATTATATTTGATTGGCCAGCTATTATTATCTCAACTTTCTTATTTCGAACACAAAGATCATGTCATTGGAATTCCTCCTGAGGATCCTACTAATATTTTAAATGCGAAGGTTAGTGGGATGTATGTATGTTTGTTACACTTTCACGCAAAACTATGAAACTTACAATAATATTGCTTATACATCAGAGTAATACGTGGACTATAATTTGTAAAGTTGTAGTAATATATAATTCAAATACGCGAGGGGAGCCGCAGGACTCGCTTTTTAGAAATAAAGATTACTTAAGTAGTATTTTTGCTATGAACATTACTTACAACAATTTCTTTTTAAAACATTTTAGTTGTATGGACATAAAATGTTCTATATTACATTGTGATGAAGTAGTTAAAGGTCCGTTAATAGCGCGAAACGAACTATAGATAAAGCGATCGCCACAATAAGATGGAGTGGCAAACTTTTCTGTTGGTGTTTTTGATGACTTTTTTCTTATCATGGCTTACTTTTCTTGACCAAAACTACGTTGCGTGATGTAATAGAAAAAAATATTTTATTTTTTTAGTTTGTTTGGTGGACTATTAAATCATTGTGATCTAGTTTTTTTAATAAGATTTTATAACTTTATGTAACTGTTCGCTGTTAATTTAAATTACTCTATAATATTTGTTTAAATATTACAGGTTCCCTTAGCCGTTCTGTCAGTTGCTGCTATTAAAATACCGATTGAAAATACAGATAATAGCCAAAAAAGTTCAGACTCGGCACCATTACGTGAAGTACCAACTATTGAAGAACAACTTCAAGTAAAACCTATATATTATGCTACTGATGAAGCGAATGTTGATAGTTACTTAGTCCCACCAAATCCTCATAAGCCTGAAGAAGTCTTGCATGATATGTTGGTTACACCAGCTACTTTTTTGCTGCCACCTGCTTTAGACACGCAGAATGAATATTATTATAAACCAACAGAGCCTGGAGAACAGTCTGACTGGTATCCAATAGCCGCAGCACCTCAGAAACAAATTGAAGTTATACCAATAATACAAAATGAGCGGCAAGAATCCCAAATAGTTAATGGAAATTATAGAACTGGTAAAGTACTACAGAACATAGAAGTTCCAGTGCCTTCCAGGAATCTTTTACCGCCACGTGAAGATGCTCCTAATGATTTTATAATATTAGCTCCATCAGTTGAGTTAGAATTGCCTTCCGAGGAAATAGATCACACTTTAATCAATTATGAGAATACTGATAATCCTTCACTTGTTTCACGACTTATATATGAGAAACAGTATCCACGTAAATTACGAATAAAACCAGACATTCCAGTTCCATATATTACTCCTCCTAAAGACATGCTACTTACATATAAAAATCCTACATTATTGTATCCCAAAAAATTTCATAGCGAATTCAGGCCAGTACCTATACCGATATCGCAGATTAACGAAGGTGATGAAACGCCAATTGACAAAGGACCAAGGCCAATAAAACCAGTATCAAATAACGATAATGAATATTCAGTATCTGTAGATGAAAAAAAGAAATACTTGTTCGAGAAAGCCGAAAGGAAGCGTAAATTAAAGGAACAACATGATGCTGCACAGGTGCGTTATTTAGAATTTGTTATTTAAGTAAATTACAGATAAACTACTTAATACAAATAAATGAAACTATCTTTTCGTAGAGCTTCGCGAATCATTCTGTGAGTAAATACCGTTAATAATAAGTAATAACTATATATGAACTTTTTAAATGTCTTAAACCTTAGTCTCTCTCATGATCATGTTTGCTCTAAAGTATTCGAAACTTCGGGAACAAAAATTAAAAAATTAACCAAGTTCGTGTTGGGCTACGCGCAATGTAAGGTTCCGTTATTTTCCATCATAATAATGCGGACTAAGAAGAGGGCTTTTTGTTATTTCAACTTTTATACTGATACCATACTTATATGGTTTATAAATTTATATTTACTGCCTGTTTTATACAACTAACAACGTTATATAAGTAGTTTTCAATGGAATTTATACGAAATTATTTTATAAGTTAGTCGATTATTACTCGTAACCTTTTAAAGCCTACTTAGCTGTGATAGTTTTCCTTTTAACTTCATTATATATACCTACTACCTACCACCGTGTTTTTTTCAGATGTCCAAAATCAACCATTTAGCTGTATGGGACACTTGACTCTATCAAAAATTAGCACTTTAAAACCTTTTTTTAATATTTTATAAACGGATCCCTTAATCGAGAAATTGTTTTACAAACCCGTAATATTTTTAAAACACCTATTCAACGACACCCTGCACCATGGGGTAGACGAGAAAAAAAATCACCCCGTTTTACGTGTAGAGGAGATTAGCTACCCTAAAAATTTATTTTTATCAAGATTTTATTTTACCATTTTGTCGGTGTGACTAATATGTGTATCCATGCCAAATTACAACTTTTTAGTACATACTAAGTCTCAGGGCTAAGCTGTGGACAGACGGACGGTCATGGCGAAACTATAAGGGTTCGTTATTGACTATGGAACCCTAAAAACAAATTGCGGCAAAATTCGAAAAGATAGTTTCATTTAAAATGTCAATTATTCGCTTAAATGTAAGAATATATTATAATATTGACTGCCTCTGTGGTGTAGTGGCTAGCATGTACGGCTGCACACCCGGAGGTCCTGGGTTCGAGTCCCAGGTCGGACCAAGTTTAGTTATTGAGTCTTCCTGTCTAGTAAGCCTCAGTAGCAGCCCGGAGTTGGGAAGTTGGCGGTGTTTCACCCCCGTGCCTCGGAGAGCACGTAAAGCCGTCGGTCCTGCGCCTTAACTCTCACCGGTCGTGTCGAATAGTCGTCCCACCGGAGTATGAGAGTGACAAGAATAGAGAGTGCATTTGTGTCTGCGCGTATACTTGTGCACTATAATATCACCTGCGCAGTTGGCTAGTCTCAATGAGATTGGCCGCCGTGGCCGGAATCGGTCAGGAGGACATCATATTATAATACAAATAATGTAATGCATTCTTATAGTTAGACGCAGCAACTGGTGATCAAAATAAAGAAAATCCTTTAGAACAGGAAACATCTGAAACCCATTATAGAGAACCTGGGCGTAAGTATATATGTATATCTGTATTATGTAACAGATACCTTAAAATTATAATTTTATATACTATGTATCATCAGGAATTCGCAATATTTTGTGGTTTTAAAATTATTTAGATTTAGAAATACATTTCTACATTCTGACCCTTTGGTTAAAATCAGAAGAATATAATACTTTGAATAAACACAATCGTATATTTGAAATTTCGTCTACATCTCATATATTAAAATATATCATTATATTCATCTCTACACATTTGAAATTTAAGGGCCAGTGCCTTTTGTTTTAATAAGGCCCGACAAAAATCTGTTTAACTCATCCCGTAATGAAATGACCTTTGGCATAGACTTCAACATATACATAAATTAAAATTATCTAATTATACAGTTATTATTCCAAAGCTCGTTATGTAATATTTTTAAAAGAAGTTATTTTGAATAAAATTAATAAAAATATAAATAAAGTAATTAGCTCAAAATTAGAAAAGAGATATTTGAATTTATTTCAGGCGATGCATACCCATCAAAAAGAGCGCCCCTTGCACCTTTGAAGCAGCCAATAATCAAATCGAACGGTGAACGTACCGAATTTCGAATGCACGGAATGAAAGGCCCGCATAGTTATCAATTTGGTTACGATACTGGGAAAGGGTGAGTTTCTAACAGAAAAAAAGTTACATCGATCGTAGCACATAGTTTTATTTTGGATACACAGATATACAGATATTTGTATGTTTTTTTTTTTAAATTATTGTTCGGCATCACAAGACCTGTATTTTAACTGACTGAAAGAAATATAGATTAAGCTAGAATAAGTTAGGTAAGTACCAAATAAATTAAAAAACTATTGGCAATGTAAACAATTCAATATCACTCATATAAAATTTATTCTTAGTGATTAGATACTACAGTGGTCATAAAACAGACTTTTATATTGGCGGTTGCGGGTTCGACCCTCGCTTGTAGACTGTGTAATGTGCATAGCATATAACTATCGCAGTCTAGGTTTTTGTGATTATCTTGTGCTAATTTTCGGATCCTTAAACAATCAACGATAGTAGGGGCCATGAAATTTCTCTATCTTATTGTTAGTAGATTATCAGTAGTTTATCTACTCGTATACTATTATTATAAAGAGGTAAAGTTTGTGACTTTGTGAGGTTGTAGGGGGTAATCTCTCGATCTATTAAACCGATTTAGATGAAATTTAGTAAGAAGATAGTTTGAAACCCTGGGAAGGACATAGGATACTTTCATCATCCCTTCAATTATCCCATAAGGGGGTGAAAATGGGGATGAAAATTAGTATGGGGAATCAACCAAGGGACGAACCCGATTGAAGCGAGTGTGAGTCGCTAGTTAATTACATATAAGCTATAATACTCTAAATGAAATAATATAATCATAACAATTAAATTCCAGTAAGAACCGTCAGTTCCGATACGAGGAGCGCGACAATGACGGGCATGTACGAGGTCATTACGGATACGTGGATAAGTTTGGGAAACTTCGCGTAGTTAATTACGACGCCGACCCGGAACACGGATTTCGAGCTGAAACGCCCGTTGAGAAGGAATAAAACTTTAGCTTAAAACTATGTATAGGAACGGATCTAAGCGTGTACTTCACCAATGAGTAATGTAACATAAAATTGTAGAGGCTTTTTATTTGTTTTGTTTATCTAGAATGCCTCAAAAATAGAAACAAAATTGTATAATTAAAAAAAAAAAAACAAAAACCTCATACGTCGTATTAGTTTATTATTCTGTATTATATTTTATTATTATCCTTAAAAGTATTATCCTAGCTTAGATCCGTCTCGTTGTTGTACCTAATAGTAATATTAATGTAGATATTGTAAATATAAACTTTTATAAGAATATATTTAATTACCATGCAAATAATGAAATAAAAGAATGTTCTAAAAATATATTTTTTTATGAAACTTTTTAATAAAAACGTACAAAACAACTGTGATACTATATCATTTTATATTAAAACAAAAACACGTGTATATATTTATAAAAATAATATTTATTTTGATTTAAATGCATAAAAAATATTTAAGTTGTATAGTATAAAAAACTTTAATCATTCAATGTTCTTAAATCTTGGTCTATAACATCGAGAAGGCTAGAAGCTCCAATACGAAATAATTCAGGGGTAAGCCATTCTGGACCTAGCTCGCTGTAAATCAAAACCAACCAATTCACAGCGTCTCGCGACGTTTTTATACCCCCAGCGGGTTTCAGTCCTACCTGTTTGTGAAATAAAATATTGCCATAAAGTATTATCATAGGTAAAAACTTAATAGTCTTTATTTGGAAATTTATGTGAAAATTGTTTACTTTGTGCAGTGTAAGTAGGTACCCAATACATTCGTAGGAATTTTCTAAGAAAAATGTTCGACTTTCAAGATTTCCAGCAAGTTTTGATTCAAGATTAATTCAAGCATTTTTTTAACTTTATAGTTTCAGATCAGTTCATGTCATAAATACTATAAAAAATCAAGATAAAAAGTTACGATAGTACCTATTAAGAATGTTATGTGAAGTTTCAGATGTAAAAGCATTTAAAAATATTTATGCGATTAACTTAGCTAACTCGATATTCTACATTACTTGCAGAATAAGCCACTAAAGAAAAAAAAATTGTAGTAGAAACTATAAACTAAGGCTACTTAAAGATCGATAATCGGGTGTTTTTCAAACCCTTATGATTTCGTCATGTTAATCTGTTCGTGTGTTAGAGTCAATTTATTCTGAGATTAATTATATATATATTCTTTATTGCACAAATAAAAAAAAAATAAGAAAATAAAATACATAGAAAGTGACGTGGACAAAGGTGGACTTATCTCTATAAGAGATCTCTTCCAGTCAACCCATGCATGTGTGAAATAGTGTTAAGTAGCGGGACAGAAAGAGAAAGTGCAGAGAAAAAAAAACAATAATAAAAGTAAAGTATATAAGTATAACACATAATTAATACTTAAATATATGTGTGTATATATATACATATATAAATACATAAAACATATACATATTATATAAGATTAATACATAAATACAAGTATAGATATATAATATTATATACATGTAATCTAATACATACCAAAACTATATAAATATATATGTACATAAATGCTAACCAGAAAAATAAATTATTCAAGATTGAGCTAGAAAATGCTTTTTTATGTTGGCTTTAAACGCAGCTGTAGAAGGGCTCTCCTGTAGAATTTTAGGAAGTTTATTCCATAACACTGCAGCACGTACCGAGAAAGAGTTTTGTAAAAACTTGGTGTTACTTCTCGGTATCTCAAGCATCGATGTGATGCAGGGCCGCCTGGAACGTGTAGGAGTCGGAAGGAGGTTGAACCGGGAACGAAGGTAAGAAGGAAAATTGTGATTACGAAGGATATTAAATAGAAACAAAAGGATGTGCATATCACGGCGAAGGCGGATAGGGAGCCATTGAAGTTGAGCTCGGAATTCGGAGACATGATCATACTTACGCAGACCATAGATAAAGCGTATGGCGAGATTTTGGAGACGCTCAAGCTTATTCAATAACTCCTCTGTCACATCTAAATAGCATACATCGGCGTAGTCGAGTATGGGTAGTAGAAGAGATTGCGCAAGCATAACTTTGGTTTTAAAGGGGAGAAAGTATTGGAGACGCTTTAGAGAATGGAAAGTAAAGTGCATACGCCTACTAACTTCATTGATATGAGGTGTCCAATTCATATTGCAATCCATAATGAGACCCAAGTTCCTTACCTTATCGCAGTAAGGAATTGGAACTCCAGAGTAAATAATCGCAGATACTGATTTCCAATCTATTCTGCACCTTAACCTGCTGCTGCCAATAATTATCGCTTGAGACTTCTTTGGATTAACTAAGAGACCGAAAGTTTCAGCCCAAGTTTGAATAGCGATTAAGTCATTATTTAACTTTTCTATAGCATCAGGCAAATCGTTCAACTCACAATGACGATAGAGTTGTAAATCGTCTGCATACAGATGGTAGGGAGAAGAAATAACGCGAGATATGTTATTGATAAAAACAGAGAAGAGCAGTGGTGAAAGAACGCCGCCTTGGGGGACCCCAGCCGTGAGATCCAACCACACTGATGAAGTGTTATTAGCTCTCACACACTGGCGGCGCCCGAAAAGATATGAGTTAAACCAGTCTATAGCCGCAGGGGAAATGTTAACTGCGCGAAGAGTGCCAAGAAGGATGTCGAAGTCTACAGAGTTGAATGCGCTACTAAAGTCAAGAAGTACCATCACAGTAAGCTTGGTGTTATCCATAGCGTACCGTATGTCCTCCGTGATGTTCAGCAGCGCGCCAACAGTGCTATGGAAAGGACGAAAACCGGACTGGTAAGGACATAATAGATTATACGAGGTAAGGTAGGAATAAAGTTGGTTATGGACAATAGATTCAAGGACCTTAGATAGAATGGGTAGGATAGATATAGGACGATACTCATTGAGGCTGGATGGATTTGGGGTTTTGGGTAGAGGTACGACTAGAGCATTCTTCCATTGTGTTGGGAAAACATTGCAAGCCAGAGAGTAGTTTAAGATGTGGGTGAAAACTGGAGCAATGCAGTCCAACACAGGTAGAATCATGTCGAGACTGAGGTTGTCACTACCGATGGCTTTAGTAGTGATGGAACGGATACATTTCTTAATGACATCTTCTGAGACTGGTTTGAAAGAAAAAGAAAACGAGTCTGGTGGGACAATACTAGATAAGTAATTAAGGGTAGCAGATTTGATTTGTTGATTTAATGTTAAAGGTGGGGTAGCAAAATAACAATTTAATTTATTGAGGTCAACCGAGACTTCGCCCGAGTTCTGGTTCTTGCCCACGCCAAGCGACTCAAGGAATCTCCAAACTTGCGTTTGGGAGAGATCCTGAATTGTGGTGTGAATATAACGGCGTTTAGCATCCCTACACATCCTGTTGCAGATGTTACGAAGCTTTTTGTATGCAGAAAGATTATCTTCAGATGGATATTTTTTGTTTTTAGATTTTGCCCTATCGCGTTATTATTGGTTGTACATGATTGAAATTTGATAAATAAGTGTCTCATGTGAACCGCTGAATAATAATTTTTTTTCACCACCCCTATTTTTTATTTAACAAGATTAAATAAAAAAAATTGAGGTAGTGAAGAAAAAATGTCCATACGAAAAAAACCAACTATTTGGAAAAATATTGTTTATACTACTTTTTTCATCCAAAATATCCTTTTTTACTGCTTATTTAATTTATTATAGAATTAGATTGTTTTTATATCTTTTAGATCTGGTCTGAATGTTGACGAGTCAGTAAGTCAGTTGGTTAGTGACTGATGAGTCATAATAATAGAAATGCAGTTCATAATATTGATATGGGATAATGTGCACTACCTTAACTCCTTTCATCTGATAGAAATGGCGGATTGCTCGGCACATAACCAAGCCAACTGGAAGTGTCGCATTAACAGATTCTTTCCCAGTCGATGTTTTTATGAAATCAGCCCCAGCCAACATTGCAACCATAGATGCTTTGTAAACCTGAAAGTAATATCTGTATCATTTCTTATAATCTAGTGTTTGTGTTGTAACTTTGTAGTGGCATTGGCCAATAATTTTTATCCATGGCAACACTATTTATATTAATTACCTAAAATAATATATTTTTTACGCCAAATGAATAAGAAAAAAAAAAAGAAAATAACTACAGTCTATCTTTACCGTTAAAAGTAGAGCATGACACTATAAAGAAACTATAATTGCACTTACTAGAGCAATAAAGTTTTTTATGTAAGGAATAAAGTTATATTATTATATTATTTTTATTTCCTTATTTCTAAAGCTTTATTGCTCTAGCCAGTTCAAGTTGATAGACCTTATACCTTCACTTAAACTATCACTTTCAATCTGTAGCCAAGTAGTAAAATAAATACTGAAAAATATATACATATATAATTCACCTCTAGAAAAACAAAGACAAATCTAACCCACAGGAACCGTAAATTTGTCCGGGATAAAAAGTAGCCTATGTGCTATTTCAGACTATAATCTATCTCTGTGGAAATTTCATCCAGATTCGTTTAATTGTTCTGGCATCCAAGCATCTAAACTTTCACAATTATAATATTAGTAAGGACCTGTACAGTAAATACTCATAACATGCATACATACGTAACAGAATAACTTAAAACTATAACCATCCCAGAATTCTAGCACTACTTTTCATTTTAATTTGACAAAACAGCAGCCAGCAGCTTGTCATTTTAGCATTAAGCCAACATTTCAGGCTTTAGATTCACTAGTTTGCTTCGATCAATGTAGTATTGTTGATCAAAGTTGGCAATAATTAATTAGTCAGTAGAAGCAGATTTATACATCTAATATAGATTATTAATTTATGCATACTATTTTTCATTTTAAGATTTTTCATTAATTGTCATATAGGATGGAACTGCTTTCTGTAATACAGGCTTGGCATTGTACAGTTGGCAATAACGTACTGGAGTAAGCAACATATAATTTTGTAATTAGCTTCATTTGGGCTTATCATTAAGATATGTAATGAAATGAAACTTTATTCAAATAGACTTATTACAAGCACTTTTGAACTTTTAACCTGTCAATGACTGCCAAGCTACCAGTGGTCCAGTTAACAATAAATTTCTTAGAAATTAACCAGGTGTTAACTTGTGTTAATCAAGTTTTTATTTATTTTTCAGGCAGGTGGTCCTTGATATTTAATATTTACTAACATTCTCATAAGTTCCGAGTTCACCAATACCAAGTATGACCTTAAGGTGTGCATTTCCACAAGCTTGCTTCATTTGTGCAATCTCATCATGTAACAAATCCCACTTTCCTGTCAGAACTAAACTTCTATCAATAACAACATCTATTTCAGTAGCACCATTTTTCACAGCAAATTTAATTTCTTGTACTCTTGTTTCTAATGGATATAGCCCTGATGGAAAGCCTGTGGCAACTACAACAAAAAATATTTGAGAATAATTTAGTATATTTTTGAAGACTTACCTTATCTTCACCTTTCAACATTATACATTTGCCAGGAAAAAAATGAACATATTATCTATACAGATAAATAAAATTGAAGTGTCTGTTTGTAATGCCAAAATAACAGCTTTATACTAAATGCATAATATGGAATTATAATTTTTAAAATTTTTGTCTGTCTGTCTGTTTGTTTCTGCTAATCTTCGATCCCGATTATAGAAAAAATTGTCAAAATTTTAGTGCTTTACTTCCGGCTGCTTGATTTGTGTGACAAATCATTATATATTTATAGATTTTACATTTGTATAAATAATATAGTTAAGAATCACAATAATGATTAAGTCTATATGTAATACATGTAAAAAAAGAAACCTTTTAACCAACATTATTTTAACTATTTTTGCATATAGGTAGTTAAACATGTTGAGCACTAACCTGAAGCTATCTGAATTTTATTTGTAAGTCCCATCCGATTGATAGTATCATATGCATCTTTAACTCTATTTGGATAAACACAGACTGCTGCCGTTTTTATTTCTTCAACATTAGTATGAAGGGGATAAGCAGCCTGAAATTAAAACAATAATATGTAACTGGTTTTAATTGGTTTTAATTTATTTAACCTGTATTTATATAATAGGTGATAAAAACCAGTTACATATGATTTTTACCTTTCGACACAATCTAGTGACGTTTGATCTTGTATCATCTCCTGAGAGTGTAGTCAAATCTATTAAACTAACAGCCTTCAATAACCATTGTTTATAATTTTCGGATTCTATTACAGGATATTTTTTCAAGATCTTGTCTATTTGATTTTCAATACTATTTTTATCCATACACACTTTGGTGAAATTTGTTAAAACTGAAAAATAATGCACATATCTTTAATAAGCTACTAAAATATTTTAATATATTTACTATAGTTTATTTCAATATTATTAAAATTGCGTACCCGATGCTTCAGGTGCCATTACGAAAAACTACGTTTCTTCTCCTCTGTATTATTTATTATCTAAAACTAAAAGTTAAATCTCTATACAAAAACTGTAATAATTTTCTAAAACAAAGTTGCTGTCAACTGTCAACTGATAAGTTGATAACACTATCATTTTATGACTTGTTAAAGTTATGACACGTACTCATATAAAAGCGCTTCAGCGCTTACTAGCACTACGAACTACAAACTACAACGCACAACTTAAGCAAGTTAAAGCTAACGTTTTAAAAAATGGTTGGAAGCGCCTATTAATTTTCAATGACTCTCAGTTGTTTTAGCTGTAATGTATATAAAATCGGTCAAACGATTTTAATGCTAGGGAGTGTTAAAATGCTGATAACTGTAATAATAATAATTTAACATAGATATGTTAAATTATTAACTCCGAGAGCAGTCGGAATCGATACACATTAGTCTTGTGTAGTTCGCGAACGAACTAGTTCGAAAGAGCGCTCCAACAGATGAACTATGTGAATTAGTTCTCAGATTTCTCGTTTTTCAGTTCCTTAGTTCGTTTTCGATTCTACAGATTTATGGATGTTATATATTAGTAATCTGTGTGATGGATCCTTTTTCAGAACACACTAGACTAGCGGCTGGCAAGCCACGGCTTGCGGGTCGTATGCGGCCCGTGAATGTTTTATAAGTAAAATTTTTATAAGTAGTTTTAATATGTACTTTTTTCGTGAATGCGAATAAAGTTTTTCAATTTGTAATGATCGAAAAAATGAATACGTTTTTCGTTTCATAGGTGAGCATTTGGAACTGCGAACTAAATTGACCGCTCCCAGTCACGAACTATTATGCCCAACTCACACATATCACATAATGCCATCTATTGACATTTATTTCAACTATTTTTTCTTTATTCCTGATAAGATCACGTCATGATATCTGTAAGCCAACCATAACAAGATGATATCATATTTTGTGGTTTGATATGGATATTTTAAAACGATTTTAATAGATGATCAATACAGATAAATAAAATTTTTGTGTCTTAAAATGTTTGTCTGTCTGTCTGTTTGTTTCGGCTAACCTCCGAAACGGCTGGACTGATTTTGATGGGACTTTCACTGGCAGATAGCTGATGTTATAAGGAGTAACTTAGGCTATTTTTATTTTAGAGATAAGAAAAGAAAAAATAATTAGGGTTCCGCTCAAAAAAATTAAAATTAAAACTAGGACGTACATGAGTCGCGAGTATTACATATAAACATCGCCTTTTTGGAAAAAGACAGTTTGCTCAAAGCTGATTGAATATAAACATGATAAACGGGCAATGAAAACATTACCCTAAATTAAAATATGGAAATCCTATATGGAACTCTATCCTCTATATTATCTATAGGTATTATAATCTTATCTCCAATAGCTTTCTGTGAAACAAAATTTGTAAATACATGCTTGTAATATTATTATATAGGTTAAGATACCTACTTAAAAATATCAAGGGAAGGATTTATTGTTTATTACTAAGCTTATTCAAAATTATTAAGTAACGTCTTTAACTTATAATGTAACTAGAAACTAGAACGATACGTTTTATATATGTAGATAAAAATAATAGTTGCGAGTGTACCTTAGGAGATATACATATACTTTTGCGGATTTTTTGTAAGCTTTTATAAGACCTACAATTTTCTAGTACATTATTTTGATGTATGTATATAGATAAACAGACAAACAGATAAAAATTTCAATAACTATTATGTCTATATTGTGTACACAATATACGTAAGTCTTTTTTTTAAATATGTCATGTACAGATTTCGCTTTGTTACTATTTTATTATATGTAATTCTTTTGTTTATTTTTGCGTATTTTTCTTGCGCTAATCAATAAATAAATCGTTGTTCGGCTTAAGATTTATGGAGATCGAAGATTTGTTTTTCACAGAACGTAAAATGGGTGCTATAAACATTTCAGCGACCCATTACAGGGTCCAACTAAGGAAATGTGTCTAGATTTTGGCTTGGGAGTTTTAAAATATTACTGTTGCTTTGTTTCGGTGTCTAGTTATTTTAGTTTGGTTAAATTTTGATTTTTTGTTTTATTTAAAGTAAATACAAAGTAGTCTAAGCTAAATGTAAAATTTCATTATTTTTATACAATTCATAAAAATATACATAGGTATTTAAAAAATTTGTTATTATAAGATGTAAAATTTAATGTACTGATAAAATACTGAGGGCGTAGCCACAGGTGTGCCTGCTGGCATAAAATATGCTATATAACTTATAATCTTAAAAAGGAAGCGTCAAAACTTTTTTCAGTTGCTTATTTAAGTGGAACCTTTTTTAAAGTACTTTGAGTGTTGTAATAAGGTCGATAAGTGAAGCGAAGGCGGGGATCGCTTGTGAAAGAAAAGGTGAAAATAATTATCTGGGAATTATCTGAGCGTAATTTTAACAGCTTAAAATTAAAAAAAAATTAAACGTGCCTTTAAAATTTTTGAACGTTTATAACGAAATACTCGTAGTTTGTCTTTCAAAGCAGGTTTGATTATTTTAAATACCTAAAAGAAGACAACTTGGATTAATGGGGTTATGAAAAATAAATGTGCTAGAAACTCTCATGTGTAGCTTTGGGTGCTTTTATGAAATAATTTATTTTGGCTTCTTCATTTGCATATATAAATTTTATAGATTTATAAATAAAATAACTAAAAATGTAGAGAAGTATTTAATTAATATTTTACTTCTTCTTTCACTAGTTACAAAAAAAATATTATTAAAAGTTTTTATTTAACTTGCAATGTTTGTTAGTTGGTATGTTTGTATGAGTCAAATTTTGCAAGCTGAATTAGAACCACTTTTTCTTATCTTACAGAGTTGAAATTTTACTTGTTGGTTCACTTCCGATGACAATCACTTTTTATGATAATTATGACCTGATTCTCCATCTAGGTGTGGCTCCAGACGAGGCAACTCCTCAACTGAACTGTTGTTCAGGCATGAAATTTTATATGCGATGAATTCGAATATAATTTTTTTTTAAATTATTAATATTATTATTATAGCCCATTCTAAAGTCTATCATGACTTGGCTACTGCGTCCAGGATTAGCTCCAAATGAAAAATCTCCTCAGCAGTCAACAGCACACATACGAAATTTTGTATACCTATTCAATTATAATAGTCCGTTCTAAAGTTCAACCCAGGTTTGAGAGATCTCCACAGCTGACAAGAAATTATCATTCAATATTTAAATAAATAAATTAATAGTAAAAAGAAAACATTTTTAAAAACAAGCTTTTATTTTAGTAGGTACGCTAAAAGAAAGAAAATACATGTAAATAAAAACTTGTTTTAAAAATGTTTTTTACGAATAATAAACGAGGAAAAAAAAACAAACGAAACAATATTAATCACTAAAATAAATAATAAAAATGAAACAGTATAAGCTCAATATTTTAAAGTGTCATGATAACAGTATTTTTTTTTAAAATGTGAAAAATCTATATATCAGTGGATAGTTGACCTATTGCAACTATGCATAGGTATGCACGTAATTGCACAAGAAAAGAGATTGTTATTGTAACTAAATTTACTCACTCACTGAGGAAAATATAAGGGTGGAGGGAGGGTGGAGGTGTATATCCATGGACATATTATGGCCTTTTTGGGCTGCAGCCTGGGAGCCCGAAGGTATAAAGGTATAAAGACCCCAAACTATGATGAAATTATTGTAACATTTTGTAAATCTATACATATTATAAAATTCTAACTAAGCCGAATCTGTATATTAAATATTTTTTGGAAAATCTTATTGAAATAGACATTATTATCGATGCAGAGGCCGAATCTATAGTTTTTAGAATTTTTGTCTGTCTGTCTGTCTGTCTGTCTGTCTGTCTGTCTGTCTGTCTGTCTGTTACCGCATCACGGAAAAACCACTGGAGGGATTTTGATGAAATTTGGTATGATGATAGCTGGTTATCCGGGTCAACATATAGGATACTTTTTACCGCGAGAAAATATCTCATTTCTGAAAAAAAAATACAAAAACTGGTAGGAACAAAACCACGACGATACTATTTGTAAACAGTTTAGCAGGGTAACTTACAAAATATGATAAAAACTATAAAAATAGCTTATCTTGAAAATCAAATTATCAAAAGTGCTATTTTATCCATTAAAATAGTTATTTTAATTAATATTTATTTATGTGTTATTTAGATATTCGACAATAGATGTCGCCATGTGTTTTTAAAATACATAGTTTTAATCCCAAAAAAATTAGTGTACAGATATGACCTTTTTTCGATTTTATTAGAATTACTACTAAATCACCCGCGGCTCCGCCCGTGTTTAAATTATCAGTAAAGCAAACTTTTTCGCTTCGTAAATTAGTAACTATACATACAATAAAATTGTAACTAAGCCGAACCCCTAAATTCAATATTTTTTCGGAAAATCTTATTGAAATATTCATTATTAGCGATATAGAGCCCGAATCTATAGTTTTTAGAATTTTTTCTGTCTGTCTGTACGTGACCGCATCACAGAAAAACCACTTGAGGGATTTTTATGAAATTTGGTATGGTAATAGCAGGTTATCCGGCTCAACACATAGGATTCTTTTTACCGCAGGAAAATATCTCATTTCTGAGAAAAAATACAAAAACTGGTTGAAGTAAAAGCACGATGATGCTATTAATATTTTAGCAGGGTAACTTACTTATATATTATGTTAAAACTATTAAAAAAAAAACTTATCTTTAAAAGAAATATTAACAGCGCTATTTTATTCATTAAAATAGTTATTTTAATGAAAATTTATTTATGTGTTATTTAGCTATTTGACAATAGATGTCGCCATGTGTTTTAAAATACGTAGTTTTATCCAAAAAAAAAATGTACAGATATAACCTTTCTATGACTTTACTATAATTACTACTAAATTACCCGCGGCCCTGCCCGTGGTTAAATTTCTAATAAAACAAACTTTTTGGCTTTATAAATTAGTAGGTAACATATTAGTAATATTTTGTTGGCCGAAACAATTTTCAAATGAGAATATTTGTAAATTTTTATTGTTTAGTAAATAATGTTAATGTTTTTTAATCTTTTACTGTAAAAATTGGGCAAATGTAAATCCAACTCGCGCATTTTAGGTTTCGTATAGCAAAATGCTATGTTGTTTTTCTTACTTACGTGTTTTGTATGGTTAACACTAAAATAAATACGAATAATATTTACGTTTCCACAATACCTACTCATTTTTTGCACCGTAAAAATAAGTTCAATTTATATTATTTTATAACATTTTATGGAAAACTAGCGACTCACCCTCGCTTCGCTCGGGTTCGTCTCTAGGTACGTTTTACTGCTAAACCGAGCTGAACGTTGATAAGTCAGTCAGTGACTCGCGAGTAGTGAATAAAAATAGTAATTGCGAATGTACCTTAGGTGATAGACAAATAATATTGCGAACTTGCCTGTATAACTTTTTAAGACCTACAATTTTCTAGTACATTGTTTTGATGTACCTCTTAAGGTTCAGCCAGCGTTAGCCATATAAATTTCTAAGGACGACTCGATAGAACCAGTCATTGCGTTTTCTCGCGGGAACGAAAAATGTACCTGTAGTAAAAGTTATCCCAAATTTTGAACCGAGTGATAAGCTATCATTATACAAAATTTAGTTAAATTCGGTTCAGTACTTTTTGCGTGAAACGCGCACATCGATTTGACTAAGTCAGCTTTATTATAGGTATAGATAAGAATAGGTATTGCGAGTGTACCTTAAGAGATAGACATATACTGTTGCAGATTTTTCTGTTGACCTATTCAAGACCTACAATTTTTTAGTATATTGTTTCGATGTATGTCTTAAGGTTTAGCCAGCGGAAGGTTTATAAGGAGGACTCGATAAAACCAATTATTGCGATCTCCCGTGGGAAAGAAAGATTTTTCTGAAATAAAAAGTATCCTAAATGTTGACCCGGATAATAAGTTATCACTTCACCAAATTTCGTTGTAATCGGTTCATTACTTTTTGAGTTAAACGCGCACACACAAACAGACATACAGACAAACAGACAAACAGACAAACAGACAAAAATTTTAATAACTATTGTTTTGGGGTCTATATTGTATACATAATACGTTACATCCATTGTTTTTAAAAAATATTTAATGTACAGATTTCGCTAAGTTACTGCTTTATTATAGTATAGATAACGTATAACAAAACAGTAATATTATTTAATAAAAATAGTTATAGCGAGTGTACTTTAGGAGATAGACATATATTGTTGAGAACTTTTCTGTAGAACTTTTTAAGACCTACAATTTTCTAGTACATTGTTTTGATGTACCTCTTAAGGTTCAGCCAGCGTTAGCCATATAAATTTCTAAGGACGACTCGATAGAACCAGTCATTGCGTTTTCTCGCGGGAACGAAAAATGTACCTGTAGTAAAAGTTATCCCAAATTTTGAACCGAGTGATAAGCTATCATTATACAAAATTTAGTTAAATTCGGTTCAGTACTTTTTGCGTGAAACGCGCACATCGATTTGACTAAGTCAGCTTTATTATAGGTATAGATAAGAATAGGTATTGCGAGTGTACCTTAAGAGATAGACATATACTGTTGCAGATTTTTCTGTTGACCTATTCAAGACCTACAATTTTTTAGTATATTGTTTCGATGTATGTCTTAAGGTTTAGCCAGCGGAAGGTTTATAAGGAGGACTCGATAAAACCAATTATTGCGATCTCCCGTGGGAAAGAAAGATTTTTCTGAAATAAAAAGTATCCTAAATGTTGACCCGGATAATAAGTTATCACTTCACCAAATTTCGTTGTAATCGGTTCATTACTTTTTGAGTTAAACGCGCACACACAAACAGACATACAGACAAACAGACAAACAGACAAACAGACAAAAATTTTAATAACTATTGTTTTGGGGTCTATATTGTATACATAATACGTTACATCCATTGTTTTTAAAAAATATTTAATGTACAGATTTCGCTAAGTTACTGCTTTATTATAGTATAGATAACGTATAACAAAACAGTAATATTATTTAATAAAAATAGTTATAGCGAGTGTACTTTAGGAGATAGACATATATTGTTGAGAACTTTTCTGTAGAACTTTTTAAGACCTACAATTTTCTAGTACATTGTTTTGATGTACCTCTTAAGGTTCAGCCAGCGTTAGCCATATAAATTTCTAAGGACGACTCGATAGAACCAGTCATTGCGTTTTCTCGCGGGAACGAAAAATGTACCTGTAGTAAAAGTTATCCCAAATTTTGAACCGAGTGATAAGCTATCATTATACAAAATTTAGTTAAATTCGGTTCAGTACTTTTTGCGTGAAACGCGCACATCGATTTGACTAAGTCAGCTTTATTATAGGTATAGATAAGAATAGGTATTGCGAGTGTACCTTAAGAGATAGACATATACTGTTGCAGATTTTTCTGTTGACCTATTCAAGACCTACAATTTTTTAGTATATTGTTTCGATGTATGTCTTAAGGTTTAGCCAGCGGAAGGTTTATAAGGAGGACTCGATAAAACCAATTATTGCGATCTCCCGTGGGAAAGAAAGATTTTTCTGAAATAAAAAGTATCCTAAATGTTGACCCGGATAATAAGTTATCACTTCACCAAATTTCGTTGTAATCGGTTCATTACTTTTTGAGTTAAACGCGCACACACAAACAGACATACAGACAAACAGACAAACAGACAAACAGACAAACAGACAAAAATTTTAATAACTATTGTTTTGGGGTCTATATTGTATACATAATACGTTACATCCATTGTTTTTAAAAAATATTTAATGTACAGATTTCGCTAAGTTACTGCTTTATTATAGTATAGATAACGTATAACAAAACAGTAATATTATTTAATAAAAATAGTTATAGCGAGTGTACTTTAGGAGATAGACATATATTGTTGAGAACTTTTCTGTAGAACTTTTTAAGACCTACAATTTTCTAGTACATTGTTTTGATGTACCTCTTAAGGTTCAGCCAGCGTTAGCCATATAAATTTCTAAGGACGACTCGATAGAACCAGTCATTGCGTTTTCTCGCGGGAACGAAAAATGTACCTGTAGTAAAAGTTATCCCAAATTTTGAACCGAGTGATAAGCTATCATTATACAAAATTTAGTTAAATTCGGTTCAGTACTTTTTGCGTGAAACGCGCACATCGATTTGACTAAGTCAGCTTTATTATAGGTATAGATAAGAATAGGTATTGCGAGTGTACCTTAAGAGATAGACATATACTGTTGCAGATTTTTCTGTTGACCTATTCAAGACCTACAATTTTTTAGTATATTGTTTCGATGTATGTCTTAAGGTTTAGCCAGCGGAAGGTTTATAAGGAGGACTCGATAAAACCAATTATTGCGATCTCCCGTGGGAAAGAAAGATTTTTCTGAAATAAAAAGTATCCTAAATGTTGACCCGGATAATAAGTTATCACTTCACCAAATTTCGTTGTAATCGGTTCATTACTTTTTGAGTTAAACGCGCACACACAAACAGACATACAGACAAACAGACAAACAGACAAACAGACAAACAGACAAAAATTTTAATAACTATTGTTTTGGGGTCTATATTGTATACATAATACGTTACATCCATTGTTTTTAAAAAATATTTAATGTACAGATTTCGCTAAGTTACTGCTTTATTATAGTATAGATAACGTATAACAAAACAGTAATATTATTTAATAAAAATAGTTATAGCGAGTGTACTTTAGGAGATAGACATATATTGTTGAGAACTTTTCTGTAGAACTTTTTAAGACCTACAATTTTCTAGTACATTGTTTTGATGTACCTCTTAAGGTTCAGCCAGCGTTAGCCATATAAATTTCTAAGGACGACTCGATAGAACCAGTCATTGCGTTTTCTCGCGGGAACGAAAAATGTACCTGTAGTAAAAGTTATCCCAAATTTTGAACCGAGTGATAAGCTATCATTATACAAAATTTAGTTAAATTCGGTTCAGTACTTTTTGCGTGAAACGCGCACATCGATTTGACTAAGTCAGCTTTATTATAGGTATAGATAAGAATAGGTATTGCGAGTGTACCTTAAGAGATAGACATATACTGTTGCAGATTTTTCTGTTGACCTATTCAAGACCTACAATTTTTTAGTATATTGTTTCGATGTATGTCTTAAGGTTTAGCCAGCGGAAGGTTTATAAGGAGGACTCGATAAAACCAATTATTGCGATCTCCCGTGGGAAAGAAAGATTTTTCTGAAATAAAAAGTATCCTAAATGTTGACCCGGATAATAAGTTATCACTTCACCAAATTTCGTTGTAATCGGTTCATTACTTTTTGAGTTAAACGCGCACACACAAACAGACATACAGACAAACAGACAAACAGACAAACAGACAAAAATTTTAATAACTATTGTTTTGGGGTCTATATTGTATACATAATACGTTACATCCATTGTTTTTAAAAAATATTTAATGTACAGATTTCGCTAAGTTACTGCTTTATTATAGTATAGATAACGTATAACAAAACAGTAATATTATTTAATAAAAATAGTTATAGCGAGTGTACTTTAGGAGATAGACATATATTGTTGAGAACTTTTCTGTAGAACTTTTTAAGACCTACAATTTTCTAGTACATTGTTTTGATGTACCTCTTAAGGTTCAGCCAGCGTTAGCCATATAAATTTCTAAGGACGACTCGATAGAACCAGTCATTGCGTTTTCTCGCGGGAACGAAAAATGTACCTGTAGTAAAAGTTATCCCAAATTTTGAACCGAGTGATAAGCTATCATTATACAAAATTTAGTTAAATTCGGTTCAGTACTTTTTGCGTGAAACGCGCACATCGATTTGACTAAGTCAGCTTTATTATAGGTATAGATAAGAATAGGTATTGCGAGTGTACCTTAAGAGATAGACATATACTGTTGCAGATTTTTCTGTTGACCTATTCAAGACCTACAATTTTTTAGTATATTGTTTCGATGTATGTCTTAAGGTTTAGCCAGCGGAAGGTTTATAAGGAGGACTCGATAAAACCAATTATTGCGATCTCCCGTGGGAAAGAAAGATTTTTCTGAAATAAAAAGTATCCTAAATGTTGACCCGGATAATAAGTTATCACTTCACCAAATTTCGTTGTAATCGGTTCATTACTTTTTGAGTTAAACGCGCACACACAAACAGACATACAGACAAACAGACAAACAGACAAACAGACAAACAGACAAAAATTTTAATAACTATTGTTTTGGGGTCTATATTGTATACATAATACGTTACATCCATTGTTTTTAAAAAATATTTAATGTACAGATTTCGCTAAGTTACTGCTTTATTATAGTATAGATAACGTATAACAAAACAGTAATATTATTTAATAAAAATAGTTATAGCGAGTGTACTTTAGGAGATAGACATATATTGTTGAGAACTTTTCTGTAGAACTTTTTAAGACCTACAATTTTCTAGTACATTGTTTTGATGTACCTCTTAAGGTTCAGCCAGCGTTAGCCATATAAATTTCTAAGGACGACTCGATAGAACCAGTCATTGCGTTTTCTCGCGGGAACGAAAAATGTACCTGTAGTAAAAGTTATCCCAAATTTTGAACCGAGTGATAAGCTATCATTATACAAAATTTAGTTAAATTCGGTTCAGTACTTTTTGCGTGAAACGCGCACATCGATTTGACTAAGTCAGCTTTATTATAGGTATAGATAAGAATAGGTATTGCGAGTGTACCTTAAGAGATAGACATATACTGTTGCAGATTTTTCTGTTGACCTATTCAAGACCTACAATTTTTTAGTATATTGTTTCGATGTATGTCTTAAGGTTTAGCCAGCGGAAGGTTTATAAGGAGGACTCGATAAAACCAATTATTGCGATCTCCCGTGGGAAAGAAAGATTTTTCTGAAATAAAAAGTATCCTAAATGTTGACCCGGATAATAAGTTATCACTTCACCAAATTTCGTTGTAATCGGTTCATTACTTTTTGAGTTAAACGCGCACACACAAACAGACATACAGACAAACAGACAAACAGACAAACAGACAAACAGACAAAAATTTTAATAACTATTGTTTTGGGGTCTATATTGTATACATAATACGTTACATCCATTGTTTTTAAAAAATATTTAATGTACAGATTTCGCTAAGTTACTGCTTTATCTATACTATAATAAAGCAGTAACTTAGCGAAATCTGTACATTAAATATTTTTTAAAAACAATGGATGTAACGTATTATGTATACAATATAGACCCCAAAACAATAGTTATTAAAATTTTTGTCTGTTTGTCTGTTTGTCTGTTTGTCTGTTTGTCTGTATGTCTGTTTGTGTGTGCGCGTTTAACTCAAAAAGTAATGAACCGATTACAACGAAATTTGGTGAAGTGATAACTTATTATCCGGGTCAACATTTAGGATACTTTTTATTTCAGAAAAATCTTTCTTTCCCACGGGAGATCGCAATAATTGGTTTTATCGAGTCCTCCTTATAAACCTTCCGCTGGCTAAACCTTAAGACATACATCGAAACAATATACTAAAAAATTGTAGGTCTTGAATAGGTCAACAGAAAAATCTGCAACAGTATATGTCTATCTCTTAAGGTACACTCGCAATACCTATTCTTATCTATACCTATAATAAAGCTGACTTAGTCAAATCGATGTGCGCGTTTCACGCAAAAAGTACTGAACCGAATTTAACTAAATTTTGTATAATGATAGCTTATCACTCGGTTCAAAATTTGGGATAACTTTTACTACAGGTACATTTTTCGTTCCCGCGAGAAAACGCAATGACTGGTTCTATCGAGTCGTCCTTAGAAATTTATATGGCTAACGCTGGCTGAACCTTAAGAGGTACATCAAAACAATGTACTAGAAAATTGTAGGTCTTAAAAAGTTCTACAGAAAAGTTCTCAACAATATATGTCTATCTCCTAAAGTACACTCGCTATAACTATTTTTATTAAATAATATTACTGTTTTGTTATACGTTATCTATACTATAATAAAGCAGTAACTTAGCGAAATCTGTACATTAAATATTTTTTAAAAACAATGGATGTAACGTATTATGTATACAATATAGACCCCAAAACAATAGTTATTAAAATTTTTGTCTGTTTGTCTGTTTGTCTGTTTGTCTGTATGTCTGTTTGTGTGTGCGCGTTTAACTCAAAAAGTAATGAACCGATTACAACGAAATTTGGTGAAGTGATAACTTATTATCCGGGTCAACATTTAGGATACTTTTTATTTCAGAAAAATCTTTCTTTCCCACGGGAGATCGCAATAATTGGTTTTATCGAGTCCTCCTTATAAACCTTCCGCTGGCTAAACCTTAAGACATACATCGAAACAATATACTAAAAAATTGTAGGTCTTGAATAGGTCAACAGAAAAATCTGCAACAGTATATGTCTATCTCTTAAGGTACACTCGCAATACCTATTCTTATCTATACCTATAATAAAGCTGACTTAGTCAAATCGATGTGCGCGTTTCACGCAAAAAGTACTGAACCGAATTTAACTAAATTTTGTATAATGATAGCTTATCACTCGGTTCAAAATTTGGGATAACTTTTACTACAGGTACATTTTTCGTTCCCGCGAGAAAACGCAATGACTGGTTCTATCGAGTCGTCCTTAGAAATTTATATGGCTAACGCTGGCTGAACCTTAAGAGGTACATCAAAACAATGTACTAGAAAATTGTAGGTCTTAAAAAGTTCTACAGAAAAGTTCTCAACAATATATGTCTATCTCCTAAAGTACACTCGCTATAACTATTTTTATTAAATAATATTACTGTTTTGTTATACGTTATCTATACTATAATAAAGTAGTAACTTAGCGAAATCTGTACATTAAATATTTTTTAAAAACAATGGATGTAACGTATTATGTATACAATATAGACCCCAAAACAATAGTTATTAAAATTTTTGTCTGTTTGTCTGTTTGTCTGTTTGTCTGTATGTCTGTTTGTGTGTGCGCGTTTAACTCAAAAAGTAATGAACCGATTACAACGAAATTTGGTGAAGTGATAACTTATTATCCGGGTCAACATTTAGGATACTTTTTATTTCAGAAAAATCTTTCTTTCCCACGGGAGATCGCAATAATTGGTTTTATCGAGTCCTCCTTATAAACCTTCCGCTGGCTAAACCTTAAGACATACATCGAAACAATATACTAAAAAATTGTAGGTCTTGAATAGGTCAACAGAAAAATCTGCAACAGTATATGTCTATCTCTTAAGGTACACTCGCAATACCTATTCTTATCTATACCTATAATAAAGCTGACTTAGTCAAATCGATGTGCGCGTTTCACGCAAAAAGTACTGAACCGAATTTAACTAAATTTTGTATAATGATAGCTTATCACTCGGTTCAAAATTTGGGATAACTTTTACTACAGGTACATTTTTCGTTCCCGCGAGAAAACGCAATGACTGGTTCTATCGAGTCGTCCTTAGAAATTTATATGGCTAACGCTGGCTGAACCTTAAGAGGTACATCAAAACAATGTACTAGAAAATTGTAGGTCTTAAAAAGTTCTACAGAAAAGTTCTCAACAATATATGTCTATCTCCTAAAGTACACTCGCTATAACTATTTTTATTAAATAATATTACTGTTTTGTTATACGTTATCTATACTATAATAAAGCAGTAACTTAGCGAAATCTGTACATTAAATATTTTTTAAAAACAATGGATGTAACGTATTATGTATACAATATAGACCCCAAAACAATAGTTATTAAAATTTTTGTCTGTTTGTCTGTTTGTCTGTTTGTCTGTATGTCTGTTTGTGTGTGCGCGTTTAACTCAAAAAGTAATGAACCGATTACAACGAAATTTGGTGAAGTGATAACTTATTATCCGGGTCAACATTTAGGATACTTTTTATTTCAGAAAAATCTTTCTTTCCCACGGGAGATCGCAATAATTGGTTTTATCGAGTCCTCCTTATAAACCTTCCGCTGGCTAAACCTTAAGACATACATCGAAACAATATACTAAAAAATTGTAGGTCTTGAATAGGTCAACAGAAAAATCTGCAACAGTATATGTCTATCTCTTAAGGTACACTCGCAATACCTATTCTTATCTATACCTATAATAAAGCTGACTTAGTCAAATCGATGTGCGCGTTTCACGCAAAAAGTACTGAACCGAATTTAACTAAATTTTGTATAATGATAGCTTATCACTCGGTTCAAAATTTGGGATAACTTTTACTACAGGTACATTTTTCGTTCCCGCGAGAAAACGCAATGACTGGTTCTATCGAGTCGTCCTTAGAAATTTATATGGCTAACGCTGGCTGAACCTTAAGAGGTACATCAAAACAATGTACTAGAAAATTGTAGGTCTTAAAAAGTTATACAGGCAAGTTCGCAATATTATTTGTCTATCACCTAAGGTACATTCGCAATTACTATTTTTATTCACTACTCGCGAGTCACTGACTGACTTATCAACGTTCAGCTCGGTTTAGCAGTAAAACGTACCTAGAGACGAACCCGAGCGAAGCGAGGGTGAGTCGCTAGTTATAGTATAAGAATAGGTATTGCGAGTGTACCTTAAGAGATAGACATATACTGTTGCAGATTTTTCTGTTGACCTATTCAAGACCTACAATTTTTTAGTATATTGTTTCGATGTATGTCTTAAGGTTTAGCCAGCGGAAGGTTTATAAGGAGGACTCGATAAAACCAATTATTGCGATCTCCCGTGGGAAAGAAAGATTTTTCTGAAATAAAAAGTATCCTAAATGTTGACCCGGATAATAAGTTATCACTTCACCAAATTTCGTTGTAATCGGTTCATTACTTTTTGAGTTAAACGCGCACACACAAACAGACATACAGACAAACAGACAAACAGACAAACAGACAAACAGACAAAAATTTTAATAACTATTGTTTTGGGGTCTATATTGTATACATAATACGTTACATCCATTGTTTTTAAAAAATATTTAATGTACAGATTTCGCTAAGTTACTGCTTTATTATAGTATAGATAACGTATAACAAAACAGTAATATTATTTAATAAAAATAGTTATAGCGAGTGTACTTTAGGAGATAGACATATATTGTTGAGAACTTTTCTGTAGAACTTTTTAAGACCTACAATTTTCTAGTACATTGTTTTGATGTACCTCTTAAGGTTCAGCCAGCGTTAGCCATATAAATTTCTAAGGACGACTCGATAGAACCAGTCATTGCGTTTTCTCGCGGGAACGAAAAATGTACCTGTAGTAAAAGTTATCCCAAATTTTGAACCGAGTGATAAGCTATCATTATACAAAATTTAGTTAAATTCGGTTCAGTACTTTTTGCGTGAAACGCGCACATCGATTTGACTAAGTCAGCTTTATTATAGGTATAGATAAGAATAGGTATTGCGAGTGTACCTTAAGAGATAGACATATACTGTTGCAGATTTTTCTGTTGACCTATTCAAGACCTACAATTTTTTAGTATATTGTTTCGATGTATGTCTTAAGGTTTAGCCAGCGGAAGGTTTATAAGGAGGACTCGATAAAACCAATTATTGCGATCTCCCGTGGGAAAGAAAGATTTTTCTGAAATAAAAAGTATCCTAAATGTTGACCCGGATAATAAGTTATCACTTCACCAAATTTCGTTGTAATCGGTTCATTACTTTTTGAGTTAAACGCGCACACACAAACAGACATACAGACAAACAGACAAACAGACAAACAGACAAACAGACAAAAATTTTAATAACTATTGTTTTGGGGTCTATATTGTATACATAATACGTTACATCCATTGTTTTTAAAAAATATTTAATGTACAGATTTCGCTAAGTTACTGCTTTATTATAGTATAGATAACGTATAACAAAACAGTAATATTATTTAATAAAAATAGTTATAGCGAGTGTACTTTAGGAGATAGACATATATTGTTGAGAACTTTTCTGTAGAACTTTTTAAGACCTACAATTTTCTAGTACATTGTTTTGATGTACCTCTTAAGGTTCAGCCAGCGTTAGCCATATAAATTTCTAAGGACGACTCGATAGAACCAGTCATTGCGTTTTCTCGCGGGAACGAAAAATGTACCTGTAGTAAAAGTTATCCCAAATTTTGAACCGAGTGATAAGCTATCATTATACAAAATTTAGTTAAATTCGGTTCAGTACTTTTTGCGTGAAACGCGCACATCGATTTGACTAAGTCAGCTTTATTATAGGTATAGATAAGAATAGGTATTGCGAGTGTACCTTAAGAGATAGACATATACTGTTGCAGATTTTTCTGTTGACCTATTCAAGACCTACAATTTTTTAGTATATTGTTTCGATGTATGTCTTAAGGTTTAGCCAGCGGAAGGTTTATAAGGAGGACTCGATAAAACCAATTATTGCGATCTCCCGTGGGAAAGAAAGATTTTTCTGAAATAAAAAGTATCCTAAATGTTGACCCGGATAATAAGTTATCACTTCACCAAATTTCGTTGTAATCGGTTCATTACTTTTTGAGTTAAACGCGCACACACAAACAGACATACAGACAAACAGACAAACAGACAAACAGACAAACAGACAAAAATTTTAATAACTATTGTTTTGGGGTCTATATTGTATACATAATACGTTACATCCATTGTTTTTAAAAAATATTTAATGTACAGATTTCGCTAAGTTACTGCTTTATTATAGTATAGATATAGATAACGTATAACAAAACAGTAATATTATTTAATAAAAATAGTTATAGCGAGTGTACTTTAGGAGATAGACATATATTGTTGAGAACTTTTCTGTAGAACTTTTTAAGACCTACAATTTTCTAGTACATTGTTTTGATGTACCTCTTAAGGTTCAGCCAGCGTTAGCCATATAAATTTCTAAGGACGACTCGATAGAACCAGTCATTGCGTTTTCTCGCGGGAACGAAAAATGTACCTGTAGTAAAAGTTATCCCAAATTTTGAACCGAGTGATAAGCTATCATTATACAAAATTTAGTTAAATTCGGTTCAGTACTTTTTGCGTGAAACGCGCACATCGATTTGACTAAGTCAGCTTTATTATAGGTATAGATAAGAATAGGTATTGCGAGTGTACCTTAAGAGATAGACATATACTGTTGCAGATTTTTCTGTTGACCTATTCAAGACCTACAATTTTTTAGTATATTGTTTCGATGTATGTCTTAAGGTTTAGCCAGCGGAAGGTTTATAAGGAGGACTCGATAAAACCAATTATTGCGATCTCCCGTGGGAAAGAAAGATTTTTCTGAAATAAAAAGTATCCTAAATGTTGACCCGGATAATAAGTTATCACTTCACCAAATTTCGTTGTAATCGGTTCATTACTTTTTGAGTTAAACGCGCACACACAAACAGACATACAGACAAACAGACAAACAGACAAACAGACAAACAGACAAAAATTTTAATAACTATTGTTTTGGGGTCTATATTGTATACATAATACGTTACATCCATTGTTTTTAAAAAATATTTAATGTACAGATTTCGCTAAGTTACTGCTTTATTATAGTATAGATAACGTATAACAAAACAGTAATATTATTTAATAAAAATAGTTATAGCGAGTGTACTTTAGGAGATAGACATATATTGTTGAGAACTTTTCTGTAGAACTTTTTAAGACCTACAATTTTCTAGTACATTGTTTTGATGTACCTCTTAAGGTTCAGCCAGCGTTAGCCATATAAATTTCTAAGGACGACTCGATAGAACCAGTCATTGCGTTTTCTCGCGGGAACGAAAAATGTACCTGTAGTAAAAGTTATCCCAAATTTTGAACCGAGTGATAAGCTATCATTATACAAAATTTAGTTAAATTCGGTTCAGTACTTTTTGCGTGAAACGCGCACATCGATTTGACTAAGTCAGCTTTATTATAGGTATAGATAAGAATAGGTATTGCGAGTGTACCTTAAGAGATAGACATATACTGTTGCAGATTTTTCTGTTGACCTATTCAAGACCTACAATTTTTTAGTATATTGTTTCGATGTATGTCTTAAGGTTTAGCCAGCGGAAGGTTTATAAGGAGGACTCGATAAAACCAATTATTGCGATCTCCCGTGGGAAAGAAAGATTTTTCTGAAATAAAAAGTATCCTAAATGTTGACCCGGATAATAAGTTATCACTTCACCAAATTTCGTTGTAATCGGTTCATTACTTTTTGAGTTAAACGCGCACACACAAACAGACATACAGACAAACAGACAAACAGACAAACAGACAAAAATTTTAATAACTATTGTTTTGGGGTCTATATTGTATACATAATACGTTACATCCATTGTTTTTAAAAAATATTTAATGTACAGATTTCGCTAAGTTACTGCTTTATTATAGTATAGATAACGTATAACAAAACAGTAATATTATTTAATAAAAATAGTTATAGCGAGTGTACTTTAGGAGATAGACATATATTGTTGAGAACTTTTCTGTAGAACTTTTTAAGACCTACAATTTTCTAGTACATTGTTTTGATGTACCTCTTAAGGTTCAGCCAGCGTTAGCCATATAAATTTCTAAGGAGGACTCGATAGAACCAGTCATTGCGTTTTCTCGCGGGAACGAAAAATGTACCTGTAGTAAAAGTTATCCCAAATTTTGAACCGAGTGATAAGCTATCATTATACAAAATTTAGTTAAATTCGGTTCAGTACTTTTTGCGTGAAACGCGCACATCGATTTGACTAAGTCAGCTTTATTATAGGTATAGATAAGAATAGGTATTGCGAGTGTACCTTAAGAGATAGACATATACTGTTGCAGATTTTTCTGTTGACCTATTCAAGACCTACAATTTTTTAGTATATTGTTTCGATGTATGTCTTAAGGTTTAGCCAGCGGAAGGTTTATAAGGAGGACTCGATAAAACCAATTATTGCGATCTCCCGTGGGAAAGAAAGATTTTTCTGAAATAAAAAGTATCCTAAATGTTGACCCGGATAATAAGTTATCACTTCACCAAATTTCGTTGTAATCGGTTCATTACTTTTTGAGTTAAACGCGCACACACAAACAGACATACAGACAAACAGACAAACAGACAAACAGACAAAAATTTTAATAACTATTGTTTTGGGGTCTATATTGTATACATAATACGTTACATCCATTGTTTTTAAAAAATATTTAATGTACAGATTTCGCTAAGTTACTGCTTTATTATAGTATAGATAACGTATAACAAAACAGTAATATTATTTAATAAAAATAGTTATAGCGAGTGTACTTTAGGAGATAGACATATATTGTTGAGAACTTTTCTGTAGAACTTTTTAAGACCTACAATTTTCTAGTACATTGTTTTGATGTACCTCTTAAGGTTCAGCCAGCGTTAGCCATATAAATTTCTAAGGACGACTCGATAGAACCAGTCATTGCGTTTTCTCGCGGGAACGAAAAATGTACCTGTAGTAAAAGTTATCCCAAATTTTGAACCGAGTGATAAGCTATCATTATACAAAATTTAGTTAAATTCGGTTCAGTACTTTTTGCGTGAAACGCGCACATCGATTTGACTAAGTCAGCTTTATTATAGGTATAGATAAGAATAGGTATTGCGAGTGTACCTTAAGAGATAGACATATACTGTTGCAGATTTTTCTGTTGACCTATTCAAGACCTACAATTTTTTAGTATATTGTTTCGATGTATGTCTTAAGGTTTAGCCAGCGGAAGGTTTATAAGGAGGACTCGATAAAACCAATTATTGCGATCTCCCGTGGGAAAGAAAGATTTTTCTGAAATAAAAAGTATCCTAAATGTTGACCCGGATAATAAGTTATCACTTCACCAAATTTCGTTGTAATCGGTTCATTACTTTTTGAGTTAAACGCGCACACACAAACAGACATACAGACAAACAGACAAACAGACAAACAGACAAACAGACAAAAATTTTAATAACTATTGTTTTGGGGTCTATATTGTATACATAATACGTTACATCCATTGTTTTTAAAAAATATTTAATGTACAGATTTCGCTAAGTTACTGCTTTATTATAGTATAGACAAGTCTATGGCTGTTAAACTGCCAAAGCGGGTAACTAAAAATATTTCATATCTCAAAAACTATGAAAAAGTATTTTAGGAATTGTTATACCTCAACTTTTTCACTTTTTCTTGACACCTTTTCTTGGAAGGTAAAGGCTTAAAGGACATAATAAAATGCTTACAACTTTAATCATATTAGCAGAGCCATATGAAATAAAAAAATGTATTCGCTTAGAATTATTTACTTATTACACTTTCTTTTGAAAATCGTTTTGGAAAACATTACTAACTAGCGCTAATTAAGAAAAGTTATCATTATGTAATTTAAATAATCAGCTATATATTAAATATTAGTAAAAAATGATTAAAATTAATTCCGTAGTTTGAGAGTTTATCGTGAAAAACTAAAAAAAACAAACAAAACAGAAATATAGACATACATAAATGTTATTGCTAAAACAAAAAGTTCAATTTAACGGAGGAACCTTTGTGGCATTGTCAATCTCTGCCATTATTTACCAATCATGCGGTGCGCAATGAAAGTAATGTATAATGTAAGAGTATACTAATGTGTAAAACCTAAGAATTTGGTTTTTGATCATCTGAACGCGGGCGGAGCCGCGGGAAATGCTAGTTCTAATCATAAAATTGGCCTAAAGACTTTCAGGTTAGTCAACTAGAACCTAAAAATAGTATTATTTAATTTTACCCAGTACCATCTATGATATATGATATATCATAGATCATAGAATATGTTGATAAAATTTTGTACAATAATAGTCCACTAGTCATACCCAGGTACTATGTACGATATATTTTATCCCGAATAATAGAAGGATTCCACAGGGAGAGAATTGTTCACGTACGAACATTCTTGAACTTTGAGGAAACTGTCACATCATTTTTCATATACATAAATAAGTATAACAATAAATTAGTGGTCAATATTAAATTTCGTGTACTTTTTTCACAGAAATTAAAATGTTTCCCCGAGAAACGGGAAGGTATTTTACTACAGAATGGATGATAATTATTTAGTTGTAAAGTTATCATTTAGCGTTTTCTTATCCCGGAGGTTTCCCCCGAAAAGGGTTCCCTCGGAAACCGAGGGAATATACAAACAGCGTTAGATGATTGAATAATGACAATTAGTTTAATTAATTTAGTACTTTGGGGCCAAGTAGTGTTAGTTCACGGTCCGCCTCTCCGTTAATAAAGCAGCATTGGGCAGTTACTATTTGGACCAATGCAATTGACGACTTTTTTGCGTTGTCGAAACGCTTCCGATGCTTTACTAAAAGTAAAGTAATTACTTTTAGTAAAGTAATTACTAAAATTAATTTAATTTAACTTTTTATTTATCAATGTTTATAGTATTTATTATATGGTAGGAATAGTTATTTTAAGGCGTAATTTGTTTAAAACTCAATTTTATATATATTATAGACTGTAGTTGCCGACATGGTTATATTAATTTTATTGTTCCTGTTGTAGTCAGAAAGGTATATTCCATTGAAGTAATAAGCTCTCCTCGTTTTATGATGCTCATAACTTTGAATTTCACTTTAGATATCTTGTCTTAGTTATCGCTGCGGTATAATCCAGATTCACAACGTTATTCTATGCGAGTGTGAAGGCGAAAATTTTTCATGTTGTAAACGTGACTAAATAAAAGGGTGGGTTGGGTCGTTAAATAAATTGTATCCTTCTGGGTTTCAGATTTATATCTAAGTATATTTAAACTACTTGTGGGTACCTTAATTTTATATCAATTATCTCCAATATTTTTTTGGATCTTTCATTTAATATACTAGGTACTTTAAGTTTTCTTAAAAGTTTATCAGAACTCGATAATTGGTTTGGAAAATTACTGTTGATCTCGTATCGTTTCTATAAATAATTTAGGTGAAGAACACATAATATATATTTACTTAGACCCTTGAAGAGCCTTGGCCGGTATTTACATTTACGGAAAGTAGACAATGGAGTTAGATGTTAACATTTTAACAGGAAAAATGAGGTAAATTTGTTCATATTTTATGAATGTAAGTACCTTGGTCTTAAGCTATATTTAGAACTCATTAACGAAATAAACCAATGTCACGAGACTCAACACTGGAGCTCAAACTGAACAAGATTAATTCAAGCAGTCATCTGTAGTAATTTAGGTTTCGTCATTTAGGTTTCTATAGAACAATTATAGGCGCGTTTATTAGTTCTCTTCATTTATACATTTGTGTATGAATCTAAGCAGTAATAGATCATCTATAGTAATAATTTTTATAACTTAAAATCACCTGTGCCCCTATATTTTGGTTTTTATTGTTGTATCTGTGGCTCTATCCTCGTGTGTAAGGTCCACAGCTCCGCAATCATAGTTTAATCATGTACAATTGCTCCGTTTTTCTATAATTTCCATTATAAGGGTTTTTATTTGATGATAAATATCCAATATACATCCTTCCTCAATAAATAGCCTATAAAATGCAAAATATTTTTCAAATCTGCCTGGTAGTTCTAGTAACTACCGCGCTCAAATAAAAAAAAAAATCAAAAATATACACGCTCTTCAACTTTATTTTATTATATTATAGATCTAAATACGATTTTTTATGCAAAATAATAAATATATTTATGTCGATTTATAACATTATACCTACGTGCTAAGTTTTATCTTTGAACTTTACTTAGGTACCTACATGTTTTTAGACAATGTTCTTTTCAAAGAAATTTCACCAGACATCGTTTTATGTCAAATCACGTTCCTATCATCAACCAGCGAGAGTGTTTGGGCGCTTTTACATATTTTTCCATAACTTTCTTGTGAATACTATTATTTTTATTTTGCGGCTTTTGATTTATAGCTCATAGATACACTATAAAAATGTTCCCAATGCTTCCTTCGTCCCATTAAGAAACAATATTTTATATAGACATCAAAACGTCGTATTAAATATTCCACTCATGTATTTTGGGTCGTTTATGACCAGAGATTATCCGTCTGAATTTCGTCTTATTAAGTCATAAAAATATCTAAGTAGCTAAAGTTATGAAGCTTCCGCGTTATTAAATACCTTAATAATATTCATATTTTTTTGAAATTATACATCAGACGATTTCAGATTTGCTACGCCATTTTTCAATTTATTATTCCTCCATATCTCTTCTTTAAAGCCAACACCTGTAGGCTGGTGGTATTTATATTTTATCTCTTTAATACTTTAGTCTTTTTCATTTCCCTATTACATTTAGTGTGGTGAGTAATAATGATAAATGCATAAATTGCTCCAAGTATGACGTAATGAAATGCTACGTACTTTAATGTATGAATAAAGCATTTCAGTTGAAAAAGGTAGGGCGTAACGTAAACGTAGAAAACAACTCTGAACTAATTTAAAATACGCTGAACTGGTTAATTAAGAAAGGCAGCGGTGTGTGAAATTATAAGCTTATGTGGAAACATTAATTGGTTTGAACTTACGCCTATTATTTGTAAAGGTAGTGTCACTAATGAAATATGAGGCATGTTGCAAAATCTGCCAGATATTTGACATCAGGTTAATTTCATAACCGCTTGAACAGCCATACACGGTCTCTACTAACATAGTCTATTCAATTAAGCATATTAGAGATTGAAATTTTGAACCAAAAGGCTGATATACCAAGCTTCTATTTACACAGAAGCTTTTGCTTCATCTTTGAATTGCGATAAATAAAACCATTTTATTTTAATTAAGCTTCTAATATGATTGACGAATTTTAATAATTCCAAAATTATAATACAGGAACTATTATATAAGTATAACTAAATGAAACATTATGTTTTTTCATCTGACAAATAATACAATAATAGAATTAAGTTTATTTGTAATTTTCTATTTAATATTTAGTCTAATTTGTGTGTACACGTAATCTAAATCTAATATTACGTATGAAAGTTTAGCGATCTCGTAACGATCGCAAACTTCCGTTTGTGTCATTGATTGATTCGTAACGGGTAATAATTAATGAACAATTAGCGTCGACACATTTGTGATTACTATCGTAATTCAATGTACAAAAATTATCAAATATTTTAGAGAAATATGAGACATTGGACATAAACATGATACTTATAATGAGTTCCATTTTCTGTACATTATCAAACTACCTACTAATGTTTGGATATTTTTATAAGCTCTAAAAATGTATATTTCTATATTTATATTATTTATAAGTAAAAGTAGCCATTGAAATGTATAAATGGTTTCAAAAGTACCTTTATTATGTAGACAGACTTATGTACTGGAAAAGCGAATGCCACAAGGAATCCTATAGGATAATGTAAAAGCATACTTTATTATCGGCTTTGTCTCAACGCGAGACTCGCTGCTGTTCGCTTGAGATATCTGATAATTGAAATATAAATTTGAAACTCGATTAGACTTGTTATTTATTAAGACTTTTTTATATACAGTAGATTGTAAAAAAGTGTTACAGGTCTAGGAAATTGTATGGATTTGTATTAGCTAAGTACGTAGTTATTATATTTTACTAGCTTTTACTAACCACTAAGACAGTGGTAGCCCAGTGGTAACGCGCTCGCTTGTGAAACCGAGTGAAGCGAGTTTAAATCCCGGGTCTCGCACCTCTGATATTTTCATGTGCGATTCATGTCCAACATGATTGCCACTTGTCTTAACGGTGAAGGAAAATATTGTGAGGAAACCTGCATGTCTGAGAGAACCTAGCAAGTTTTCAAAAAACATGTGAAGTCCGCCAACCCGCACTTGGCCAGCGTGGTGGACTATGGCCTGATTCCCCTCGTACTGAAGGGAGGCCCGTGCCCAGCAGTGGGACGATAAAAAGGGCTATAACGAAAAACAAAATATGTTTATCCATTATGAGCACTGTTATATTAGCCTGTTATTTCTTGTTTATAACAGAACTCTCACTGTTTGGTGGTGGATGTTTACCTACGGTGGATAGTTACAAAACATATTAAATGACAAAACAATATAATATTGTTGCTTAGTCTTTAAAACCACTAATGTAATTGTTTTAAAAGTAATTTGGTGAAAGTTATTCACAAACAATTAAATTTTAACACAGAAATATATACCTATTAAAGATTTTACATTTTCAATTTTAGTATATAATCATTTATTTAAGTAAAATATAAATCATATTTTTATTTAAAAAAAGACATTTGTTGATTTTCTAAATTAATTTGTAGGACTGTGTAAAATATTGTCTCTATGTTACATATAATTTGTGTAAATTAAATAGCTTGAAAATAAGAATTTCTTTGCAACAGACTGAGTTGATGTGCGTTCACTTTGTCATGGTGGGGGGAGAGGTCTCGTAACTCGTTAGTGTCCGGCAATTCAGCCGGACGCCAAGCCAAGAAACGAACTAGAAGGGGGCACAACTCGGTGTGCCATGCGGGTTGCTCCTAGTACTACTCTGATAGCGGAGTGGAACGAGGGTGCAACCCCAAGGTTGCTGTGGTCTGCTCGCGCAGACTTGCCTTTGGGGAATCCTGCGATCCTCCATTAAGACGGGGAAGCTTCTGTTGGGTTTTAGTGGGTAGTATTGGCTTTTCCGGTGGGAGTCCCATATAACCACTAGTATTTATGCAAGTGTTATGTTTAAATGCATTTCCTAATGTTAAAAGAAAGTGACACACATAATATGACATGCTCAATAAATTAACATTGTCTCTCTGTTATATATTGCATGAAAAGCAAAGTTAAGTGTAACTTTATTAAATCCTGTATTTCTTACTGCTGATGTTACTATACATATATATGTATATGCAATGGTTGAAAATAGACTTAAGAAAAGGTGAGCATACGAGATTGTTTCAGAATCTGATACTACTCTTAGTTGATTCAAATTTTTATTTAATTTTCTTAGTACCTACTACTTAAGTTTATGATACATAAGTAGGTGCGTAGGCGTACTCATAGGTCTTAAATTTAATTCGTAATGAACAATAATCCTTTCCAATCACAGTATGCGCAGGTACTTTGAGAGTTGAAAGTATGAAAATTGAAATTCATCCATCCATCCAATCCAATATTTTATATATATTTAGGACTAGCAAATTTTGCTCAAGCTAATTGAAATTACTGAAGCCCATTGAGATTAGTTGCCAGGTCCTATTGTAAAATAGCATCATAGTGTAATCAAAGGTTTTTATTTTGCAGTTGATTGTACATGACTGAAACTAAAATGCCTAATATAAATAACATTAAAGTAGGCCCAATAAAATTTCCGGCTATCCCATGCGATTCCATAGTTAATCTATATATATACATAAAATGCTTTGTCCTGACTGACAGATCGATTAACGCACAGCCTAAACCGCTGGTTGTAGAAACGTGAAATCTGGATGACATATTCCTTATACTATGTAGGCATCCGCTAAGAAAGGATTTTTTGAAATTCATCCCCTAAGGGGGTAAAATAGGGGATAAAAGATTGTATGAAACTCTGTTATTCTTAATGCGAAATTCACGAAAAGTGGTATTTACCTTTAAGATGAAAAATAAGAAATATATGTATTAGATTTTTTTCAAAATTCATCCTTTAAAAGGGTAAAAATGGGTGATGAAGTTTATATGGGCAAACAATTATTTATGATCAGAATTACTTGAAACTTAGTAATAATGCTCTTCAATACAATTAAATAAATACGTATTTTAACATTTTTTGAAATTCATCCCATAAGGCTGTCAAATAGGGGATGAAAGTTTGTATGAAACTTTGTAATTGATGCACGGAAAATGGTACTTAACTTTAAAATGAAAACTAAAATAATACAAATATCATTTTTTTCGAAATTCATCTCTTAAAAGGATAAAAGGGGGTTGTGCTGTTTATATAAGAAAAAAAATCTTTATAATCAGAATTACTTGAAACTTGGTATTATTACTCTACGATACAGTTAAATAAACATGTATTGTAGATTTTTTTTAAATTCAGCCCCTAAGTGGGTAAAACTGGGCGGTGAGTGTTTTAGTGGTTGAATATATTTAAATAGAGTAACATGGCTCAAGTGTGAGATATAAAGTAGAGTAATTTTATTTACAGAATATACGCTTAACATCTTATACATATTTTGCAAGTAATAAAGTATGTATTGCAAAAAGTTTATGTTTTTCGCAGTTTGATCGCGGGCGAAGCCGCGGTTTCTGCTAGTATTACATAATATGTTGTTAACAATAATTATTATCGTCATACTATATACTGGAACTACCCTTCGATACCCTTCTCAAATATAGTAATAATTGAATTGTTCAACGTCACCAGGAAAACAAAAATTTATAGGCGGCTGTTATTTAAAATATGACTAACTAATTTCATCACAGCGTCCTTCGTTAACCTAATTGTGCTGAAGCCATATTGGTTTTCTGCGTGTCGCTATTTAGTTCTGAGTAAAGATTTTCCATAAAATAAAGATCGAGTTAAAATACACAGAAATGTATAAAAAGAGCATTGAAACTTAAGCTATTTAGAAAAATTATTTTGACATAATTCACCTCACCTACAAACAATTTAAATTACTTTTAGGGATCATACTAAATATTTTCATATAAACCCAACTACTACCTCAGTTCAATCAATTTATTTGATTGTATTGTAAACAAAATGCTGCTCAGCCTTCACTATGCCTTCGTTGTTGGTTCTAAAACTCCTTTGTTTACAATATAAAACCTCGTCAACAGTGCTGTTAGTTTGTTCTTTTTTGATGTAAGGACGACCACCACGAATGAAATTATTGTATAATTTTTCTGACTTTTACATTTTATAAATACATACTTCATAAATAAATTGCTGGAGGTTTTATGCGTGTCTGATATCCCACATATTATAAGAAATAACTATGTGCGCAAAAATAAGTACACGCTATTCCTTTCACTCTCAAGCTCCAGCAGGACTACAATTCTACAAGACCGCTGACAGATAAATCGCAGGACTGAAAGTTTATGAGAATTCTGTAACAGAAAATTCAGTAAACGTTTGGTTCGACTCAGGACACGAGACTTACGACGCAGTATCCCACATACGCAATATAACAACAAGCTACAGTTCTTTTCCGTGCAGTAATGAAGGCTTGTGGCGTGCCGACCATTTAATGTTCCCTCAACACCTCCGTATACATAATTCACTAATACAGAGTTAAGACATTATGAGACTGGAGCATGTCTGAAACAGATTTGAAAAAATATTAATAGCCCAACTTTACTACCGTTTTTATCCATAATATATATACCCGAATATACCATTTTGCGGTGTATTTATAAATAATATTAAGTTTCAAGAATAGCTTATCGAGTAATTAATTTCTATGAAACAGAATTTAATTACATGATCCTATAATCTAACAAAAACATGTTTACTTGTATAATATTGCTTTTGCAAATACTTAAGTGAAAGGAATCCAAACTTCACCTTTCAACTCAACGTCTTATGTAGCTGAAACTGAGTTATTAAGTGTTTCAAGTCTATGCGAATGTTCGTGACGCAGTACAAGTTACAACAGCTACACGTGACGTAGCTAAATAATGGACAGAACATGCTATCTATAGGTGACTGCTGTCACAAGCAATTACTGATATTAATCGCTTTGAATTCCCTGAATTTTACATTTTGACTTTACTTTTAGATTAAAATTAGTAAACACCTTACATTGCCTACTAATCCATAAGTAAGTATATTTTTATTTCACACATGCTATCCCGCCCTCACTTTACATGTTATATACTAGCGACTTACTCTCGCTTCGCTCGGGTTCGTCCCTAGGCACGTTTTAACGATTAGTATGGAATAGATACAATATAATATATTATATAATATATATCCTATGGCCTTCCTCAATAAACGGGCTATCTAATGCAAAAATAATTTTTCAAATCGGATTAGTAGTTCCTCAGATTAGCGCGTTCAAACAAACAAACAAACTCTGCCTCTTTATTAATATTAGTTTCGATTGTAAGAACCACAAACCAAGAAGTAATACTTTGTGCCAAAACACTGAATAAAACTTTTTTTTCGGGGTCTATTCCGGGATAGTAGCCTACAGTTACTCTACTTGCGACTCGAATCCTATATCCAACTGTAACGCTAGGTACAAACAGATAGACACATATTTTTTTAAAGTTGTTAATTCATTTGCGTTTTGGTTTCTTGCTTGAGTTGAATTTGCGGTAACGTATTTGAAATTATACAGAAGCTTACATTTGTTAGTAAGGAAAAATTCTGGAAGATATAAGGCAGTCTAGCATCACTATAAAATACGCGAGCGAAGCCGCAGGCAAAAGATAGCATTGTTTGCTAAATAATATTGTAATATCTAAGGCAAGTTGTACAATGATTATACTGCATAAATGGTAAGAGATCTCCTGGAGCTCCATTAGATATGGCGGTTTCACAAGGGTCTATTCTTGGCCCCTTTCTTTTTCTAATTTACATTAATGATTTGCCATTTTTTGTCTAGAACAAACATGAGATAGTATTGTTCGCTGATGACACTTCACTTATTTTTAAAGTGAAGCGCAATTTGCTAATGTACGGCGATGTAGATGATGATCTCTCAAAGGTTGTCTATTGGTTTCATTCAAATAATTTATTATTAAGTAATAAAAAGACAAAATTAATAAAATTCTCAACACCTAATGTTAAACTTGTTGATTATGGTGTAATATTAAATGGGGAGGTGTAAAAACCGGTAGAGTCCACTAAATTGCTAGGTATTATCATAGATTCTAAATTGCAGTGGAGTCTCTATATTGAGGGGATAGCGAGTAGACTCAGCTCTGCAGCGTTCACGGTAAAAAAATAAGACTTCTTACTAATGTAGATACAGCTCGCATAGTATATTTTAGTTATTTTCATAGTATTATGCCCTATGATATCTTACTATGGGGAGATGCAGCTGCCATTAATACGATTTTTGTCCTGCAGAAAAGAGCTATTCGTGCAATTCATAGTTTAGGTCCTAGAGTTAAGAGATAAGTTTAAAGAAATAAAAATATTGATTTTTGCTTCTTAGTACATGTACGAAAATGTTATGTATGTTCGTAAAAATATACACGAATTTCCCTAGAATTGTGACATGCATAACATTAATACTAGGAGAAAACACAAACTTGTAATGCCTGTGACTCTACACAAGGTCAATAATTCTTTTTATGGACAATGTATACGCTCGTACAACAGGATCCCAGAAAATGTTCAAAAAGCTTCTATCGTCAAATTAAAAAAAAAATGTTAAACGTTTGTGTGCTAAAGGTTATTATACAATAAATGATTTTATACAAGATGGCACGCCTTGGCAATGAAGTGATCGCCTCCAGGCTACTTCAACTTTATGGAAATATTGTAAATTATAATTAAACTTTATTAAAATATAACGTAATAATATTAATACCGCTGAGTTTCTTTCGCCAGTTCTTCTCAGGTTTGAGGCTTCTTCTTTGCGAACTGGTAGTAGACTCATGACGATCAGTAAAAATTGTAATAATTTAATGCTGAATAAAATATTTTGAATTTTGAATTGATTTTTTTCAAAGCATTTACTTATTTTCTAAAACGACAAAAATCAATTCATTACCTGCTGTTGTTTACTCTATACATTTCTAATGTTATTCTAAGTGGGCTTCTTGATCTTTTTTTTATTTCGTGCATTGATTGATAATATTTGTTTTAGCGTTATTAAGAAGGTGATTAAGGTCATTATCCACTATACAACACTTAACACAATAATATACAGGGTGGATTTTTGAGACGGGACAGTAAGGGCAGGTACCTTAAATACTATAGTTACAGGAAAACGTTCCTAGGAGACCATCCATAACTTTTTGAGATATTCTGAACTGCATTCACAGATTTTGGAAAAAATGTACAGTCAGCGAGAAAAATGCTAAAACTCGAAAAAAATTTTTTTTATGTCAATCGATCCTATTTCATGTAGGGATCAAAAGACTCTATGGGACCATTTAAGGTTTGAGTACTAGAAATGGCAGAAATCGCCTAAATCTTTTCCCATACATTTTGTATGGAAAAACGTTTAATCGACTCGAAATATTCTTTGTTGCCAAACGGTCCTATTTTTTAATGTGATCAAAAGACTCTTTGAGGCCAACTGAAGTTTGAGTACAAAAACTACGGTAAGTCACAATTTTCCTAGTTTTTGTTAAGCCGGTCTCGTGGCATACTGTACCTAGAAGCAAAAGTACCTACCTAAGTAGAAAATCATAATTGCACCGACAAATAAAAATAAAATAAAATTATATCAACTAAACGTGTATTTTTAAACACGATATCCATACAAGTTCATTCGTTTTTGCACTGAGCAAGTAGCAGCCGATAATTTACTTGTATGGCTATCGTGTTTAAAAATACACGTTTAGTTGATATAATTTTATTTTATTTTTATTTGTCGGTGCAATTATGATTTTCTACTTAGGTAGGTACTTTTGCTTCTAGGTACAGTATGCCACGAGACCGGCTTAACAAAAACTAGGAAAATTGTGACTTACCGTAGTTTTTGTACTCAAACTTCAGTTGGCCTCAAAGAGTCTTTTGATCACATTAAAAAATAGGACCGTTTGGCAACAAAGAATATTTCGAGTCGATTAAACGTTTTTCCATACAAAATGTATGGGAAAAGATTTAGGCGATTTCTGCCATTTCTAGTACTCAAACCTTAAATGGTCCCATAGAGTCTTTTGATCCCTACATGAAATAGGATCGATTGACATAAAAAAAATTTTTTTCGAGTTTTAGCATTTTTCTCGCTGACTGTACATTTTTTCCAAAATCTGTGAATGCAGTTCAGAATATCTCAAAAAGTTATGGATGGTCTCCTAGGAACGTTTTCCTGTAACTATAGTATTTAAGGTACCTGCCCTTACTGTCCCGTCTCAAAAATCCACCCTGTATAACACTATCTTATTTTAATTTTTAATATCCATTAAAATGCTTAATATGAAATTTAATAAGCTTTCAGAGTAAAGTGAGTGAAGGCCCTTGATTAAGTACGTCATAGTAATAGACTCTTGTATATAATTTACTTGTAAAGTGACGGCGCGTAAACTTTATGCACTTCCGATGCTTACAGCATATAAATACCATTTTCATATAAACTTTCATGCAACAGTATATAGACAGCGCCTCCTATTTATAAGTTAAGTAGTGAGTATCGTTAAAATTACATTAAAGTTCAGCTATTATCCCGGGAACGCAATACTATAATAAATAATCTATGTGCTACTCTAAGATGTGGTTTATCTTTGCCTTTGGCAAAGAGATAGATTATAGTCTGGAATAGCATAAAGTTTACTTTTTATCCCAGAAAAATATACGGTTCCCGTGGGATAGATTTGTTTTTGTCTAGGGACGAACCCGAAGAGAAGCGAGGGTGAGTCGCTAGTTTTAAATAAAACTATCATTTGGGATTTTTTCACGGATTTATTTTGGTTTTTGAGAGACGGTCTCTCCCGTCACCATGATTCGTTCGTTCGTTCGTTGGGAACCGAAAATAGATAAAATACCCCACAATAATCTACTAAATGTTACTATAATAAATATTTAGAAAGTTTCTTTTGTTTTAGCTACAACAAATTTATTCAAACAAAAATATCCCAAACCTTTGAATATTATTTATAGTTGAACAATAACATTTTTTTCAACTTCCTTACATTGTAAAAGAGAAAGTAATGTACATGATAATGTACTCTTAGTTCCTAAGTGCTTAACAGCACTAATACACGTATACACAATGCATATTAAATGAAGTTATGCATTACTTTGTCCTTGTGCGTTGTGGCCTAGGGCGTTCGTGGCCTAGTGCGCTCGTGGCCTAGTGCGCTCGTGGCCTAGTGCGCACATGGTCTAGTGCAGTCGTGGCCTAGTGCTATCGGGGCCTAGTGCGTTCGTGGCCTAGTGCGTTCGTGGCCTAGTTCGCTCGTGGCCTAGTGCGCTCGTGGCCTAGTGCGGTCGTGGCCTATTGCTTTCCTGGCCTAATGCGTTCGTGGCCTAGTGCGCTCGTGGCATAGTGCATTGTGGCATAGGGCGCTCGTGGCCTAGTGCGTTGTGGCCTAGGGCGCTCGTGGCCTAGTGCGTGGTGGCCTAGGGCGCTCGTGGCCTAGTGCGTTGTGGCCTAGGGAGTGGTGGCCTAGGGCACTCGTGGCCTAGTGCGTTGTGGCCTAGGTCGCTCGTGGCCTAGGGCGCTTGTGGCATACGGCGCTCGTGGCCTAGGGCGCTTGTGGCATAGGGCGCTCGTGGCATACGGCGCTCGTGGCCTAGGGCGCTTGTGGCCTAGGGCGCTCGTGGCCTATTGCGTTGTGGCCTAGGGCGCTCGTGGCCTAGTGCGTTGTGGCCTAGGACGTGGTGGCCTAGGGCGCTCGTGGCTTAGTGCGTGGTGGCCTAGGGCACTCGTGGCCTAGTGCGTGGTGGCCTAGTGCGTTGTGGCCTAGGGCGTGGTGGCCTAGGGCGCTCGTGGCCTAGTGCGTGGTGGCCTAGGGCGCTCGTGGCCTAGTGCGTCGTGGCCTAGGGCGTTGTGGCCTAGGGCGCTCGTGGCCTAGTGCGTTGTGGCCTAGGACGTGGTGGCCTAGGGCGCTCGTGGCTTAGTGCGTGGTGGCCTAGGGCACTCGTGGCCTAGTGCGTGGTGGCCTAGTGCGTTGTGGCCTAGGGCGTGGTGGCCTAGGGCGCTCGTGGCCTAGTGCGTGGTGGCCTAGGGCGCTCGTGGCCTAGTGCGTCGTGGCCTAGGGCGCTCGTGGCCTAGGGCGCTCGTGGCCTAGGGCACTCGTGGCCTTGTGCGTCGTGGCCTAGGGCGCTTGTGGCATAGGGCGCTCGTGGCCTAGGGCGCTCGTGGCCTAGGGCGCTTGTGGCATAGGGCGCTCGTGGCCTAGGGCGCTTGTGGCATAGGGCGCTCGTGGCCTAGGGCACTCGTGGCCTTGTGCGTCGTGGCCTAGGGCGCTTGTGGCATAGGGCGCTCGTGGCCTAGGGCGCTCGTGGCCTAGGGCGCTCGTGGCCTAGGGCGCTCGTGGCCTAGGGCGCTTGTGGCATAGGGCGCTCGTGGCCTAGGGCGCTTGTGGCATAGGGCGCTCGTGGCCTAGGGCGCTTGTGGCATAGGGCGCTCGTGGCCTAGGGCGCTCGTGGCATAGGGCGCTCGGAAGAATAAAGTCAGCCACTGATATCCGTCCGTGCGTGGTGGCCTAGGGCGCTCGTGGCCTAGTGCGTTGTGGCCTAGGGCGCTTGTGGCATAGGGCGCTCGTGGCCTAGGGCGCTCGTGGCCTATTGCGTTGTGGCCTAGGGCGCTCGTGGCCTAGTGCGTTGTAGCCTAGGACGTGGTGGCCTAGGGCGCTCGTGGCCTAGTGCGTGGTGGCCTAGTGCGTTGTGGCCTAGGGCGTGGTGGCCTAGGGCGCTCGTGGCCTAGTGCGTGGTGGCCTAGGGCGCTCGTGGCCTAGGGCACTCGTGGCCTAGTGCGTCGTGGCCTAGGGCGCTTGTGGCATAGGGCGCTCGTGGCCTAGGGCGCTTGTGGCATAGGGCGCTCGTGGCCTAGGGCGCTCGTGGCCTAGGGCGCTCGTGGCATAGGGCGCTCGGAAGAATAAAGTCAGCCACTGATATCCGTCCTCTTTCAATAACTTCCAAACTTCAACTGGTATACCATCGGGCCCAACTGCTTTACCATTTTTCATACTTCGTACTGCCATTCTAACTTCGTTCATACTAATCTTATTCACTAATCCAATATTCACAAGCACATCGTTATACACCCCACTCCAGTCATTGTCCTCATTCATAAGTTTTTCGAAATAAGTGTTCAATCTATCTTTTATATCTTCATCTTTTATCAACACCCTTTCCTCTTCATCTTACATACATCTCACATGCTTAATGTCTTTTGCCCACTCTTTCCTGCTCTTTGCAATGCGGTATATTTCTTTTTATCCTTTTGGTGCTTGAAGATGGCTGTACGTACTGTTTTGAGCCTAAGCTATGGCTATTGCTACCGCTTTTTTGCCTTCTTTTCCCGCTCTTTGTATACACACTTTCTAACTTCCTTAATTCTTTCACTCCCTTACTCATTTTTCCATGTTTTAAATGCATCTTTTTTTCTTTCAGAGCTCTCTGTACCTCCTCACTTCACCACCTAGTGTATCAATAGTATCATTCCCTTTCGTTTCTCCAAACACTTCCCGCGCTATCTCACTTATATAAATTGCCATTTCATTCCAACATTCATCCACTTACTTATCTTGCATTCCATCCATTTCTATATTTTTTTTCCACTATTTTTTCCATGAATATACTTGCATACTGCTTTTTCTCTAACATTCGCCACCTGGTCCTTTTCTATCAATAATAAAATATTACTTCATTGGAATGTAAGAAAAAAAAATGTTTTTAATTTTTTTCACATTGTTCCACCACATCAAAAAAATTGAAAAAAATCCTGAGTATAAAGGAGTACAAAAGACATTTTCTGACAAAATTTGGAGGTGGACACTTTTCAAAAATACGGTCAAAAAAATAATTTTAGTTTTATTTCTTTTCTAAAAAATTGTCTTTTGGTCTGGGAATCATAAAAAATTTTTTTTTTCATGCCTTTTACTCGTAAGTATTAGCGAAAAAATCGGCGATTATCAAATTTTAATTTTACTATGAATAAAAAAATAAAATGAAAAAGTAGTTTTTTTTGAATATCTCGATAACGGCTTGAGATAAAAAGCTGAAATTTTGACAGAATTATTTTTATTTGGTACCTAAACGATCCCCAAAGTATAAAGAGAAAATTCCACGGGGGCAAATTTCATATGTATATCCGGCTATACCCTTTAATCAAAATAGGTTTAATGGTTTAGGTATTATAGACATGGCATATTATAATGCAATGGTAATAGATAAATATTATATGATGATGTTTTTGCTAATAAAACTTTCATGAAAAGGGTTCTATATAAATAAAAATGAATCACCGAATTGTATGTACGCGGATAACTTCCGATCGACGGCATCAAATTGGATATTTTTTTTTGTGTTTTTTATTGTCAGGACAACTTTTGTATAGAAGGAAATTAAAATAAAAAAAAATATTTACTAAAATAAGACTTTTTTTTAAATCTCATAATATAAAAAGTGAGTGGCAGAAATAGTTTTTATCCCGGAAATCATCCCTCCCTTAAGTGAGTGAGAAAATGGGGATGAAAGTTTGTATGAAGAATCAAGCTAGGGGCGAACCCAAGCGAAGCGAGGGTGAGTCGCTAGTACTATTCATAAAATTACTAACATATACCTATTTGTTAAGTACTTAAGTCCTTAACTCCGAAATATATTTAATCTATTATGAAAATGTACGCAAACCTTCTTACAGAGAGATTAATCAAAGTAAGTATGATGTTATAAATAAGTACTTAACATTTATGATCATATACATTAAACATATTTATTTAAATTGTTAAGGAAATGTTCTTGTACAATATTAATAAAATATATTTTTTCATTAATTTGACTTACTTATGAGCAGAATTCTATATATTATTTTTAGGGGTTTTCATATTATACCCATTTTCTTAAAAGGAATCACTTTTCTTAAGTAAAAAGGGAGAAATTAAAAGCGAGCTTTCTGATTGTTAATATTAAACTAATGCATAGGTACTTATTGAAGAAAATAAAAACAGACTTCAAAAAAAACGCTAAAAAGTAAAACGTCTGTGTGCTATGATTTGTATCGTCTGGCACCGACTTCGAAAATATATGAATAGGTATCTATAGTTAATGAAAACTACCAAACAGTTATTTTTTACTTTTTAGTGTTTTTTTGAAATCGGTTTTTATTTTATTTTTAAAAAAAGTTTTTATTTGAAAAGTGAAGATAGTGTTGCTTAATATTCTATCTTAAAATTACATTAGAAATCTAAATTAAAAATTTAATTTTCTAAATTACATATAAAACAATAATAATGCTTTAATAAATAATTAGTATTTAATAAATAATTAATATTTTGATTCTTTGTGGTTAGACATATTATAGTAATAGCAACACTAAATAATATTACATTATTAATTCTTAAAGTTTTTTAAAATATTGTAATATTTATAATAATAACAGCTAAAATTAAACAAATTATATTTAATTATAATACTTATTAAACTTTTTAAATATGTTTAGAATTAAAATCAACAAACATTGTAAGGTACTCTGGTGCCATTTTTGAATTTTCAAAATCATTTTTGTAAATTTGTGGGTAGACATTGTCTGTAACAAGTATATAACGCTTTTGAGATGTCTAACACCTTAGTCTCTCCCGTGACCATGATTGCTGTAAAGCATTCGAAACTTCGGGAACCAAAAATCAAAATAAATCCGCGAAATAATCCGAAAATATAGTTTTATTTAAAAAGATTTTATTTTTCCATTTTTAGTATAAACGTAGTAGTAGCAAAGAAAGAAGAAATTATTTTAATAAAATATTCGCTTAAGTGATTTAAGTTAGTTTGATGCCAATTTTTATATGGAGATTGACAAACTAAAATTCGCTTTTATTAGTAACACTCAAAAATCAAGCTCCAAAATCCAACTTTAACGTAATGGGCTTCTCAAATCAAACAAAACAAGCCCCAACTCAAAGTATCTACTATTAGCTGTTAAAGAGTTCCACCACACAACAACAAAGTTCCAACAAAACAGTAACTGTCCAAATCGGTTAATAAATGACGGAGTTCTCAAATAACAAAGAAAAAAATAGTAAAGGCAAATAGAGAACCTCCTTTTTGAAGTCGGTTGAAAACAGTCAAACGCACTATTACTAAAACACTTTATTTTTTAACCGGTCGTATGTACGATTCTTATGAGTGTGTTGTTAATATATTGTCAAAAATTTCTTACAAAATGTCTTGTATTTATGTAGGCGCAGCTACGTATACGCATATGTATACTTATATACGTATACGTAGCTGACCCGACAGACGTGGTCATGTCCGAATTTCAATTTTATTTGTAATCCTTGAGTCTACACAAAAATCATATAGAAATGTCGACTTTCAGTTTTTCTCGAATTTTTAAATTTTGCCGGCATTTATTTATTTTTTTCTCTGAAAACCTTATGCAGACAAGTTTTTTTTTAAAACAGTCAAATCAACCGTTCTCAAGTGATGCGCTTATCTACGAACATTTCATTTTTATTTACATAATTAATATATAGACGACCATGCAAGAATGTAATTTTACGAGTACGTACGTAATGAGTACCTACTTATTTCAATATAAATTGTTAAGTGATGATTAAATCATTACTAGGGGCGGTTTTTATGTGCATTAATTAATAATAATACGAATTCGAATCAATCAATATTATTGTCGCAGTATAAAATTACTAATGTAACTAGGTCAGCACAATTTTTAGTATATGTTTAAATATTTATGAAGTTTTTATATTTAATAAAGGTATGATGATAAGATTTCAAAAATAAACGTAAAATATATGTATATTAGGTATAATTAGTAAAAATGAACCACAGCAGAGAGTTTGCTAAAAAATTTGGAAAAAGTTCTTAATTTATAAGAAAAAAATATTTTTTAAATTTATATCTTAAAAATATCAAAAACAAAAATAATAATATTAAGAAAGCGTGGATTTGACAAAACACAAATATCGTATCTCAAAGACTATTCCACTTATTTTCATTAAAACAGCTTTTGTTAAAAATATTTTTGAAGCTGCTATATCCTACTAATATTATAAAAGCGAAAGTTTGTGAGGATGTATGGATGTCTGGATGTATTATGGATGTATGGATGTTTGTTTGGCGAACCTTAAAACTCCTTGTTAGTAAAGCAAGAAGCATATAGTTTGACAACCGTTGACAAGGAAAAAACATTAGTCTCAATTCAATTCTTTAGTTTCGTGGTTGCTAGGAGTGACATTATTTTAATTATTAATGGAACCTATCCAAAGTCAAACTTCTAAACATAACCAAAGTAAAATCTCTGAATAAAATGGCTTGAATATAGAGATAGATTTAACGAAACTAAAAGGAGTTTATAGATTTGGTTTATAGAGTTTACAGATTGGTTAAAAAATGATAAGTTTGTAAATTTTATACTAAGTATCTTTGCATCCAAAACCGTATCCTTCAATGAAATGACGTGTTTATCAATTTGGGTGTCACAGCCCATTATTTCAATATCTATTATATAAACAAAAAACGTACAGTTTAAACAAACTAATTGTAGGGAGCAACTTGTAACAAAACTATGTATGTATGTATGTATATAACTTGTAACTATGAATATTAAAAGATTTGTTAAGAGTAGATTATAAAAGATTAGAGTATTATATTACAGAAAATACGAAGATTGAAAAATGAAGCAGAACGTACATGGAGTTGCAGCCACAGCAATTCAGCTGTCAGCACATTTGTCTGACCGATGGGATCTCTAAAGTTTCAAGTTAATTAAACAAGTATTTGATCGAACTGGTACTGGTCGAGATGAATTAAATAATCCCAAGTACTGCGATAGTATGTAGGTAGTGTATAATGAAGTTCATTTTTAAACTTTATTTTCTCTATAAGGCAAAAGAAGTATTTATATTTTTTTCCATTTTCAAATCAGCTATCATTATCTTGATATTACAGCTAGAATTAAGTAAACAAATGAAACCTTACACGTTACATTTTAATATCGTTTTCTTCGACCCGTTTGCGTGTTTTCTATATTCTACTAACAACTTATCCTTGCTTCACTCGGGTGCGGCCTCATCAGTTTCAGAATTTTCAGAATCATTAGTTTCAGATATTACTTCCTTCATTCAAACTTACACACTCACAAACTTTATCTCTTCAAATTATTAGTGTAGATAATATAGATGTCCTAAGGGACGCACTTATAAAATATTCTTTTATACAAAAGCCTTTGTTACTTCTAGTGTTGCTGTTTTAAAATTGGCAATTTGAAAGTTCCAAAGAAAAAATTGAACTGCATAAATTATGTTCTGCACTTGAGCAGCCAAATTCTACAGTTGGCACAGTAAAGTTCGAATTACTTTGTTGCACTAAAATTTGGAAACTTTTTACGCTCAGTAACTAAGAGTGCTCATATTCTTCCACTGGAAGGGAATTATTTTGTTATGCTAAGTAGATACTCATGATTTGGTTGAGTTTTTGGTTATAAATAATATTTTATAATTGGTTTCTCTTTTTATTTTTATTATTATTCAAAGTAGGTTCCTACGTTCTTAAAAATATTTTTTAGCTCTTATCGTGAAGGAAATCTTTATTTCTTGTAATATATTATTATGAAAGTTATTCTTCTGTCTCTCACCGAATTTAAATCAACTTTTATGCCTATTAGAAAAAAGATAATTGTCAATAGTAAAATGTATATTTTATATAAAAAGATAATTAGCAAGATATATTTATACATATATACCTATATATATATATATATATATGTATATATATATATATATGTATATATATATATATATATATTTCATAAAAAAACAAAACAAACTCAGATATACCTACATACTGATAGAGGTTTCTAACTTTTTTAATACCTGACATTACATCGGGGATTAATTAATTAATTTACTGCTACACGTGTAATAACTCTTTTAATTTGAACCCTTACTTATATATATATATATATATATATATATATATATATATATATATATATATATATATGTATCTAAACTAAAAACATGGACATACCACATATTTTCATGTTGTAGAATATAAAATCCAAATAGTTTATGAAATCAAGTTTAGTCATATAAAGAGTTAATAATATGCATAATACCTCTTATTTCTTCTAAAGCTACATATGTGAAGCCAACATTTATGTGAAGTCACGTTCATAGCCGCACTCACCTACATAAAAATCTTCTACAGTAATTTCTTTTAAAGTTTACCTTAATACTGTAATTATATTTTAATGACTGGAGCTTTATCTTTTATTTTGCGAAGTTAATATTACAAGCTGTATGAACGTACGTGATTTTATGAGTAACTAGTCTGTCCCTGTGGCTTCGCTCGCGTAAGCGGGACGGAAATGAAAGGCTCTTGCCTAATTAAATTGAAATCTGTTAGCAGTTGAGGGGTGAAGAGGTAACAGATAGATAGACATAGTCATTATAACATTTGTTATGTAAATATGGACTAGCTATACCCGCAACATGTAAAATGTGTGTACGCGTAAAATTAAACATGTTTCAATTCAATACGTCGATTTTAACGTTTATTTAAATGAAAAATTACACTAAATAATTATATACTATAACTAAATATTTATATAAAGCTAATATATTCTGTATAGTAACATTTATATGTATTAGTTTCATATCAAGGGCCATACGCGATCGCTGCGCGACATGTTGACATAGGTATTCGTTTAAACGATTAACGACCTTTATTGAAATATACATTCTATACTCCGTTTTAGTAATATTGAGGATTTTTTGAGATTTTGTATATCAATGTTCTTTTTGTGTATTAGAATACCTACATTACAACAAAAAGTAATTTAGTTAGTTAGAAATAAAATCGTAAAAGCTATAATAACTTTGTTTTTACTAAGTTCTATTAATTCTACTTGAAACCTTAATTTTTTTAGCTTTCGCTTTATATGTTTGGTGTAGAATGATCTCGCTTCTCTCGGGTACATCCCTAGGTACGTTTTAATGGTTAATATGGAATAGGTAGACTATATATTATATGATATATAGCCTATAGCCTTACTCAATAAATGGGCTATCTAATGCAAAAAGAATTTTTTAAATCGGATTAGTAGTTCCTGAGATTAGCGCGTCCGAACAAACTCTTTATAATATTAGTATAGATTTTGTTTTAAGAATCGTATTAATATTATAAGTATATACGTAGTAATTGCCCAAATATAGTAAACTTGGTATGTAGTTGTATTCATTGAATAAATTGTTCGTGAAGATACCTAAAACAAAAAAGACCACTCATTGCGAGAACTCAATGGTTATTTCTTTGTTCATATGTTTATTGTTTAAGTACATATATAAATGAAGCATAGATTCAAAAGAGATACGTTTATGACTTGTAATGAGATTACAATCATATCTATACATATAATAAATTGTCACTGAACGCTGTCTGTACATAGAAATATTTGAGAAAAACTATTATTGGGGGTCTTTATTAACGCAATAAAACTGAAAAGTATGATTTTTAGAGTTTTTGTCTGTTTGTGTATGCGTTTGTGCGTGCTAATATCAGAAACGGCTGGGTGCGGTTTTCACTAATGTATTGTGCTAAGTTTAACTTAACATTTAACAATCATTTCATTTGGTTCATAAATAAAAAAGTTATATCCATTTAAAGAATAACCTAGGGACGAACCCGAGCGAAGCGAGGGTGAGTCGGTAGTTAATAAATAAGTTTAAATACAATAAGGAGTGTATTTGTTACTTTTTCACTGTGTAACAACGGATTTGAGTGAAAGTTCGAACTCTCTACTCTTTATCTCACTTCTACTACACATATGAATGTATCTACCAAGCAAGGAAAATCAAATAGGAAAAATGTAAATTAAAACTAAATGTAAGCTACAATGGACAATTTCAAATGTATGTAATTAGCTGTTTTCAGCCAGTAATGCGGTATATGTATAGACACAAAGACAATAATATCATTTTAGCTTTTATTAATTCTAACATCGTTTACAAAATTAAAAATAATATATTAAATAAAAAAAACCAAGCCTATAAGATTGAAACAGAATTTTTATATCCAAAATGTAAACGGTGCTTAAGACAGTGCACAAAAACATAATAAGGATATAAAAATCCTTCAGTTTATTTCAAATATACTAAAATAAAACTTTACTCGGTTGTACCCACCCACAATGAAAATGCTTTTACATTGACTATTCGTAACGTTAGCTGAGAATTGTTAGTAAAAACAAATCCACAAAGAGAAACTTTTTAAAAAGATTTACAGACTTAGCTCTATATATTTCTTTACTAGTATAATATACCGTGTATTTAAATATATTTTTTTAATTACATTATCATTTACAGAGGATCTTTACTTTATAATATTCTGGGAAAGGCACCATTAACCTAATAAGACTCAATATAATCACTCAGGCGAGCAGAAAAAGATAAGATCAACAGCTCGCGAAGTGCAGCCTAGCGCTGATCATAAAACTTTAATGAGTTTCGCTTATCTTGCTATCTTAAGCTAATTCTTGAGAAGTATTACACTATTTTACTCTATATTTGTAGGGGACTAATTTTAAAGCTCTATTAATGACATGCTTACATTGTTATTTCTTAGGAATTAAATAACTTTAATATGTAAGTAGGTATCTACCTAATATGTAATTTATTAAAGCAAAATAATAAATTGAACGAAAAGAGAATACATATTAAAATAAAACTGTCTTTTTAGATTTTTTCAATAATTTATTTTGATTTTAACTTCGAATGCTGTACAGTAATCATGGTCACGGGAGATAATGTAAAGCATTCAAAACGTCAGGAACCAAAAATCAAAATAAATCCGCAAAAAAAAAAAAAAACAGAAAATATAGTTTTATTTAAAATGTCACATATTCGCGTAAATCTAAAAAAGTATTAAGACAATATATACTTCTGTATGTATAATCCAAAATAACAGTATGTTTTTACATTATCAAATATGATGAAGGTGTGATATGTTGAAGAAACGTTGATACTGGATCGATGATGACTTTGGTTGCTGATTCTAAGCCGTGGAAAAAACATAATATAGTTTAATTAAATAACAGTAATGACGCTCTATAAAATGAAAAAAAAAAAATCAACATAATATAAAGTTAGAATAGAATTCGTTTTCCATTCAAAATGTTCATATGATACAATGAAAAAGTTAAATGGGCTTCCCGATCGAGGTTATCCTTTGGTTCAATAGTTTTTGTTTTATATTTTGCTTTCGTATTCAAATTCTAAATTGCACTCGTTTTGGAAACTCGAATGTATATTATATACGCCGATACTTAACTAATTTCGTGGCTGATAAACCAACACTACGTTTTATATTTTTTTAGTAACTTTATTTTATTTTAGTTTAATTTATATAGAGTGCTTATAAACATTTGTTTGTATCACTTGTACATATAAATTATGTTGTGTTATAATATACATATGTATTAATTTGGAGCTTGCTTATACTCGTATATAAAATAAAAAATCATTTTAATTTCATTTATTTTATGTCTATGTTTTTAATTTAAACAACAATATGTTTAAGGTAATGTTATTTTAAAACTTATCCCAAAGTTTTCAGCAATTTTATTTAAGTCTTGTTTTAATATCAAGGTTTTCATTATATTTTATGTACTTTTAGGCCATGTCTCTAATTTGTTACAATTATAATCAAATATTTTTGTGATTTTCTATCGTTAATTTGGGTCCTCATAACCCTACTCCACGAAGGTTTCTAGAACTCAGTCCTCTGGGCTTCCAACCGTCCAACATATTTTAAGGAAATATGGAAATGACCGGGTCAAAAGCCTTGTAGATAATACAGATACAATAATATTAGTAATCCCAGGAGCAATTACTGTATTTTTGAAATGAAACCGTGAAATTTCCTGTTAAGATTGCTCAACCGATTAGCGGTAAAGCTAACGCGTTCAATACGAAACTGTTTTAATGTATATTTTAGTTAAATTAAAGTTATCTGTAAGTTTGATTTGGTTTGTAAATGAAGTTATTTAGCTTTTCATACAAGATATCCAGTCAATTTGCCGTATTTTTTTTCTTTCTTTCGTTTTATTCTAGAAAAGTGTAAATGTCGATGGAAGTCTATGGAAGTATAAGATGATGTTCAGATTTTTCTGATGTTATATTTGACGTAAGTGTACTTTTTCATATACAATCCTTTTCTTAATAAATGAAATGTGTTTCAACTATATACATAATATATATTTTATGAAAATATTGTTAGTAAATAATAACAAAATTAATATTAAATTTGAAACGAATAGTATAGGTACCTATTAAAGTATCTAATGTATTTAAACGAGCAATTCTTGTATATTTGTTTATTTATACCGGCGATCTCGGAAACGGTTCTAACGATATTGCTGAAATTTGGTACGTGGGGGTTTTCGGGGGCGAAAAATCGCTCTATATTAGTCTTATATCTGAGAAAACGCGTGTTTTCGAGTTTTCATGCGGTTTTCTTTCGCATTATTCCACGTAAAATATGTTCATATATTCGCACACTCGGGCATAGGAATCGTGGTTACAGGATAAAAGGAAAGGATACAAAGTTTTTACTTTTAGTTTTCTTTTTGTATTTATTCAAGTTTTTAGATTTTATTTTGTTTTTAAGTCAAATTAAAAAGAAAATTGTACTTGTCACCAAAAACTCCGAGCGAAGCTCGGTCGCCCAGGTACTAATAACAATAGTAGCATAGTATTATGTCATCTGAGATATTAGTAACGTCAGGAATGTGTTTAATTTCAAAGAAACAATTCTATAAGTCCTTTCAAAAGCTTATAATGCCTATTAATCCATTTCAAATACAATTTAATTAACTTAGATGAAAATTAATTACTCTTACAAGACAAATAAGTACTTTGAGTTGCGTTTTCGCACAACATTTGAAATCAGAGTACGTAAAGAGACTGTGTCTCAACAGACAGGACTTTCATACAATAATCTTAATATGTAATATTATATACCTATGTGGAAGTTTGGATGGATGTTTGGATGTTTGGATGATTGTAACTTAATCACGCCAGAACGGCTGAACGAATCTTAATGAAATTTGGCACAAAAATAGATTTTATCCCGGAAAAATGTTCGGTTCCCGTGAGATAGATTTGTTTTTTTCCCTATATAAAATTTATCATAATAAAGAATTCCTAATATAATATTCTCATATAATTTCTTCTTAATAATTTCTTCTCCGATATGAAATAAGTTTTTCTTTAATAAGGAATTCTTATAAAGTATAATTCGTAAGTTCTATAGTTCTGATCTACTGATTAGAGACGGTATTTTATCTATACCTACTAATATTATAAAGAGGTAAAGTTTGTGAGTTTGTGAGGTGGTAGGTGTAATCTCTTGATCTACTTAACCGATTTAGATGAAATTTGGTAAGATAGTTTGAGATCCTGGAAAGGACATAAGATTTTTATCCCGAAAATCATGAAGGAGGTGAAAATGGGGATGAAAGTTTGTATGGGAAACCAACCAATTAACGAACCCGAGCGAAGCGAGGGTGAGTCGCTAGTTTTATGTAATAATATGATTAGAAAATAGAAAAGTATATGCGTGTTTATCTATCATGTTAATCTAATCCTTTTTATTGCGGTGATCTTACTGTTTAGGAAAGTTAGTATACATTATACAATATACCTATTTGCAAATATAATATTAGATTGGTCAGGTTCTTATTTTAATAACCCACCATGCCTGTATTAACAGCTCGTAGTCCATCCGGCGCTTGGTCTCTCACTAGCCATGTCGAATTGTGTGCCTCATTGAGATGTGCCACTGTGGCCAATATCAATCAGAAGGACGTCATTATTATTATCAATTAATTATGTTTCTTCGATATACCTAAATAATAAATTTGAACGGATAATTTATCTAAATATCAGGTTGTTTACGGCTCGATGCTTGTGTCACATATTGATTTGCGATATTCTATTGGTGGCGAAGCAATACATTTCTTTTGTTTGATAAGTCTATTTACTTACGTTCTATAGTAATATTATACGAGCTATAAGCTTAGTAGGTATTTTTGATATTGTACCTGATCTTATTTAGGCAAAAAGGCACCCCATTTGTGCGTTAAACAAGTTTCTGTAATTTTTGTGTTGTTCGAGGTACATTTAATATTTATGAAATTTGATGTTTTTATTCAAAAATATAAGATATTAATAGAAAAAAAGAAAAATTTTCTCAACCACTTATATAATAAATGCAAAAAAAAAAACCGGTTAACATTATAGTGCTTGAGCTTGTGACTTCTTTACGTTTTGTAATGGCTTAACGAATTTGAGTTATATTCGGAATGGAGGTAGGTAGGATGTTATAATATCCTTTTTATCGACGTAATCTGGTAACATGTAAAAAAATTTTGGGTTTAAGATTCCGGGTATTTGATTTTAAACTGATTTGCCTGAATTGTTCAATCCAAACAAGTTAGTCCAAAGAAGAGCTCGAAATAGGTCGACGCGACGGGTCAATTCGATCAATTTCTATATCGTATGAAAAAAGCATATGTATTAGCATAATATGTATTATATCGTGTGTAATAAAATTGATAGGTTTTTATTACACACGATAAAAGTGTATAAGTGTATGAACTTTCTTTATAGAAGGGTTAAATAAAAATTCCTCGAGACCAGTCAAAATTAAATATTGCATGGAATTTGTTTCAGACATTATATCTAAATTTTTCAAAGTGTTAACGGGCTATCTAATGCAAAAAGAATATTTTTATAAATCGGATTAGTAGTTCCTGAGATTAGCGTGTTCAACCAAACAAACAAACAAACTCTTCAGCTTTATAATATTAATATAGATTAACAAGAAAATTGAACTCATAACTATAATAACGTTTATTGTTACTTTAATATCTAAGTACCTAGAGTTTTGTTATAATAATATAAATTGATAAATTATCACGTTTTTTCAATTGCAGTTAATCATTCATCGATTAATACCCTTCTGATAAAATACCTAACCTCTAACCAAAGAAAAATATGTGGAAAACGTAAGTCGCAAATGTTCTTAACGGATTTAAAGGGTTTGACCTCGATAAATTGTCATATCATTTGTTCTATATAGAAGTTATACAGATATTACATTTATTTGGAAGTTTTGCATCTAAGATTATACATATCTAGGATAACGTATTTGTTGGTATTAAAATATAATGTTAAAGATATTTATTATTAGATATAAAGTTTGAATTTAGCTATTTTTATGTGACTGTGAAATCCGTCAATTTGCAGGTTAACTAAGTAATTTGCAAGCGAATTGTTTATCCTCTACATCCGATTCCAATAGACAATTACTCTGAAGTGCGTTTCTTGCCTTGCCCGGCTAAAAAACTAAAACATTAAACCAATTTTTCACTATTTATCGGATCCGTTCAATATCCAGATGAACTAGTCATTCTCCATTCTGACTGATAACATTAGGGGCGGTAACATAGGAATCGAGCGATCTACAATACTAACTTAGACTGCTATTTTGTCTAATTCTTTGTTGGTTTCAAGTTGGCAAGCTTGTTCTTTGATTTATCTTACCTAATAATAATGATAATAATATATCTCCTTAGTAAGTATAGGTTCGAATATTTAACTTTTTTAAAGTAGTACAAATATTTAAATTATAATATTAGCTATGAAGTAAGTGAATGCTTTAATTATAATGTTATTTATTTTTCGGTCTTTCCTTGAGTTTAATTACTACCTAATTATAGTTTACTAATAATAATTAATGTTTATGAAAAAACATAGACCGTATTATTTATTCATTTATTTGTTTTATATGAATCCTTTTTTATTTACAATACAATAACACCCTAAGCATAGTACATGAATACCTAACGAGAATGAAAGACATCTTGGAATTCCGGAATGTGATACATTTAGGAATGTCACAAACATTGTCAGCGTACCATACGGGAGAAACATTTATTTAGAATACTGTTAATTTTTTATCTTAATATTACTATCAGTGATTCATGACGGTAAGTTTTATTACTTTTGGAATAAAACAAGTAAACCAACTTCATACTCAATAAAAAAATATTATTCCACTCTCAATAGTTGACTTGTTTACATTTAATTTGGGACCGCTATTGTATTTCTGTAAAACAATCTAAAAAATATGAATATTGGTTCTTAATTTACCGAAGATATAGGTCGCCTTCTCAAAAACTCATACAACTGAATTGAATCTTTTAAGGTACGTAGAAAAAAGGTATCTAAGCATGTTTTCTTCTTGTGTTCATCGCACCTACGTGTAAGTGGGCATTCTTGTTGTTATTGGGTATGGCTTACAAGTAGACTGATGGAGAACGCTTGTTCATAAGTATTATTAGTGTATTATTGTGTATATATTTTTATATTTTGTGCAATAAAAATATAAAAAAATGTACATAATAAACTTACCATATTATTACATTTTTTTTATTTCCGTATTTTGTCTTTTTTTTAAATTAAAGCTCTTCACCGTTCTATATAATTCCATTTTGATGTTTCTATTTTGCTGTAAAACTATAATATTTTATTATGTTATAAATATAATATATATTTATTTAAAACATTAAGGTAAAATTACGACACCGAATATATATCCGAAACAACCAAAATAATTATCTGTTTAATCAACGAAAAATAGCTTAGAACACTGATCAAATGTCAGAAACAAAATAACCCGTTTCGAAAAGCTTATTGTATAAAGTGAGCTTTTATTTTTTCAAAGCGACTTTCATTTATAAAAGGGGACTTAAGGCAACCTTCCTTCTTGATAATTTAACTGCTAATTAAGTAATTTCAACGAACTCACTTCTTTGTTGTAAAATGAAATCTTTATTTTTGTTAATATTTTTACTAATAAAATATTTAAGACTTTCAAAATAGAATTCCCGTAAGTATTAATTTAAAATGCTCTTAGCAAATGCACAACAACATTGTTATACTATTACACTAGCGACTCACCCTCGTTTCGCTTCGGGTTCGTCCCTAGACAAACGCAAATCTACTCCACGGGAATCGTACATTTTTCCGGGCTGATATATAGCCTATAGCTTCCTCAGTTAACGGGCTATCTAATGCAAAGCGAATTTTTCAAATCGGATTAGTACATAGTTCCAGAGATTAGCGCGTTCAATCAAACTATCAAACTCTTAGTTAATATATTTTATAATTAACTAACAGTTAAACTATCTAACAGTTAAGCAAACTAACAGTTGAACTAACTAACAGTTAAGCAAACAAACAGTTAAGCAAACTAACAGTTAAGCAAACAAACAGTTAAGCATACTAACAATTGAGCAAACAAACAAATATATTAGATAAAAAAACGCGCCAAGTATACTACCTCACAGGTGGCGTGGAAACGTGTGCATAGTATAGAGAATAAGCCTAGTAAATTTTAGAATCTCTTTTTCTCAGAAATCGTGAATTTTAGGTGAAAAAGTGTTAGGACAATTTTTGTAGACAATTGCATGATCTATAATTTTTGTCTCAACTATTTTTATCAAACTAACTGCTTCGTTAAAAAAATCCAAAAACCCCATTTTCCAGAACTTTGACCTATAAAAGCTTCTTGGGAATTTATGCAAGGGTGAATGTCTGTTTTGACCGGACTATATGTTGTGTAATTGTTGTGTAAATGTTAATGTAATGTGAATTATCAAAATTATTTATATCTAATCTATCTATCTAATATCTTTAAACGAGTAATTCTTGTATATTTATTTATTTATACCGGCGATTTCGGAAACAGAGTTAACGATTTCGCTGAAATTTGGTATGCGGGGGTTTTCGAGGGGGGGGGGGGGGAATTGATAATAATTTCTTACGCTCGGGCATAAGCATCGTGGTCAAGTGTCCAAGGTGCAAGATTGACAATTACAGGTCCGGGTTCGCATCCCGGTCGGAAACAAAGGTTTTACTTTTGTTTTTTTTTGTATTTATTCAAGGTTTTAGGTTTTTTTTATCTAAAAAATACGCTATAACAAAAAAGAACTTCGAACGAAGTTCGGTCGCCCAGGTATATTATAAAATGTCGTGTTATCCATATTCTATTGACATTATCTTTAATGGTTACTAATCTCATGGGCGTTATCACGGCTCTTATAAACTTGAAACGGTAATTCTAATAATTTAATTGAGCAGCGGGTTCTCAACACCGACCATATGTACACAGTCAATATCAAAACCCAACTCTCTAATGATCCACCATGATCAACCAACATATTTCCAATGAATGTCGCGATGGAGTCTCGACCCCCCTCGAGACGTAGCCTCTGCTTGAAATTCGATTTAATTCGGAATACAAACTGAACTACATAACATAGTGACTTTAAACGTTAATAATGTTTTACATTCTAGCAGAAAAAGTTAACTTAATCCTTCTCCGACGTATATGTATATTATATCAATTAATATTTAAGTACAAGCAGCAAGTCATGTTTAATTAATTTTTATTTCGCTAAAAAGATATCACTATAAATCTCAGTAAAGGGACCTAAATTGCAGAATCGAGAAGAAAAGGATCTGATAAATTGCCCGAAACGTGTGTTAGTCTCTTATAGATATATAATATGTACCTGGTGTGATTTACAATCATATTGACCTAAATTCTCACTTCTCCATTTGGTAAATATCTTGTTTATATGAAAATCTTTATTTATGTGGTTATATATATATATATATATATATATATATATATATATATATATTGACAAATGTAGCATAAGGCGTGTAGTACAATTAATTAAGTGGCTGTATGGTTCTACACAATTTACCAACTTCTATCATTGGATAACAGGTTGACAACTTTGTCTGACAGCCGCCTCCAAAGCATGGAATGTTCAATTATTGTGTCACTGAACGTAATTTTCTTTCTTAATCTGTATATTTTTTTACTCATTTTTAGTAGGTTAAATATAATATTCAAATTAAGCCGTTAGTTATTTACTTAAAATACCATAAAAGGAGGCTTTACAGTGATAGTGAAGTAAATGGAAAATTACTTTCAAAAAATACACTTTGGATGAGTAAATTTAAACTGAGGACTTAAATATGCATTTAGTATATACCTAAACAGAATTTAGAAGATTTTGTGTTTTTAAGAATGATTTTTTATGATAACCAATTTTTAATTATGTATAACTGTTTTTCCCTTTTTAAATTATATTTTTTCATTTTGCACTTACACTGATTTATATATAATTTCCAAAATAACTTTCTTAATAAGAGTCACGTTAACCAAAATTTAATGTAAAACGCAGAGAACTTCGGTAAGTTCTCGAAGTCACGTAGCTACCAGTTTAAAACTTAGGACATTTTGAAAGTAGATGATATCTTAAATCTTTATTTTATAGCTCAAACATTTGCTATACTGTTCCTTATTATACTAAAATATTTTTTATTTAAAACATAATAATCATAATTATATCTGAAATATCCTCCATAAACGTTAATTGCCTTAAAACGCTGAAATTTTATTAAACCTTCTAGCAATTATGTATTAACAAAAATTACAGAATTAAAAAAAAATCTATACTAATATTTAGCCCACCTTATACCAACCATCGATAGATGTAGATTACCTACTAATTATTATTTATGATTCAAAATTTCAAATAGGTGTCTCAAGAAAGTTTCTCTGTCAAGAGTGCGCCATGAGACCGCTACCACGGTAATGTATATAACATTAATCATTACCGTGCCGCTACGATTCAGATACAGAGGAGCGGGAGGACAAGATAATGTGCTATCGAGAGTGAGAAGTATAGAGCGATAGATGCTCAAGCCAAAACTGTTTTTAATTCTCTTTAAATTAATTAAATTACCAATCGAAAAATGAAATTCGGTAACTGAAGAAATACTTCTAGGCTTCCGGACAAAACAAAAACCCTACAAAAATAGTGAGCTGTTTTTGAGATAAATAGCAATATGTATGTAAAACATGTATTTTTCAAAAAAAAAAAATATAGAGAAAATTTTCACCAGTCGTATTTTCAAATTTGGCAATTCAAAATAAAAGTCCGAAGTATCATTACCTTAAATGTCTAAGGTAACTTTTACGATTTCTAGGTACAAAATTGCCTTATGCGCACTATTAAACTGATTCAAATGGTTTTTTTATTATATAATAGGCATGATTACAACATACAATTAACAAACAACAAACATTCTTATTAATATTATATATATGTATAAATCGAAAGTGTTAACATAATTGTTTGCATTGAATAACTTATTATTCCGGTACATAATCAAGTAGTTCCTGCAGATTATTAGAGTATAGCGAAAAGCCATTAAGGCCACGCAAGAAGCGAAGGCGTGTCGTTTAGTTGAATATAATGCTTAAGGGCTGTTTGGAAACAAGAAGTCATAAGTAATATATGAAATTGGCAAGTAACTAAACAATATTTAAATTTTGTGATTTCCATTAATTGTCACAAACCGATTGTAGTATCTCTAAAATTGGATTATTTCGATAATTGACATGCATAAGTTGTATAATACTGTATTTTTTTAATGGTATTTTATTGTAAAAATCTATCCACAACAATGATACGCTAAAATAAAGTTACGATTAACTTATATACTTATAACAATTATATATGTAAATCTGGGAACTGAATTACTTCAATTAAATTAATTTAACTGATATAGGTATTGTGTAAATATTTTTTGGTGTTGATGTTTCTGGAACACATCGGAAAAATTGTTCCTGAAATAAATATAAATTTTTTAGTTTCAAATAAATCTAAAATATCCATAATTTTACAAAACCTAATAATGTTTGAAAATGGTCATGATCAACTTAAATTGCTTTAGTTTTCATATTATTGCCATTTTGCTTAATTTAACAAAAACATGTGTAATATTTTTATTAAAAAAAGTCTTATGTCTATTCGAAAGCGTTATTGGCCATCTAGCGCTTACTGAGGCTAAACAAAATAGCCCAAAGAATAGCCTGAATAAGGGCGGTCCAATTTCTTTGTAAGTGGTGGAATAAGTTTGTAGAGTATTAGGTATGTCACCTGTGCTACACTTTTTTAATATAATGTACTCGACATAAGTGAAATAATCGTCGAAATAAATATTATAATTTTTTTATAAAATACAAACAAACGTGTCCTACTTATATAGAACCGCCTTTATTTAAGATTAATTTTAGTTTTCGTTCATCAGTTGAGTAGGTTTATGATGAAACTTGAGCTTTTGTTTTATGCGCTGTCATAATAAACGAAGATCGCTTTTAGTGGAGGTAAAGTTAATTGAATTACAAACGTCTGCGTAAAGGCCGGTTACTATATAGTCGTAATATCTAATACAATTGTACATAAAACTTAGATATACATTGTTAAATCAACATTTTTCTCCTTCTAGTACTATTGATAATACAAATAAATCGAATACATTTAATCTTCTTTCATATTTGCCTACTCCCGACTTTTCCTGTTTCACTTTTATTCAAATCTCCGAAAGTGATGTAAAGAGAAATATTATGGCAATCAAAACTAACGCCGTTGGGACGAATTGTATAAGTCGCAATGTGATTCTTCATATTATTAAACTTATTGTTCCTATAATCACATCTATCCTTAATGCCTCCTTAAATCTCCACAAGTCTCCTTCGTCCTGGAAAGAAAATTATTCCACTCCCAAAAAAACCTTACCAATCTTCCTTTTCTGACTACCGACCCATTTCATTACTTCCTTTCCTATCCAAGGTCTTCGAATGCCTCGTGCATCATCAGCTAAGTACATTTCTACTGCAAAATCTATTAAATTCTTATCAATCGGGTTTTCCGTCTTAGTCATAGCAGGATTATTGCTCTAACTAAAATTCAACAAGACAACCAAAAGCCAACGGTAGCTTTTAATACAGTAGATTTCGACATTTTACTTCCCATTTTAGCTTCTTTTAACATATCTCCTGAGGTGGTTGACTATTTCGTTGTTACTTGTGTAGTATATTGACAAAACCACAATAAGTTAATACTTTAAATTTAATTTACGAGTGTCATCATCATTCAACAGACTGTTGTACGTAAATTTCTTGTTGGGTGTAAAAGTTATATTAGATTGTTTCTTTAATAAATATTATATATAATAGTATAACTTAATATATTTTAAACGGTTTTATTTTCATTCAACTTATTTTATTTTTGGAGAGTGAGGTAAAAGAATTAAGGTATCTAATACAAAATGAAACACGTAGTCTTAAAAGCTAACAAAGGATTTTCAAGGAATTTTTACCATAGGTACTACATGTACTAAGAAATTATAAGCTACAAAGTTGTTCGTTGTACTAGACATTTCGTATGTAATGTTTGTAGGCACTTAGTTTTCATGAGAGTACCGTTAACTTGGCGTAATTGCAACGTCATAGCTGTGCCTTAAGTCTCATATTCGTAGAATATTATTTTATAATATAATTTTTAGAAATTGTTCCCTACCTAACTAAGATTTCATGAAAATTAAAGCTGAAGACGTTGAGTAGTACTTTTAGGAACATAATATTTTGATGAATTTACTACTTACATAGCAGATCTTATATTGTTTTTTGTACAACTATATTACGAGATTTGTAGACTTTTACAATATACACTGTCTACTTAAAAATTCTAAAACTTACATATTTGTTGGTATGTTGATTGGTTGGTAACAATAATAGTTTTTGTGTTCATTTAATAGAACTTGTACTTTTCCATTTCAATTTTGTTTATCTCTATATTTATTATTCAAATATATTTTAGATGTATAGATAATAAAACTAATTATAGCATTAAAATTTTGCTGCAATAAATACAGTGTGCAGAAACAGAGGTGAACATTTTGAATGCATTTGTTATATTCCGGTCGCCAGTGCAAAATCCTACATTACACTAATGTAGCTTCGTGGCTTGGTAACTGCGATACCTAGGAACAATGATTTATGCTTTCCAAACTGTAACAGTGCTGGATAACTAGGTTTTAAAATTAATTAAAACTTTTAAAGTGTTATATTTAAGCTCATTAATAAAGTTTTTACATAGTTTTTATAAAAGTTTTTAATTTAAACTAGCTACCTGCCCCTAGATTGTTTGAGGTTTAAATAATCAATTTCTATTTTAAAAGTCAGAGTTTGTGAAGGTCTTTGGAGTTTATAACTTGTTGTTGAACGTTTGTAATTATGTGTATTGTCGTGTTTAGTATTATTTGGACAAAACATTACAGTTTATTTTTATTAATCAATGATGCTGCCTAATAACGTTGAAAGAAAAATAAGTATAATAATTGGTACTATTATGTAAAAATAAGTTTTTAGTTACTTTACTAAATCATATTTGGACAATGGACTCATACGAAATATCACTTTAAATGGAGCAGCTATTAGTTTCGTATTTCGAAGTAGCCCAGTCAATAAAGCCATAAAAAGGGGCTTTCGTTACAAAAGGTCAAGGAGAGCTCTAATTTGGTACATTTGTACAGTTCGGTTTTCTCATTAATATTGTGAGTATTGGAAAAATATTAGTTTTTTAAAAATATCTTCTTTCCAACGTTTCTTTGCTTTAACGAGTTACAGAATATAAATTGTAACATTTTGTTAATTTAAGTATAACAGTCATCCATCCAACATTGTACTTACATATGTGTGTATATCTGGATTAATTTAAACTTCTTGTTTCAAGGCAAAGCAACAGCATCAAAGGATCAATAGACGCTTTGAGATCTAAGGCATACCGTAGCATTTAGAGAACGTGAATGGTACTCACACTAGTATATTATACGATGACACATCTTCATTTCTTTCTAGTATATAAGTATATTGAAAAAGTTGTTTGTTTAAAAAAAAAAAGTCGAATGTCATTATTAGTGTACAGAAAAAATCTTATTACAAAACCAATGTTGTCTGCTTGTCTGCTGACCTAATAAAAGAAATGTGATTTTAAGTTATTTTTGTGTTTTATTCTAGCCTACATACAAATATAATCTTGGTATAATTAAATTACATAGCTTACGGTAAAACAATAATAAAAACTGAAGATGTATTTAATGTAATGCCTTATTTTATTTCATACTAGCATTGCCCGCGATTCCGCCCACATTCAGGTGACCAAAAACCAAATTCTTAAGTTTTACATATTACTATACTCCTATATATACCAATTTCATAGCGCACCGCATGATTGGTAAATAATGGCGGTGATTGACAATGCCACAAAGGTTCCTCCGTTAATCTCATATTTGATTTAGTAGGCAATATTGTGCTTTTTGTTTTAACAATAATATTTATAGTACGTCTATACTTCTGTTTTGTTTGTTTGTTTAGTTTTGGGCGATAAACTCACAAACTACTGAATTTATTTTAATCATTTATTTACTAATAGACAACTATTGATTAATTTATATTTAGCTGATTATTTAAATCACATAATAATAACTTTTCTTAATGTTAATTTGTTGCGAAACAGGGATGGGTCAGTGTTAGGTAGTAATATTTACCGAAACGATTTTCAAATGAAACTGTAGGGGAAAGTGAGAGTTCCAGAATTACATAATTAAGATAAATAAGTAAATAGTTCTAAGCAAATGCTTTTTATTATTTCATATGGCTCGGCTAATATGATTAAAATCGTAAGCATTTTACTGCGTCCTTTAAGCCTTCCACCTTTCAAGAAATGATGTCAAAAAATCTAAAAAATAGAGGTATAACAGTTTCTAAAATACTTTTTCATAATTTTTGAGATATAGAATATTCTAAGTTACCAGCTTTGTCAGTTTAACAACCATAAACTTATTTTCCATAAAATGTTAAAGAATACTACGAAACTAAATTATTTTAACGGTTTATAAAATAAGTTGATATTGTGGAAAGTAAATATTATTCGTATTTATTTTAGTGTTAACCTAACAAAATACTTAAGTAAAAAAACAACACAATATTTTGCTATACGGAACCTATAATGCCCGAGTTGGACTTGCATCAGCCCAATTTTTACTTAAAAGATTTATAAACATTAACATTATTTACTAAACAATGAAGATTTACAAATACTTTCATTTGAAAATTGTTTTGAGCAAGAAAATATTACTAATATGTTACTAATTTATAAAGCCAAAAAGTTTGTTTTATTAAAAATTTAAATACGGGCTGTCCTGCGGGTAATTTAGTAGTAATTCTAACAAAATCATAGAAAGGTATCTTCATCTCATCTATGATCTAGGTACATTCAATCTATACCTACTAATATTATAAATGTGAAAGTTTGTGAGTATGGATGTTTGTTATTCTTTCACGCCAGAACGCCTGAACGGATCTGGATGAAATTTGGCACAAAGATAGATTATAGTCTGGAATAACATATAGGCTACTTTTAGTCCGGAAAAATGTATAGTTCCCGTGGGATAGGTTTGTTTTTATTTTAATAGAGGCGAACCCGAGCAAAGCGGGGGTGAGCCGCTAGTTTTTTATAATTAAAACTACGTATTTTAAAAACTCGTGGCAACATCTATTGACGAATATCTAAATAGCACATAAATAATTTTTAGAGTTATTTTAATGAATAAAATAACGCTAGGTACTGATATTATTTTTTTTTCAAGATAAGCTGTCTTTAATAGTTTTTTGCCATATTTAGTAAGTTACCTTGCTAAAATGTTTATAGTATCATCGTTATTTTATTCTAACCAGTTATTGTATTTTTTTTCAGAAATGAGATATTTCCCCACAATAAAAAGTATCCTATGTGTTGACCCGGATAACCAGCTATCACCATACCAAATTTCATCAAAATCCCTCCTGTGGTTTTTGTATGATGCGGTAACATACAGACAGACAAAAAATCAAAAAAATTATAGATTCGGCCTCTGTATCGATAATAACGACTATTCCAATAAAATTTTCCAAAAAATATTTAATGTACAGATTCGATTCAGTTAGAATTTTATTATATGTATAGATTTGTGAGAACGTGAGCTTTAGGGTCACGTATTATTATGTGTTGGTACCAAACCCTCGACGCGTGAACCCGATTCATATTTAACCGATTTTTATTACAATCTATACTAATAGGTATTATAAAGAGCTTGTGAGTTTTTGAGGTTATAGGGGGTAATCTTTGGATCTACTGAACCGATTTAGATGAAATTTGGTAAGAAGATAGTTTGAGACCCTGGGAAGGACATAGGATACATTTTATCCCGGAAATCATCCCTTAAGGTGGTGAAAATGGGGATGAAAGTTTGTATGGGGTATTAACCTAGGGACCAACCCGAGCGAAGTGAGGGTGAGTCGCTAGTAATAATATAAAAATAAATATGATTTGATTACGAGATAATTTAAATAATAATTATATAATACAATCTAATAAAGGCAGTAATCCGTTAACTGCGTAAGCTTAAACAAAAGGTTTAACCTTTTAAAACTACCTTTAAAAATAAATAAATCTCCCAATGTTTACCAAAATCACATAATCAATTTATGTAGGTATATATAATATTTTGTTACGATAATAGCTATTAAAAATACGATTTAGCGAATTAGTTTAGCTCTTTGGTTTCTTCCATTTTATAGTATATTTATACTAAAGTATTAAGAGCTTTGGAACAAATAATATTAGAGTACCGATAGCAATATTAATAATATGCAACATTAATACATTATCATTATGTATGTATATATGTACATATTGATACGTATTCGTTTAGTAGCTGTTAACAGTTATCCCACCTAAGATGTTGAACTATAGCTTAAGCTCTACTCCAGGTATATTGTTCTAAAATGTAGAAGAATTGACAACATTTTTGACTCATTATAAATGATCAAATATTTTATTTTAATTGGCTTTCTCTTTTATCCTATTATTTATCTTATATTATCCTGCAAAACTTTGTTAACAAAGCCGTTTCTAATGTGATTGTTAATTTACGGCTTTACTTCCAAAGCCCGCCCTGGTTTGGAAGTTCTGTTGAAACTATTGTTTCCAAGCCGACTTCCGGACTAACGGGCGAGTTCACCTAATGATCTTTTTGTATGGAAAAATATAATATAATAATAATATAATATATTTGTGGCGGTAAATCTCAACTTTATAATAATATTTAAAACATATTTTAATTAAATGTTTATATTTAATAAGCACTTTTGAATGATCAAATTTTACCTATTTGCAAAAGTCAATTAAATTTAATTACTATTTAAGAATTTTAAATGTCACCCGAAGGTTAGATACTTTCATTATAAGCACTACTTTACTTTCATTATAGAAGATGTAATATTTTATAACTTCTTGATATATAATGGTCGTTTAAAATATACAGCAAACATTTTTTTATTAAATAATAAATACAATACAGTTGATAGTAAGTAGAATCTTCAGTTAGCGATTTTTTTATAAAAGGAACACTCAGTTTTAGTCATTAATAATTTCGTTAAATATTATATTAATTGTACTGTAATTATTAAATCAAATTAGCACTCTCTAGCTATTAAGGTATGCGCAATTATGTTTAATCTGAAAAACATATAAATCGCTCATCCGAATTAAAGACATCGACTTATTATCTTCTTGACTGTCCAATGTCCATTTTATTTTAGCTCTATATAAATTTTCTCTACCTCAAAAACCTTATGCCCTTCAGAAATATTTTATTGATTTCTTCTTAAATTAAAAAAAAATGATAACCCCTTACGTCACTTATTTCCTGTGAATAGTCTGTCTCAACACGCCTTAAGAGGCCGTATACGAAATCAAAACAAGCGAAATTAGTTATTTCGCGCACACACACACACGCACTTAGCGTTCTGTCGCGTGTGTGCGTAAGTCCGAAGTCGCCGTTTGGCGATTAAACCGTTTTGATCTTTTAATATTTTTTATGAGTATATTACATTCACTCTCATGGATTTATCAATTGAAATAAAATACCTGGTAATATAAAATTAAGCCTTTATTTATCGCTAGTTATTATATATTCTTTATTGCACAAATAAAAAAGTAGTCATACAAAAAAATACATTGAAAGTGACGTGAAAGAAGGTGGACTTATCTCTCTCTATAAGAGATCTCTTCCAGCCAACCAATGTATGTGGGAAATAGTGTTAAGTAGCGGGACAGAAAGAGAAAGTGTCGAGAAAAATTGTAAAGTATATAAGTGTAAAAACATAAATAAAACAATAAATGTATATATTGCTACGTTCTATGAGTTCGAGGATCGGAAATTAAAGCATGTCTTTTGTTGAAGAAGAAAGTGAGAGAGAGAGAAAGTGAGAGAGAGAGAGAGAGAAAGTGAGTGAGAGAGACAGTGTGTGAGAGAGAGAGTGTGTGTGAGAGAGATACTTATACTAAAATACAACAAACGAAATTATTCATATAAATATAATTAATAAACTATTACTTGTATTAAAAATCTAAACAAAATATTTAATATAATTACCTATTTGGTACCAATTTGGAAAGTAAAAACAAAGACCTATTTTGCTTGTGCCAGAACTCTTTATCCGCTTATCGAGTCGCAGTGAAATGAATCATTCTAAAAATTTGCGGATGTAAAAATGTCTGCTAATAAATACATATAATAAAATTCTAACTAAGTCGAATCTGTACGTTAAATACTTTTTGAAAAATCTTATTGAAAAATTGAATTAGCTTTTATTTCTAATCATGATAAAAATGTCAGCATAATAAATATTGAGATAAATATTATTTTTCCACAAAAAACGATTCCAAAAGAACATACACATGCAATTCTTTTATTCAAAAAGTTTCTTTCGCATGTCGTGGACAATTAACCGCATAATTTACTTTCTTTGTACTTTGCTAGTTTTTCGTTTTAACTTTTTAACCTCTGAAAAAACATATTTTTTAATAGATTAAAGTAAGTAAACTTTATCCATAAAATATCTTTACTTGGTTTATTTTTTAACGTTCCCTCGTAATTACTAAACGACAACCGATTTTGATGATTCATATATAATTACTTACAAAAGTATCAAAAATTCACGTCGCGCTACACACGTCGCTACACTTCGATACGTTGCGTGACGTCAGTAATTGCGCTAGCGCAGAACGATACATCCACCCTCTAAAAACGCTCAGCGCGGACTGCTGTCTCGTGGCTTGCGTCGAGTAATATATATTGCGAGTTTCAGTCGTTTTAAAAGATTTTTTTGGAAAGTATAGTTTTTAACATTTTAATTTTTTTTAATGAAATGAATAGTCCTTGAACTGAAGTTTCTTTCTGTAATTTTCTTTTTATGAACGAGAGTTCTATGTAGCCTAGTGTACCAGAAATACTTTGCGCATTTTCTTTAAAATTTGTCTGAGTTTAATATTTATTTACTCAACTATTTTATATAAAAGTAGTAAAAACTGATTCATACATTGTATAAAACACTTTAACAACAATACACTGTATTTTTTTCATATTATTTAGAGGTCAACACAAGCCGAAAGTGATGGTATCCTAAACCTCTTACACAAAAAAATCACCTTTCAGTCGCGGTTTTGATGTCAATAATTCAAAACTAAGTACTAAAAATAAAAAAGGGGGCCATTCATTAGATTATAATTAAAATGACCTTTCATATTATGTATATAAACTTATAGAAAAAATATTTTATAACTGTGAAATAACGTTCGTAAAATAGTGTAAATCAGCGAATTCGGCAAAATTTCATATACGGCCTCTTAAACACCATCTATTATTTTTTTATGTACGTAGATGTCTTTCTTACTTACGTAGATTATTGCCGTTTTAAGAAGAAAGTCAAAACAATTTTGCATTCTCTTTTTTTAATAAAACATGAGACTGGTGTACGTGTATTACGTGTATTGCGCCAATAAACTTTATTCGGATAATTTACGGACAAGTATTTTTTTGATATGTTTTATTATGATATATTTTTTGATTATTATGATTGATTATTGAATTAAAGATCCGTATCATGCTGCTAATATGATATTTATTTGTTCATTTATTAAAGTAGGCAAAGCTTCTACCACATGCCTACTCGTAGTTCGCATGAAAATTGAATAAATAATTCTGGATCTCGAGAACAGTGCTATCTACCTCGGGATCAACTACAGCTAAGAACCGTCAGGTTACTTCATGAGTACACAAACAAAATTCATCAAGTCACGCCATTTAGGAAGAGAATTATGAACATTTGTAATTTAAACGAAATTTATATACAAAATAATTTATTAATTTAGAAAGTATAATTGTTATAAAAGTTCATTAATTTGTATTATTTGATTATAAAAAAGAAATTTTATACTTAAAACAACACTAATATTTAAATAAAAAATCTTCTTAAATTCTTTATTGTCGACTATTTTCATTTTTATATTAAACAAGGGACTCGCTTCGCTTGGGTTCGTCCCTAGGTTGCTTTCACATATAAACTTTCATTTCCATTTTAACCCCTTAAAGGTTGATTTACGGGATAAAAACTATTCTATGTCCGTCCTAGGGTCTCAAACTATCTACTTACCAAATTTCATCTAAATCGGTTCAGTAGTTTCGGAGCCTATTACGTACTGTTATACCCCTTGGCTGTATGGGTTATTGCTTACTTATGATAAAGCCCTGCTAACTATTGTCATTTGTACTCTATATATAAGTCATGTAATTAAAAGTAACTTCAGTTCGAGAGTATCGTCGGTCGCGAGCATTAGCTCCTCTTAATATTGTATTAATTAATTAATCAAGTTATTAAAGTGTTTTCAGTAATAAATAAATCTTTTTTTAAAAAGGGTCTTATCCAGGGACCCATAACAATTGGTGGCAGCGGTGGGATACTAATAATCCCGGATACTTTGGGATACTAATAATCCCGGATACCTTGGGATACTAATAATCCCGGATACCTTGGGATAGTAATAGTCCCGAATACCCCAGGATTAACGAAAATTCCTGTGCCTTAAGTGACCGCGAACTCTCGGCTCCGCGTAACTTCTAATTAAAGTGGGGAACCACCATAAAAAGTGAAAAGTTGTGAAAAGTTGTGAAAAGCTGTGAAAAGCTGTGAAAAAGTGTTAAGTGAAAATTCAGGTCGTCCACCAGAGAGTGAGACGCCTACGTCTACTGGCAGAGGACCTAGTACGTGTGTCGTGTTCGTCTCCCGTCCGGAACGACGCCAGGTTTGAACCTGTGACCACTGAGCTGGCTGGCATACAAGGTCTGGCCTTATCTACAGGAATGCAGCTCGTCGCCGCCCGCGTCGTGTTCGTGTTACTTGTAGCCCACACGTGAGTGATAGATAGTATTACAATAAAAACAATTCTTGGAAGTTGCGCGTTAAAGACATTATAATACTTATATGAAATTTAATACTGTGACTATCTCAGACTCTTATAATATAAATATTATTTTGACGAATATTTTATTAAAACTAAAGTTATAATACTTTATGAATATTTTATACTCCTTTATTATTTTTCTGATTGATTCTTTTATTATTGATTGTTTTGTTTATTTTATTAAGTTTATATTTTTGTAATATCTATAATATAATAATAAAATAATTTGTAACAAATTATCCAGATCAAATATTAAAATAATATAAAATGGCGAAAAAAGTCGACATTCCGATTCTTCCGCTTAATGACGGAGAAAAAGCGCCTTCGCCCGCCGTCTCTAAAACGGAAAAGAAATATAATGTAAATGACATCGATTTAAATATTCTTTTAAAATTTATTAAACCATATGACGGTTCTAGAGATACAATAAATTCTTTCTTGACGAATTGTAATAATGCGTATGAACTTGCATCGGAGTCGCAAAGACATATTTTATTTAAATATATTTTGAGCCAATTACAAGGCAAGGCTGAAATAGCAGCCTCAATAAAAGATTTTACATCTTATGATCAATTAAAAGATTTTCTGAAAACTCAATTTAGTCAAAGGAAACATTATTCTCATTTAATTAGTGAATTACAGGAATGTAGACAAACATCTGTGGAAAATGTTACGCAATTTTCTATTAAAATTGAATCGATCTTATCTCAACTTTTGACAGAGATTTCTATGAATCCTACTAAAAAATTAGAGATTCCAGGCAGAACAGCTGCTATGGAGGACCTAGCCCTCCATCACTTCTTGATGGGTCTGCACCCACGCATATCGAATATAGTTAGGTGTAGATCGCCTAAAAATTTAAATGAAGCAATTAGCTTAGCAATTTCTGAGGAAAAAATTCAGAAAACATTATATAAAAAGGCAGAATGTTTTGAAAAACCTAATAAAGTAAATAAATTTACAAATAGTAATAGTTTTCAAAGAAATAATTATTTTAATAATATACCTAGGCAGGTTGATCAGAATAGATCTTCTAACCCTTTGCAGCGTTATTCTTATAGTGCGCCTAACACATTTACCCCAAGATCTCCTCAAGGTCAAGGACAAATTAATCAAAATAATCGACCTACTGATAATTTCAGGCCTAATTTTAGAAATAAAAATCCAAGTAACTTTAATAGACCTCGTATAAATTTTGTAGAGGATAATCCTTCTTATTATGAAGAAGAAGGGACGTCATTCCCTTATGAAGAAACTTATGAGCCCGTTGAGGATAAACCTAACGAGGACATCGACTATGACTGTCAACAGCCTACTTTAAACGAGTAGTTGTCCCGTCAACGTGTCGGACGCGACAAAATCTTAAAAATGGCACGAATAAGATTTATAAAATAACAAATAATAATAATAGATACTTACCCCATATTAAATTGCCAACTTCTGGAAGTTCCAGACCTTTGTCATTATTAATAGATACAGGTGCCTCAGTTTGCCTTATTAAAAGTTCAGCACTATCAAACACCTTAAAAATCTACCCCAATAATATTTCTGTTAGGGGAATAAATTCGAAAGATGAACCTCCATTGAAAAGTTTAGGTTACGTAAACTTAAAATTAAAAATTGGTAACAACTATATATGTCATAAATTTCATGTTTTTGACGAATTACAGCTTCCATATGATGGTATTATTGGTACTGACCTTTTTATGACATATAATTGTCAAATTAATTATAATTCCAATAGCTTAGAAATAAATAACTATAAAACTTACCTTATGTTTCACGAACCTACCTATATAATAAAACCTAGGTCTGAAACCGTTATAGAATGCACCGTGGTAAATCCTGAAATCCAAGAAGGATTAATATTAGATAAGAAAATCTCAGATAAAATACTTATTTCAAATTGTATGGTAAGAGTGAAACCTAACAATAGAGTTAACATTACTATATTAAATATTACAGAGGAACCTGTCCAAGTGAATTCTAATTTACAACTCAAATTAGAGAAAATTCCATCGCAGAATGTAAAATTAGTAAACAATTGTCAAAGTACAATAGAAAGAACTGAACAAGTTCTAGACTCTCTTAGAATATCTCATTTAAATCATGAAGAAAGTGAACAACTTCTAGATATTTGTTCTCAGTACTCTGATATTTTTCATTTACCTGATGACCAACTGACATATACAAATGCACTAAAACACCAAATTAAAACTAACTCCAATATTCCCATTAATACAAAATCATATAGGTTCCCACAGTGTCATAAAGAAGAAGTACACAAACAGATAAATAAGATGTTGGATCAGGATATAATTCAGCCATCCGTATCACCATGGTCTTCACCAATATGGGTTGTACCGAAAAAAATTGATGCCTCTGGCGAAAGAAAATGGCGTGTAGTAATAGACTACCGAAAACTTAATGATATAACTATAGGCGAATCTTACCCTATTCCCCAAATAAACGAAATTCTAGACCAATTAGGTAACAGTAAATATTTTTCTACTCTCGACTTAGCGTCAGGTTTTCACCAAATTCAAATAGCACCGGAAGATGCTGATAAGACAGCCTTTACCGTTCCAGAAGGACACTTTCAATTTAAGAGGATGCCATTTGGGCTGAAAAACGCTCCAGCTACCTTCCAAAGATTAATGAACACCGTATTATCTGGTCTCCAGGGTATACACTGTTATGTTTATTTGGATGACATTGTCATTTATTCCTATGATTTAAATTCACATATAGAGAAGTTACAAAAAGTATTCAGCAGGTTACGTCAATTCAATTTAAAATTACAGCCGGACAAATGCGAGTTTCTCCGTAAAGAAGTAAATTATCTAGGTCATATAATTACAGACAAAGGAGTTAGACCAAATCCTGACAAGGTTAAGGCTGTGAAAGAGTTTCCTACTCCAAAAACTCCAAAGGACGTAAAATCCTTTCTAGGTCTTATTTCCTACTACCGTAGATTCATTCCAGACTTTTCCATGTTAGCTAAACCCCTGACTTCACTTCTAAAGAAGAACACATCATTTACCTGGAATAATGAACAGCAACTTGCATTCGAAACCTTGAAAGATAAATTACTAACAGCTCCTATACTCTCTTATCCAGATTTTACCAAGCCATTTGTTCTCACTTGTGATGCGTCGAAATACGCCATCTCAGCAATCCTATCTCAAGGAGAAATAGGAAAAGACCGTCCCATTGCATTTGCATCCCGTACTCTTAATAAAGCTGAAACAAATTACAGCACTACAGAAAAGGAATGTCTAGCAATAGTTTTTGGTACTAAAATGTTTAGACCTTACCTGTATGGAAATACTTTCACCATTGTCACAGACCATAAACCCCTCCAATGGCTCTTTAACTGTAAGGATCCAGGATCCAGACTAGTAAGATGGAGACTGAAACTAGAAGAATATAATTACAATATAAAGTATAAAAAAGGAAAAGTTAACTCAAATGCTGATGCTCTTTCAAGATACCCAGTGAACCCAGTTTCAGTTTATACAAATGAAATGAATCCAGAATCTCCTCAAGTTTCTGAACAAGGAAATATGAATATTGATAGAGATCTAGAAGAATTGCTAATTTCTCCACCTTCTTTCCGTTTAGATGAAATTCTCTCTGATACAGGAGAAATTAACTTACCTTCTCCAGAACAAGAAAGATTTAACTTACCTTCTCCAGAACAAGAAAGATTTAACTTACCTTCTCCAGAAGAAATTAACTTACCTTCTCCAGAACGAGAGAGATTTAACTTACCTTCTCCAGAAGAAATTAACTTACCTTCTTCAGAACAAGTTGACTTACCTTCGCAAGAGCCTGCTGGTTCTCCAACTGCAGAGCCTATTGGTTCACCTGTCGTTGAACCCATTGACTTACCAAGTCGAGAAATAAGCCCATCTACTGATGACTATTCAACATTTCTCAAAGCAACATCTGAAAAAAATAGAAATTTTAATACACAAATTATAGAACATAATGAAAGTTTGATGAAAACTACCGTAAAAACTATAATAATACCTACCTCAATAGACCTTGATGAATCTAATCCTTATATAGAAGAGATTTTAGGTAACCATGAAAATTCAAAAGAGATTGTAGAAGCAGAAAGACAATTACATTCTTTCCAGATAATAGAATCAACCAATAAAACCTATCTTCTTCTTTTCACTAGAGTACATCATTTTGATGAATCACGTTATGCCGAAATATTTAAAACTCTGGAAAACGCCAGAAATAGATTGTTAATATTCGGAAATATAAATGAAATAGCAATTTCAGATTTTAAAAATCCCTTTGAAAAACATTCATTTACTAAGATATATAATATGCTGATGTATCTTTTCCATAATACTGACATAAAAATAAATATATATCATAATAACATAATTTATCCTTCACCTACTGAAATAAAAAAGATATTACGGGATAATCATGATATACCCATTGCAGGACATCTTGGTTCTGTCCGCATGTATAACAGAATAAAAGACATGTATTATTGGAAAGGTATGCGAAAAGATATAGAGACATATGTTAAAGCCTGTAAATCATGTCAAGAAAATAAAGCCTTAAGAAAAATAAAAAGAGCACCAATGCAAATAACTAGTACTCCTACTGCTCCCTGGCAACGTGTTAGCTTAGATATAGTAGGGCCACTTCCAGAATCTGGGACAGCTAAATTAAAATACATTCTCACACTTCAAGACGATCTTACTAAATTTTCTGTGGCTTACCCAATTCGTAGTACGACTGCAGAAGAGACAAGCGAATGTCTTCTTCATTTTATTGCTATGTTCGGAATTCCTAAAATGATCCTTACCGATCAAGGAACAAATTTTACAGCAGAACTATTTAAAACAACTTGCAAATTTTTAAAAATTAAACAGTTGTGGTCATCGCCTTACCACCCACAAACGCAAGGAGCGCTGGAAAGAAGTCACTCCACCCTGAAGGAATATCTGAAATCATATGTCAACGAAGGACAAACTGATTGGCCTCGTTACGTCTACACTGCAATGTTAGCCTATAATACCAGTGTTCATTGCACTACTCATTTTACACCCTATGAGCTAATGTTTGCTCACAAGCCTTTTATTCCAAATTCTATTTTCGAGGAATCACCTGGAGCAACCTATCCAGAATATGTAAAGATGCTACAAAACCGTCTTAAATACTCAAGAGAAAAGGCAATTCAAAACATACAAAATTCTAAAAACAATTCGAAAAACTATTATGACTCTCATAGTAAACCACAGCAATATAAAATAGGTGATTATGTTTACCTAAAAAACCATTTAAGAATGCGGAAGGCCTTATCTCCTTTATGGAAGGGACCTTATAAAATCGTGAAAATTCTTGGTAACAATACGTTATCACTATTAATCAATAGACGACATGTTACTCACCATTATGATCAAGTAAAACTAGCTGATACATCTAGTAATACTTTATGAAGTTTCAAACTAGTTAGATATAAGTTTTAATTTTTACACTTTATTTACGTTTACTTTTATTTTTATTTTTATATTATATTCAACTTAAGGTTTAGTTAATTTTAGCATCGGGTTAATTACGTAAATTAAAAAATTATTAACACGTTATAATATTTTCAGTGTATCCGCCCAACTGGAACAGGAATTCATCCAACGAATTTCCGCAAGCTCCGGCATATATTTTGATTATTTAGGAAATGTAAAAATAATTGAAGGACAATTAAATGTTTTAATTCCAGTAGATACATCTTTTATAAAACCACATATTGAAAACATTAATTCAGTAATTAATACAGTTAGGAACAACTGTAACCAAACACCGGTTAGTATAGAATGTTATATTTGAACCATTAACATTTCGTTATAATGATATTCTAAAACAGTTTTCTTCTATTTCTCATTTATTAGACACAAAAAATAAATATACCTTTACCTACACCGCATAATGTTAAAAACCCAGAGACCTTCAGTCTGATAATCCCTAGTACTAAATATATCGCAATAACGATTGATAAGAACCATTATTTTGATCTGGACAGTTTGAATAATTGTTTAATTATAAATCATGAACATTTTATATGTGACGTTCCTAATGTATATGCAACTGATTCTAAGATTACTTGTGAAAGTGAATTATTATCAAAGGTTATTAATAAACTTCCTGACCAGTGCGAAACGAAATTTATATATGGTAAAGTTGATATTTGGAAAAACTTAAACAATAATAAATGGATATTTATTCAGTCTGAAAGTAGTAAAATAGTAATAGAGTGTCAAAAGTGGAAAATACATCGTGAAAATATATTATTGGGAACAGGTATTTTGAGCCTACCCCAATCCTGCATTTTCTATAATAAAAACACGGTATTGATTGGAAAAATTAATAAAAATATACATTCGGAGATAATTACCTTTGATTATAATATTATTAATGACACTTGTTGTAATAAATTTAAGTTAGATAAGGTTAAGGACAATGTGTCTCCTATTAATTTAGAAAAAATTGATTTGGACAATTTAACAATTCAAAAAGAATCATTAAAAAGAAAATTATTAGAAACTGAAATAGATACAGATATGCCTCATATAATCAAATATGGGACACATTATTCTACATTAACTATAATGATATTTGTTATTATTATTTTTGTATTAGCTTATTTTATTAGTATTAAGATTATATACTATTATAAAAAATGTAATAAATCATTGGGCCTTAATATAGAATTAAAAGATGAAAATAACCCTGATAATACTAACTTAGAGATAGAGGAACAACCCTCTTATCCATCAATCAGATGTAACATTTAATTTTCATAAACTTCGGTTTAAAAAGGAAGTCCGAAGTTTATTTTAACGGGGGAGGTGTTATACCCCTTGGCTGTATGGGTTATTGCTTACTTATGATAAAGCCCTGCTAACTATTGTCATTTGTACTCTATATATAAGTCATGTAATTAAAAGTAACTTCAGTTCGAGAGTATCGTCGGTCGCGAGCATTAGCTCCTCTTAATATTGTATTAATTAATTAATCAAGTTATTAAAGTGTTTTCAGTAATAAATAAATCTTTTTTTAAAAAGGGTCTTATCCAGGGACCCATAACAGTACAAACAAACAAACAAACAAAAAAAAATCATTCCTCTTTATAATAATAGTGTAGATGGATATGAATGAACACTATATCTTATAAAAGAAATGGAGAGAGATCAGAGTAATAGTTTGAAAGCAGCCTGTAGTAAAGTAATAACTCACATAGTTATTATGTAGTAAATTTTGCAAGTTTACCTGCATACTGCAGTGACATCAAGTAAACTGAAATCACTCATCCTTGAATACACCGAGCGTTGCCAACGCAAGTTTTATTTGCAATATACCAAATACATTACGTTTTGTCGTATATACTTTTCTTACATTTAGTCTTTATCTATACATACTAGTATAATAAAATTGTAACTAAGCCGAATCTGTTCATTAAATATTTTTTGGCAAATCTTATTGAAATAGACTTTATTATCGATACAGAAGCTAAATATATAGTTTTTAGAATTTTTGTCTGTCTGTCTCTCTGTTACCGCATCACGGGAAAACCACTGGACAGATTTTGATGAAATTTGGTATGGTGATAGCTGATTATCCGAATCAACATATAGGATATTTATTGCGGGAAAATATCTCATCTCTGAGCTAAACGTTAAAACGTAACTCGGAACGCACCCGAGCGGAACGTGGGTGAGTTGCTAGTATATTATATTATTTCTATTGACAAATCTTCATAAATATATGTCTTTAAATATTATTTTGTTGCTATCTATAACTATACTAAATGTTTAAATATGTTTTAATTTGCTTACTCCTTAAAACTAAAAATTTTAAAGTATTGTATTTAATCGCCTTCACTGAATTTCTGTCGTGATCGTCAATTTCCTTCTATTTTGTTACCCTCATAGTCCGGATGGAATGCTAATTAGACACGGACGAAAAGGGTTTAAGACGTAGGACGAATTTTCATGCCCTTCTGGACATAAGGCCGACAAAATTCGAGCTGCTACTGATAGTTTCTTGACAGACAAACTCTATTACTCTTATGGCCCAACCCCGTCATCTGTAGTCGTATAAGCTAGCCAGTATAGAAACGTGACTTTATACGTATGTACACAGTATTTCATTTTAACGTATGATAGGTACTACATTATATTTCGTGAGAAAAATTTCGTTCAATGACTTAAGCATTTAAATGTATATCATATAAAAGTATTCAAATGTTAACGAGTATCTTTTCTATGAATCAGAATTACATTAGACGCTATTCTAATTAATAGTATTAGTAGTTATTAATTAAAAGTAATTTTAATTAATGCATTACTTTCTAGTCTAATCTATATGTGTATTAAAATTCATGGAAATACGTCAAGTCGCTTCAGCCCGAAGAAGTAACATACATAGACATGTGTATATAGTATACATACATACAAACTATCGCAATTAAAATTAAAAAAAAGTTATCCGGTGTCCTTCGAGAAGCCGCTCACAATTTTTTTATTTGATTAATCGATATGATGAATTAACGAAAATGTCTATTGGATAAAAGTAAGCTTACAAGGTATCTTAAAAATATCTGCGATAGTAATTACCTTATTAAAAGAGAAAGTTTGCTGAGGCTAGTTTAAAATACCAATTGCTCTTCATGGCTCTTAAAATATTTAACCACTTCGCGTTGGGTTCAAATAAAAACCATAACGCGTCTTGAACTTTAGCTAATAGAACCACGGCATAGTTTGTAAATAATCAATTGATGCATTCTGTCGCGTAGTGAAGTGTATTACGTCATTACACCAAAAATAATAATTAAAAAGGCACGTCTGAAGCATTCTTTATACAATATACATCCTAAGACAGTTGTCAACACATGACAAATAACACACAAGGACAGTTAATCGTAAATTGCCGTGTGTAAGAGAAAAACAAAATATTTTCAGAGAAGAAGTATGAAAAAGTGAAAAAAGTAGAGAAAAGTAGAGCGAAGTCATAGTGAAAGATGTTCAGTGACGAAGTTTAACCAGAACTGTGTATATACTGCGCGTGTTAGTGAATCTCCATAAGTCACTCTTGTTAACCAAGAGCAAGAAACTGTTAGTAGTTCAAAAGACGTGCTTTAATTTTCCTATATATTATAACGATCCCCGAACTCCTAAAACGTAATAATTCTAAAGGCCACAGTCAGGGTAATGTTTATATCTTTACTGTGCTACAATGGTCTCAATGATTCTCGATTTTTCGATAATATTATAATTAAAGTAGTAGCAACTTACCCTCGCAGTCGCCCAGGTGCTAGTATAGCCTATGTGTTGTTCCTGATCATAGTGTCACTGTGTACTCTAATAATAAATTTTCAAATAAGACTACAGAGATTCAACAATTCCTCTTTACTTCGATCATTTAACAGAATGCCTTACAAAATGGCGATTTAAACATTATTTCCCTACCGTTGGGTGTAACGTAGCGACATCTATAGGTATACTACGTATAACACTACCCAACGGTGGATGACAATACTTTTAAAAAATTAATATTACAAATACAATTAACCGATATGGTTATTAATATAATAAAGTTGTAAATAATAAATTATAAATAATCAATATCAAATTAATATAAAATTATAAATAGCAAAATATAAAGAATCCATTTGATCTAATGATGTCTAACCGAACATTCTTTACTAAAATATAAATTATAAAATTACTAACAAAGTAACAGTACTAAATGTACTTACTCTAAAGAAAAAAAAAGTGTAAAAAGGGAATATGTGATATTATGGAATGTACGATATTTTTTACTACATCTAATATGAGAAAAAATCTTCGCATATTCAGGACGTCAAGCGAAAGATATAGGTTGACGTTTTTAGGCGTTACTTTTGCATAAAGAATTCTATTGCTTTGAAGCAAAAAATTAACAAGAAAATTGAATTGAATTGTAAGAATTACTTAAGTATTTCTCTTAGTACAATTAAATTGTATTGTATAATACACTTATTAATTTATTTATTAAATAAATAAATTAATTAATATTTCGTTTATTATAATCGCAAGATATTTAAGTGATTGAAAATATTTGGGTACTTGAGAAAAATATTGTGTGTAGCGAAGTCAGCTTGAGCAGACATAATGCCTTAATAATGAGCGTTAAATGTACGAGATAACAGAAATGGTATGAAATAACTGTACTTATTTCTTAAATATTACTACTTTTGAGAATGCCTATCATTAATTGAAGAAAATTATAAATTTATCATTTAAAATTAATTAGTAGTTAAAAATAATTATGCTATACTTTTTGTAATTTTAAAGCCCTGCTTTTAATCACTAGCAGAAATATGCTTGTTGTACATTTTATAGCAATTTTGTACCACAAAAAGCGAAGCAGACTCAGGTAAGTGTCTACTTCATTATATGATGCCTATCCAAAGCATTTTGTACCAATTGCAAAAATCAAGGTTGCCACAATAACACTAAAATATTTTGCTTTAATTACCCTTTTTACTTTGTTTTTAACTTTTTTTTAGAATTTTACTTAAAAAAAATACTTAATAATATTTTATTCCAGCTTATTAGGGCGTTTTTTCTTTAGGTGCGGCTGAGGAGATAATTGATAGAGCCGTTAAGTAGGTCCATTATCACAAAAAATAATACTTACCTCCAAGCCCGAATCCCCACAAGCTCACTAGCTGCGCACTCACGGTACAGTCTTCTTGAGATCATGCCTGATTTCTGCAACGAAGGCGTTGTTTCTCATCCCACATTGATCAAGTATAATATGTTAAGGTAGCATATAATTCACAATAGTAACAAACTGCCGTCGTTATGTGACAGAATTTATATAGGTACATAAACCTGGACTTCGACTCATCTATGATTCTGCCTGCTCCTTGGCTTTTTGTAAAATCAAAGAATCAGGTTAACCGCAGGCTCTGGAAGTAATTTAAGTAAAGATAAACGTAAAAATTCGATTTTTAGAAAAGGTATAAAGTATTTAAAAACTTAAGCCTATTAATCACAAATATGTATGTTGATTTTCAATTGAAATCAGAAACTATTCTCGTGTTTAAACTTATTTATAAAACGGATCAAATATACTTAAGTTTTATTATATTTTCGGCACTTTTCAGTATACAATTGGAGCAGGCAAATTTGCCAACAGCTTTGGAAGCTTATTAACGAAAATGTTGTTTTAAAGTAGGTCAAAACATAATGTTATTTACTTGAATTTGTATAATTCAGTGATTCTAAAATTTTAAAGCACTCTTAAATTAAGTGTCATAAAAAAGCTAGTTAACAAAATAAATTTGCCAAAAACATCGATTTACGTACTTATCTAATATATTTAAACGAGCAATTCTTGTATATTTACATATATCTTTATTTTTTATACCAGCGATCTCGGAAACGGCTCTAACGATTTCGCTGAAATCTGGTACTTGGGGGTTTTTGGGGGCGAAAAATTGATCCAGATTAGTCTTATGTCTAGGGAAACTCGTGTTTTCGAGTTTTCATGCGGTTTTCTTTGCCATTATTCCACGCAAAATATGGTCGCTAATTTCGTACTCTCTGTATAAGCATCGTGGTCAAGTGGCCAAGGCGCAAAATTGACATTCACAGGTGTCCGGGTTCGAATCCTGGTCGGATACAAAGTTTTTGTTGTTTTTTTTTGTTTTTAGGGTTCTGTACCTCAAAAGGTAAAAAAGGAACCCTTATAAGATCACTCTCTTGTCCGTCAGTCCAAATGTCCGTCTGTCTGTCCGTGTGTCACCACCGATTTTCTCAGGAACGGATGGACCCTAGCAAATTGAAATTTATACCAGATACTGAGATCTATAGTCTCTATTAGGTGTTTAAAAATCAAGGTCCTGAGTCAACATTATAAAAAGATATAGGCAAATGTAGATTTTCGTGAAAACTTGTAAGTATTATTAAGACTTGTAAGAATATATTTTTCGGAATTTTCCCTTTACTTGTGACCTTGCTTTTAACCAAAATTGACAATTATAGGTCAACCGGAAGTACCCTATAAGTTTTGGGTCGAAAACCTATATGGTACCAACATGGACCTAGAATCACGAAATTTGGCAAAAAGTAATGTCCTACAGCACAAATAAAGGGAAAATTCAAAAAAATAAAAAAAGTTGAAAATTAAAGTTAAACAGATTTCCTACAAATTTGTACGGAACCCTCGGTGGGCGAGTCCAACTCGCACTTGACCGGATTTTTTATTGTATTTATTCAAGTTTTTAGTTTGTTTTTTGTTTTTAAGCCAAATTAATAAAAAAATTGTACTCTTGGTCAAAAACTCCGAGCGAACCTCGGTCGCCCAGGTACTATACTTAAAAAAGTATCACATATACATAAATACATAAATATGATATTTTGATTTTAATGTCGATAATACCTTACAACCATAGTTTTGAAGAGTACAATTTACCATTTCTGTTTAGTGCGTAGAGGCGTTCTATCATCATCATGGAAATTGTGGATCATAAAAATAATTGGATTGCTTATAATTTCTAAGTGAAAAAATAACTTGTGTCTTTTATAGTTATAGAATTGCTTAACTGCCAAGCGGTACGCTATAAAGCAGCTACAACTTGACAGTTACGGAAATTATTCACAGCAGGTGATTTCGAGCAAAGGTGACCATCCACAATACCAGAGTGTAGTAGACGCAAAATAGAACTATGTATAACGAGTATTCCTTATGAATTTAATCTCACGTACTGCCATTTCAATGTTCATTCGTCTTTATGCTGATGACATGGAGTTAAATTTTGAGATGTAAAGGTACAACTTACTTTATATAGTAAATTTAGTTTAATGTAGATAATAGTCTTGGGTATAAATATATACAAAAATATGAATTGTGAAATCAAGTTTATAAATTTTGTTCGGGTACAAAATAAATTTTATGTCTAATATTTTTATTATTTCTGCTGATATATTTTTAAACAACTTTTTACTCACTACGAGTACATACTCAAACGTAAAATGCAGCATATTTAAAAACGAATCGACTATTATAATTTCAACAGTTTTAAACTAATTAGAAATATGTACGTAATAAAAATTCTGTAGAGTAGTATGGAGAGGGAAAAGCTAAATAAGCATATAGATTAATAAGCCTTCTTTATTAGATAATATATATATATATATATATATATATATATATATATATATATATATATATATATATATAAAATTAAATGATTTGATATAAAGATAGGCAAGTTAATTAAAACAAAATATCTTACTAATATTATAAATGTGAAAGTTTGGATGGATATTTGTTACTCAATCACGCCACAGCGGCTGAACGGATCTGGATGAAATTTGGCATAGAGATAGAATATAGTCTGGAATAGTACATAGATTATTTTTATCCCGGAAAAATGTTCCTGGGGGGAAAGGTTTCTTTTTGTTTTAGCCGCTAGTATTTTTATAAAGACAACACTCAAAAACTACACAAATTGAACTATTAAAATTTATACAACTTGTGTTATACTCGTATGTACCTACATATGTATATGTATCTAAAGATATATAAGAAAGAGAAAAAAAAAACTATCTAATATATAATATACATATATAAGTACCTCGTGTGTGTGTTGGTATTCCAAAAGTGTACTTTTCATTATTACAATTATCATCAAGGTTTGGCTTTATTCCAAACTAGCGCGCTAAGTTTTAAGAGAGATTCACAAATATTTTTGTATACAAACCCACGTTGCTAGAGATTAAACTATTTGAGCATCTGGAGAAGTACGTACTCGTATACCTGAGGAAAATAATTAATAAAAGTAGTAATTAACAAAAAGTGAAAACTGAAAGACCAATACAGCTGGGATGTGTGCAGGCTTTTAAACATATTTTAAGTCATCTTCTAGAAATAACAGATTACAATCTCTATAATTTCTATAAAGTAGTACTCAGTCCATTGTAACATATTTTTTCCAATACTAACGACAAGGTACGATTTTGTTCACGATTTTATATTTTTTTTGTGCAAAACCCTAATTCTTTTTCTAAATTAAAAGTAACTTAAGTTACTCCTTATAACATCAGCTATCTTCCAGTGAAAGTCCCGTCAAAATCAGCCCCGCCGTTTTGGAGATTAGCTGGAGGAAGCAGACAAACAGATAGACAGACAAAAATAAAAAAAATAAAAATTCTTATAAGGTAGGTCAATGTACTTTCATAAGCATTTAGTAAAAAGCTGTTATTTTGACATTACAAACAGACGCTTCAATTGTATTTATCTGTATAGATTTTATTTATATCAGTTTATTTGCTATGCAAATATGATAGCAGTCTTGTAAGTCTGCCTAAATGTAGCTTGAAGCTGAGTTATTAAGCGCTACACAACCGACGCGAATGTTCATGACACAGTACAACAGAAACTAAATAATGGCTTCTAGCACGCTGTCTGTAGGTAACGACTGACGCTAGGTATTAATTAACTATATATATATATATATATATATATATATATATATATATATATATTTTAGTTTTTTTGTTTTTGAAAGAAATAATATACCTGTTAAGGTGTGTTTTTGTGTTAAAACACAACACAATATGGGTTCATGCTTTAAGGGTGAAAAAAAACATTTTTATATTTTACTGTCGCTATACATACGACAAATTAATACAATAAAAGCGCTTGTCTCAGTAGAAGTCAAGTAAATAATTATAGTTATTTAAAACTTTCTCACTAGTTCTAAGTGGGTTTTTGCTACTGAAAAAAAGTAAAAACTAGCCTTCTTCATTCTTTGGTTGTCAAACTATGTACAAATATGGAAAAAAAACGTCTGTGTGTACCTACGTACGCACGTAAGAAGTTATACGTCTTTGGCGTAACAGAATAAAAATAGCTAAAGATTTCATCTCGTATGTCACAACTCTGTTTGTAAAAGGAATGCAGCTAACTTCATCATGTCGCTTTCTGGCTGTCCATCATAAAAATTTTACTCTCATATTTTTTTCCAAAGATGCCAAAAGAAGTATAACTTTAAAAACATGTCAATCCTTTGCTTTATGAAAGATCAGTTTTACAATAAATATACTTTCGCACTTAATTAATTGGAATAGATCATTTACGAGTGATAGTTTCAAATGAAATGATCGGGACATAATTATTATTTGCTCTTTAACGAGGTTGGTTTGTTAGCTAATACCATTACCAAAGTAATAAATGTAAACTGTTCCTATTTCAGTACAAATTAATTAATAAATAATAATTATAATGCTAACCATTATTATACTTAATAGATTTAAAATATTGAAAAATATATATTGTTGTTTATGTCCAAGCATTACATGCAAAATATTGTGCTGTGAAATGTCTCTCTTAAAATGTAAATGGCGAATAAACCTTTGAATATTTTGCAAGTGCCTATATGGGCGTAAACATTTTATGTTATATCACGTTCCTAGTAACTGGGGAAAATGTATTATTAAAGAACGTTTTTACGTACTTTTTATAACTTTTTCCCCGTACTTTGTCTTTAATTTAGTGCCCTGATATCATTCACAGATCACAACGGGTCTCATCTTTTATTAAACCACATCATTGATGTATACATCAATAAAGTATTTGCAGTCTTTATTATATAAAGACTGCAAATACTTTTTTTTGTCGTCTAACTTCCTGTGTGTTTTTTATCTGCATTGTTATAATTTATTTTTTTATTATATTACTAGCGGCTCACCCTCGCTTCGCTCGGGTTTACCTCTATATAAACAAAAACTAATCTATTTTACGCGAACCGTACATTTTTCCGGGATAAAAATTAGCTTTTTTTATTCTGATGTTTGGACTATATTACTGTAAAGTTTTAATAAAATCCAATCATTAGTTTTTGTATACTAAGCTGTATAAGTTACTATAATTTTTTAACTATCCCACGGGAGCTCTTTAATTTTCCGGGATGAAAAGTATCTAAAATGTTGAACGAGGATATAAGGTACCGCAATACAAAATTTAATTTAAATTGGTAGAACAGTTTCGAAGATTAGCCCGTACAAACAGACAAACAGACCAACAGACAAACAGAGAAACAAAAAATTTGAAAAAAAAATCTGAATTTGTTCTATTTCTCTTCTTACATCCCCCTGACTCGGTTTTTAGCATTTTTTTTTTCTATATACAGACATTCGACCTCTACAGTTCTATTATATGTAAAGATAACAATTTATATTATAGCAGGAAATTATTAAAAGAAATATTGTCTCTTTTGATAATAGGGACATATTTTGATTTTAAAATTTATTCCGTAAAATTCCACGGCATTAATAATTTTAATGTTGTTTAAACTTACGTTATTTGTTAGCTTAAAACCCACGTTTAATGCTCGACGATGGTCCCATTGTTTACGACTTTGGAGGTACATATATACCTAATTCTGCAACTATTGAATATTAAAGCACGGCTTAAGTAAAAAAAATCATTAAGAAATATTTATCACATTTTTAAGGAACTATCCAAAGATACTGCGTAAGTAGATTACATAGATCCCGTGTAAAATGACTGCGACATACAGACAGATGGCCAACGCGAAATCCATAGTTAAAAGACAAAAACTGAACACTAATAACGATAATAATATTACAGTTCATTAATGAAACTCTGTTATTTAATTTCATAAATAAAATTATTAATTCTTCATTTGAGTTTTTATTATTAATACAAACGTAATTTAATTGGCGAATGAACAAATTCTATAATAACATTCAACACTCAATTTAATGAAATTATTTTATTTGAACCAATTGAAAGATTATGTAAGCTTCGAATAAGTTTAAATTGAGTTAAGGAAGATTGCTGAACTCTTCAGAAACTACAAAAGCATCCAGAAATTTTATATTAGTCATTTATAGATATATCTACACAATCTATAAGCCGTCGGACAGACCCTTTACACAATATAAAATTTATTAATCCCTCCCGGACAAATTCTAAGAAATCCGTGCGAATTTCCGAGAATTCAATTGTTATCTAGCACACCGGTGTGCTCGCGGTCCTTGAGGTGTAACACAACCACAAACCATCTACCGCGTCCTGATCATTCGATATTTCTTCTTGGCCTCAAACCAATGCATTATCTAAGTATGAGTCATTTAGTATATGTACATGTACATGATTTTGTAAAAACATGACCTGCTTGAAACAGATCCTAGCGTAATTGTAGTAAATATATTTATAATTTAAAATCACATCTACCTATAATGAACACATAATATATGACTAGTCGTATTTTTCGTATCCAGACACACGAGTGTTATTGGATCTCGCAACCACATGTGCGTCATAGACCCTCGCGGACCGCGGTCGTGTACATAATAACTTAACTTATTAACAACATTTTACCACTTACAGAAGCGTATTTACCCTTGACCATAATAAGAATTTATAAATTTAATCCTTAAAATTAGTTAATAGGATGAATATTTATTACAACAAACAAACAACAATAAACGGACATAACCCTTGATTATGTCCTCTTTTTTAAAGTCGGTCATAAATATTTTTAATAACGCAAATAATGCAGATATGACTTAATACAAAAATAACATTAAAATATAATATTACCCATAAAACATAACAACGCGGTACTGTATATATTACAGGTCTTATGAGGTAGACAGTGAGGATGGAGCGTCAAACGCTATGATCTACGCAGCTATTTTGCACATCGTTATTCACTTTGCTCAACTTTTGGGCCGTCATTATTAGGTAAAGTTAAGGAAAATAAATAATAAGCAGCTTTTGAATGTTGGAATAAATTTGCTCGCTTAGAAAGGAATTATTAGTTGTTAAAAGATTTCGTAGATTGTGGATTGTGAATGGTAAATAAAGAATATATGTATATACACATATCTAATATATTTGAACGAGCAATTCTTGTTTATTTATATCTTTATTTATTTATACCAGCGATATCGGAAACGGCTCTAACGTTTTCGCTGAAATTTGGCATGTGGAGGCTTTCGGGGGCGAAAAATCGATCTAGATTAGTCTCATGTCTGGGAAAACGCGTGTTTTCGAGTTTTCATGCGGTTGTCTATTGCATTATTCTACACAGAATATGGTCGATAATTTCTTACACACAGACATAAGCATCGTGGTCAAGCGACCAAGGTGCAAGATTAACAATCATAGGTGTGTCCGAGTTCGAATCTCGATCGGATATAAGGTTTAACTTTTTTTTTTGTATTTATTCAAGTTTTTAGTATTTTCTATCTAAAAAATACTAATATTAATATAATGTAATTTTCATTATTAATTTCCATGTACTTTATAAATATTCGTATGTCTTTTTCAATTACGTCATAGGCGTTTCATCACGATTAGTTGAGGTGCTAAAGCGTCAAGAGATCAGTCATGTCACTCAATTGCATATTTATGAGACCAGATAAAAAAGAATTTATGAGTAATTTCTATACTAGTGTGATCAAAATCTTAAAAGTTATATTAAAAATGAGGGTTTTCTTATGGAACACTCAATACATAATTATATAAGTTATGACAGTAGTGAGAGCTATTGAGTTTAATTAAAGATTAAATAGATTGCTTGTTAAAAGTAAATATCCGTTTTAGGTAAAATACTTTTAAGCATTTCCCCGTAAACTGTTTTTATTGCAAAGAGCGAGTGCCGAGTACATTTTATTGTTAATCTTAATTTTCCTGAGATAAAAAGTACATATATAAAAATATGAAAGTGAATTTTGACCTGTCTTATTGTTAGTTGCGTTCTATCGTCCGCAATTTTAAATTAGGTCGTGGTCGTTCGTCGTCGTTATTGGAAATTCTAAATATAGAGAAAATAAAAATATTTAGGTATTATATTGTACACATAGATTTAAATGACGTGCCAAGTTAGCTGTTATATTCCAATCATGAGTATATGAATATAGTTTATACAGAATTAAAAATTCCACATAAATTAAACTTGTATTTATTCGTCCGCCAAATATACATAAAATTCACTTAGAAATATATACCTACTAATATGAAAATATAGAGTTTTAGTAGTATGGATACAGTAAATTCAATTTTATATGTAGCTAGAGACTTACTCTCGCTTTACTCGGGTGAGTAGACTTTTTTAAACTCTCAAGGTTTAGTTAGCGTTAGCTATATCTAAGGACTCGACAGAACCAGTTATTGTGTTTTATTCGTGGTAACAGGTTTTCACTGTAGTAAAAGGTATCCTAAATGTTGAATCGAGCAATATGTTATCACTACACAAAATTAGTTATAATCGGTTCAGTATTTTTTACGTGAAATGGACTCAGATACACAGACAAAAAGACAAACTGACCAATAGACAAACAGACGTACAGACAAACAGACAAAAATTTTAATAACTATTGTCACATACAATACAATCGTTATTTTAAAAAAAATATTTCATGTACAGATTTCGCTTTGTTACTATTTTATTATATGTATTAATTTGTAATTATCTACAGATAGTTATCTTCAGATAACCTATGTACTTCCGGTACATAGGTATGGATTTCGACTCGCTGATGACAGAAATTATATTCAAAATACCCGCATATTTTATTATCAAGTGTAAGAAAAAAAATTTCTAATGTTTTTCGCGTTAATATTGATTGATGTAGAGAAAAATATTTCCCACAAAAGTTATAGGTCATACAAACATTGATTTTTTTTTGTTTAGTACGTTTTTCTGTAGAGACTGTAGTTTGAGAGAAAAATGCTCCCTTAGCCTTAGCCGGTTAGGTTAGGTAACCTAGACCGTATACCGTATACCCGTTGCTCCTGGTACTTCTCTGACGGCAGAGTGGACTGTTGGAGCAACCCCATGGTTGTTGTAGTTTGCTTCGGCAGACCTGCCGTCGGGGCATCGTGGTTGAGAGCGTAAGTGATTTTGCGACGCCCCATTAAGACGGGGGAGGTTTCGTTGGGTTTTAGTGAGTAGTACTGGCTTTTCTAGCTAGTGAGTCCCACATAACCACATGTATGTCTACAGATGATATGCGGAAATGCATTTCCTAACATTAAAAAAAAAGAGGTTAGAACAGTGACCACAACGCACGAGCCGAGTGAGCGATGCGAACGTGCCGCGGCAGCGGCCAGCAAGCGCCATAAACGATTAGAATTTTTACAAAAAAAAAAAAATGCTCTAAAAGCTGTCTATATCACTAAGTGTAGTTCAGCTTTGACTTTAAACATCCAATGCATTTATCGCATTTTTCTGATAAGATATTGACTCTATACGAAAAAATTATTGAACAAAAAATGACAATTTTAGCATAGCCTACAACTTTTGCATTAAATATTTTCCTGTAAAATCAATATTTATAAACGTGGAAAACATTGAAAACATTTTTTCGAGATTAGACCTTGAAAATGAAATATGCGATCATTTTGCATATTATTTTCATAATCAGCATGTCGAAATACATATTATATGTGTACGAAATTTCTGATCAATCGGAGGTATGGTCTATTCGGAAGTTTATCCATAATTACAAATTGATACATTTAATAGACATGTACGTAATTATTTATGGTAGGCATAAGGCAATATAAAAATATTTGGCGGCTCCAGTACAAAAAATTACAAGTATAAAGAAAAAATAACATAATTTTTTACTTTATGACTTATTATTTGTGCATTTATTTGTGTATTTTGGAAGTCAATTTTAGACCTATAGATTTTTGAACTCGATGTGAGCCGACTAATGTAAAGCAAGTCCTTAACTTTAAACTATTTTTTTATGGTATCATAATACCATTGGTAACATAAGCTATAAAAACGCTTGTGCGTGGTTACTATGATAAGCTGTCAATAGAATTACAAAGTCAAAGGTAAGAAAATAAATTCTCCATTCTACGTGACATTGGCGAAGTAATCTGTGTTCAACTGCCTTTGGAGCCATTAACAAGAAAATTAAATTGAATTAAGAAAATAAACGGATACTAATAACTACTCGTAGTTTTACCTTTTCCACAAATTTTATTTACAAATAAAATATATTTTTTACATAGCTTTATTTGAGCTTTACCCACTGGATACTAAACAGAGGGGCCAGTTGAAGTCAGATACAAAATTTACTGATTAAAATACGCTTTAAGAAGACTGAATTTTATATTGCTAAAAAGTAAATGAATTCCATTAGCCAAAGTGAAATTTTTGCGGCAGCCAAGCTTGGCAATTTAACTGCTGTCAAGAGATTTTAACGAAGTCGTTTCTTGGTGAAGTGATGAAACTTTCAATTTGTTTATGATAAGACATAATATTACTATAAATAGTCCGTTTTATTTAAAATTAAGAGTAATAATAAATATTGTGTTAAAATTAAACTACAACTTACAGAAAAATAGTTAAATTTGTAAATCTACAATCAAAAATTAAATTTGTTTTTATTTGTCAATGTTACCAACACAACACATATCTATACATATTATAAAATTCTAACTAAGCCGAATCTGTACATTAAATATTTTTTGGAAAATCTTATTGAAATAGACATTATTATCGATGCAGAGGCCGAATCTATAGTTTTTAGAATTTTTGTCTGTCTGTCTGTCTGTCTGTCTGTCTGTCTGTCTGTCTGTTACCGCATCACAGAAAAACCACTGGAGGGATTTGGATGTAATTTGGTATGATGATAGCTGGTTATCCGGGTCAACATATAGGATACTTTTTACCGCGGGAAAATATCTCATTTCTGAGAAAAAGTACAAAAACCGGTTGGAACAAAATCACGATGATACTATCTGTAAACAGTTTGGCAAGGTAACTTACAAAATATGGTAAAAACTATTAAAAATAGCTTATCTTGAAAATCAAATTATCAATAGCGCTATTTTATCTATTAAAATAGTTATTTTAATTAATATACATTTATGTGTTATTTAGATACTCGACAATAGATGTCGCCATGAGTCTTTAAAATACGTAGTTTTAATTCCAAAAAAATGAATGTACAGATATGTCCTTTCCACGATTTTATTAGAATTACTACTAAATTACCCGCGGCCCTGCCCGTGTTCAAATTATCAGTAAAGCAAACTCTTTGGCTTTATAAATTAGCAACTGTACATAATATAATAAAATTGTAACTAAGCCGAATCAGTAAATTCAATATTTTTCGGAAAACCTTACTGAAATATACATTATTAGCGATATAGAGGCCGAATCTATAGTTTTTAGAATTTTTGTCTGTCTGTCTGTATGTGACCGCATCACAGAAAAATCACTGGAGGGATTTTGATGAAATTTGGTATGATGAGAGCTGTTTATCCGGGTCAACATATAGGATACTTTTTACCTCAGGAAAATATCTCATTATTGGAAAAAAATACAAAAACTGGTTAAAATAAAAGCACGATGATACTATTAACATATTAGCACGGTAACTTAATTATGTATGTTAAAACTATTAAAAAAAGCTTATCTTAAAGGAATTTATATGAATAGCGCTATTTTATTCATTAAAATAGTTATTTTAATGAAAATTTATTTATGTGTTATTTAGATATTTGACAATAGACGTCGCCATGTGTTTTTAAAATATGTAGTTTTAAACCCAAAAAAATAATGTACAGAAATAACCTTTCTATGACTTTATTAGTATTATTACTAAATTACCCGCGGCCCCGCCTGTGTTCAAATTTTCAATAAAACAAATTTTTTGGCTTTATAAATTAGTAACATATTACGCGTAGTAATATTTTGTTGGCAGAAACAATTTTCAAGTTAAAATATTTGTAAATTTTTATTGTTTAGTAAATAATGTTAATATTTTTTAATCTTTTAATGTAAAAAATGGGCAAATGCAAATCTAATTCGCGCATTATAGGTTTCGTATAGCAAAATGCTGTTGTTTTTCTTACTTACGTGTTTTGTTAGGTTAACACTAAAATAAATACAAATAATATTTACGTTTCCACAATATCGACTCATTTTATCAACCGTAAAAAAGTCGATTCATATTATTTTATAACATTTGATGGGAAACAAGTTTATGGCTGTTAAACTGACAAAGCGGGTAACTAAAAATATTTCATGTTTCAAAAATTATGAAAAAGTGTTTTAGGAACTGTTATACCTCAACATTTTCAGTTTTTTTTTTGACACCATTTCTTGGAAGGTAAAGGCTTAAAGGAAACAATAAAATGCTTACGACTTTAATCATATTAGCCGAGCCATATGAAATCCTAATAAAAAGTATTTGCTTAGAATTATTTACTTATTACACTTTCTTTTGAAATTCGTTTTAGACAATATTACTAATTACTAACTAGCGCTAACCAATCCATGTTGCGCGACAGATTAACATTAAGAAAAGTTGTCATTGTGTAATTTAAATTATCAGCTAAATCTTAAATTAATCAATAGCTGTCTATTAGTAAAAAATGAATAAAATTAATTCCGTAGTTTGAGAGTTTATCGCCCGAAACTAAATAAACAAACAAAACAGAAGTATAGGCATATGTACATAAATGTTATTACTAAAACAAAAATTACTAAATCAAATATGATATTAACGGAGGAACCTTTGTAGCATTGTCAATTACTGCCATTATTTACCAATCATGCGGTGTGCAATGAAAGTTATATATGTAAGAGTATACTAATGTGTAAAGCCTAAGAATTTGGTTTTTGATCATCTGAACGCGGGCGGAGCCGCGGGAAATGCTAGTGTTTACATATGTTTTTAAACCTTCACCGTAGATTCAGTGGTGTTGGTGTATGACGTTCTAAAAGTCTAAAATGTTTGTTCGGGCAAATCTTTATAACTACGATACACTACTAGTGTGTCTCTCCCAATCACTTCAAATCTGTAAAGGTTTCGAAATTGAGCATGTGTTTACATATATGTGATTCTCGATTACGTGAAGTTGTTTGTGGATTCACTTACACTGATTTTTTTAGTTTCGGACACTACGAATATTTTGAGGATTAGAGACCTGTGATAGTGAGTACTAGAATGGTTGTCATTATATAATTATTATTTAGTTCCTAGCAAATAAAAAGAATAATTTAGCCAGAACCAATAATAATTTTTCTTGGATTGAAGAATGTAATAATATTTTGTACGATATAATAATCTCATTAGTATACTAAAAATACTACTGCAGACTTGAAGTGTAATTTGAGTCAAATTTAAATTAACTTTTAACCTGATATAGGAAAAATAAAACTTACCGCTAAGTAAATAAAATGGGTTGTTCCAACTTAGATCTTCCAGCGCATTTATGAATCAAAAGCTAAACAATTTTCTTTGCTTTTAAGGTTCCATATCTTAATCCGTAAAACTGATACTCTTATATGCCCACAATGTTCGTTAGCAAATCCCCTCTTTTCACATGAACGGACAGAAATAAAAATAATACATTTATACTAAATACTAAGGCAAACAGTACTTAATTTCCTATGAAATTATTGAAGCTTAAAGGTCTGAAAACCGCGGTGGGCATGGAATTACTTATTTTATCCTTTTTCCGTTCCGAACCGGAAAGATCCGCGTTCACTATTTGTTGACGGTTTGATTGCATTGAGACTATTGGTTGAGGTAGATGTAGCACCAAATGGGAGCAAAGTATAATCTATACTAATATTATAAAGCTGAAGAGTTTGTTTGATTGTTTGTTTGTTTGTTTGGTTGAACGCGCTAATCTCAGGAACTACTGGATGGAATCGAAAAATTCTTTTCAGTCCATTTATTGAGGAAGGTTTTAGGCTATATATCATCCTGGAAAAATGTACGGTTCCCGTGGGAACCGTACATTTTTTTTCGTTTTTGTCTAGAGACGAACCCGAAGCGAAGCGACGCGAGGGTGAGTCGCTAGTTTCATATAAGAACGCAGCTTCAAAGGTTCGACGTCGATTATTGTTACAATTAATCTATACAGATAAATAAAATTGGAGTGTCTGTTTGTAATATTAAAATAACCGCTTTTTACTAAATGCATATGGATGTATACACGATACACATACCAAAACAACTGTCTGTCTGTCTGTATGTTTGTTCCGGCTAATCTCCGAAACGGCTGGACCGATTTTGACGGGACTTTCACTGGCCGATAGCTGATGTTATAAGGAGTAACTTAGGCTACTTTTATTTTAGAAAAAGAATCAGGGTTCCGCGAAAAAAAAATTAAAACCCATGAAATTGTGAACAAAATCCGCGTACGGCGTAAGCACCCGAGCGAAGCGAGGGTAAATCGCTTTATAATTTAAATGAATATCTTAGGAGTACCAAGCTACTATTTATGTATAATAATAGCTAACCGTGAAAACGTACCTAGGGACGAACGCGAGCGAAGCGAGCGTGAGTCGCTAGTTTAAAAATAAAATATTACTGAGAATTTTGTGGACGTTTTGAAGTATTGAGTACGTAGGACTTACATTTTACGAAGTTTACCTTCAAATATATGAGATTTAAAAACCTTTTAAGGTCTTATAAGTCTTTCTAATTCAAATAATGAAGTTTTGTTTAAGGGTTTAATCGCGAAAAACTTTAGCTGATAGAAATTAGATGAGATCGATAATGTTACTTAACTTGATCAAAAGAAAACAGATGAATGTACCTACTGCAAAAGGTAAAAGATTTTTTAATAAAAGAAGGGTATTTATTTACTTGGGGCTGGTATCGCCATAATTTTCAGTTTCGATATACCATATGCGATACAAGTTCCACTTAATGACAAAGAAATAACTGTTCGATGTATTTTGGGACACTTTTTTATATTTATTACAAGAGTTACAGCTGATGTTATTTTTTTATCTTACAGATATTTTTCGTAAACATAGGAAATATTTATTTTTGTGATTTTAAAAAGAGTTTATTATTTATAATGTATATATTTCAGTAAGCTTTCGTATGTATCGTGTTTTAATTCATAACCAGAGTGTAAAATTAAGGCCTATATGATATAACTTTAAAGTTTGAAAAAGGTGATATTGTTATAATTGCTAGCTTGCAAAGGTGTCCCGGACACCTTTCCTTTTCTAGAGACGGACACCGTGTCCGTCCCTGAAAAAAAGCCTAAGGGATTAGCATATGTGCATACAATATATATACACACACACACAAACTTTCGGATATAAAATTGTTAGTTCGATTTCCGGAATCTAAATAAAATAACCACTAAGTATCGCTGAACATACCTACATAGGGGTTAAATTGAAAGGTATCGAAGTCCTCGACCCCACTGCCAGCTTTGATCCGTCAGTCCAGTATATTCTATAAATATTACTCGTATAAAACAGAGTCGTTCTTTGTCTCTGACTGTTTCTCCGCTTACTTCGACTTGTGGTTTAGAACCACACAACGGATTTTGATAGTTTTTACTAATAGAAAGAGCGATAAACCAGAGAGATTTGTGTATATAATTTATAGATTTTCACCTTTTATATTAGACTAGCGATTCACCCTCGCTTCGCTCGGGTTCGTCCCTAGGTTGCTTCTCAAAACAAAATTAATTCATTTGGTTTTAATTTTTTTTCGTGGGACCCTATTTTTTTCTAAAATAAAAGTAGCCTAAGTTACTCCTTATTACATCAGCTATCTGCCAGTGAAAGTCCCATCAAAATCGATCCAGCCCTTTCAGAGATTAGCCGGAACAAACAGACAGACAGACAGACAGACAAAAATTGTAAAAAATGTTGTTTTGGTATACATCCATATGCATTTAGTAAAACGCGGTTATTTTAATATTACAAACAGACACTCCAATTTTATTTATCTGTATAGATATCTTTCACCTTAAAAATAATTATTATAAAAAAATATTGTAAAACTTAATTCATAATAGGAAATTTTGCTATAGGTTGTATGTATATTATTACTTTTAACTGCGTAAATACTTAATATTTTATTATGTGGTACCATTCAGTTATTTTTATATTCAAAAATTTTATATATCATATTGTGGTGGCAAGATTTTATTATGTATTGGATATATTATGTGGAAACTTGGTTAATTTTAGAATAACTTTTATATGATTTACAATGTGATTATTTATTGTACTGTTTGTTTCTCTTGAAAAGCTAATAAATAAATAAATATTTTGTACAAAACAGCTGAACTATGATGGTGCTTGGTAAAAAAAAACAGATTATCGATAATGTTATACGGCAACTTTTTTGTTTTAATATTAAGCAAATTTTTCATTTTACATAAAATTCACAGAACTAAGGCATATTTTAAGTTTTTTGTAGTGAGTATAGATGCTACGCGACGTCCAGCGTCAGTTAGCTCTAGATGCTACGTCGAGTATTTGTAAAAGACCTAACATTATTAAGAAGAAAACTGCTCAAATGCTCCCTTTAGTTGAAAAAATAACAAATTAATACATATTTATATATGAAAATGATTACATATCTTAATAGTCGAAGTATAGTCTTCAAAATCATCACCTCTGTACTTCTTTTGGGTCTGTGCCGATGTAGGCCATGGCTTTCTATTCTTGTAAAGACCTTGAATATTGCGAAGGTACCTACTATTAGGTATTGTTTTTTAACATTCGACATAACATCAAGGTTTTCTTGTTAATCATTTTCCATTCATATAATACAATAATATAAATATTGATTTAAAGATTTTAATTTATTATAGTAAGGATACTTAAATTCTTTTAAACTCATACTATGTGAAACCGTACATTTTGATTTATTTATATAGGTTTAATATATAAATAAATCAGGGTTAATATTCGTTTGTGCAGAACGGCAAATCTCTGAAAATTCCTTACCGATAGCAATTAAATTTTGACGCATATCAGAGTTTTTACATGTATTTTCATTTTTGTGTTTGAGTTTTTCATTGACTCGCTACTACGAGTATAGAGTGTATTTTCACGTTAAGCATTTATGCGAACTAAGCTGTGAAGCTAAAAATATTCCATTACGGTTAACCGGTAATATTCAAAATAAATTTTCTTAAAATTTTTGATGTACTAATATGCATTTAATACAATATATATATATATATATATATATATATATATATATATATATATATATATATATATATATATATATATATATATATATATTAGAAACAAACTTTTCCTGCAGACAGTAAGAGCAGCTATTTTGATTTTTTTTTTTATTATATTCGGGAAACATACAGTGTAGTATTACATAAAATTAGTTATAATATTACAAAGAGAATAAACCAGCAAAGTTTCCACTAATAAATGTTACATAAATTAGAGACAAGTAAGATTAAATAAATTAACAAAATGGCAAATTCATATACATAGATAATAATGATGATAATAGATATGGCTATAGATTATTTCAACTAAAAATAATAAGAACTACAGCCAACTAACTACAACTATTAACTATTAACAAAATTAGATAATTCAATTAATATATTAATTTCATTAGAAAATAATCAATTGGCTACATAATTTATATATATTTACTCGTGTTATATTATACTTCTGACATCATTAACGATTGTTTAAACATTCCACTAACATTTTTTTAATGATCACAATATTGTCAGTTTGATATTGGTTGAATAGCGGTTACGCTATTGATAACTAGCGGGAACTTCTCTAAGTAGACTTTCAAAACTATGAAGATCAAGTGTGACTCAGAATTTAACATTTCTAGCAGAGTTCAATACTATGATACAATAAGGCGATATTATAATCACTACTAAGTCCAAGTAAGAATGTTAGGAGAAAGCAGTGAACATTTAAGGTGTTGGAAAGAACTTTACAGACTTTAAAAGCATAAATAAGAGCTAAAGTTAGCATTTTATAAAATAGGTTTTCTTTCACAAAATAACGTATACACGAATCCAAAACGTTACCTACTTGCCAGTTTTCTTATTAAGCTGATGTACGCTACACTTTGGTAGGAAGGAAACATTTTCGCTTAAGTGTTATAATAACAGATCAATATCAAATGTCATATTAATATTGTGTAGGCATTGTCTATTTAGTCGTTATTTTTATTAGCTATAAGAGGTTTTACTTTTGTTTCCGAACGGGCTTTATTTGATTATGCTTATTGACTTACTGTTTTTTTATTATTATGTATAATTGATTATTTATTATAGTTTAAATTATTTGTATAAATATATACTTATATTTAATTAATGTAAGATTAATATTTTGTAATTGAATAGTGTTTACTTTATAATAAGTTGCTTTTTGATTATTGTGATGTCAGTGTGGGTAATTATATTTAAGAGAGAGTAGTAATGAAATCGGTTGATTTTGTATTCGAATAGTCATAATAACGGCTGGCTGTAACGACCCCGAAGTGCTGTTCACGACCATCGCCTAAGCTGTCTCGCTGCGCGTTACATCTCAGAAGTGGGATGGAGGACAAAATGCTCGGGCCGTACTTTCATGGGCTGGGAAAAAGAAGAAAAAGCCTAAGCGATACATCAGAAAACGAAGAAGTACCCGAAAATTTTGAAGATTTTTTTTCAAGAACTGAAGAGAACAATTTAACAAAAAAACGAAGAATTAACCACATGGAAGCTGAAGTTATACCAAAATTTGATCCAGGGAAGAAAACGACTAACGTAATTGGCTGGCTCAACAAAATTGATCAGCTCGGGGACATGTATTCATGGGATGAAAAAGATCGCGTTTTCGTCATGCAAATTCGTCTACGCGGTGCAGCGCGCGAATGGTTTGATGATTTGGAAGACTATTCAATCACATGGACACAGTGGAAAGAAAATTTAACACGTGCGTTCCCACGTTCTACAGACTACGTCGATCGACTCGAAGAAATGCTTAGTCGCACCAAGGACAACAGTGAAACTATGACTAGGTACTTCCATGACAAAATGTCACTTATCAAGAAATGTGGTTTGGAAGGTGACGCTGCTATTTCTTGTCTGATTCGAGGTCTACCGGTCGAATTAAGAGCTAATGCAAAAGCTTATAATAGTAAGTCACCCGAAGAATTGTACTATGGCTTCCTATCGTCTCTTGAGAACTATAAGAAGATCGAAGAGAAAAGTACAGGACAAAAATCTACGTGGCAGCAGGGTTCAAGAAGGCCAAAAATATGCTTCAACTGTCGCAAGACAGGCCATGAAGCGCGGGACTGCCGTCTCACACGCTGTCAAATCTGCCAGCGCTTGGGGCATGCTTCAACGGCCTGCTGGTATGCTGGCGGTGCTGGCGGTGCTGCCGGTGGCCCATCTCGAGATGGACACTCATCCCTAGCTCGACGCAACGTTTCTCAGGTACAGTCAGTCGCATTTACTACTTTTGACATTTTATCAGATGTATACAAAAAATATATTACTATTAACGGAACAGTAGCCCTGGCTTATATCGACACGGGTAGTAAAGTTAATATTATTACATTAAAAACGGTTAAGTACTTAGAGCTAAAGGTTTTACATTCTAACGTATTAATGAAAGGTTTTGGTGGCTCGCAAATCCCTTCACTAGGCAAAACACACTTTCAGTTAGGTATAGATGACATATCGATAAACATTAACGCCGAAATAACTAATACAGACTTGAAAGATTTAAATATGATAATAGGCCAACCAATTATTAGTCATCCGAATATAACACTTATTGCTAACTCTAAAATAGTCAAATTAGTAGCGAAATCCGATCAATGTTTACAATCTACCCACGACTTAACCAATATTCAATTAACTGCAAATGATTTTTTAGAAAAGGTTCCTTTATTTTTATCGAATGATTTAGAATTGCAACCCGGAAGTACTTGTGTAATTTATGTATATACAAATAATAAGATAGATAAAAATAGTATACTTATAACGCGGTCCATTATTTTTGATTACGGTAATGAATCTTACTATATGCCACAATCTATTTTAAAACATGATAATTATTATTTGCAAATAACCAATTTAGGCGAATCGTGTATACGCTGGGGCGTAGGAAGATTAGTTACTCGAGCTGATGTATACGATCAAGCTGATATTTTTATAACTTCAGGTAATCAGTATTCTGATGTAAATAAAATTCCGTCGTATAAAAAAACTATTAGTTTTTTTGATATCAAAGTGGGGGATGTTGGGGAATATTATTGTAATAGGTTATTAAATATGTTAAATGAGTATAGTGAATCATTTGCCGAATGTAGTAGCGAACTTGGATGTACTAACTTATTAGAGATGCGTATTGCTACATCAACTGATGTACCAGTGTATTGCAAACCTTATAGGCTGTCTTATAAGGAAACTGAAATCGTGGAACAAAAGGTAAATGAACTTATTTCGGCAGGCATAGTAAGGGAATCTGAATCTGAATATGCTAGTCCAGTCATATTGGTGAAAAAAAAGGGGGGCGATTATCGCTTATGTATAGATTATCGCGCGCTTAATAGCCGAACAGTTAAGGATCGATATCCATTGCCACATATTGATGACCAGATCAACCGGCTTTCAGGAAAAATGTACTTTACTGCACTAGATTTGGCACAAAGCTACTATCAAGTAAAATTATCGGAAGATTCTATACATAAAACAGCTTTCGTTACACCGACAGGACAGTACGAATTTCTTAAAATGCCGTTTGGCCTGGCCAATGCACCCGCAGTATTTTCTCGCCTTATACGAAAAGCGTTAGGTCCCCTTAGTAACAAACTAGCTATTTATCTCGATGATGTCACAATCCCAACTGTTTCCATAGAAGAAGGTATTGATCTACTTGAAGAAGTTCTTAAACTCCTCAAAAAAGCGAACCTAAAACTCAATTTACAGAAGTGCTCTTTTCTACAAACTAGTGTAAATTATTTAGGACATGAAGTTACCGCTGGTTCAATACGACCAGGATTAGTAAAAATTAATAGCGTGTCACAATTTAAACGTCCCCGCAATGTTCACGAAGTAAGGCAATTCATTGGACTTGCATCTTACTTTCGTAAATTTGTTCGTAGTTTCGCAGAGATAGCACGCCCCCTAACCTATTTGACCAAGAAAGGGGTAGAATGGGTATGGGGCTCAGAACAAGAACAGGCCTTTGAGAAACTAAAAACTGCATTAACTATGAGGCCAGTATTAGCCATTTATAACCCCCGCGCTAAAACTGAACTACATACCGATGCTAGTAAGCTAGGCTTAGGAGGGATCCTACTACAGTACCAAGAGGATAATAGTTTGAAACCGATTGCTTATTTCAGTCGTGTAACTAGTAAAGAAGAACAATTTTATCACAGCTTTGAACTGGAAACCTTGGCTGTAGTAGAATCCCTTAAAAGGTTTCGAATATACCTTACCGGTATCCCAGTTAAGATTATTACTGATTGCGCAGCATTACGTAGCACACTAACAAAAAAAGATCTCATACCCCGAATCGCCCGTTGGTGGCTCACCATCCAAGATTTCGATTTAGAAATTGAATATCGTTCAGGGGACCGCATGCGACATGTTGATGCCCTAAGTCGCAATCCAGTAGACACTATTCCTGTGCTTAGCATAGATAGCGATGATTGGCGTATAACCCTACAACTTCAAGACGATCATACTCAAAATATAATGAAACAGCTGAGAGAAGGTACTCGTAATCCAGACATTGTAAATAATTACGAAATTGTAGACGGTTGCTTATTTCGTAAAACTATCCACGGCAATAAATTTGTAATTCCAAAACTATCAAAATGGAGTTTATTACAAAAATACCACGATCAAGTTGGTCATCTAGGATTTGATAAGTGTGAAAAAGCAATCAAATCTCAATTCTGGTTTTCAGGTATGACAAGGTTTATTAGAAAGTACATAAATGCGTGTTTGCAATGCGCTTATGCTAAGGGTAACTACGGTAAACTAGAAGGGGAGCTGCATCCTATAGAGAAGCCCCAAATTCCCATGCATACTATTCATGTCGATCACTTGGGGCCGTTTCTTAAGACACGCCGGGGTAATACCTATATACTCGTGGTTATTGACGCCTTTACAAAATTCGTGTTTGCTAGGCCTGTCCGAAATGTAAGCTCCGTTGAAACTATTAAAAACTTAAATGAAATACTATCGGTATTCGGAAACCCAGCTAGAATAATAACTGATCGCGGAGTTGCATTTACAAGTAGATATTTTAAAGAGTTCGTAATACAAAAACAATTAAAACATATCTTAAATGCAATTGCCTCCCCACGCTCAAACGGCCAGGTTGAGAGAGTAAATAGGACTATTATTAATGGACTTAATACTACGACAGAAAGCGAATGCACCTGGGACGAGAAATTAGCAGACGTTGTTTGGGGTATTAACAACACCCCACATGCAGTAACTGGACATACACCATTTAATTTAATGTTTGCACACACTAATACTCTATTGCCAGCTTATTCTACGACTAGTTGTAACCACCCAGATTCGATTAAACAGTTAGAAGAACGTAAACAGCAGGCTAAAATACGTATTGATAGGCATATGACAGTTATGAAAAAACGGTACGATAAAAAACATAAAAGTTGTACAAAGTACAAGATAGGAGATTTAGTGCTTTGGAAAGGCGGGTTATCTCGTGATCATACCACAGGTGTCACAAAAAAGCTAGGTAGTTGCTACACTGGACCATATAAAATATCGAAAGTTGACCATTCCATTGATCGCTACACTATTAATAGTATAAAGGGTATTAAAGGGTATAAAAAATTCAGTGCCGTTGTCCCTGGCGATGCCCTACGTCCATATAAGTCGTCTGTTTCCGATAGCTCCACTGAATCTGACAGAGAAGTAGACAGAGATGATTTGATAGATTTATTGGAGAGTTAATAAAAATCTTTAATCAAATAGTGGTGTAAAAATAGTTAAAATAAACATCATCATATTTATAAAATAAAATTAGTTAAAATTAAAACCATTATAGTTGTAAAAGTAGTATAATTTAATTGATTATAAAATGTTACAGAAGTTTAATGAAATCCGATTCCATTTATATACTTAATATGTAATGATATAAATGATTGGATGTTTGTATAAATTATAAACTATTTAATAAATAATGTAAGTAATAAAAGCTTTCAATAATATCCAATTTATTTTATTATGTTATGATATAAATATACACATATGAAGTTTATGAATATCATGAAATAGAAAGTAACTTAGACAAAATTAAAAAATAAAATATCTATTAAAAGCTAGATCTGTGTGACTTGAATATAAAATATCTACTAATTATAGGTAGATCTGTGTGCCTGATATAACATGCTTAGTGAAAAATCTAGAAGTTTGAGCTAGATCTGTGTGACTTGAATATAAAATATCTACTAATTATAGGTAGATCTGTGTGCCTGATATAACATGCTTAGTGAAAAATCTAGAAGTTTGAGCTAGATCTGTGTGACTTGAATATAAAATATCTACTAATTATAGGTAGATCTGTGTGCCTGATATAACATGCTTAGTGAAAAAATCTAGAAGTTTGAGCTAGATCTGTGTGACTTGAATATAAAATATCTACTAATTATGGGTAGATCTGTGTGCCTGATATAACATGCTTAGTGGAAAAAAAAACTAGAAGTTTGAGCTAGATCTGTGTGACTAAAATAAAACATCTAGCAAATTAAGTTAGATCTGTGTGGAAAATGATTACTGAATAGTACTTTACCGTGTATGTATTAACTAAATAAAATTAAACCTATTATGACAATAACATGAAATCCAGGAAGTAGCTGGATCTGTGTGAATAAAAAATGAAATATCTCAATACCTATTTCAGAAAATGACAACGTTAAAAATGTTATAAAATAACTTTTGATAGACGGTAATACTGCTTGCAGTCAATTGTTATACAAAGAACATTTACTGGTACTTTTTTTTTCCAGGAGCAGAAGAATTCGGAAAACCTGCAAAATTGCCGTGGGACACGGCCGATGCAGGATGGCCGAGTGTTATAATAACAGATCAATATCAAATGTCATATTAATATTGTGTAGGCATTGTCTATTTAGTCGTTATTTTTATTAGCTATAAGAGGTTTTACTTTTGTTTCCGAACGGGCTTTATTTGATTATGCTTATTGACTTACTGTTTTTTTATTATTATGTATAATTGATTATTTATTATAGTTTAAATTATTTGTATAAATATATACTTATATTTAATTAATGTAAGATTAATATTTTGTAATTGAATAGTGTTTACTTTATAATAAGTTGCTTTTTGATTATTGTGATGTCAGTGTGGGTAATTATATTTAAGAGAGAGTAGTAATGAAATCGGTTGATTTTGTATTCGAATAGTCATAATAACGGCTGGCTGTAACGACCCCGAAGTGCTGTTCACGACCATCGCCTAAGCTGTCTCGCTGCGCGTTACATAAGCAAAGTTGGCTTTCGGTATGGTATTAAATATTTGTATAAAATATGAATTTTGTAAAGGTGAAAATGTACAATGTGCAAGAATATCGGTTCCGGTGAGAGTCGAGAAGTCATTAGTGAGTTGAACAACAATGTCGCAAGTCACGAGAGATGCTGCTCGCTAACAACGCTCCGTTAGCACACTCATTATAGTGTTTAACCTTTCATCAGCACTAATGTAAAGTACGTCAATGTAAGTTCTTTTTTTACTAATTATAATCAAATTGTGCTAATTTCCTTTTATTGTTCTTCATTGTTAAAATGTTAGTTCAAAGGAATTATATTAACAGTAGCATTTGTTAAAACATCATCAATAAACAATTAAACATTTTTGAAGTAAAGAACAATGGCAAGTTTTTACCTGAACGTTTTTAAAGCGTCTAAGATTAGGACATATACAAAACTGAATTATTTAATTTGCTCTTTTTTTTCACGGCGTTTGTTTTACATGACAAAGCCACGAAGAAATGTTTACATAATAAGCTACTAATTGATTATTTTTATGTACTTCCGGCTTCGCCATTCGTCAAAAATGATGTAAAAATTGTTGCCACAGATTAAAAATGAAATGCCGTATTTATTTTAAAATATTTTTATTAAAAGTCTTATGTACATAATTAAATAATGATCTATGTCTTGTTCATTAATCTTACAGCTTTACATATAATGGAAACATTATATGTTATGCTGTAAGTTTAATTGAAGCTATTACAGTTAGTACAGTAATTAAAATAATAGTTATAGCAACACAACAGATGACAGTGAGATTGACTTGATAATTGATATTGACATATTATTTAGATTTTATATTTTATTTGTCATCCATGATTTTACGTATGCCTCTGACTACTACGTTTGATTTTGCTGTTACTGTTCCATTTTTCTAGATTATTATAAGTTTTAATTGTCGCTTTGCCCACGGACCCGATTACCTGCCCCATGCGACGACTTGTGCATTCTCTCGGACAATCGCCAGTGTATACTTACAACTAATACTGATTTCCCCTAACGGACTCGAAGTAATACCTTGTTTCATCCATGATAAAGAAATTAAAAACGTAACTTATATGTAATGCGAACGTACTTTTTTTAATTTATAATACTTAATTTATAATATTTGATACAATAATCAATGACAGCTGTCATTGCTAGGTAGGTTTATAACCGTAAATTATAAAATAAAAATGCTAATATCTTTTCTTTGTGACTTCCTAATAAAATAAATCCTTCTGGATAAACTTGTGTTATTTAATCCCTATCGTTTGAGCATTTTTTCATTTCAAGACGCCTCAAATAGATATCAGGTAAATCGTTGTATAGAGTCCTGCCATTGTTCTTTCTTTACGAACGCTTGACTTGGGGGCAGGCTGGTGAATGCATTACGAAAAAATGTTATGTACGTTTGTTGCCATGGTAACCGTTCTTATTGTCTGACAAAATAATATAGAATATTACGATACCTTAATTCGCAAACCAGCTAACTCCATATGAGCAAATTTTTCAAGCGACACTTAAAACTTTATAATATTTTTTTGTACACTACTTATTAAAAGTCTAAAATATCGTTGGTAGATAATATCGTAAGCTGTTTTTTTTGACACTGTAAAATCCTACTAAAATAATCCTACTGAATTACTGTTGCGTACAATCTAAACCAAAAAATATTTTTTAACGAAATGTGGAGTTGGCTGGTTTGCGAATTAAGGTATCGATTATTTATTTATATTCTTTCCTTAAATGATTTTCTATAAATATATGATTTTAATATGCTTAATATACGTTATTTTTAGTGTCTCATCTATCCTAATTGTTTAAAACATAAATTAATTTCATAAAGAGTACCGATAACCTACAGACGTTTTAATTCTTACGCGAGTACACATTCATACACGCACTCTTTAATATATATTTTTTAAAACAAGGTTTAAAACAATTGCCTAAGTATACTATACTTAGAGTTTTTAAAAGTGCAACAGTTCATAAGTTACCTTTAATACCTACAGCTATAAGAGTATCTCGTGAAATGTTTCTTTTGTGATTATCTAAAAAATATACTATTTATATGACGTATTATTAAACATACAGAAATGTGACTACGCTTTTTAACTCGAGTCAAATTATATTTTTTGAAACTTATTATTTTATGCAAGTACATACATGGGCTTAAAGCGGCAGTCAAAATAATTGCTTTATTTAAAAAAAAAAAATGACTTTTTTGTTATATTTTAAAATAGCACCTAAATTGTAAATATATTTTCTTACAGAAGATCTTTACATAAAGAGATTTTAAATATGTAAATATATTATTGTTTAATTTTTAGAGAGACGTATATTTTTAAATTACATATACTTAATTAGTGTGTATTAAAAAAGTTATACTCGTAACTGAATTATGAAAATATTAAAGGCGACCAAAAATTGATGTGGTCTTAATGAATTAGATAAAGTCTCACAACATGACTCCTAGAACGTCTGCCAGTTTATAATATTATAAACTATAATATTTTAGACATGTTTTTTAACAAAGCTATCTATACATATAATAAAACTGTAGAGGTCGAATGTCTGTACATAGAAAAAAAATGCTAAAAACCGAGTGAGGGGGATGTAAGAAGAGAAATAGAACAAATCCAGATTTTTTTCAATTTTTTTTGTTTCTTTGTATGTTTGTTTGTTTGTCTGTTTGTACGAGCTAATCTCCGAAACTGTTGGACCGATGTAAATGAAATTTTGCATGGTAGTACCTTATATTCCCGGTCAGCATTTTAGATACTTTTTATCTCGGAAAAGTAAAGAGTTCCCGTGGGATAGTTAAAAAACTATAGTAACTTATACAGCTTAGTACACAAAAACTACTGATTGGATTTTAATGAAACTTTACAATAATATAGTTCATACGTCAGAAAAATAAATAGATTACTTTTTATACCGGAAAAATGTACGGTTCCCATGGGATAGATTTGTTATTGTTTGTCTAGAGGCGAACCTGAGCGAAGCGAGGGAGAGCCTCTAGTTTTATATGTAGTATGTCAAGATCAATTCACTTAATTAATAATTCAAAACAGAAAATGATTTGAAGCTGTTTATTAAATAAATTACTTAAATTCTAATCTATTAAAGGACACCCTATCAAATTATGTGGCACTACTATTAAGTCTCCGACTTACAGAGTATTTAAAGGTTTTATTAAGTCTGCTTCAAACGACTTTTCAAGTCAAATTCACTTTATTGTCTTCTAAGACGGTTCGTTACGAAGTTTATATAGTTTACCCAGAAGATAATTTTTATTATACATTTTTAGGTCTCTAAAGACTTGTACTTATACTATACTTACATACCAAAAGCTTGTTAGTTTGTTGTCAAGTGAGGACGTGTATTTGTTACTTTTTCAAGCTGGATCATCTCGACGAGTTTAAGCTGTATTAATATCGCATAAGTTATTTTTAAATTAATATAAAATAAATACTCTAAGCCAAAAAGTAAATATACCTACTAACATTTTCTTAGGCGCAGGAACGATATCTGAACGTTTACACCTAAGCATTGCCAGCTTCCTAACTCTTCCTATTTTGGCCTGATTCTAAATTAATCATGACGAGCAAAAATAAGGTAAATCTGATTCGAAAAGTCATCAGCGTATTTGCTTCTAGCCTTAGAGAGCATGTACATGCACCAGTTAGGCCTTGCCGTCCTACTGGACTCTGAGAATGAAAAAAATTGAGAATGCATCTATAATTGCTCTCACTAGTGCACTATAATGTGCCTGCGCAGATAACCAGTTTTAGTAAGTAAAATATAAAATTCTAGCAAATAACCCTCGCTTCGCCTAGGTACATATCAGTAGCAAAATAATATATGAATGTATTTAATACTTTCCTACTATACCTAAATATATTTAACTTACGCGTAATAGAATTGTGAGAAACAGAAGAATTACGAGTTAAACAATTTCGGTGACCAAAAGATACCTACAATGTTTTCTGCTTCATCAAAGCGTGGGTGAAGTTGAATTGTTTACTTTACTACTTAGATACCTAATTAAAATCTTTTCATCAATTAGTCGCCTTAAAAGTTCGAGCTTTTGGAAAACTGTAAATGAAGCAAACGCTAACTTTAGTGATTGTGGACTATCTGCTCCATGAACGAAATAGTATGCTAATGATTGTAGATACTATATATATATATATATATATATATATATATATATATATATATATATACAGACATGTAGGTTTCCTCACGATGTTTTCCTTGGTAATCATGTTAGTGGTAATCATGTTAGAAATGATTCGCACATGAAAATATCAGAGGTACGAGACCCGGGATTTGAACCCGGTTCACTCGCTTCACTTTCCATATATATATTTAAACTTAAAACAAGAAAATTTAGAAAGAAACAACAAATCTTATATCCTCTACGTTATATTTCTGTTATATTTAATAACTATCACGTTGTTGCCAAGGCAGAAATGACGTACCGTACGCAAAGGCCACAAAGCAAAGTCGCCTTTGGTTAATTCCATAAAATTACAATGAATCTGTTTCAGAACTCCTATTTCTAGCTCACTTGAATACAAAGATACAACAATAATAATTATAAACTTAGCAATAATAGACACTGATTTCTGTTATAATTAGTTTTGGATATTTTCTATTTTGTAATCTTAATTCACTAGGTGTGTAAAATATTTGTTTTTAATTAATTAATACAGATTACTTAAACGTTGACTTTTGACTAGATTTTTACGATTTTTGAATAGTAATAGATTAAAAAAATGTATAATTTATATACTTATAATAAAATTCTATACCCTGTACAAGTTAGCATGATCTTTTTGACAGATGTAAATTTTTCTGATCGACATAACTTTGCAATGACGAACATATTATTTTCTTAATTTAATGATTTTAAATTTTGTAAAAATATTAAAAAAATACATATAACACAAAAGTCCCTAAAGATTTAAGCGTTATCCGAAAATTTTAAGACTTTTTATTGCTTCAAAGTAAAATTTAAATAGGAACACTGAAAATAATAGACGCTTGTACAATGTTACATCGGTCGGTACATACGTATGGGCCACGAATAACAGGCATTAACTGTTATCGGTACTCTTTATGAAATTCAATTTATGTTTTAAATAGTCAGGATTGGTGAGATACTAAAAAGAACGCATATTAGGCATATTACAATCATATATTTATAGAATATCATTTAAGGAAAGAATATAATATTATATATCATTTGTCGGACAATAACAACGGTTACCATGGCAACAAACGTACGTACATTTTTTCGCATTCACCAGCTTACCTCGCAAGTTAAGCGTGCGTAAAGAAGTTTTACTTCAAAAACCCAATGACTATAATTACTCCGGCCTAACACTGGAACTCATGTCCTCTGGATATGCAGCCGTACATGCGAACCATTAACTACCAGTTAGGTAGTTATTAAAATTGATATATCAATGCCCAAAGGGAAATTGGTAATTTGAATCATTTTGGTTGAGATAAAATTAAACAAGTAGAAAACTTGCACAAAATTTCTTTTGTAAAATGTCTATATTTTTTAATTTAATTTTGTAAAAGAAATGTCGCTCAAACGGTCTCTTTTGTAGATCTTAAAAATAACAGTCTAATTTATTTGGATTCACGTTGAATGACTCCCTTGTTGGAAAGATAAAAGTCGAATTACCCTGTCACCATTTTCAATTTGATTATGTAAATTTTAATTTATTTTGTTTATAAGAACCAAAATAAAAAAAAGAACATGTAATAATATTAATATAAACGATTATAAACAAGTTACCGATTAAGTTAATAATAAAATATACATACAGCTTTATTAATGTAGTGCTGCTAATTAAACCAACTAAAAATACAAAGAAATTAATAGCTATAAAAAATTTTCGTTTTATTGGACTAATAGTTAGGGCTCAATGTAGGGATAAAATCGATCAAATTAGTAATGTATCTTAAAATGACATAAAAATTATGACATAATGAAAATATCAAATATCGTGCAAAGGAAACAAACATTTATTTTTCAAAATTAAACACATTTTTAATCTAATTTACTGAAAACGCAAAAAGTACACCAGCACTGTTTTTTTCTGGGTCTATATAGATAGACCTTACTATAGAGTAAGGATAAAATCTCTCGAATAAACATTGCATCTTATAATTTGAACGTCATGAAATCTCACAACACCAATTTGTTTTCCCGATATTTCATAATTATGTAAGTTTTTAAAAAAATATTTTAATTCAATTATTCTTATTTATAAAAGTAAAAGAATGTTTCCTTTGTGTGAAACTAGATATTTTAATTATAAAGTACTTTACTTTTCTCGTTCGTTAGATCTACGATGTTAGCTATAGTCGATATGTACAAATTGTAAGATTTCATTGTTTTCTGCAATTTTAAGATACACTGTTTGTTCTAGAGATTTTTTATCCTTACTATACACTCTATCGATTTTTTTTAATATGGTAAGTCCGGGAGAGTTGCCTATAGTTTTAAAAAACGATCAATATTAATTATATGTGTAAGATACTACATAAAATAAGCATAGTTTATTTTAATTCAATATTTACTTATACCATTCAGATTAAATTTGGAACTATTGTGCAATATATTCTAGATTAAAAAATATTTTTAAAAAATAGTAGAAAATAGGCATCTCACCCAGACATGTGGGTTAGTTGCCTATAGATGTCAGGGATAGGTATAGGACGAGTAATTAGTGCATAATCAGACGTACTTTGCTTAGTGACGCAAAAAATCCTTTTTTTATGCATTTATACATACTACCTGTAGATGTACAGGTGGTTATGTGGGACTTACCGGCTAGAAAAGCCAGTACTACCCACTGAAACCCAACAAAACTTCCCCCGTCTTAATGGGGCATCCCGACAGCAGGTCTGCCGAAGCAGACTACAACAACCGTGAGGTTGCTCCCACGGTCCACTTCGCCGTCAGAGAAGTACCAAGAGCAACCATATGGATTAGGCCATAATCCACCACGCTGGCCAAGTGCGGGTTGGCGGACTTCATAATCTCTTTCGAAAACTTGCCAATTTCTCTCATATATGCAGGTTTCCTCGCGATGTTTTCCTTCACCGTAAGGCAAGTGGTAATTATGTTTGAAATGATTCGCACATGAAAATATCACAAGTTCGAGACCCGGGATCTCACTTCACTCGCTTTCCCAAGCGAGCGCGTTACCCACTGGGCTACCACTGCCTTAATTAGCGTCCGGATGAACTACCGAACGATAATAAGCTCCCCCACCACGACAAGGTGAACGCACGTTGGGGGGAGGGGGGGGGGGGGCAATTAATATACTGGGCATCTAACCCCAAAATATTATTGGGCATATCTCCCGATCATTAGGGAGAGATGCCTATCGACTCTGAACACACCGTAAAGCATTTTCAATAAAAATTGGTGGGTTGTTAACAAAACAAGATCACAATGTTACATTATGAAACAATTTAATACTATTTAACTAAAGAATTTAGGGGAAAAAATTACTGCAAACTATCTCAAAGATTATATTCTAACGTAAAAGTTAACTACGCTTATCTTATTTTACAAATTAACACCAAAATATTAATTATAAGTAATATGTCTTTGTGTAAAAACTTCCACACTGACATTGACTGTCGACTGACGTATTATGGACGCGTTCCGAATCACGCAACATTAATTAATTTAATTTTTAAAATTATTAGGCGTCTCTCCCTTATGGGCATCTCTCCCGGACTTATCCTATTTAGTTACTTCAAATACCAGGTAAGGTAAATATTAAAAAATATATTCAATGCAAATATTATTATTTTTTTTAATAAAAGAAACTTTCATTTGCGTCAAACTTCATATCTTTAATATTTGAGATAAATTTTTGTTACATGCCCCGTTCGTTTATTCCACCCTGTTTTTTATATTTTATACTGTACTTAGCACTGAAATATTTTTAATTCTCTCTGTTATCTGAAAAGCTAAAAACTTTTTAAGAAGTCTTAACAAAAAGTGATTTTATTTATGAACTCACTTAAAACACAAATTCAGTCAATTTTCCTTTTTAGCTATGAGGGCACTTGTCCTTGATACCCATCGAGTAAGCTTAGCGATTCTTCTGAAGTCAATTTAGAGTACCTACAAACATTTTACGCAGATTTAAGCAAATAATTATAGATATATGTATATAGATGTTTATGTTTTTTCACATATGTGATCACTTCGGCTTTATTTTATGTTGTTTGTTTTAGGTAAAAAACAAGTCAGTCACGTAAATTCCTACAATATTCGGAAATTAAAATAAAGTAATATACCTAAGTAAATCAGAGTTTAAGAACGGTAGTATAAATTATAGAATATCTTGTATATAAACTACAAATTAAAATATCACTAATGCAAAAATAATAAAAGTTGAAGCTTTTATCTCTCCTTTTTAGCTCTTGCTTAAAGTTTTTTTAAGCAAGGTTTATTCATGCAAAGCTAAAGAATATGACAAAAAATTGTATTTTACTATTTTATTTCCAAAAGTGTTGTTAAGTAGGTCAAATTATTCGTGTACTTTCCATTTCTAGGTATATTTCTGTGGTTCTCTAAGCTTAATTGGGTCATGAAAGAATTATCAAAAGCGTTGAACTGAATTCCAAGTGCGGCATCTAATGAAATTTACTTAATACGTTGCAATTTTTTCGCATGTTGTTTCTTTAACATGTTGTACGTTGCATTTAAACCGCAAGTTCATATGCACTGTGACTTTTGATTTAAAAATTTAAACCAAAATTCGTTTGAAGGTGAAACCTTTTTTAGTTGTTTAGAGAATTTTATTTATTTCAAAATATATTTTTGCTTATCTTTACTCAAATTTTTAATTTCTTTTATGTTTTTAATTGTTATTTAAATACAAATTTAAATACTTACTTCAGACACGTATTTTCTTAACATGCCTTAACTCATAAACCGATATTTCGCTGTACTTTTCAATAAAATAAGAGATAAGTTATCAATAAATATGATAAATGAATATAACAGTAATTATAGCTCAGTTTATAAGCCCTTTTAGGTAAAGTGTATAAAGTAAGTAATATTTAGTTTGAGTGCCTAATTATTTACATAATAATGCTTTTATTACTTATCTTAAATTTTAGTTACCAAAGCTTGTTTATATATTATATTGTACAATGTAAATATGTTTTCTATTCTTGCAGTTTACCGGTAGGTAGTATCTGAAAAACTCACATAAAAACAGTGTAGTTTACAAAATTGGGAAAATGCCAAGAACACCGATTCCGGAAGCTCTAGCCGACGTAGCGATTATGCACATCAGGTAATTTTGACGTTACATCCGACCTTGACCTAAAAGACAATCGAGGTGCCAGAATGATTTTTACTATGAGAATTAAAATCTTAAAACTATATAATACTTTCTTAAAACACGATTATTTGACATCTATATTATATACATAAAATGCTTTGTCCTGACTGACTGACTGATCGATCAACGCACAGCCTAAACTGCTGGTCGTAGAAACGTGAAATTTGGAAGACATATTCCTTATATAATGTAGGCATCCGCTAAGAAAGGATTTCTCGAAATTCATCCCCTAAGGGGGTAAAATAGGGGATAAAAGATTGTATGAAACTCTGTCATTCTTAACGCGAAATGCACGATGAGTGGTATTTAGCTTTAAGATGATAAATAAGAAATATATGTATAAGATTTTTTTCGAAATTCATCCTTTAAAAGGGTAAAAAGGGGTGATAAAGTTTATATGGGAAAACTATTATTTATGATCAGAATTGCTTGAAACTTGGTATTAATGCTCTTCAATACAATTTAATAAATACGTATTTTAAAAAATTTTGAAATTCATCCTATAAGGCTGTCAAATAGGGGATGAAAGTTTGTATGAAACTCTGTAATTAGTGCACGGAAAATGGTATTTACCTTTAAAATGACAACTAAAACAATACAAATATCATTTTTTTTTTCGAAATTCATCCCTTAAAAGAGTAAAAGGGGGTTGTGCTGTTTATATGAGGAAAAAATTGTTTATGATCACAATTACATGAAACTTGGTATCAATGTTCTTCAATACAATTATATAAACATGGATTGTAGTTTTTTTTTTAATTCAGCCCCTAAGTGGGTAAAACTGGACGGGTAAAGTTGGAGTTGTTGAATATATTTAAATAGAGTAACATGACTCAAGTCCTCCGCAAGTGCATACTTACTGTGTGGGATATGAAGTAGAGAACAGAAATTATTCCGAATCCAAAGGAAAATTATGTGCAACTTTTCAGCTGGCCACAGCAGCTACAGCAAAATAAGAATGGCAATTTATATATGTAACTTAAAAAAAAGGAGAAGGAGGGAGAATGTAAGCTTCAGATGTTCACAGCATTGGGTCTTTAAAAATAACGTAGATGTTAGCCTGTTAGTATGTTAGTTAAAAACCCATATTAACCGAATAACATGACTCTAAAATCGTAAACATTGTATGCGATTGTATCATTGTATTCTCTTCCTCTAACTTTGGAGAGATGGAGAGTAGAAAAATGTGCAAAAAATACAGGTACCTGGAGCCCATACCATGGAGCTTGCTAAATATACGCGTAACATCTTTTAAAATACTGGATATTTTGATTGCGGGCGAAGCCGCGGGTTCTGCTAGTTTTAAATAAAACTATCTTTTCGGATGTTTTCGCGGATTTATTTTGATTTTTGGTTCCCGACGTTTCAAATGCTTTACAGCGATCATGGTCACGGGAGAGACTAAGGTTTTACATGTCTCAAAGGCATTATATAATTGTTATAGACAGGCCTACCCACAAATAAAATTATACTTATAAAGGAAAAAAATTGAACTATACAAAAAATGTACATAATTACGCTTACGCGGTATATTATTTATCAGCTCGTCACAGATCACAATCATGCTCCTATTGTTACGGGACCACGAAGTCCCAGGTAGAAGTTCAAGGACAGAGATAGACAGGCTAAACATATAAACATACTATATTGTTTTGGTTAATACCCTTTGTAAATATAAAGTTACATTATTTTAAATCAAAATACCATTTGATCGACAATATGTTTTGTTGTGCATATATACGTATGTATGTACCTATCCATGTATCATGCATATAAGTAAGTTAAAATTACGAAATTAGTGCTGTAAAACAATTTTCACATTATTTTTTAAACAATTTCATGTGAAAATATACGAAAAAATAAAACGAAAATAATTTCATGATTTTTAATATATTTCATAATAGAGATATAATATTTCGTCATAATATGCTTTAAAAGCTAGGTGAAACGAAATCTTTTTTATAGTTAAATATTTCATCTTGTAAAATGAAACCCGTAGTTGCAATTATAAAAGGGGTCTAAATTGTACGATGAACCACGCGGGTACTATTGTCTCATGCCCTACTTTTTACAATACATGGGAGAAAGCTCAGTTGTATATCATATTCTACAACCGAGGCTTAGCCATGGCTTAATCCGAAATTGCTAGCCGAACCGAGCAGTATTTGAATTTGTGTCGCCTCTAGGCTCTAGCAATTATAAGATGATCCTTGATTTCTGAGCAATTTTGTGAACGAAATATACCTTTTTTATTTCATGTAAGGTATATAATAAATTAGATGTTGCTGTTAAATAAAATTTATTAATTTTAATATATTGGTTATAAGGATTAAATAAGACTATCTATACATTTTTTTTAGTATGAAGTTGTAATGACATCTAATATCAATTATAACAAGGAAACCAAATATTTAATTTAATTAAATCAATATATTTATATGTTTAGATCAATTGAAATAAAAGATTTATCATTATAATGGATCTCTGCAAGTTTAAGAAAAGAGGAATATGATAAATTGTCTCTAAGTGTACAGTGCAGAAGTTTCTCTATTATAAAATATTGCTTCGTAAAGTTTGCGAAAACGTTGCACAAAAGATATGAATAACGACGAGTTATATTTACCATTAAGGTAGTTTAAGTTCCATAAGAGGGCTTTTGTGCTTGCAACGTTTATAGATTCTAAAAAGCTGTGTAAAGTCATTGATATTTACTCGATACCATACTTCTAGGAAACAAAGCTCAAAGAGCAAATGTTTTACGGTTCTAAATACAAAAAAGTACTATAAGTTGTTCAAATGCCTTAAGCGATAAGGTAGAAACTTTAACTTTTTGTCATTTTTACTTAACATTTTATATCAAGATTTTCGATCTTATTTTAGTTACGGAAAATTTTATAAAAGCTGTTAAAAGAAGTAATCATAATTATAGGTTAATAATCATATGAGTATGAAGGTATTTGATATTGAGTATCATAATATAAAAAAAGAATAAGCTAAGAATTGATTGTCAAATTTCATTATAATATTATAATACTAATTGTTATTGTGTGATGTTAAATTGTACGATATTTGGTAAAGCTGGCAGCAACAGTAGGCAGATAAGATTATTAAAGCGCACTCTGGGGAGTCAGTTTTCAACAAGGATGCGTGCGTCGTGAGCGGTGTCTTGGGCAATTTCTCGTGTACGTGAGTCTTAATCGCCCCCTTTAAAGCAAGACTCACGTCCCATCCGAGAGGAAGCGTTTGTTTTAATCCTCCACAAATGTGTGTATAATTCCAACGGATGTGTTTTGTTAAATACAAGGATTATTGTTGTCTGGGAAAGGTTGAAATTATGTTTTAAATGGCCTTGCTACGTTATATATCTATACTTATATTATAACGCTGATATAAACAGATTGTTTGTATTTTGTGTGTTATATGTTGAGATTTTGTTTTTTCTAGCCCATTTATTCATGGCTATTTAACATTAAGTCTGAATTCATCGTCATCTATACATATAATAAAATTGTAACTAAGCCGAATCTGCATATTTTTTTTTTTTTGGGAAATCTTATTGAAATAGACATTATTATCGATACAAAGGCCGAATCTATAGTTTTTAGAATTTTTGTCTGTCTGTCTGTCTGTCTGTCTGTCTATCAATCTGTCTATCCTGTTTCCGCATCACGGAAAACCACCAACCAGAGTGGGGGTGAGCTGCTAGTTAATTAAATTCTATAATCGTAACCGCAGGTAAAAGTTACTTTATAAGATGATAAAAAATATAGAGTGTGTAGAGTGTGCCACAACACCAGGTACAACTTACTTTACAAAAACATATCATTAGACACCTACTACTACTGGGGATATAATAAATATGTCTAACATATAAACGCCCCGAAAGAAATTTAGAATAGTTTAATATGATGCATCAGCTGGAATGGATGTTTAGTAACTACATACATATTACATATATATATATATATATATATATATATATATATATATATATATATATAAAAAACTGCAGGAAATTTTGTCTTAAAAAAAAAGAAAACAATAAAATTCATGGGTTCAAACAAGCAGCCTAGCTCATGTGTCGGGGCATATTATATCTAACGTATGGATAGATATCTAGCATAATTTCTTTGGGAGCCGAAAGAAATTTAATTTTGTCATCGAAAAACTGGTAATCGTTCATAGGTCGTGTAGGAATTATAAAAATAAACATAGTGACTAGAAAAGCTATACTATAGTTACACTAGCATTACGGATTGAAATCTGTATGTGATAATTGCCTAGCTATTGATTGAGACTACCGGACATTGGCCTTCTTAATAGTTATTTAGAACACTTTAAACAATTTAGGTTCTCACACCTGGCAGCGAAAAACATAGACAGTCCATCGATTTCACTGTCACAAGGAAATAACGATTTATAAAGGTAAGACAGTGTTTTAGTGGTTCAGGATCTTAGGTTTGTGGTTTTCCCATTCATCAACTACTCACCACAAATTGTCATGTAAAAGTTTAGTCCTTTAAAGTCGACAGACATATGGACGGACAAATACTGTGAGTTACATGATAATACAATAGAGTTTAAGCTTCCAAGTCACGGCACTATTATTTTTATATATGTATGTTTTTTCAAATTTAATTAAATTCTCTTGTTAATGGCTTTTAAACGTTCCAGTTAAGCACACATTACTCGCTAATGTCACCTAGAATGAAGAAAAAGCATTTTTAATGGGAGTGCATTAAATACATTGGATCGTATACATATTTTCAGCATGCAAAGTCACGTACCAAGTAACCACAAGCTAAAAAACATCAATAAATCACTGCAATCAGAATAAATAAAAGTTAAAAATACTATGAAAATGGATTGTTTGTATTCGAAGTGTGTACGTTGTTGTACGTGACCCGTTTGGTAAATAAAGTTTTCAAGTAAATTTTGTTTCTGATTATGAAGAATGTTTTTAGATGATTGAGAAAGGTAATAGGAAAATATTAGTAAAAATGTATGATAAATTAGCAGCAAGCAACGTAATAAGCAAAGTGTAATAACCAATTCGTAGCGATATTTTTGCTTTATATCTTCATATTTATTTAAATAACATTTATGCAAACAGTAGAACAAACACTTAGAGCGCACTAAAACCATTTTTGATAATGTTTTAATTAAACACATAGGAGTATTGTACCACCTAAATATAATTGAAATATCTATCTATTATTTTATTTTTAATTTGTTTTAAACAATTTTTTTTTAATAAAATTATGTATTCCTATATATGTGTTATATATCGCTAAAATAGTAGATCTATTGCCAGAAGGCCCTTTCAACTCTTACTTATTCCACTCAATTTCATGTAGGTAATGAATACGATCCCGTGGGCCAAGGGCTCACATATTACATATACTACAGAAAACCGACGAGGGTTGACATTCTCTTGATATTATACTTGGATAAAAAGCTTAATGGTATTCACGTTTTTCGACCTGTATACTGAAAGGGGTAAAATGGAAAAATATTGTGATACTAAATCACGTCTGAATATAAATATAGTTTGATTTAATAGGTCTAAATTTATGTAGAAGTTATAATACAATTCTAGTATCCAATTGAATTTATGAATGCACTCGTCATAATAAGCCATAATAGGATATCTATTTAATATGTGTTGTTCTTAAATGTGTCTGAAATTTTCGTAAGAAAGAGGATTCGGTCCATAATGACAGATTCGGATATTACTTTGGGTCCGGGAAAAATCATCAGAATTTAAACCGCTTTTTTATATTATTAAGAAATACTGAGATACTATTTAAAATTATTACTATGTATAACTATTATATGGAAATATGAGCAAAATACTTTAATTGAACAAACAAAATAATTAACACAATAAATAAGCATCAATACTTATTAAGTATGATGCAGCAATAATAATAAAATAAAAGCATAATAAAGCAATATGTAGAATTTCATTTTCATAGTCGACTGTTAAACTACCTGTAGTTATCTGCTTCGCAAACCATTAAATCGATCAATACAAGATAAATCTTTTGACAGAAAATATTATTTGAAAATATGAAGGTTTTCGCAGAAACCATGTATATACTACGGAACACTCGGGGAGTGTATATTAAGCATTTATGTAAAATTATAATATATATTTAAAATGGCTCATATGCCAAAAATTTTGCTCCGTTCTGCTCTATCCCTGTGCCAAGAACTAAGTATGCCTTTCATTTTATATGAGACTATGGTATACGAGTTGAATTTTATCTTTAGAACAGCGACTTAGCATCTCTAGATGCCTAAAAGTAGCCTATGTGCTGCTCCAAATCATAATCTATCCCAGGGACTATGTAGTGTGGGCGCAAGCGATCGTGCAACGTTCCATTGGATTGCGGCGATGGGTTCCGATGTGGATTTTAAGTAGTAGGAGTCTCACAATATATGATTTAAAATGAATATCCTATATAATTAAGGTTACGACTCTCATTATTTTGAATATCAAAGAGTTTAAAAAGTCTAAATTGTGAAGTTTTCATACAAAAAGTACTTTTAACCAATGAATTCAAATAGTTTAAAATTGGAAACAAGTCTACCAGAAATCAAAAGCTTTACAAAAGTATTAGTACAGTTTATCGAATGTAATGATACATTTGAAACAACATTAAAGAGTACATATTTGAATAAACAGGAATAAAACTGTTGTGAGTAAATTTGTTAAACCAAAAGGAAATGCTAAAAATACTTTAGATAACATCTACTTAAGAATTTACCGTAAGCTGAAAGGATTAGCGCGAGATTCTCGGAAAATATCTTTCGTAATCTTCTTGATTGGGTAGACAACAAATTAAAGCAAAACGTATTAACCACACTGACTTATAATCTGAATATTGGGAGTTAGTGAGTGCTTTATTTATTCCTTCAATTGAAATGGATCTAAGTATCATCTTACTAATATTATAAATGTGAAAGTTTAGATGTTTGGATGGATGTTTGTTACACAATCACGCTAGAACGGCAAAATGGCTCTGGGATGAAATTTTGCACAGACATAGATCGTAGTTTGGAATAGCACTTAGGCTACTTTTTATCCCGGAAAAATTACGGTTCCCGTGGTATATTTTGGTATTGTTTTTTAAGTTTCTAGTTTAGAATAAAGATAGCTTATATCCTAAATTTACACAGGCACTTTTTTATAGACGTACCTGCTATATACAATGCGAGGAACTGCAAGCAAAAATATAAAATCTGTATTGTGAGAAATAAATAGATAAAAGATATGAATATAGGCTTAATTCAAAAGCAATAAAAATTATAAAACCACTTATTATGTTATTATTTCATGTATATGTTGTTATTTCACCTTTATTTAAATCACACGTATATTCCCATTGAAACATTTCTCATTATTTCATATGGAACATTAATTTTGAAGGGTTAATAATGGTTCTTAGACTTTCGCTTACCAGAGGAATTTGACAAATGGGATATCAACTATTTTTATAGGGTATAAAAAGGAAAAGAAAAACTTTTCTATGCGATAAAGGAAAGAAAGGAATCGGCTTAATCAATTTTAACAGCAGTTACAGAAATAATAGGCGGCCGAAAGTAAATGAGTGATAAGCTTCTTTTCATCGTGAGAACAAGAAAGGGATCCTGCGGGATAGGTGATGAGAGTTTTGTGAATTCGTGGCATAAAATATCGCTTGTAAGTAAAGAAGGCCTCCTGTGCTCTTTTCACATGGATCATAACTTTGTAGACCAATTCTCATATGTACCTACTCTCATAATAACGAAATGCTATTAATTAACAAAAGTTCTCTATATTTAAATTTTTAACTATTATAATTATTTTAATTAATATTTACATACATTTCATATAAATAACACAATTCTAAAATTATAAAATACTCCTTTTATAATGTCGTAATAAGTTGTTTCTTTATAACATTAAGTGCCTAAACTTAGCTGTAAATGCATTACACGTAACCGTTTTGAAATAAAAAGATTTCTTCATAAAACTTTACCAGGTTTGTATAAAGTTCATGAATATTAATTATGTCTTGATTCAAAATGATCCCTTCTTGTTGCCTTGTATACTTCATCAATATATTACAAAATTATCTTACCTGTATTTATGTAATATATTTAAAAGAGCAATTCTTGTATATTTATATTTTTTTTTATTTATACCGGCGATCTCGGAAACGGCTCTAACGATTTCACTGAAATTTGGTACGTGGGTGTTTTCGGGGGCGAAAAATCGATCTAGATTAGTCTCATGTCTGGGAAAGCACGTGTTTTCGAGTTTTCATGCAGTTTTTTTTTTGCATTTTTCGACGCAGAATATGCTCGATAATTTCTTACACTCAGGCGTAAGCATCGTGGTCAAGTGACCAAAGTGCAAGATTAACAAATTAATAGGTGTGTCTGAAATCGTATCTCGATCGGATACAAAGTTTTTTTTGTATTTATTCAAGTTTTTAATTCTTTTTATCTGAAAAATACGATATAACAAAAAAGAACTCCAAGCGAAGCTCGGTCGCCAGGTACTTCATATTATTTTTAAGAATTTATAAGGATTTGTTACTATTAGTGCGAAATTAAAATATGCATAGATATTTTAATGAAACAAAGACTATCTCAATTCAAAAGCAATTGAAATGAGGAAAGGAATTGGTAAGTAAAGTTAAAACTTAAGCGGGTCTCTTGTACTTTTGTTATTTTTCGCACCGTTCTTTTATCTCAACATCAGGGATCGGTATTGTTACCACTTTGCGTTGCTCTTTTAAGTGAAAAATGTCTAGATTCCTTTGTAGAAGAGAACATTTCCTTTTACTCTTTGATTTAACTTTACCCTTTTAATAATAGTTTCTTTCATTAACTGCTTAAACATGCTCTTTAGAATAGGTCGTTCTCCAAAGACAAATACAAGTCATTTTCAACTTTTCCAAGTTATAGGTACTCATATATGTATATAGTAGTGTGTAATAGTCTATTAAGTATCATTATAAAATTATAAATTTAACCAGTAAAGTTAGTCGATTAACAATAATATTCTTAATTATGTTTTTGGCATGGTTTCGAATTAAACATAAGATAATTTACCGACGTTATTCATTCTGCGTTATACTAATCCAATTTACCGACTTATTACCCACTGCGACACTTTTACGGCAAATATTTTTATATAATGTTGCCTTTAAAGGGATGAAAACATAATTTTGTAGGAGACACCGGAAATGATATGGTGCTGATGAAATTTCGGTATAAAAATTTCGTATAGCGGTCTAGTGATTTAGTGATTTTTAATACATTATTATTATTTTTAGTACATTTAAGTTTCAATTATATTTACAACAGATATTTAAATGGCTAAATGTTAAAATGCCTAATATCCTCCTCCCATAATACCTATAGGCTATATATAAATAAGGGGATAGTGATAAATTGTCGTATCGTTGCTTGCTTTGTAAAAAAGTAAGTACAACTATTTCATTGAATTTTACACTACATAGGATGAACCAAAGGTAGCTTGTTATAAAGGAGTAGCGGCTTATCGAAATATTTCATAGAAACACTTAGTACTTACTAGCTTTTAGTTTTTGCCGCGTTATTCACGAATTCAGTTAAAAATTTAACTGAAAAATGTGTATAATATTTCATATATTGCTATTTGCTAGAATTATTATAAGGTTTTGTTTTTCGTATTATCATTATACTATACTGTTAAAATAATTATTGTAATATTAGTACTTACGGAGAAGGTGGTGAAAATTATTGGTATAAGCTAAAAAATGTACTGACTATAATCTAATTATACATGCTTAATGCTTGTATTTTCTAGTATCCGCTTAGTTTTTAAGTCGATGTATGTTTTTGATGTACAATGTTTTATTATTATTTATCGCAGTTTCAAGCGCGTTCATTATATGTTCAAATAAAAAAATGCTCAAAAAAATATCCTAAGTTTTTTTTTAGTTGAAACATAACAGGTGTACCTAAGTGCAAATAGCACTTTATGCATAAAAGAATTTTCATATAAAATGGTAACGGCATTACGGCGAAAAAAATTCACATACATATGTACATAGATGGTTGAAGTTATAACGAGACCCTACCTGTTAAAGACTAGCTAAAGTGCACATTATCAACTCTGGGTTCAACTTACTATATAACTTTTATTTTAATTTCTAAGAATTCTTGAAAAAAATATAACAGAATTCTTGAAAAAGAAAGATCAACTACCCCGAATTTACTCTAAAAATATGTAGTAGCATCCAAGAGCCTCGCTTGTTTTGTGTTGTTTGGCATTCGTGCTTATCCAAGTAAGGATCACGTAAGGGTATTATTATTCACCATGAACATTAAACGCACCCACACGTAATGTTAAACAGATTATGGTTAAGTAAAATGGCATAATATGTAGCTGTAAAACCTATATACATAATATAATTAGTAGAATAATTTAATATAAAATCAATAACAATATCATTTAATTAAAAATTGATAAATTTTATGTTTTAGTAGATTATGCTAGATTGTGTTCTTTATTTGCAAAAAATAAATATATTTACGGTTACGAGTATATGTAAAAAATATATTTTTTTATTATCATGATTTTCTTTAAGTACCTACCTATGTTTTTTGTATTTGTGTGTATTTTAACAGAACTCAAAAATACCTCAACGTCCGATCAACTTCTCGTGGTGAGGGGGGCTCATTAGCGTCCGGCAATCCAGCCGTGCGCTAAGATAAGAAGCCGAGGTGGGTGGTGTGCCATGCGGGTTGCTCTGGACCTTTGGAGTAATTCCATAGCTGTTGTGGCCTGCTTCGCAGACCTACCGTAGGGGTGTCGTGGGTGAGCACGTAAGTGATCCTGCGATGCCCCATTAAGACGGGGGAGGTTTTAGTAGGTAGTATTGGCTTTTCTAGCCGGTGAGTCCCACTTAACCACCTGTTTGTATACAGTTGGTATGCGTAAATGCATTTTTCAACATTAAAAAAAAAAGGACTAAAAAATAAAATCAGAAAATCAAAAGGGCGGGTCTAATATTATGGACTTCTTGTCCTTCAGTTAATATATGTATAAGGCTAAAGGACTCGCAAATTTAGGAGCGATCCTTTTAATGGATATGGGTTGACATTTTCCCAACATTATCTATTTAGGTTAGATTTTAAAAAGAATTTTAATACTCTTACTCTATTTTTCTAATTAGGTTAATCGATTAACTTGCACTCCAATATTTTTATATCTAATGATTTGTGATATGTAGAATATTCAAGTACAGGTAAAAGCCTTCATTAAATTATATATTATAATATGAGCAAATGCAAGTGGAACTTGCGCACTAAGGAGTTTTGTTTCAATAAACTATGTATATAATTTAGTTTCTATCATTAAATACTTTTTATAGTATAAAAAATCATTTTCAAATTTTAAACGTAATAATTAATCCGCTTTTGGGGATTTTTTCCTAAAATTTATGTAGAAACTATCGTATTTGCGAAAACTGAGTTCATTTAAAAATAATAATTAAAATCAGTTCAATATTTGGTGAAGACGTCTAGAAAATGTCTATACAAGATAAAAAGAAGATATAAAACTTTCCTAGATTTACTATATATTTTACATTTTCAGTTTAAACAATCGTAGTCGGTTTCTCCCGTGTCCATGATTGCTGTAAAGCGTTCAAAATATCAAATCAAAATAAAACCACGAAGAAATCCGGAAAGATAATTTTATTTAAAAAGATAACATATAAGTGAAGACATATTGTAACATACAAAAATATCATGCATTCAAATCGAATATTTGCTATTTTTTTAAAGACGCCTAATAAAATAGAACCATATGTAGATTAGCTGTTATCTATACCTAATAATAAACAATAATGACCTCAAGACCGACTTCGGCCACGGCGGCCAGTCCCATTGAGACTGAGCCATCTTCGCAGGAGATATTATAGTGCACAAGTGTACGCGCAGACACAAGTGCACTCTCTGTTCCTGTCACTCTTATACTCCGGTGGGACGACTACTGGATACGACCAGTGAGGCATGGGAGTGAAACGCCGCCGACTTCCCAATTCGGGGAATGTTACTGAAACTTACTAAACAGAAAGACTCAATAACTAAACTTGGCCCGACCCGGGACTCGAACCCAGGACCTCTCGATGTGCAGCCGTTTTAGTAATAGTCTTGAGCTGAAGCTTCTCATTGGAGAATCCTCTACCTCTACTTATTTTTTCTTAACACGTTAAATACAAAAAAAAATTAAGGTTAAAATATACTTTGAAATACAAAATGAAGTTAATAGTCTAAAATCCATAGTAGTCCATTACTCATCTACTTACCCGAAGAAAAGTGTTTTGTTTTAAACATAATACACTTATATATATATATATATATATATATATATATATATATATATATATTGCCTAATCAAATATGGTTTAAGTTAATTTACTAAAAATAATGTAATAAATTTTATTTTATGGTCTATTATTTTATCAAAACCATTTAGTAAGTAAGGGGTAATTTAACAATTTTTTTGTTAATTTAAATCCATTCTTCGTTAGGTAAATCTCTTATATCCTATATCCTCATGTAACATGCTTCATACAAATACATTTTAATTCTGCAAATTGGTAGAAGATTTTACTTCAAATCTTCTACGATAAACATACTCAAACTCATACGTACATACTTGTATATTGGAATAATAGAAAAGAGCTAGTTTTTATTATTTATAAATTATTTCTTTATTCTATATAAATATTCATTTCCCAAAGTCAATAAAAAGTATATTTAATCATATATTTTTTTTAAATTTTCTACTCAAAACAAAAGAAACTGGATTTTTGTACCTACTCTTTTCCGTGTAACATAATATATGGTAAAGCTTCAAATTAATTCACTTTGGTAAAACATTTATTTTACGAAGCATAAGGTTTTAAGTATACAAAATGAAAGCGATGTATTATTTAAAAAATCTTAAGAGCTTCAAAGAGACTTGAAAATTGCGTACATCTTCACATATTTGATCTACGTTGTATAATGATTTTATATTGTTAACTCTCTATGAATATATAATCGCATTAAAGTAAGTTAAAGCAATATATTTGCTGAAGTAGACAATTTTTATGGTTCTCCTTTATATAAAACAATCTATTTTAATCTGTGTTAAAATTTAACAGTTTAATGGTTTTACACCGAAGCGTACAAATGGAGAGTTATCGCTTTTCCGTATGTCATTCACAAGCTCGTTATCGGTAAAGGAAATGAGATAAGGACTTGAAACTTTAATGTTAGAAGTGCTTGTATCTAATCTATTGGAACTATTTATGAAAGATGTCAAAAATAAATATTATGATTGTCTTCTTTATATTAAAATTTCTATTAGAATTTATAATACGTTAAATGATTATTCAATATCATTATGTTATACATTGTATCTTATAATGCTTTGATTTGGATGCGATCAGTGAAAACAAAATGAGTATTATGAGTGTCTTTTGAGGATTATAGTAAGTTTTTTACCTTAAGAAAAAGTTAAATTTCTCTTTGGGATATCTTATTCATAAATTATGATATTTTAAACTCTATTTTTTTGATATTTATCTTAGATCATACATTAGTTTAGATACATAATATATGAAGTAAATGTTACAAAAAAAGAAAATAACATATCTGAGGAGTGGCGTGATTGCTTCCAGACTATTTTAATGTCATAATGATAAATATTACAATAACAATTTCTTTAAAATACAAAGCTAAGAAAAATACGAAGCTAAGAAAAAAAATTCAGTCCCTCTAAGATTTTTCGCTAGTTCTCTTTAGTAGGGTTACAGCCACCTTTAATATAATTTAGTTCAACTTAATGTTCTCTATTATAATAGGCCAGGAGCGTTATTACGTTCGCTGGCGATTTGGGTGTATCCAGAAGCTCGTTCATATTAAGAAAGTCCTCAACGATGCAGTGCCCTCTGTTCCACTAATTCATTAAGTGATGTACTGGTAATCTTTGTAAATTGGATAGTTGTGTAGTGTGGAATCTCTTGTTTCACCCTTAGTTAGCGCTTAGCAGTACGAGATACGAGAAATTCCTTTTTTGTATTTATCTACTAAAGTGGCTGGTGGTTTTTTTTAAGGTGATTAGGTTTTTTTTATGGATGTAGCTGTACCTCTCTATACTCTCTTTTAGACATTAGCCACCCTTCGATCTAGAAAAAACATATACACAGTGAAGCAACGAACGAAAACAAGTAACATATATTTTAAAGATTTAAAAATGGAAAGTAACCTATTTCAACAGTTATCTACTATAACAAATAATAGTATTATTGGTTTATGATATAACAGGTCATGGTTTTTCCTCGGATCTGTTTGTTTGTAACTTGAAGTTGACATATCTACGTCTAAAAATATTTCTGATATATGTACCATCACGCATGACGGGTGACGCGTGAGTTGTATGAAATATTCTTTAAAATAATATGCCAAACGATTGTACCAAACTAGAAGAAAATGCTAGTTAAAATAAGCTTAAAATTTATTTAAAAAATTGTAAGGTTTAAAAAAATATTCGTATATTTTCATATAAATAACTGTTTAAAAATATTTGAACATTTCATAAAAATGAAACAGCAAACTCAATGGTTTAATGAAGTTCCAACATTCTCAAAAGAATACCCTAATTTATATAACTTGCTGAAAACTATTTCCCTTGATAGAACGAAAAATGTTATTTGGTTGCATTGTACTTACTTTTATATAAGAGTATTTGCATTAAAATAAATTATAAAATAATTATTGTTGAAAACATTAGATTTTTGTAGAAAATGTTTTAATATACCCATATTTTATTGTAAATTATGTTGTGAGAATCTTAACCTGAATAAAATTTTATAATCAAATTTCTATTATATACACAACTTACGTAAATAATTTAATTTTTATATAAATCCATACTTATTGTTGTCGTTTAGCATAGTTTATATACTTAGTACGTTGTGTTTACTTCATCTATTCTTCAAAGTTATATAATATAGTAGTTTTAAAAAGAGCCCTAATGGCCTCGTCGGTCTAGGTTAGTATAGTTCTAGATGTATATATCCAGTAATAGATCTGGAAACCCTGGGTTCGAGTCCCAGGCCGAACGAACATAATGTAGTTATTGAGTTTTTCTATCAAGACATTGTCAATAAAAGCCCGAATTTTAGAAGTTGTCACTAGTACACCCAAGTGGAGAGCACGTAAAGCCGCTAGTCCTGCACCTGATCTCCCATCGGTCGTGTCGAATTGTTGTCTCACCGAATTAAAAACTATAGTAACTTATACAGCTTAGTACACAAAAACTACTGATTATATTATATGAAACTTTACAATAATGTAGTTCATATATCAGAATAACAAATAGGCTACTTTTTATCCCGGAAAAATGTACGGTTCCTGTTGGATAGATTTGTTTTTATGCGTCTAGAGGCGAACCCGAACGAAGCGAGGGCGAGGCGCTAGTGTATAATAAAATTGATATGGTTGCCGAAGTTATTATAATTTCAATGTCATATCATTAATCAAATGACTTGTCAATTAGGTCAACATTCATCAAGATTTTACTCGGATATTAAAATCTTATACTTAATATTGTATTAATGTCGTCGTACTAATGCCCAGCTCATCACCAGGCTGATATTCACTTTATTTAAGGCTTTTATAACCGGAATGCTGCAGCGGGTCCAAAAGGTAATCCTTTTTATAGTGCGTGACAGTGTGTCGACAGTAAAGTCGAATCGAAATAATTGTCAAGAAAAGCGTAGAAAAGTTTATGCGGGCCAAAGTTTCATATCTAATATATTTAAACGAGCAATTCTTGTATATTTATTTATTTAAATATTTATTTATTTACTTATACCGGCGATCTCGGAAACGGCTCTAACGATTTCGCAAAAATTTGATATATGGGGGTTTTTAGGGGCGAAAAACCTATCTAGATTAGTTATTTGTCTGGGAAAATGCGTGTTTTCGAGCTTTCATGCGGTTTTCTTTCGCATTATCCCACGCAAAATATGGTCGATAATTTCTTACATAAAGGCATAAGCATCGTGGTCATGCGACCAATGTGCAAGATTATCTATCTCAGGCGTCCGAGTTCGAACAAAGTTTTTACTTTTGTTTTTTTTTTGTATTTATTCAAGTTTTTAGGTTTTTTTTATCTAAAAAATACGATATAACAAAAAAAGAATTCCGAGCGAAGTTCGGTCACCCAGGTACTCAACCATAATGCGATGTTGAAAGCTTAAGTAAAAAGTACATATTAGGTTATCTACATTCAAGTATTTACTTTGTATGAAAATGGAAAATAAAAAAAATTATAAAATTTCATAAATTCTCAAGTAATACTTAAGATAAAATGACCAATTTAATGGTCTGAATAACAAAGCCAAAGTTAATTCATATCTTCAGGAACACGGTGTATATTATATAAAAGCTTTGGTAAAGAATATCGTCTAAAAGAAAAGTAATGAAATCCTGAACCTTTATACAGAATGAAATGCTGACATTCTATTCACAGCTGTTCTTTACCTAAACCAAAAGCTAAAATATAAACCACGGCGTCGAGACATAATATCTTTAGCTATATTTTATATACTATATCAATACATATACGTCAATTGAACTCTTAGCATCTGTTACGTAATATATTGGGTATAACATATTAGATACATTTATGTACTGTACTACAAATAAATAGTCGTAAGTTTGAATTTTTGTTATTATTTGGTATTAGCTTAACGCAAAATTTAATACAACATTATTCGTTTAAACGAGTATACATAAGTACCTGCATTATTTTTATTCATTCGCATCATTCTTTCAATAGTATATAACGGGCTTTATTATTCAACTTACTTTAACACAAGCATTTATCAGTTTAGTGTTTTTCTCAAGGTCTCAAACTATCATCTTACCAAATTTTATCTAAATCGGTTCTAAGAGATTTCTTCCTACAAACAAACTCATAAACTTACAAAATTTACCTCTTTATAATATCCGTGGGATGAAAAAAATTGAGATTTTTTCCTTCATGTCGTAATTGTCGTAATCGTATTTAAGAGAAAAATTAAAGTATTCAATACTTTATACTCTTTTAAAAACTATTAAAAAAATAATAATGTAAATAATAAAAATTAATAATATTTCCATTTGTTTACTTCTCACTTCATTATCTGTTTTATCTATTTGACTACTCGTATACGAGTAAAGTAATGTATTTTAATTACTTGTTAGATATAATGGAATTTATTATTCATTATGTCGTTTATTAATTCTGAATTTAATTTATTTCACGAGTGGAATGTAATTACAATCATAAACCTATTTAGATTCTCACTAATAAATTGGTATTATCTCCTTATTATTATAACATGGAAAAGTACTCGTGAACAATCACATTTAGGCTAAAATATTTCTACTTAATACAAATTAAGTAGAAATACTTTACCCTAAACAAACCTTAAAATACATTAAATTGTTTAAAATGCAATGGCTTAGAAAATTAAATAATAGTATAATTTCATTATTTCGAACGTAAAGCTTTTCAAAGTTAATTTGTCGTAATCTGGAGTTATTCGTGCGTTGATGACATTTCCTTGAAGCTTTATCCACAAAGGAAATTTAAAAAGAGAGCAGTGAATTATATGACAAATAATTAATATTTACGTACCTAATTATAACTTTAACTTAATTAGTAAAGTAAAGTACTATAATTATTTGTAAAGCAGGTTACACATAATATGTATGCATACATATGATGTTACGTACATCACACTATATCTCAAATGGGGTAGTCAGAGAGAATAGGAAGCTGATAACTCGTACCTACGTCCTTTGCATAGCATTCTCATTCATTTTTCGTGCGTTTGTTGACTTAAATTATTCGGTCGGTAGAGAAAGTTTCAAGTAATATAAGGTATAAAATACGAAAGCTATATATAAAGTTAAAAGTAATATATAAAATAATTACATTGAAAATTATTGTCATTATCAAAAAAAAACTTTATTATCTCTTTTAATTCAACACGAAACTTCATAATACAATATAACGTATGAGAAATATTTCGACAAATTGTTAAACTTTAATTTTCGATGAATAAGTAATGTCGTAATGAATTAAACTTGCAAAGTTTATATGCGAACTGTGTGTGATCCATTAGAACATAAAATGAAATCGGGTGCGAGTGGGGTGCACCCTGTCATTCTGCCCCGCGCCCCGATCACATACAAAATCCTACTGTACTTTTAACACCACGCCAATCCCGGATTAATTTAAACCGCACTTCCATGAATACATAAAAATCCACATAGATTAAAAATAAATGTGCGGCACTAAAAGTAATAACCTATAATAACCGTTTAATCATCTCGATTGAAATATACTTATTAGCAGTTTGTCACAGACCAAATAAGATAAAAGTTTCATTATTTCTCGATATATTAGTTCAACAAAAGTTAGGTATCAGCAAAATATTGTACTGAGTATAAAGTATAACATTATTTTAATAATATAAAAAACCTAAATAAATCTCTTAAAAGTGATACCATTATTTTTTTATATAAAACTGTAAATGGAAAACATGTTTCATAGCTTTCTTTTGTGTTTCTGTAATATTTCTAAGAATATTCTTAAATAAAAAGCGAGTATTATAGGACTTTGAGCAGAGTAAAGTTTCAATTTAAAGGATTGGGATCGAGGAAAGAATTATTGATCAAGCCCACCCTCTTGGTGGGTTGCGAGAGGGTATTGGCTTTATTGAATGAAAGATTTTGCTCAATCAACTAGCAGGAGACTAATGGAAAAGTTGCCTAACGAACACGACACAGTACTTTACAATATGTACGTTAAGCTATCGATCCTAAATGGAAGTACTTAAACTCGTGTTTGTAGCTTAATGGTACTTTTATTTTATCTGAAAGTAAATGTTTTTTAAGCTAATCTTGTGAGAAAACAAAATGTTTTTGTCCCGTAACAATAGATTATTATAATATACAAATGCCACTGTACAATGCAATACAATATCTATTCAATCCGTACACAAACTATATAATCATAGAAGCGTGTTAAATTGAAAGTGATTATTCATGTTCTGACGCTATGACTCCACCATTTCATAGCTACGATGAATAATTATATGAATATCCATGTTCGGATCTGTCTAATACTAAGCAAATTCAATATCAAGTGTACATACCTTCACTATCTACATATAGGGAATATATTTGCTTAGAATTTTAGAAAGCAAAAATATTTTCGATATGCAACATAAAAGAAATAATCGATAATATTATCCAGTGCTTTACTCAAGCTTCAATGACTTTCGAAAATGAGATGATTTTTTTTATAGGATATTACTAAATAAAGTACCACCACCCTGCGCCTCGCTCGCTGTACTAACAATTTATTTCTAACACCACTCACTGGCTTTTATGAGAATGTATACTGAACTTTTCGATATTCATTTTGAAATAGTTTTTCATTAATCTAGGTCTTATTTATTTAAGTCTTTTTTTTTGTATTTGTTAGCGGCTAAAAGTTAACACGATAACTCTTGAATGATAAATTTCAATACACCTTGTGCGTGCGAATTCTTCAAAATCGGAATTGGAACAGCAAATATTTATTAAATTTTTTTACTAAGCATTTTCAAAAGAGAGGTCTTTAAAAAAATAATACTTTTATCTACGTAATACATAACTACTTCCTTTTTATAAATTAGACTTTAAAAGTATAAAAACCATGTCTAAATCCACTTAGTAGTTTTAAGATTAGATTGACATGCATGCGCGCGCCGGAAAATCCTTTAAATCCACTACTACTTTAACTATTTAATAAACTAAAAACTGACGGTAAAATGTATTAAAGTGTTAAACTGGTTTAATGGGAGATAATTTGACTACTTCAAATTAATATGGAATTCTATTGATTTTACTTTTAGAACATATTAATTTTAAAATATAATAATTTAACAGTTAATATCTTAAAATCAAACTTATTTTTGAGCTACTAATTTTGTAATTATATGCTTAAAAACAAATGTATAAAAAAATAAATCAAATAGTAAGACGTTAATAATTTTCAAATTACATTTAAAAATTCTGAAATACTGTTTTGTTATTTAATAAAATTAAATTATAAATTATGGATACTTAACTGATTTTTAGGATAATTTTATAAAATTATAATTAAATTGTCACTTCCGGCTGATTGATATAAAAGCACAAGGTAACCGTTGGAAGGGGCAGTTTTTGGGCAGACGTTCATTACGACAGAAAAGATAAGTACTAGTTGTTAAAATAATATTGAATTTATGTTGGCAAATTTATTGATCAAAGTAGTGTTGATATTTGTGTAAGAAGTGAAAACATAAAGCGTTTTCCTGCAATTAGTTAAATAGTAAAGTGATCGCTAAAATTGCATTGAATAGAAATACGAAAATTGAAGTAACATTATAAAACTTATAAAGTGAAAAGTGATAAAATAAAGCTTATTATATTGATTTACTGTGTTCTTATTTTCCTCATCTTGAAATTATATGGTTATTTATACACTGTTTTAACAATTTCAGAAGTGGGATCCCGAAACGTCGCCGCTGTGCCGTATCGGGGTCAAAGAGATACCTCTTGGAAGCTATGCCAGCTCCCAGCACCCAGCAGTGTCGATCCTGGCCAGACGTATAGCTGGTTCTTCGACTACCGCGGAGGCCGTATCTACGTTTGCATCGTCTATGACCTGAATGCTGGTGAGATCCAACCATATTGCTTTGACCAATAGTTTTGATGCTGTTGGGCCACCAATGATTTTGGTGTTGTTGGGCCACCAATGATTTTGGTGTTGATGGGCCACCAATGGTTTGGTGATGTTGGGCCACCAATGATTTTGGTGATGTTGGGCCACCAATAGTTTTGGTGTTGTTGGACCACCAATAGTTTTGGTGTTGTTGGGCCACCAATGATTTTGGTGATGTTGGGCCACCAATAGTTTTGGTGTTGTTGGGCCACCAATAGTTTTGGTGTTGTTGGGCCACCAATAGTTTTGGTGTTGTTGGGCCACCAATAGTTTTGGTGTTGATGGGCCACAAGTTATTTAAATTTTGATGGGTCACCAATAGTTTAGAGGATGATGTGCTACCAATAATTCTAATATTGTTGAGTCACGAATCTTTTATTAGTCTCTTATACTTTGAGTCTCTTATTATAAAATAATAATAATAATGAAATAATATTAGTCCCGCTGAGTTTCTTTCGCCAGTTCTTCTCAGGTCTGAGGCTTTTCTTTTCTTTCCGAACTGGTAGTAGACTCATGACGTTCAAAAAAAAAAAGAAGAAATTGTAATAATTTAATAATGGAAAATATTTTGAATTAAAAAGAAAATGAATTACAGTATTAAGTTTAGGTCTGATAATAGATAAGATTTGAAATAATTAAACCTATCGCTCATCATTTGCGGGGTCGCAAATAATCGTCAGGATGGACGAACTGTTAAACTGGTTTAATGGGAGATAATTTGACTACTTCAAATTAATATGGAATTCTATTGATTTTACTTTTAGAACATATTAATTTTAAAATATAATAATTTAACAGTTAATATCTTAAAATCAAACTTATTTTTGAGCTACTAATTTTGTAATTATATGCTTAAAAACAAATGTATAAAAAAATAAATCAAATAGTAAGACGTTAATAATTTTCAAATTACATTTAAAAATTCTGAAATACTGTTTTGTTATTTAATAAAATTAAATTATAAATTATGGATACTTAACTGATTTTTAGGATAATTTTATAAAATTATAATTAAATTGTCACTTCCGGCTGATTGATATAAAAGCACAAGGTAACCGTTGGAAGGGGCAGTTTTTGGGCAGACGTTCATTACGACAGAAAAGATAAGTACTAGTTGTTAAAATAATATTGAATTTATGTTGGCAAATTTATTGATCAAAGTAGTGTTGATATTTGTGTAAGAAGTGAAAACATAAAGCGTTTTCCTGCAATTAGTTAAATAGTAAAGTGATCGCTAAAATTGCATTGAATAGAAATACGAAAATTGAAGTAACATTATAAAACTTATAAAGTGAAAAGTGATAAAATAAAGCTTATTATATTGATTTACTGTGTTCTTATTTTCCTCATCTTGAAATTATATGGTTATTTATACACTGTTTTAACAAAAGTTAAAAGTGTTACACGTTAATATTAACTTACTTTAAAAGAATATTTATAAAATACATAGTGACATAACCCTAACATTTTTTTTTAAATTAAAGTCCATTGGAAACTACTTCATGCCGCTATGGAGACGCTACGTGGTCTATGTCGCCATGGGTCTTTATATACATATTACATGTGTACATACATACACATATAAACAACCGATAAATTATCTAAATGCAAAATATCGGTTGTAGCAAAAACACATTTTCACAACGATTTCTGAGCATAAACTGAGCAAGAGATAAAAAGTACCAAGTGTGATACAATTTTTTTTGTTCTTTTTACCAACAGTTTTATCTTCTGTAGTTCCCGTGACATATTATTACCTAAAAGCTTATTGCCTAGAAGCACTCTCGAGAAAAGATAATGTAACTTTTTTTAATATATTAGTAAGAATATAATGATGTTAATGTCAAGCTCATAATTTTTACCTATTATGTTTCTGTTTCTTTTGAGGAAAATTAACATCTTGCATACAGGTTTGCATAAATTCAGTATAAACTTTATTATTAAATGTATTATTAAATGTATTATTAAAAATATTACTTAAACTTGAAACTAGGTATAATAATTTATATATAAAGCCGCTTCCAGTACTCATATCCCGTTCCGTTATAGTTGTAATCGGTGAAATACCACGCGCAAAGTATTTTCTGTAGGTATTATGTGCTATATACCTGTCAACATCTTAGTAAGCGTATTGTATTCTTGTAACAAATCTATACTTATAATGTGATAAAGCTGAAGAGTTTGTTTGTTTGTTTGTTTGGTTGAACGCGCTAATCTCAGGAACTGCTAATCCGATTTGAAAAAATCTTTTTGTATTAGATAGCCCGTTAACTGAGGAAGGCTATAGGCTATATATCATCCCGGAAAAATGTACGGTTCCCGTGGGATAGATTTGTTTTTGTCTATGGACGAACCCAAAACGAAGCGAGGGTGAGTCGCTACTTGCTAGCTAAATGATAAAATCTTAATTTTATGTATATTCTTATTTTATTATTTCAATAATTGAGTAGATCCTAAGAGAGAGCTTGAGCTTCACTATACAGTCTCTTATGTTAAACTGGTTTAATGGGAGATAATTTGACTACTTCAAATTAATATGGAATTCTATTGATTTTACTTTTAGAACATATTAATTTTAAAATATAATAATTTAACAGTTAATATCTTAAAATCAAACTTATTTTTGAGCTACTAATTTTGTAATTATATGCTTAAAAACAAATGTTTAAAAAAATAAATCAAATAGTAAGACGTTAATAATTTTCAAATTACATTTAAAAATTCTGAAATACTGTTTTGTTATTTAATAAAATTAAATTATAAATTATGGATACTTAACTGATTTTTAGGATGATTTTATAAAATTATAATTAAATTGTCACTTCCGGCTGATTGATATAAAAGCACAAGGTAACCGTTGGAAGGGGAGTTTCTGGGCAGACGTTCATTACGACAGAAAAGATAAGTACTAGTTGTTAAAATAATATTGAATTTATGTTGGCAAACTTATTGATCAAAGTAGTGTTGAACTTTGTGTAAGAAGTGAAAACATAAAGCGCTTTCCTGCAATTAGTTAAATAGTAAAGTGATCGCTAAAATTGCATTGAATAGAAATACGAAAATTGAAGTAACATTATAAAACTTATAAAGTGAAAAGTGATAAAATAAAGCTTATTACATTGATTTACTGTGTTCTTATTTCCCTCATCTTGAAATTATATGGTTATTTATACACTGTTCTAACAATTTCAGAAGTGGGATCCCGAAACGTCGCCGCTGTGCCGTATCGGGGTCAAAGAGATACCTCTGGGAAGTGATGCCAGCCTTGGCGCTATCAGCACTAAGCAGTCCAGATCCTGGCCAGAGGTATAGCTGGTTCTTCGACTACCGCAGAGGCCGTATCTACGTTTGCATCGTCTATGACCTGAATGCTGGTGAGATCCAACCATATTGCTTTGACCAATAGTTTTGATGTTGTTGGGCCACCAATAGTTTTGGTGTTGTTGGGCCACCAATGATTTTGGTGTTGATGGGCCACCACATGGTTTGGTGATGTTGGGCCACCAATGATTTTGGTGATGTTGGGCCACCGATAGTTTTGGTGTTGTTGGACCACCAATAGTTTTGGTGTTGTTGGGCCACCAATGATTTTGGTGAAGTTGGGCCACCAATAGTTTTGGTGTTGTTGGGCCACTAATAGTTTTGGTGTTGTTGGGCCACCAATAGTTTTGGTGTTGTTGGGCCACCAGTAGTTTTGGTGTTGTTGGGCCACCAATAGTTTTGGTGTTGATGGGCCACAAATCATTTAAATTTTGTTGGGCCACCAATAGTTTTGGTGTTGATGGGCCACAAGTCATTTAAATTTTGTTGGGCCACCAATAGTTTTGGTGTTGATGGGCCACAAGTCATTTAAATCTTGATGGTCCACCAATAGTTTAGAGGATGATGTGCTACCAGTAATTCTAATATTGTTGAGTCACGAATCTTTTATTAGTCTCTTATACTTTGAGTCTCTTATTATAAAATAATAATAATAATGAAATAATATTAGTCCCGCTGAGTTTCTTTCGCCAGTTCTTCTCAGGTCTGAGGCTTTTTCTTTCCGAACTGGTAGTAGACTCATGACGTTCAAAAAAAAAAGAAGAAATTGTAATAATTTAATAATGGAAAATATTTTGAATTTAAAAAAATGAATTACAGTATTAAGTTTAGATCTGATAATAGATAAGATTTGAAATAATTAAACCTATCGCTCATCATTTGCGGGGTCGCAAATAATCGTCAGGATGGACGAACTGTTAAACTGGTTTAATGGGAGATAATTTGACTACTTCAAATTAATATGGAATTCTATTGATTTTACTTTTAGAACATATTAATTTTAAAATATAATAATTTAACAGTTAATATCTTAAAATCAAACTTATTTTTGAGCTACTAATTTTGTAATTATATGCTTAAAAACAAATGTTTAAAAAAATAAATCAAATAGTAAGACGTTAATAATTTTCAAATTACATTTAAAAATTCTGAAATACTGTTTTGTTATTTAATAAAATTAAATTATAAATTATGGATACTTAACTGATTTTTAGGATGATTTTATAAAATTATAATTAAATTGTCACTTCCGGCTGATTGATATAAAAGCACAAGGTAACCGTTGGAAGGGGAGTTTCTGGGCAGACGTTCATTACGACAGAAAAGATAAGTACTAGTTGTTAAAATAATATTGAATTTATGTTGGCAAACTTATTGATCAAAGTAGTGTTGAACTTTGTGTAAGAAGTGAAAACATAAAGCGCTTTCCTGCAATTAGTTAAATAGTAAAGTGATCGCTAAAATTGCATTGAATAGAAATACGAAAATTGAAGTAACATTATAAAACTTATAAAGTGAAAAGTGATAAAATAAAGCTTATTACATTGATTTACTGTGTTCTTATTTCCCTCATCTTGAAATTATATGGTTATTTATACACTGTTCTAACACTTATAAAACGAGAGTCACGATCATTTGCCGAGTTGTAAAATAAGCGGAAATACAGTACATAAAACCGCAGGTATTGCTTGCTATTGCTTAAATAATATCGTAATATTATTTTGGAACAGTTCCATATAAGCCGCAATCAATCATGCCGGAGGTCAACTCCACAATAAACAGAAAATCCAGCTATTATCGTTACGGAAAAGAACATTTATTGAGCACTTATATTCTACAAATTAGATTATTTACTGTCGAATTACATGTGACGAATTAGTTTCCTAAGCAAGTTGTACGTCGAGCTTAATAATAAACAAATATATATATATGTGAGAGATTGGTAGAAAAAGAATAGACTTTTATTTTTAAAATATGCACTTTATTATAACACTAATACATTATTCAATTATAATGGATTATCAAAAGGAATAATTTATAAAATAACTAGGAATAAACAAATAATTGAAAATATTAAAAGTACTTCAAAATAATACTTTATACTTTAAAATATAAAAATAATGAAGCAACTATTATAATTACAAAAACATTGTAAAAACGTTACAGAGATTACCTGATAAGTATCTCGGACAATTCAGTGCACTTACGAGCAAAGTGCCGGGCTCACAAGCGAGCCTCTTCTGACCCGACGAAAGGTACAGTGAGGGTATTTATAGCCGAATGTCGTATTGGGTGTCACTGATAACAACTGTCAAATGACATTTCCACAAAAATACTAAGGTAGTGTTAAAAAAATAACAAAATACATTTTATCTCTCACATACTTACGTAATACTTTCTCCAGAGATAATTTCGTTAAATGCTTACAGTTAATTAATTGTAATTAACTTTTTAGATTAGATGTAAACTAAAATACGCGAGTAGATACGTATTAGAAAATTCAGTACTTGAACAAAATTTGTCTCTTTAATTTATATTTGTGTTATAATCTCTTAAAATGTTGCTACTATGCTATACTTCGTAAGTATAATATATTAAAATAATTTAAATGATTGTACATTACATTTCAGCATATAATATACTTTAACTTCCTTGCTGAGATCAATGCATTAAAGAAAAGTACTAGATAGCTAGCATGTACCACTATTAATATGAACCTGAATTCGAGACCGGGTCGGGCCAAGTACAGTTATTTGGTTTTCTATAAAGATATTTTTAGCCCAAAGTTGGGAACTCTGCAGTTTTACATCCCCGTGTCTCGGAGAGCACGTAAAGTCTTGCGCCTGACCTCTCACCGGACGTGTCGGAATTTGAGTTTATGAGTGAAAAGTATGGAAAGTGCTCTTGTATTTGCTCATATAAATTTACTGCGCCGTTAGCTATTCTGAGTGAGATAGGCCACCGTGGCCGAAATCGGTCAGAAGGACGTCATTCTTTTTATTTACTTAAGCGCCTATAAAGTAATTGCTTATTCCCTTCCGAGTAATCATTTTGAAAAGTCAAGTTGATGGAAATGATTGGTAAAAACGACAGGAAGCGAAAATATTTTTTTCATCAGTAAGTTACATCGTTCTCAAAATGTTCTTTAAAGTAATTAAGGGTGGAAATCACTATGATTTTTTTTGTTATTTATGTCATATACGAGGTTTCGAGCTATTCTTTAAAGATATCGCTTGACAAACACACAAAAACCATCGAGTTGGTTAATAAATTAAACTATTGTAATAACTCTGAGATAATATATTAGAAATGACAAAATTATGTAGATCATTCATATATTTTACATAACAGAAATTCACAAGAAGACAAGAAGGGTCTTTTTAAATATTTTAATATATAAGCAAGAATCCTCACATAGACTATCTTTTTCTTAGTATACTATTCCTATGCAAAAATTGCGTTTAGTTGCTTTGACATTTTTTTTCCTGTTTATCGCCGTCCACTGCTGGACGAAAGCCTCCCTCCCCCATAGAAGGCCAACCATCCCGATCTTGGGCAGCCCACATCTATCCCGTACCTGCCGCCTTCTTCAAATCGGTGATCCACCTTGCTGCAGGGCATCTTACTATTCTTTCACATTACATTTAGAATATTTTCTAATATTGGATGGATTTCTATCCAGACTAATATTATAAAGAGAAAAGTTTTTTTGTTTGTTTGTACCGAATAAGCTCCGAAATTACTGGACCGATTCAGATGGAATTTGGTAAGAAGATAATTTGAGAACCTGGAAAGAACATATAATAGTTTTTATCCCGGAGATCATTCCTTCAGGGGGTGAAAATTGGGATGAAAGTTTGTATGGGGAATCAACCTAGGGACAAACCCGAGTGAAGTGAGGCTGAGTCGTATACTTTGCCCATATTAGACACCAAATTGTTGGAGGTTATTTTATAAAATATTTAAATAAAGCAGTAGGGAAAATAAAAATAAATACTGGCAAATATCAACACTTTATTCTATCTTCATTAATTTCAATGATTTTATATTTTATACAGAGATTTTATGTACATTTAAATTTAATAGAAATTAATGACATAAGTATTACCATTACATCATAGGTCGACTGGTGTGTCGAGGTTATGTCATAAAGTTCTTTATGATATACATAATATGCATATTATTTAAGTATTTATTTTTTATTAGAATTTCAAAAAAAATAAAGATTTATTTATAGAAATATTCTCTTATTTGTTTCTATATTCTTTGACAGAATAAAGCGGTCTACTTTTTCGTGAGTATAGTTAAACAAATGTAGAATAATGAAATGTTTAAAGTTGGGACAAACTGCTACCGCTATTCCTGACGTGTGAAGATAACGATTAGCCTACATTTTCTCTATGTTCGATCACAAAAAACCAGACGATTTTTCACATATCTTCAGGTAAATATTTTCAGATTATTATAAAAAGGGCAAAATAAATGTTTTTTATTAACATAAATATGCTGTTTTTGTAAATGTCTATAGACAAAACTCAACGCTCCAAACTTTTGAATTCATAAATAATTAATCAGTCTTTGACAAGGTTACATTTATAAAATAGGTAACCTAATAAATATTATAATAAGTCAACGTAAAAATATTAATGATATTAGATCGGCTATAATATTTTCAGAAATAACATTTTCATAGATAAATGTTCCATTCTAAATCATAAATCACATTACTTAGGCACCTATTTGTTTTAAATATTACTGTAAAAGTTAGAATAATAGTATTTTCAGATACGCGTAGAATATTTTACAAATTATTTTAGAAATTTTGCATTATACATGATTTTTTAAAGGCAACTCACTCTTTTCTCATTTCGAAGTTTAAAATGAGTTTAAATTGAAGTATAAAAAAGAACTAATTTTATTAATATTTTTGTTCATATTTTAAATAGTTAGCTATCATTTTAAATTACATAAAGATGGTGTAACTATATTGTGTAAGAGTAATAGATATACCATATGAGACGGAGTCTACAGCACTTATGTAAGTTATTGCACTCATTTTTAACTGCTATTTCATTTGCATAATATAACCCTTCTCATATTAAACTATGAATTTATTAGCAATTTTTCTTCTTGATATTAATTCTACATTAAAAATTTAAGTTATGAAAAATAAAAATAGTTTTATTCGATGGTATAAATAATAAAAATAAAACGATACATTGTACAATTTGCCTACAAATAATAAATTAATAAATATGCAGATTGTAGAGATTGATTGCATTTTTTTCATCCGCTAATCCGCATTTAGCTTTATTGAATCCGTGTTTACTAGAAATTTCTAAATTCGAACTTTTACAGTAACGTATAAACTATATGTACATACAATGTAATTTATATTATACATATAATATTTAATTTCCATTTACTAAACTAATTTGGCCATTTTGACCTACGCCTAGTATATTATTTACAGATTTTTTCGTTTTATAGAAATATTATTTGGCAATAACAAAAACAATTCGAATGGATATGTTACATGAGTTTGTACATCGTGAGAACTGTACGTGGTTACTTCTTCCTAATTACTGTACATTTTTGTACTTATATTAATCAAAACGTAAAGAAAATAACTACCGAATGATATATAAAAGTAAAGATATTAAAGTTAGTATAAAACACCTCCAAGCACTATGTGAACCTGCAACAAAATATAAAACTTTATGTACACATAAATGTGTTAAACTTATAACATATACTCATTTAATTCTCTCGAAACTATGAAACAGTTCCCAATTTATGAATTTGTTGATTCTATTATGTTAGCATGAAAGTAGAATAAATTGACACCGCAAAGTTTGCTCAATTCAATAGCACTCACCTATTATAGCACTATTACGGACGCCCAGCACTGAAGCAACTTCGGGTTGCTCCATATCGAAAATTAGTTCGGCGCGTGCCGCATACAGGTTGTATATACTTGCTATGCAGGTCAACCTCAGACTGCCTCGTTCGAATGCTTCGTGGCGAACAACAAATAAAACTTCGCCTACCGAAGGGAGTCTATTGTCAGGACCCGACCTCTCGAACACAAGCTTCATATCTTCCTTGGGGGGTCGCCTTATTTCCTCTTTATGAAGGTTTATGTAAGTCTCATCTAAATACTGAATATTACTTTCGTCGTGAAATATGTTGAAATTGGTATCATCCTCGAGCATTTCTGGGGTAGTCGTTTCGGATTTCGGCGGCGGGTCCCATTTGAACCAGTCGGGTAGCTCGTGCACGAACGACTCCATGTCAATCTAGGATGAGATATAAGTGAATTAGGAAATGATGAGTTTCGGTACAATAGATTATTTGCAGAACAAATTGTTATCTTAGATAATGGTTAGTTCGCTAAAAGCTAATGTCGCTCGGGGCTGCTCCGTGATTAATGACTCGACTACGTAGTGACCAGCGGCAAAAACTATGGTGCCGTCAAAGCGAAATAGGAAAATACGTATCGCTTGTTCAACAAGCCTGTATCGTGCTTTTGTTTATTTATGAAATGTATTTAAACTACGGAAAACGTAGAATATAGGAATTTAAAAATAAAGATATCATCATTTTCGTAGAACATTGTAATTTTGTATTGACATCTTTCACTATTAGTTGTTTGCATATGGTGTGTATACTTTTGTAACATATAGGTATGTTAGTTTTTACTTAATTGACGCCTTAATGGAAACCTTACACGCTACGCCTCACAGCACTATTATTTTTATACATAAGTACATATTTATTGATTAAACATATTATATGTACATTGTAAATTGTAGTGTACATACATATGTATCTAGTATTATATCATCTGTACTTGAACGTACGCAATATTCATAGATCTTTGACTGATTTACACTGACTACTGATTACATAAATGTACCTTTATAAAGAAATAACTAAATTTTAAGATATACTTTTAACAAATTCTACTATAAAATGAATACGCATAAATAAATTCAAATACAAATTGTTATATTAAAAATATATTCGTTACATAAAACAAGTACCTACTCAATTATGTACAATGTAAATTTTTGATTTCCATTTTCACTAATAAAAAGAACTGACCTCTTGACCGTTAAGAGCAAATGTGAGGTTAGCAGGTGGATGTGCGGGCGGCGAAGCACACGTAGCCCGTAGCGTCGACCCTACGCCGTACCACGACCGATCCGACACCAGCTTAGGACCCCATTCTGGCGACTCTGTGAAGGACGATCAAGTTAAATTGAATTTAGCTGCTATTTAAAAGTTTGATTATATAAACGCCATTATAGGAGGTCATTTATAAACAAAAACTAAAAAAAAAAAATGAATAGGGTAAAACCGGATAGTTGCTCTACCTTTTGAAAATCTCCAATTACATAAAAATTAAGTATCTACTTACAACATGTTCCGTGTATAATAAAACATTGGTCTTTGATCTTTCATTGTGACCTATTTTTTAAACACAATCAATATCGTTATCAGTAAATCCTATTTTATTTGACCTCTACAAAAAGGGATAGTTACCCTCTGTGGCAGATCGTTGTCTCATGTTAAAAATGCTTGCCTCATGCGGGGATAGAAGATTCATTATGAAATTGCTTCAATTTTTTTTTTGGATTAAAATATGTAAATTTAATCAACCATTATTAATTATTAATATCAATTTATTAAGTAGGTACTAATCGACATACTAACCAATACAACTTTTAAAATACAAATAAAATTTCCTATTGAGTTATAAATAAAAATTAATTTTAAATATAAAAATAATATGGCAGTTAACTTTGGCACAAATATTAAAATTAGTGAGTAGGCGGATATCACCAAGAATTTTTTTTAAAAAACCATTACGAAGCCAGAACCTTGAATTTTTCACATCTCACACAATATTATTTGAATGATGAACAAGTTTCTTGGAAACACAATCCAATCTGATTTGGATTTAGTATTATTATAATTTTCAAAACATTTACAAAAATTATCAACTGAACCTTTCTCATTCGCATTTTCCATTTTTATATTGATGTTTACAACTTTTAGTGTCTTTTTAGGGTCTCTTGTCATCTTTAATTTCTTACTCCTTTTTTTGTAATCCTTTAGTAGCTTTTTCTTTGGCTATTTTTGTATTTATAATGCTTCTTTCACTTTCACTTTCGGAACTATTAATTATTATTTGTCATCCTTTAGCTCCTTCTTTGTTTAGTTTAATTAAATATATGTTTTCGTATTCTGTTTCGACCTCTTTTCTTTATAATTTTCATCTCGTTATCATCTGATTCATTTTCTACCGTCTTAAAATCTTTTTATTTCTTTGTCTTCATTCTAGTTCTTTTAGTAATATTTGTTTCTTATTCTTTATTCTTTTTTGGACAATTTTTCGTTGGAATTTAAAACTTCTGCAGATTGTGTAGCCTTTTTAGACATGCTAAACTCTTGGTCATATTTGCGAGGCATTTCGCTTAATTGCAACTCTAATTGCCCTTAGGGCGACTATCCGCAAAATTATATAGGGCAACAAATAACAATCCTTTTCGGTACGGATACTTACCCTTATATTTTGAAAAAAATAAATAAAATAAAAGCTATTTAACAGTATAAGGAAATAGGTAGTGTAATTTAAACTTCACTGCATGTGTAGAAGCAAAAAGTTGACTGAATTGACAACCGTAAAAGAAAATATTCAATAGAAAATACTAACGAATATCACTTCAACGCTCGTCAACGTTCTTCCGCGGTATATTTTCGCTCACATAGACTAAACACATGTACGTGTGTGGCATGGAGCTAAGGTCTGTGGAAAAGGCGCTTCAAATTACAGAAGAGCGCTAACGTCAGGGACATCTCTAATATAGCGTATTGAAAACCGGGGCATGTATCCAACTGAGGCAACTATCCGGGTTTTACCCTACTTATAAATGTATGTAATTTAAAAAAAAGATTGGCACGCGCTCATTGTTATTTTTACATCAAAATAACACGTAAAATGTGAAAAGAACAACACGTTCTATCAAAAAATTTAAATATTCTAATTGTAACGCTTTAATTTTATGTCGGATTTTAAAACCTATTGCTACATTTCTCATCGCAGTAACCCTGTTACCGTTTAATCAACCTTGTACAATCACATTCAGGTGGTCCCCATGAAACGTTTATTTTTAAGCCTGAAACAAAATTAATCAACTGGAAAAATAATAAAAATGAAGCATAACAACGCATACAAGCCAGAAGCATCCGACTCAAAATTATGTTCTCTTGTTAACCTCATAAGAGGCTATTGTTACATCAACAAATATGTAAATGTAGTATGGATTATTCTTATAACGTTTGCCAAGCTAATCTATCAAACGAAACGTCTAACTTAGTTTTAAGCAGCATATCTAGGATAGAGAGTTACATAATGAAAACATCGATCTTCGTCGGATTTTAAGATCCAATACGGTCAGCTTAAACTTGGTAATAGGAAACTTTGAGATAGCCTAATCAAATAAAGTATTTTAATATACGGTTGTTTTAACTACGATAATTATATATCTAAGCTTCACGTATCTGCAAGAATGTTATAGCTAATTTTTATTATTTCAATTTGTTGCATGTTCCTATTGTTTATTTACCATAGTTCAAAATAGCAGAAAACTAGTCTAAATCAGAATTTTAGATTTGGATGCTAAAATATACTATATATGCACAAGACGATATAATAAATCGATCACTCTAATATTATAAACGTGAACCTTCGTAAGCGAGTGTGTTGATTACTTCACCACCTACATTCACCACACTGTATTCAATCGATTTGAGGTCAAAATTCAGAAAGGAAGTAGCTTATTTCCCAAATTGTAGATAGGCTACTTTTATCGATATACCTACATATGGGACAAGCCGCGGTCAAAAACAAGTTTTAAATATGTATATAGGTATTTACTACGTATTTATATGTGTATGAGTAATGTAAACCTACATATAAACTAGATATTTAAATCACTGTGCAATATTACTTCGGTCGGTATTTTAATACAGGTTTACTAAAACATTTTACAGTGCAAAATTGCTACCATATACTTTTACATTTTATTTATTTGGAATTATACAATCGATTTATATTGGCAGGTGAATTTTATTGCAACGGCTAACTAATGCAGAGTAAACCTATGTTCGGCACGTCCGTTTACATTCCTTTTACATTGCTCGGCATCTAGATGGAATAAACAATCGCTGCAGATATGTACGCCATGAATTGACTCTCAGCTATTTCTAGTAGAAAATATTTTTAACCTGTGTGAATAATGCCATTGAAAGAAGCTTAGAACAATAAAATTACCTGTAAAATGCATTTTTTTCGATATATATCAATATTCATTTTTACTAAAGAATTTTGAATACTATAAAAATTTTATTACGACAAAATCTTTTTTATTTTTGATTAACTAATTACCCTCGATTCGCTTTGGTGTATCCTTATGTGCCTATCCCTATCTATCAATTTCAGCGAAAGGGATTAGCAAACATATACACATAACACATTAGACCGATTCGTCTCAACTTTGCAGATATAATAATATGCTAGATACCTACATAGGTACAGATAAATAACGTATTAAATTTATGACTGCTACTAAAAATTGTAACTACGCCAATAACTGTGAGCACTAGATACTACTCGTATATCTTGGCACACGAAACATTCACATTTTCCTGAAGCTACCATAGCGGGTATTGTCTTCATTAATGGTAGCATCTGCGCTCTAAAACATATGTATATAGCATATACATATCTTAAGCTCGCTAATTGATTGTACGTATATAATTATATATGTGTTTAGTATATATTATAAGGTATCGCTTATGTATGTATGCATATGTGTATGCTTAAACTCTTTCCAGTCTGGAATAGATATAAAAATATTAATAATCCTCATACGTTTTTGGCTTTATGCCATAGCTTAAGTTAGAAAGAATATTTATCAAAAATAATTATTTACTTATAGGAAATAAAGAAATTACCTACTGGCAATTACGATTTTTTTAACAAAAGTAGAAGCATAGAGATCATCTATGTTAGGTATCTAAATATATTTTATTAAAATAAAAAAATAATAATTGTGAAATACGTAATCCAAGTTCGCTTTGAAAACAGGATAAAGCGAGTTCAAAGATTGGGTTGCACCTCTGGGATTTTCATGTATGAATCTCATTTTTAACGTGATTTCCATGTTATAATGCGAGAATCTCGTGAGGAAATCTGCATGTCTAAGAAAACTATATAGTGTTTTTACTAGTGTTTAAAACACTTTAGAACTTCGCCAACCTACATTTTGCCAGCGTAGCCTTAGTAGACTATGATCTAATACTCCTCGCATTGAACGTCCGATGCCCAGCAATGGGACAGTAAAAAGATTGAATTATTATTACTTTATGTAAAAGTGAGTATAAACGTTGTATTATTATTATGTATGTTTGGATTTCCGGAAGCCCGGTCCTTTGGAGAGTTTGCGTGGGGGTAGGTCCAACACGTAGAGACTCCTTAAGAGATTCGAATTTGTTTAATGTGTCATCATTTGTGTTTATCCATTATTCGCATCAGTCGTGATCCATGGGAGTAACCCATTGGGATTTGCCTAAAGATAGTCACCTGATAGAGAATATGAAAACTGAATAGTTCTATGGAATAGAGTTTGGATGAGCAACAAAACTGGGCTATTGGATGAGACTAGCGGACGTCAGTCTTCTCAACAGTCTCACATTGAGCGCAAGATTACACGCCACTCACCAAAAGCTCGCCACAAAGTGCGCTGCTTGCGAATTATTATTATTATCAGCCCGTGGTGCTCGCCACAAGCTTATGTATACTCCCTCTTGACACTTTAATGCGACAGTCCACTGAAATGAAACTTGGCACCTAGCTTAGCGGCGTGAAAAAGAACGAAAGTTATTTTAGGTATCGGTCGATCAAATGGTTCCCGTGAAATCTTAGAAGTTATGGTAGAGATCTTTGATGTTTTTGGCGGTTTTTGGCGTTTTCCAAATTCATCCTATTATTGACAAATGTAATATTAAAAGAAAAACAGTAATCGGGCGAAGTCAGAACAGGTTGATTGTAGTACAAGCAACATGATTAGGGGTTTGTCCGATTCATATCCAAAGTCCGATATATGTATAATTATATTAATTTAAAATGTGTTGATCTCCTTGCGTAACGCTATGATATGTAATTTCAGCTAGTGAAATGTGTTCTCACAAAAAGTGAATACAAGCATTAGATAGTAGTGTAGTTTCATTTTAGGCAGTAGTTGCAGTATTTTAAAGTAATTCTTACAAAATCGGTCTTTAAAAAAATGAATGTAAAACACTCAAAGGCATACATTGTTAGCGTTATTTGTTATTAACAAACAATCATACTTGTAATGTACTTGTGATTCAGTACTGTCTATTTATTTTTGTAATATTTTTCTTACTTTAACTATTGCTATTTATTTTTTGTAACTCTCGTTTCAAAGTAAATATATCTGAAACGAAGTTATGTCGCACACGAGGGACGTTTTGCGGGGCAAGCATATCTTGGCATGCGATGTTTCTACAATTCTAGTGCTCACGTCTTTCTAACATTTGTAATACTATTTGCGGTTTGGTGACTTTAATATTTATTGTGTTAAATAAAATTCGCATTATTAAAAAAATGTTATGTAATATATACCCAGAGTATACATATATAGAGACCTAATACGCCTGAGGGTATAGTACTAAACAAAAGTACGTATCTATTGTCGAAACCAACTTAATATCGTCGCTTAGTGCAGTCGAAATGACCAATTTACCGAAAGAGTTTTTAATACAGAATTATTGACTTTTAAACGTCGATGGGGAAGAATTTTGCCTTTTTCTCCCTCCAGACGTCGCGGTCACTATAGCCCTCAGTAAATTGTAAAGCTCTTTGGCGGGGATGGATATTTTTTCATTTTATTTAAAATTTAATTAAAATGACAAATTGTGCAGTGCCAGGATGTAAAGAAAATGGATATCATCTGTTCCCAAGACAAAAACTGAAGGAATTGTTGGCTGGGAAAATTGGCAATATCATCATAATCTTTATATTTAAGGCTATGTGGACATCATTTTAAAGAAAGTGATTTTAGACGCTTAAATCGTCTACATGTGAATATTTTTTTTATTTTTTGTAATATTCTACATATTAATTACAGAGTTTCACACAAATCATCTCCCATTTTACTCCCTTATGGGATTGAATTTCGAAAAATGCTACAACACTACTAAGTTTCAAGTAATTCTGATCATTAATTCTTTACCCATATAAACTATATCATCCCCTTTTACTTCTTTAAGGGATGAATTTCGAAAAAAATCAAATAAATATATTTCTTATTTTTTAAAGCTAAACCTTTTCATCTCCTCTGATAACCTTAGGAAAAAGAGATAAATAAACACAGGTCTTTACTTTGACCTTAAAGTGAATCACTCAAGAACGGCTAGGCAGGTTTTTATTATCAAAACAAAGTCAGGAAACTAACTAAAAACATTGCTAAGCTTAACTGTGAATCGAGTATGTCCATAAAATCTAGAGCTTAATTTCACCTAAAATCTATAAAAAGCTGCCTTATTTATTAGTTGTAGAATAAATAGGAAGTCGAAATATACACAGCGCAGACCGCACTCATAAATAAAATCTTATAATAAGTATTTGCAAAGCTTTAAAGAAAGTTTACTTAATAATTTCAAAAAGCTCTACAGTAAAATAACAAAAAGTATTGGCAAATATTATAACGATTTAAAACAGTGGCAATAAATATGACAAATGACTGAAATAGACGCGGTAAAATAGTGAAAAATAATATATCTGTGTCGCAAGTTAATTGCCTTTTATTTTAGCTTACCGACTACATCTAGCGGTGCGGAGCGTATTTCCGTATGGAAGGTGGGAGCGTCGGCGGACACCTCGCAACGGAAGCGACCCGCCATGGCCGGCGTCGCCTCTTGCAACACTACCCGCCTTGCTCCGGACCGCGATATCTGGTAATTTATTACTTTAATGTCCTCTTTGTCATATTTTATTACATTGCAAATATATCTTAATTAGTACCTTTGTACCACAGCTACAATTTCGCTTTTTATTGCAGCATAATTGCATTTGCGATACATGTGACACGAAATTGATTTAAAATTGTAATGTAACTACTAAAATTAAATAAATAATTGGATTATATATGGTAGAGTTCTGAACGAATTATTAATGTATTTCACTGCCTAAATTGCAATGAACGTTCGTAAATTTAGCATTATTAAATGAAATGTTGTAATTTTAAAGATAATTAAATATAGTGAAACTAAAATAGTTATAAATTATAGTGTTTTTAGTTCGTTTAGTTAGTTTTAGCAGTAGTAATTTAGTTCCAATACAAATATAGTAGGTTCCTTAATTACTTACGTCGACCTCGATTCCTGGTAAAGGAAAAACTCGTGTGTGCGGCAATTCTTTTGGTATATATCTGTAGAATTCCTCTCGTCCCCTGTACCACTTTACACTATATAGAGCTTCTTCGTCTTCTAATTGCCATGTGCACTCAAGGGTTACAGTTTCACCTATTAACACAGCGCTTGGTACATTAATCTCCAGGTTATGTAGACCGCGAACACCTAAACAAAGGAAATCAAATTTATACTATACCAAACTAGGACAAAACATTACATATATTAATATTATACTTATGGATTAAATTATACATATATATATATTTTAAACCGACTTCTGAAAAGGAGGAGATTCTTAATTTAGCCGTATATACATTTTTTTTATGTGTGTGTGTGCAGATTACTTCGTCGTTTATGAACCGATCTTGATGATTCTTTTTTTGTTAGAAAGGAGATATCCCAAGGGTGGTACTATTATTTACTGAAGGAAACCACAAATTTAATTCTTGTACAAAATACTTAAAGTGGTAAGCAATATGTGCTCATTATGTATCTCAAAGTTTTATATAAAACGTTTTAACGTTTAGCTCAGAGATATTTTCCCGCAAAAAAAAGTATCCTATATGTTGACCCGGATAACCAGCTATCATCATACCAAATTTCATCAAAATCTGTCCAGTGGTTTTGCCTTGATGCGGTAACAGACAGACAGACAGACAGACAAAAATTCTAAAAACTATAGATTTGGCTTCTGTATCGATAACTAAGTCTATTTCAATAAAATTTGCCAAAAAATATTTTAATGTACAGATTCGGCTTAGTTACAATTTTATTATATGTATAGATGATGAACGTCTATTTATAAACATGTAAAATTTACAAATTTAATTAGCAATCTAAAACTTAGTTTAAGTATCCATAATACATGGATATTTAATTATAAAACGTGCTAACCACCAGCCGTCCTTTGTTATTTCAATCTCATATTTCATACGCCTGTTACAGTGTCGGCTTTTTGATTTAAGTATAAATCTCATGCACGAGTTAACTTTTCATTTGTCTAAAAGAAACGAATTTTTATTTTTCAATAACTCCTTTTTCATTTGCAATACAATATCAAGCAATGGCTAATTTTTATTTGACCATTCAAATAAAAATTAGTCATTTCATAGAAGGTTCAAGTCATAGAAGGTTATTTTCGAGACCTTGTAAAGATATCAAATTTTACTTGTACTTAAATAACTTATTTTCTTAAAAGCATAGTAAAACTTTGCATCCGAGCGAGATTCGAGCTCAGCCACCTGTGATAGTTAATCTTGCACCTTTGTCGCTTGACCACGATGCGTATGTCTGAGTGTAAGAAATTATCGATCATTTTCTGCGTGGAATAATGTGCAAGAAAACCGTATGAAAACTCGAAAACACGCGTTTTTCGTCGATCGCTTGATCGATTTTTCGCCCCCTAAAACCCGTACACACCAGATTTCAGCGAAATCGTAAGAGCCGTTTCCGAGATCGCCGGTATAAATAAATAAATAAATATATAAATATGCAAGAATTGCTCGTTTAAATATATTAGATTAGATATTGTATGTTTTTGACAGCAGTTATAGTAGAGAGAGATATATTGATATAATTATAACATATGTATTAAATAAGTATGTTATTTATGTTATTAATAGAATGGTAGGTATATAACTCTTTATATACTGAAATTAAACTTTTTTTTAAATCTCAAAAACATTTCAGCTCGTCTCAAAATAATTGAAACTATGAATATGCTCTTTATTGAAATCTGTTAAAATATAAAATATTTTATTTTTACTTTGCATTTAACGTTTAAAATTTCGTATTATATATGAGTATGTACATACCTACTACAAAATAAAAGTTGAAATAAAGGTCAATAATCATTTACAGTTTACGCATCAGGACTACTTAAAATGACACCCACAGTATAATTTCTAACAACAAATTCTATTGAATGAAGCGAAATAAAAATAAAATAAGCAAAATACAATATATTTCCATGAATATTTTCTGTCAAATGTTTTCTATTTTCAGGAATAATACTGTTAAACTGTGCATTGTTGTGATCGAACAGAGTAGTTTGTACGATGGCAAATCGCTCTATCTGTACCGTAGTATGGACCTATAATATTTGAATTGTAAATTTAATTCTATAATGTTCTATTGGCTTTTGCGGGAATAGTGTGCTTCGAATTGTTAATTTTGTTAGGAAACTAGGGTTGACATGAATTAGTTGTTTTTAAATTCACCCTAAAACTAGATATGCTTTATACCTATTATGTATTTAATTTATGTTTTAGGAGTAGAGAAATGTCTACATATATCGACGTCTGCCAGTTAGTGATGCGACCAGGCGGATATTATGGTAACCATAAGAATGAAAAAACCAAAGAAAAAATCAAGAAAGTGCAGCAGGTTCATCTTCGGGTTCATTTGCTAATACGTTGAACAAAACATCGTGAGGAAACATGAATGTCTGAAAAAACATAAGTAGTTTTCGATAGACGTGTTAAGTCTGCCCACCCACATTGAAGGGAGACCCGTGCCAAGTAGTGAAACCTAAAAAAGGGTTGAATTGTTAAGATTTATTTTATTATATGATGAAAACAAAGCGGTCCTTTGTTATATGCCTGTCCATAGACGGATGTTTTAAATCTGTTTTTGTCTTTTGGTTATATATCAAATCATAATATGCAACCGATAGCCGATTTACCGTCGCCATTATATTTGATACTAATTGCGCGACCAATTACTTACCAATTAATTCAAAAAGTAATTGGTCATCGCAACTAGTATTTTACAAGCGAGCACAGTTACTATTTAAAATATTAAACATCCTGCAGGCAGGCATTCTATATAAAATATGGAAATAACCAATTTTTAGTGATATGTATATAATATATTTTAGTCAAATTTGTTATTTACGAAGGTCCTTCATTATAGAAAATAAAATTATATTTTAATACATGGTTTGTCACGTGCGATAGGCAGAGTCGATAGCATCCATTTGCGCAAATGTTACAGGGTCTCTGATGCCTTACGATAAAGTTAATGGTACGAATTAAATAAACAGAAAAGTTGTGTTTTGTACAAGAGTATGTATAAGTTATTAATTTATTAAGTTATATTAATATAAGTATCTCAGAAAAAATGTAAGTGGAGCGGCAAAAAATTGCTCAAAGAAAGTTTTAACTGTGGCTATTAGATATGACATCTATACTTTAGAGGTTTTCTTTGAAAGTTACAAGCTTGAAATAATAAAGTTAATGCTAAAAATAAAAAGTTTTTTCTTTAATAAATACACTTTCTTTGTGTTTGGTTATTATCTTTGAACGTACGAAACTTTCATAATATTCTAATTTTATGAGTGATCTCCGGTTTATTCGTAATTTCAAACTATTTTATAGCTTCCAATTTTAAAATAGATTCATGACCATAATAAAAAGGATATTATTCAAAACTTTGTTATAGATCTTACATCTACAGTTTACATTCAAAAGAACTATAAAAATAGATGCTAAGTTTAACGTATTTCTTTTTAATTTATTTTATTAGGTCAAATAATTTCCAGCCAAGTTTAAATATAAATTGTATGTGATTCAAGTTGTACTTGACACTCCTTTGACTACAGATTTCTCAGATATCGAGATTATATTTCATAAGGTTAACAGTAGGTACTTATGTTAAGCACTGAGTTTTGAGCAGATGCTATTAATAATGTCTTGTGCAGCAAAATAGCTTTGGCTGTCTAAAATAAAAATAGCCCGAAAAAAGCTCAATAAAAATAGCTTTGTTTTTTTTTAGAAAATTTCTTTTTTTTTTCATGCACAAGCATTGATAAAGAATTGATGAAAAATGAGATAGTTTTTAACATTTTTTTTTTATTTAAGTCAATAGCTTCTTAATTATGTGCTTCTAAAGTCATAAACATAATGCTTTAGTCTAACTTTTAAAGTATAAGATGAAAAATTCTAAAAAAAATGAGGTAATTATAATAGAGCATTCAAGCTTTTTATAATGATAATTATTTTCTTGAAATTATACTTAAGAAGATATACTTTGAATTACACGCATTGTTAGATTTAAAATGTCGTAGCTAACTGTATATTTTCAATATAAACTTATTTTTTGCTGTTGGTAAGATGAATATTATCTATACATAAACCTTTTTTTTTTAATGTAAAGTTACGTGTGCCACAACTTGGCACTAAACGTTAATACCAAGTTGTGGTTTACGTATTCGTACATAGGTATGGAGACTCCCACGTGCAGGTTTCACTTTTTTAATACTTTTTTCAATTTCAATTTACAATATTGTGATCATTCACTTCGTTTTCTTTTTCTTTTGACGTGCGAAATGCATTTACGTATACCACCTCCATACATATATTATATATCTATTTGGTTATTTACTAGCTAGAAAAGCTAGTACTACTCACAAAAACTCAAACGAATCTATCCCGCCTTAATTTGGTTTGCAAGACCACTTACGCACTCGACCACAACGCCTCGACGCCACGCCCGGTCTAAAGAAATAGACTACAATAACCAAGGGGTCGCTCCTACGGTCTACTTTACTATCAGATAACCAGAAGCAACCCGCATGTACACCAACCGAGGCCCATCGGGATGAACCGCCTCTCAAATGCGTTTCTTAGCTTCACGATCGGCTGGATTGCCAGACACTAATAGAACACCTGTCCCACTGCCACTCAACCTCCCGTTCACCGTCCCACTCCCGCTCACCCTCCCCCTTTCACTCAGTTGCTTCGTTCTCACCATAATCGACCATATCCAGGCTTGACTTCGTACCGAGTTTTAATTTAACTTACAGTATTTCAAGTAGTAATGGTATATATGTATGTTCAAAGTAAAAGAAGGCTAAAGCGAGTCAGATCTTTTCTATAAAACTAAATATCGAAAATTGTTATATTTGTTCTCAAATATAACATGAACTTTTTATCAATAGATTAATATTTATTTATCGATCGTTAAAGAAAATTATCATTATTATGAAGGATCAATGTATTACGAGTATAACTACCAAATATTAATGGAGTGTGTTTATAATCGCACCTTAAATACAGACCATTTAAAAATAATCAATAGAAGGCTAATAATAATGACCTCCCGACCGACTTCGGCCACGGCGGCCAGTCTCATTGAGACTAGCTATTTGCGCAGAAGATGTTATAGTGCATAAGACGTGTACGCGCAGACACAAGTGCAGTCTCTATTCCAGTCACTTTCACACTCCGGTGGGACGACAACTCGACACGACTGGTGAGAGTTAAGGCGCAGGAGCAACAGCTTTACGTGTTTTCCGAGGCACAGAGGTCAAACACTGCCAGCTTCCCAACTCCGGGCATTTACCGAGACTTACAAAGCAGAAAGACTCAATAACTAAACTTGGCCCGACCCGGGAGTCGAACTCAGGACCTCTCGATGTGCAGCCGTACTTGCTAGCCACTACATCGACGAGGCAGTTTAGAAGGCTAATATGAAGGCTGCCAATGAGGATTTTAAAAAGGATTGTTCATTTTAAATTGTGGATTGAATAATTTTCCTATTAAAATAACGTGCTTTGAATCGCTAAAGCTGTTCTTTTTCACTCTCGAGGCAAAAAGTATCTATCTAGTAGGGGCTATATCACTCACTTTCTTTTCTAATATTCACTAACTTTTTTCTAATCCTCTTTTTTATACAGAACTCATCAGAAGATCAATTTTTACAATTTACTTTATTAAATATCAATTTCGAAAAAGTCAAACTAAACTATTCATCGATATCCTTACTAATAATATAAATGTGAAAGTAAGTCTATCTGTCTGTTACGGTTTAACACTTAAATCTCTGTACCAATTTTGATGAATATTGGTATAAAGATACGAATAGATGGGACCTTGGATATACGCTACTTTTTCTCACGAAAATAAAACTTAAAGGTGGTGTAATGAAAGTATGAAAATCTTAAGTTTTTGCTGCTGGAGACATAAACATGAGTTATCTATTCTGGTATATTATTTGTACCTATATTTGTCACTATATAGTATAAAACAAAGTCGCTTCCCGCTGTCTGTCCCTATGTATGCTTAGATCTTTAAAAGTACGCAACGGATTTTGATGCGGTTTTTGTAATAGATAGAGTGATTCAAGAGGAAGGTTTATATGTATAATACATGCATATTTTAATACAGAAAAGTCGAGTATACGTACCTATACGCTAGTAGAAAATAAAAAGTGAAAATTTATACTGAAGATCAAGGGAAGCGAGTATATAATATAAATGTATATAAATAAATAAAATGAAATTATAAATGTAAAATTAAATATTATAAACGTAAAAGACACCCGAGCGAAGCGAGGGTAAACCACTCGTAGTATTAAGTAGATTTTAACATAGACATTTTATATTGTAGATTGAATTCTTTCACTAAATTTCCACTAATTCCCGTAGGTCAAATGTTCTAGACATTATTTTCTTTTTCTAGATAAATCTAAAACCAAGGTTGTTGTGAACATGAATATCATGTTAATAGTTATTGTAAGATTGTAGCAAAAATAAGAAATTGAATGAGCATCAAATAGACTAAAGTCGACATTTTAGCCTATTATTTTAGAAATATATCTTCGATCTAATATAGTTTTTTTAAGAACAGTATTTAATTAATATAGAAATTAGAGAGAATTTCAATGACATTAACTCAGATCCTCTGTACAGTAAGTACGAGTATATTATGTTCAATATCAAAACGTATAGTCATAACCAATCTAATATTGATATTGCTTTATTATAATTAGCTTATACGCCTAGAGCTTATCGCTCATTGTTATACGGCACGTTTGTATAACAAGATTACCTACAGTATTTATACATTCCAATCCGTCATAATCCTTAACCTATTTATACAGCAACTACTATAGAAGCAGAAATCTTAAAGAAATAGGGAAGCGAAAGATGCGATCGACTGCTCTAACACAATAGGAATCGATTTATAATTATATTGGTATTTATGCCTTCCAATACAAAAATACTAGGTATGTTTGAACAGAAGTTCGATACAAATATTCTGCAGCTTATTTATATATATATATATATATATATATATATATATATATATATATATATATATTTGTGTGTGTGTGTGTGTGTAATGTACTCAAACTTCAGTTGTCCTCAAAAAGTCTTTTGATCCCTACATGAAATAGGATCGATTGACATAAAAAATTTTTTTTTGGTATTTTAGCATTTTTCTCGCTGACTGTATATTTTTTCCAAAATCTGTAAATGCAGTTCAGAATATCTCAAAAAGTTATGGATGGTTTTCTTGGAACGTTTTCCTATATTCCTATAACTATAGCAGTTAAGGTACCTGCCCTTACTGTCCCATCTCAAAAATCCACCCTCTATATATATATATATATATATATATATATATATATATATATATATATATATATATATGCTGATGTTCTTAAGACAAAAATTGCGCTGAATGTTGACGAAACTAGTATTTATTAAGCACAAGTGACTTACAGTCGCTTCGTTGGGGTACGTGGATTTTGTTCACAATTTCAAGATTTTTAATTTTTTTGTGCTGAATCCTAATTCTTTTTCCAAAATAAAAGTAGCTTAATACTTTCTTAGATTTACGCGAATATTTGACATTTTAAATAAAACTATCTTTTCGGATTATTTCGCGGATTTATTTTGATTTTTGGTTCCCGACGTTTCGAATGCTTTACAGCAATCATGGTCACGGGAGAGACTAAGGTCTTAGACATCTCAAAAGCGTTATATACTTGTTACAGACAGTGCCTACCCACAAATTTACAAAAATGATTTTGAAAATTCAAAAATGGCACCAGAGTACCTTACAATATTTGTTGATTTTAATTCTAAACATATTAAAAATATTAAAAAGTTTAATAAGTATTATAATTAAATATTATTTGTTTAACATAACACATAGCTGATGTGAAGCACCGTCGCAATACAACATCTGCAGTCTGTAAACATAGCCAGGATCGCCCAAGCCACTACATTCGCTTTGATAATCCACAAATACTTGCGAAAGAAAGCCGTTATCGCCCCAGGATGATTCGCGAAGCTATTGAAATTAAAAAACATCCAAACTTCAATAGGGAAGATGGCTGGGTACTACCATCATCGTGGGATCCTGTAATAAACATAATAAAATCTAACAGCAAAAACAAAGATAACAGACCTGTAGATGTAGTTAGTTCATACTGTGTGGATCGCTATAACAATGATTCAGATTAATATATATTTTATCTGTGAAGATAGTGTTGCTTAATATTATATCTTAAAATTACATTAGAAATCTAAATTAAAAAATTTAATTTTCTAAATTACATATAAAACAATAATAATACTTTAATAAATAATTAGTATTTAATAAATAATTAATATTTTGATTTTCTTTGTGGTTAGACATATTATAGTAATAGCAACACTAAATAATATTACATTATTAATTCTTAAAATTTTTTAAAATATTGTAATATTTATAATAATAACAGCTAAAATTAAACAAATAATATTTAATTATAATACTTATTAAACTTTTTAATATTTTTAATATGTTTAGAATTAAAATCAACAAATATTGTAAGGTACTCTGGTGCCATTTTTGAATTTTCAAAATCATTTTTGTAAATTTGTGGGTAGGCACTGTCTGTAACAAGTATATAACACTTTTGAGATGTCTAACACCTTAGTCTCTCCCGTGACCATGATTGCTGTAAAGCATTCGAAACGTCGGGAACCAAAAATCAAAATAAATCCGCGAAATAATCCGAAAAGATAGTTTTATTTAAAAAGTAGCTTAAGTTACTCCTTATAATATTAGCTATCTGCCAGTGAAAGTCCCGTTATAATAGGTCTAGCCGTTTTGGAGATTAGCCAAGACAAACAGACATACAAAAATTATTCATTTTCTTATAAGTATATTTATACTTTCATAATTTCATAATTCAAAATGTTGCATTTAGTAAAAAGCTGTTATTTTGAAATTGCAAACAGACACTTCAATTATATTAATTTCTATCTTATAGATTAGTCATGCCAATATACATAAAAGGCTTCAAATGTTAAGGTCCTAGGTCGTGCCTCCAAGCCAAGTGGTCGGGCCAATTATAGTTACTGGGTTTTTCTGTCAAGAAAATCTTATTAATAATTATTGATTATTATTTCCTAACCCCCAAATAATGAGAACATAACTTCACAACACTTTTGTTCCATTTTTCGCGGGAACCTTTAAATTTTCATACATAACAAGTAACCCAAACGTTGACCCGGTTTGAAATATAAACGATTTAAGATTATATTGTGTGTTTGTACGTGATATTTAAGTCAACCCAGCAGAAGAGCAGCCCAACAGACAACAGATCACTGTTAATATAGGCGCTACAAATTTATTATATGTATAGAAAAAGTTAGCACTATTTTCGATTAAACTTCGTTTGCAAACGCATTTCCAAATCATTTTCTTAATACTCGGTCGGGGATAACCAAGATTTATGGCCTTACTGTATTTAAAAAAATTTAACAGTTGAACTTATAAAGTTTCTTTTCCTATTTTCACTTAAATTAAGCGCATTTTTTTAATTCATTGCTTATATCCTAGACCATTTTTCCCATTGATTTATTACATTTCTAACGTATTATCGCCTATTTATCTTTCTGTAATACTTCTTTCTGCTTTACATTTATTAATCTACAAGTTGGCGTTTAGAGAGTACCTGGACGACCAAGCTTCGCTCGTAGTTCTTTTTTGTTATATCGTATTTTTTTGATAAAGAGCCAACAAAAATAAAAACTTTGTATCCGACCGGGATTTGAACCCGGACATCTGCGATTATCAATTAATCTTGTACCTTGGCCGCTTGACCACAATGCTTATGCCCGAGCATAAAAAATTATCGACCATATTTTGCGCGGAATAATGCTAAAAAAACCGCATGAAAACTCAAAAACACGCGTATTCCCAGAAATAAGACTAATCTAGATCGATTTTTCACCCCCGAAAACCCCCACGTACCAAATTTCAGCGAAATCGTTAGAGCTGTTTCCGAGATCGCCGGTATAATTAAATAAATAAATATACAAGAATTGCTCGCTTAATGGCCGTTTAAAGAGAGATACATAGCGTACCAAAAACTTTAATGTCGATCGATTGCCAGTAGAAGATAATAAAGGGTCACCAGCAGTTAATCTATTCATTATCAGCATCTGCCATCTCTCATAGGTATAGTATATATTTTTTCACGTCTTATAGTTTATTAGTCCCAAAAAATACCATCGAAAATGCATAAACTTCAAAAAGTTACACATGAAAATACGTTTAAATAACATTTTATTTCTTTGTAAATATACGTTATATATTACATCTTGAAAAAGATATAATCTTTTAGGTCGACATCATTTGGGTTTCGTAAGATAGGCATTCAAAATGTTGCTAATTGCACCGTGTTCACAACATAGCCTTGGGCTTTCTGAAACTCTAACTCGTTAGTAGTTTGCAAAACCGCTTTTTATGTCAGTGTGCCCATAAAATTTGACATTTACTAAAAACTGTATTTATATGTATAAACACAAAAAAGACTGAAGGAAAGGTTCTATTATATAAATAATCAAATTGACGTGCCATTTATGATTAAGTACATTTTATACTCGTACGAGTATATAAATACTATAGGTATTACTCGTAAGTTATTTACACTATATTAGAGTGCAAAGTTAAAGTAATTAACGCGTAAGTAAGACCGAAGATGATCAATAATTGAAAAAGTGTATGCGAATATTATATAACAATCTGGCCTGTTCCATTTTAGTAGTATTCAATAAAATTTATATTTAGGTGGTCGTTTAATATTATCTTTATTGAAATGGGGACGACGCGAGCGTTAGCCGGGACGCTACAGCTCGGCTATTATATTTGGTAATTTGATATAAATATAATTGCGACTATCGTTTCTTTCATTTTACTATTATTGTTTAAAATCTGCATATTTTCTAAGCATACGCTATTATAATTTTGTTTTTTTTTTAATATTAATAATACAACCAATATTTTAATATTATTGCTGGTCGTCTTCGGTCAATATTTGTTTTGTTTTATTTAAAACTAGCGGCTTACATTTTAAGTATATAAAAAAGTTATTGTGAATGCCCCTTATTAGATAGACACGTGCCACCTCGAACTTTTTTTAACCTATGTATAGATATACCTATAGATAGGTATAGGCGACTTGCGGTCGAAGTAAATTTTGTATTTTCCCGTGAAAATGAGAGATTTTACCGCACTGAATTGTTAAATATGTATAAAAGGTATCCTAAACGTTGACCCGACTAATAAGTTATCTCTATACAAAGTTTAGTTAAAATCTGGTCAGTACAGAGTAATTATACCACTTAGATGAGTTTGCGTAAATAATAATATAAGTATATATATACATTATAATTATCATAGTTTATATTTATAAAATACAATATATGTAACTTTTTAATATTATTGTTTTTTTCCATATAAGTTTTCCTAGAAAATGAAAAATGCAAATAATATTTAGAAGTTGTACAAATTTAATTATCTAGCTATCTGCGGCTTTGTGCGTGAGAGAAATTAAAATTCTTACTCCAACTATATTGTTATGCTACAGGCATTAAAAAAACTTTTACTAAACTGTATGAATTCAATAATAATTTAAGAAAATTCGGATCTTTTTTTGGCAATTGTAATTAGTATTTTTTGATAAAGGCAGATTCTCAGAATTTATATATTAGATTTTGTTTAATAGTCTTATTAATATACTGTTTCTATTCAGTACCGTTCTTCATACATCTAATTCAATATATTTAAACGAGCAATTCTTGTATATTTATATCTTTATTTACTTATACCAGCTATCACGGAAACGGCTCTAACAATTCCGCTGAAATTTAGTATGTGAGAGTGTTCGGGCGAGAAAAATCGATCTAGATTATTCTCATGTCTGGGAAAACGCGTGTTTTTGAGTTTTCATGCGGTTTTTTTTGCATTATTCTACGCAGAATATGCTCGATAATTTCTTACACTCAGGCATAAGCGTCGTGGTCAAGCGACAAAGGTGCAAGATTAACAATCATAGGTGTGTCCGAGTTTGATTCCTATCGGATACAAAGTTTTAATTTTTTTTCTATTTATTCAAGTTATTAGTTTTTTTTTTACCTAAATATAAAAAAAAATACGATATAACAAAAAAGAACTCCGAGCGAAGCTCGGTCGCCAAGGTACTATACTTAAAGCTTCATATTATTAATTGGATTATTGACGTATCTATCTGTCTGTCGCCGTTATAAATAAAACAATTTTAAACTTTAGAAAATAAAGAAAAAACGAATATCTAGACTATGTAATAATATTATTCGCATATATTTATAACTAGCGGCTCACTCTCGCTTCGTTCGGGATCGCCTCTAGGAAAACAAAAACAAATCTATCGCACGAGAAGCGTACATTTTTTCGGGAAAAAAGTAGCCTATGTATTATTCCAGACTATAATCTATCTCTGTGCGAAATTTCATCTACATCTGTTTAGCCGTTCTGGCGTGAAAGAGTAACAAACATCCATACTCAGGACCTCACTTACACTTTTAAGGAAAAAAACCTAATTAATTATATCTATGGAATCCTCTTTTATGTAATTCCATTGTTTAATAATATTATGTATACTAATATAATAATAATAATGTCCTCCTGACCGATTCCGGCCACGGCGGCCAATCTCATTGAGACTAGCCAACTGCGCATGAGATATTATAGTGCACAAATGTACGCGCAGACATAAGTGCACTCTCTATTCCTGTCACTCTCATACTCCGATGGGACGACTACTCGACACGACCGGTGAGAGCTAAGGCGCAGGACCGACGGCTTTACGTGTTCTCCGAGGCACAGGGGTGAAACACCGCCAACTTCCCAACTCCGGGCTGTTACTGAGGCTTACTATACAGAAAGACTCAATAACTAAACTTGGCCCGACCCGGGACTCGAACCCAGGAACTCAGGATGTGCAGCCGTACATGCTAGCCACTACACCACCGAGGCAGTTGTTACTACATAATATGTCATCACGTTCTCATGACGCACAGTATTTAGGAAGACAGACAACTTGACATTTGGAAGATTCGGTCTGTTGGAAGATCTATGGTTATTGGTTTACGATCCCTCTAGCTCAATTTCCACAAGCACGCTGACTTTGATTTGCTCTTCTGTTCATGTACCCCTATGCAATTGGAAGCTTTTTAGAAATGAGCATATGCTATGACTATTCGAAAACGGAATGTGAAATGGAAAAATATTAAAATCCGGATACGACTTAAGGATTTAAATTTTTCTTAAATATTATACATGTAATTGCATTAAAATATGTCATTTTCTCGTATTTGATTTTGCTTTATAAAATCACTTGAAAGACACACGGCGAATTATAAAATATCTAAAAATATTATGTTGTTACATAATAGAGGTATATTAAGTGCTTGATCAATTATGAACTACCGCTCACCAATCTTGTTACTAACCCGTCTATATAATCGAATTCGTGATTATCATGGCACTCACGATCAAATAACGAAAACAGCTAAGTGCTGTTCAGTGGAGTTATGATACAATTTGAATGGAGTGCCTTACAATCTACAGTGATCAATCACTCAACACTTCAGGCAGTTTGGGTTAAATATTGATGACTTTGGGTTTGTATATGAACCCGCAACCGTGAAATAAAGGTTTCATTTTTTGATAAAGATAAGAAATAGCTCATATCTCCGTAGTAAGCTCTTAAAATACTAGTTTTAGACTAAACTTATAAAAAGGAATAAAATTTTGACATCATTTTAATATAAACTAACATATATTTATAATACAACGGATATCTATAATACAATTAGATTTTGTATTTTTGTCCTTAGGAGGAGAAAAAGAATTGCAAAGTATATATGGAAAATATTTTTTCCCCTCTGAACATTCTAATGTTTGCATTACTACTTTTCTACTTGTAATACTGTCTATTATCAAAACACATGTATTAATTAGCTTTTATGAAAATTCTACCTCTTATAAAACCTAAGAAAATTTCAAAAAAACACTTTTCCACAAAATTGTTGTTTTACAATGTAATTAATAAATGTAACTCATATTTCAGTAGGTACAGTTAAATGGAAAAGAAACTTACCAGAAGCAAGGGCGGATTGCTAATTACCTACCTATTTACCTATTTTATTACATACTAAATATTCCATTTCTATCATAAATATCATTTGTTTATCAAAATAAGTACATAGCAAATACGAGCATATTTTAACATTTCATCTAAGAGAGCAAACTATCTTCTATCTATCAAACAGTATTTTACATTAGGTTGATTTCTCTAGGGAGATGTTGAGTTTATAGCAGCCTCTATCGGATGCTATTCTTACACTTCTAAATTAATGATAGAAAAATAATTTAAAACATAAATTAATTATGATGAAACAATTATCCGACAATTAAGCTCTCGTTATAATTGCAAATGATATAAATTACGGTATAATTATAATTTAATATTTCATAGTGCTTAAAAGGACAGTGTTGTTTCTGTAACATGTAGAATTTATTTATAGGTTTAATGATAGTTTGTGTTCAGCCCTTTTTTTAACGTCCCGCTGCTGGGCACGGGCCTCCCATCAATAAGAGGGGGTTCAGGCCATAATCCACCACGCTGGCCAAGTGCGGGTTGGCGGACTACACATGTCTTTCGAAAACCTACTAAAGTTCTCTCAGACATGCAGGTTTCCTCACGATGTTTTACTTCACCGTAAGGCAAGTGGTAATCATGTTGGAAATGATTCGCACATGAAAATATCAGAGGTGCGAGACCCGGAATTTAAACCCGCTTCACTCGATTTCCCAAGTAAGCGCGTTACCACTGGGCTACCACTGCCAATAATGATAGTAAAGGAGAATAAAAAATATAGATATACTTATTTTTTACGAGTATATAACTTTTAGATTGGTTTTGTGCATATTTTTCTTTTAAGTATTATACAATTGCAAATTTGTTTGGAGGAAGTGTGAAGTGAGTGAAGGAGTGAAGCGAAGAAACGCACTTGGAAGGCGGCCCACCTCGATGCTACGGTGTCCTTGTAGCCTTTATACATATCATGCGGGTTAGTTACAGTACTTCTCTGATAGCAGATTGCGCCGTGAGAGTAGAGCCCTGGTTATTGTTCTCTACTTCAGTAGACCAGCCGTCGGGGCGTCGTGGTTGTTTGTTCCTTCTTTTTAGTTGTTTTTTACGCAGTCGGGTTGGTTTTTTTGTTTTTGTATTTTTTGATTGATCAATCAATATTTTTTTATTTCGATATAATCGATTTTCATAATCCTTTTTGTTATTGAGTCGGTATATAAAATAAAATAAAAAACTCCCCATGAGTGTGTTACAATTACTTTACATTTTATTGTCTTGAAGTACGTTTTTTTGTTAAAAAGCACTATTTCTCTTATCCTACTTTATTAAGTTTTTTAATAATAATGGGACGCAATTTTTTTAAAAGACTGAATAATACCATGGTAAAACTAACTAAACGTTTTTCTTTTATAAAAATGAACTAATCTATATATATTATCTATATAAATTGTAACTAAGCCGAATCTGTATATTAAATATTTTTTTGGAAAAACTTATTGAAATAGGCATTATTATCGATACAGAGGTGACCTATAGTTTTTAGAATTTTTTTGTATGTCTGTCCATCCGTCTGCCCGTCCGTCTGTACTATAAGCGTTATTGTTAAAACAAAAAGTGCAATATAATAATAACTAAATCAAATATGAGATTAACGGAGGAACCTTTGTGGCATTGTCAACCGCCGCCATCATTTACCAATCATGCGGTGCGCAATGAAATTAATTAATGTAAGAGTATACTAATATAGTAATATGTAAAACCTAAGAATTTGCTTTTTGGCCATCTGAACGCGGGCGGAGCCGCGGGCAATGCTAGTACTATATAAACATTTAATTTTTGTCTCTGTATATACCAAAAATAAACAGACAACCCGTAAAACGTAAAGTTCAACGTAACTTTACGATCCCTTGTTCATTGAACGATACGTGTAGATGCAAAACATCGTGATACAGTAATAAATATTGCACTGTCTGGTCTTAAAGGCACAATTTATTGACTAGATAGATCGTTTTAGCGAATTGTGTAACATAATATCTGTGGTTCCAGATAAATATGTTTACCTAAATGCAGTCAAATAAAGTTAAAGTTTCACCAAATTATATTTTGAGCAAGTATACCTATATCTATCTATACTCGTATAATAAAATTCTAACTAAGCCGAATCTGTGCATTAAATATTTTTTGAAAAATCTTATTAAAATAAACTTTATTATCGATACAGAAGCCAAATCTATAGTTTTTAGAATTTTTGTCTGTCTGTCTGTCTGTCTGATACCGCATCACGGGAAAACCGCTGGACAGATTTTGATGGGTATGATGATAGCTGGTTATCTAGGTCAATATATAGGATACTTTTTACCGCGGGAAAATATCTCATTTTTGAGAAAAAATACAAAAACTGCAAAGTAAGAGTATGTATACTAATATGTAAAACCTAAGAATTTGGTTTTTAGTCATCTGAACGCAGACGGAGCTGCGGGCAATGCCAGTCTGTCAATATATTTAAAAAAATCAATAGGCAAACGTTGTCATTCTCATCTTAATTATTATATTTATAAGTATTTATGCTTCGTAAGTATTAAAAATAAAAATAAACTTTAAACATTTTTCATACTAAATACTAATCCTATATTTATTTGCAAACTCTACCATCACGATTTTTGATCACTCCTCTAGAGTTCATATTATGTAAGTTTCTGCAACATTTACTTTGAAACGAATATCAATAAAACCTAGATCCAAGTAAAAGATTGCACGAGGAAGCAATAAAATTACTTTAAAAGCTGTTATAAAATTTCTATCGTAAACGTGTTTTGGTTTAAGTAAATGTAAGTAACTTTAATATACTTTTGAGCGAATGCTAGTAATAATAATAGGTACTATCTAATTGTCATATTCATTTGTTATTTTTAACAGAGAATAGAGTAAAATCTCATTAATAATATCGTGGGAAATATTGCTATATATACAAGTGAGTTTAATATATATATACATACATATACATATATTACACTCACTTTTATAGTCCATCTCTTAATTATTACGAGTTACAGCTTCTCTTGTTAATTCATGAGAGTTTATTGTAAAACAAATAAATAGTCAGATTAAATCCAGATGAGCACTGCGCGAGAACAAAAATTAATATCAACAATTGACTGCAGATTTAACAGGATAATATGATGTAAAGAGCTCAGGGACGGGCGTGTGAAATCGTGATATTTTTACCCGTCACCAGAACGAACCGAAATCAAATTCAACGCATGATTGGCTGCAGTAATTTAATATATTCACTGAATAATTTACACTAGGATGGTAAAAATATATGGAGATTCATTCAGATAATTGGTTATACTTGACACGATGTCATGTTTTGGATCATTAAGAGCAACTATTCATATGTATATTATATTATTATAACGTTATCTTAATTATACTGTTAAATTCTAACTTAATTTCAGTGACCCGACATAAACAAAGCAATATATTTTTTATTTCATTATTCAGATGTCTGTCTCGCTTGTCACCGCCGACAAAATGAGATCCTTTTGCCCAATTGTGAGAATATTTCGCTTCATTCCATTATTTTGAATAGGGAGCACTCATTCGTTACTTTAGTCGTGTCTTGTAAAGCGGAAATTTTAGTAAGGCTCAGCTTGGATTACGCAATATTATACAAAATCTCATCGTTGCTTGTTTTATCCAAAATGCAATAATTTTTATGTTGTCTTTTGTTTTATTTAAAATTAACGGTATTTATTACTTTTTAATTCAACAATTAATATTTTAATAATAGCAATACAGCTCTCTTTACGTCCCATTGTCGTCACAGGTCTCCCTTTAATGCGAGGGGGATCAACCCATAGCCCACGCTACTCAAATACTGGTTAACGGACTTCACATGTCTTTCGAAAACTAGTTTAGTTCTCTCAGACAGGCAAGTTTCTTAACGATGTTTTCCTTCATCATACTAGCTAGCTGTAATCACATTGAAAATTATTCTCCCATGTAGTTTTATAGGTGTGAGATTACAAGGTTCAACTCACTTTACCTTAAATATAGTAAAATTTTTAAAGGTAATTAATTGAAGCAATTATGTTTATACGTATTAATATAATTTACGTATTGTATATACCTACGGTAGTACTGCTGGTAGAGATTTTGTCAAAAAATATGTGTTTTTCTGTGATACCAATATTGTATAAAGAATTTTGAACTTGATTTCTAAAACATTTGATCAAGATGTTATCTACTTTTAAATGGTTGATGGCAATTATCATTTATAATAATGCAATATTACAATGAATTTAATAGCAATAATAGATCAAATTAGATTATAATGATGATCTTGTGTTGACGAGCGATGATGTGAAACCAAGCATTCGTGACATTCGCGTATCTATACATACTCGTATAATAAAACTGTAGAGGTCGAATGTCTGTACATAGAAAAAAAATGCTAAAAACCGAATCAAGGGTAAGAAGAGAAATAGAACAAATCTAGATTTTTTTCATTGTTTTTATTTTTCTATCTGTTTGTCTGTTTGTACGGTCTAATCTCCGAAACTGTTGGACCGATTTACCGAATTTTTGCATGGTAGTACCTTATATCCCCGGTCAACATTAAGAAAATTAAAGAGTTCCCGTGGAATAGTTAAAAAACTATAGTAACTTAAACAGCTTAGTACACAAAAACTACTGATTGGATTTTAATGAAACTTTACAATAATGTAGTTCATACATCAGAATAACAAATAGGCTACTTTTTATCCCGGTAAAATGTACACTTCCCGTGAGATAGATTTGTTTTTGTTTGTCTAGAGGCGAACCCGAGCGAAGCGAGGGTGAGCCGCTAGTAGTAGAATATGTTTATATAGGTCAATAAAAATAGACGTTTTTTTGGTCAACTTTGCACTAAATTTCCGATCCAATTTTTTTTTTATAAGGTTTAGGATCACTTACTGAGAATAAAATCACAAAATGCTGAGAAATTCCGGTGGAACTTAAGGCGCCATCTTGAAAAAACGTTTTTGGACGATATCTCGGAAACTATGCACTTTGGGCAAAAGTCATTGCGACCATTTTTCTAGAGAATAAAATTTCGCATCTTTTGTTTTCTGTATTTTTTTTTTTTAAAACTTACCGTTTACGATTTATGGCCCATTTAATGAACCGATTTTCTATCTCGGCCGATAACTCTTAAAATATTGGTTTAATCAATAAAATGCATCTATCCATTTTTAAAGATCCATTTATTCTCTACAACTTCTGTTTTTAGGAAATTTAGTGCAAAGTTATATTCTATTTTTACTGGTCTAATAGCAATAATAATTAACAATTATATTACCATTTATATTTTACTAGCGACTCACCCTCGCGTCGCTCGGGTTTGTCCCTAGGTACGTTTTAACGGGTAGTATGGAATAGATAGTCGATCCCTTGCTCTGTGAACAACAAAAACAAATCTATCCCACGGGAAATGTAATTTTTCCGGGATAAAAATAATCTATCTAGAGGTAGATTCTAGTACACTATAATCTATCTCTGTGCCAAATTTCATCCAGATCCGTTCAGCCGTTCTGGCGTGATTGAGTAACAAACATCCATCCATCCAAACATTTGCATTTATAACAGTAGCACAGATCACATAATACTATACAAGTAATAAGTAGTTGTAGATAGCACAGTATTGACCTACCTTGAATTTGATGCTTTAGTGACAAAATTTTTATTCAGAGCTTTATAAGCTTTAAATATATTATTTTTGAATAAAACCTAAGAAGGTAATATTAATTCTCCATATAAACTTTTTTTTACGTTTTAAAGGGTTGACTTTTTTTAAATCTTATGCCCATTTTAAGCCTTTTAAGACATTTCATAAGAATCGTGATCAAAATTGGTTCAGCCGAACGATGAAACGAATAATGATACTTCCTCGCTTGCATATAATATTCGTCCACAGTCAAGTAGCAATTTAAGCTCTTCTAGTTTTTGTATTGGATTAATTTTTTAAGTATATTTATAATCTGTCAGTTATAAAATTTTACGTGCGAACGATGAAATTATTTCAGATATCTTACCTACATTTTAATATTTATTTTCACTGAACAGTAAATTAAATGTCATTAAACATATAATAAATGACTGCCAATACCACAGAAGACACAGATTCGATTTTCTCATTGTAAAATATTTTATAGTAAATTATTAAGATTTTATTATAATCTTGAACCCCAGAAAACTTTATCTGTGTACTTTTCATCCGAATCCGTCCAGAGGTTTTAGCGTAAAGAAGTGACAAACAAACACACCGCCATACAAACTTTCGTAATTATACTCCAATAAGGACACAAAAAATATTTTACATACCACTAATATAAACAGTAACATTTGTAATTGCCAATCCAATGCCCTGTACAATAGAATTCTCAGTAATATACATATAATGGTATCCCTAATCAAGTCGTTTAAATGCAATTAAATAGAACTTTTCAAATCGCTTTGTCTATGATCTAAACAATCCTTTTCAATACTATACCGAATTAATCTAGATAGAATCCACTAATCAAGAAATTAAAATAGATTACCTTTCCGCAATACAATGTTTGAATTATAATATATACATTGATAGCGACTCACCCTCGCTTCGCTTCGGGTTCGTCCCTACACAAAAACAAATTTATCCCACGGGAACCGTACATTTTTCCGGGATGATATATAGCCTAAAGCCTTCCTCGGTTAATGGACTATCTAATGCAAAAAGAATTTTTCAAATCGGATTAGTCGTTTTTGAGATTAGCGCGTTCAACCAAACAAACAAACACGTCAGCTTTATAATATAAGTATAGATAATAATAATTGTTTACGCAGTTTACGTTATGCAAGTACAAACTTCGTATTGCTGAAGTTTATTGTGATTGAAACTTAAGTGATGATTTGTTAAACAAAGGAGATGAAAATTAATATTTAAAGCAACGCTCCTTTATCTAAATTGTGAGTTTATTTGGTGAATATTAAGTAACTCCTTCCGCAATAATATTGTTGGTAACATTGTCTACATTAATTCTTCTGTTATTTTTAATGACAACAATGATTTTACAATATTTCAAATATTCTTGTATAAGTTTCAAAACAAGACAAGTAATAAACAAATATATGTATAAACATAAGGTATAACAAGGTAATAATTACAGAAAGCTTTGTAACTAAAAATATAAGTTAAAATAACTTATTTTAAGTATGATCCTACTTTTAAATTTCTAATAAGTAAAAAAAAAAATCTTGATGTTAGTAGGTAATAAAATGTATGAGGCAATTTCAAGGATTTTTTGTCTTTTGTTTTAAAAATTAATTTACGATGTGTCACACATACATAAAGATTTTATTTGTTGCAAAATTATCGATCCTTATCTCTCTTACATAAATAGAAACTAGGAAGTTAATTAAAGCCTTGCGTGCTGTAATCAACTTATTCAAATGTTACGGGGAAAACATTTCAACTTGGTTTTAAATAACTTATTGCCTGAGTTTTTATTCCCTGTAGTTTTTTTTAATTACCCACTTAACTTTGCAAGGATATTGTACAATGTGCATAATACATTATTTTATACAACGATCACATTCATTTGACTGTCATTGATTGCTGCGTCTGATGTAACGAATTCTATCCCGGATTGAAGCAAAACCAACAAAAATCCTCCCCAGCGTATAAATTTCGTCTGTAAATCGTCTGAATAAAACCATTACTGTTTTGACTTCTACTAACAAACTCATAATTTTAAAATTATACGAAAATATTAAGAAAATAAGACTAAACATACCCATTCCCCAGAAGGCAGTAGCTATAAACGCCACGAAAATGCGGCTCCCAGTTGATAAAATCACCTCCATGCCACCTGATACTCGATACCTCCAGCGTCTCATATAGCACTTTGTTTAACTTTAATCTTCGTTACAGTCGTTCAAACACTTTGATCTATGATGAGTATACGAGTAGTTCGGCACACACACACGCACATTTTATTACGTCGGAGCTTCCATGTACCTGCAAAGTAAACATCAAGGTTAGTGTCAATTAACTTTCAGTGGGAAATTGAATATTTTTTTAAGCTAGGAAAATCTACTTTATTGTTTCACAGCTAAGAGAACGTGTATATTATATGTACATATATTATTGACGTGTTCTTATCTATACATCTATACAGATAAATAAAATTGGAGTATCTGTTTGTAATATTAAATAACCTCTTTTTACTAAATGCATATGGATGTATACACGGTACATATACCAAAACAACATTTTTTACAATTTTTGTCTGTCTGTCTGTCTGTCTGTCTGTCTGTTTGTTCCGGCTTATCTCTGAAATGGCTGGACCGATTTTGACGGGACTTTCACTGGCAGATAGCTGATGTACTAAGGAGTAACTTAAGCTACTTTTATTTTAGAAAAAAAAATAGGGTCCCACGAAAAAAAATTAAAACTAATGAAAAATTGAATAATATCCGATTCAAATAGGGATGTTGTATACATACATTATATCTTTTGTATATTTCTTCTATTTAAACTATAAACTATAGATAATATACCTAGAAACGAACCCAAACGAAGCGAGGGTGAGTCGCTAGTATGTAAAATAAAAACATTAAAGACTTTAATTTTCTAATAACTAAATAACTTTCGATTCTAATACATATTATGAAGCTGAAGATATGTGGCGAGAGAAAAATAAGTCTTTTTTAAAAACTAATTTATTTATCTAATATATTTAAACGAGCAATTCTTGTATATTTATATCTTTATATCTTCATTTATTTATACCAGCGATCTCGGAAACGGCTCCTACGATTTCGCTGAAATTTGGTATGTGGGGGCTTTCGGGGGCGAAAAATCGATCTAGATTAGTCTCATGTCTGGAAAAACGCGAGTTTTCGAGTTTTCATACAGTTTTCTTTTGCATTATTCTACCCAGAATATGCTTGATAATTTCTTACACTCTCGCATAAGCATCGTGGTCAAACGACCAAGGTGCAAGATTAACAAATTAATAGGTGTGTCTGAGATCGAATCTCGATCGGATTCAAAGTTTTACTTTTTTTTTGTATTTATTTAAGTTTTTAGTTCTTTTTATCTAAAACATACGATATAACAAAAAAAATTCCGAGCGAAGCTCGATCACCAGGTACTTAACACTAAATTAACAAGATTTTAATATAAAGAGATTGAATTCTTAGAAATAGTAATAAACTTATACAAAACTAAAGAAACAGAGTAAAGATCTTGAAAGGAGTTAGAAATATGAATGTGTAGATTTCGGGAGTGCGGGAGTATTTATATGGGTTTGGAATAGGAGGGGATAATTAGTGATGAGAATCACTTTATTTACATAACAAATAACAAATTTGATAACACTAATTAAGGGCTAAAGGTTGTTAAGATTACGTTGTTAGAAGAATTTACTAATGATCTAAACATGATATAGAAGTAAATAAGTACATAAGAGATAGACACAGTAAATAAGAGATTTATATAATATATGTGAGTACATGTCTAATAATAGGTATAGGTAAGTGTATATGTAACATGGTTACTTAATTGTAAACGCTAATCTGAAAGTAGCAGTCAGGCTTGGAAAAATATTTTTTATATATTAAGAAAGATATGTATAGGCCATATATATATATATATATATATATATATATATATATATAAATAGAAACAATATAACACCACGCTACCATCCTCAGTAGTGAAATAGAATTTATTACGTACCTAATCTATTATATATCAAAGTAGACCAGAAATGGTCGCAGTGATATCTTATAGCCGCAACAAAGAAATAATATCTAACCTGTTCGAGTGGAGCTGCAGTAAAATCTAAACTTTATAATTTAGTAGATTTCATAAGTTTCATGAGTATAAGATTTCATAAGTAAGAACATCACCAAAATAATATAATTACACTACGGGACTTAACACGTGAATTCGTAAATGACTATCCGTTCAGTATCCGACTATGGAAGAGATATATTGACGACGTGTTCTGCTTAATCAAAGAGAACAAGCGGGAAGTGGAACAGTACCTCGACCACCTCAACTCCATTCACAGTAAAACGACACGTTTGACTAAGTTTGTAGTGGCCCTACTTGCTGTGTCAGCGGTCGCGGGTTAGAGTTCCGCTGGGGGTATTTATTTGTGTGATAACCACGAATGTTTGTACTCCAGTCTGTAGTGATATAGTATAGTAGATGTGTATATTTATAATATGTATGTATTTAAAGTTATATTTGTATAGTGTATCAACAATCTGGTATCAATAACACAAGTCTCGTAGCTTATCATGGAACTAGATCTTGCTGTGTATTAATGTCCCAACATATTTATTTATTTATTTAAAATACGTTTTACATAAGAAACGTAGAGTGATCGTTCATTGACATTTTTAGATGTGAAATTAAATGTGCGAAAGGATATCTCTCTGGGGCACACTGTATATCGCAAGCCTACACACACGGACAGATACCTAAATGTTTCCTCACATCATCACCCACGTCATTTACAGGCGGGTGTGACGTCTCTGACTAGTCGATCCTATGAACTATGTGACCCTGAATATTTAGATACGGAGCTCGAGCATGTTCAGGAGGTACTTAAGAGGAACGGATACAAAGTGAGTCGAAGGAATCCAGGTCGCCGTGGCACACGTACGAAACATCCTGAGATTAACCGGCAGCCCGCACTCATGCCTTACACAAAAGGAATAACGGAAAAAGTTGGATCAGTACTAAGAAAATTCTCCATTAAGACTGTATACGTTCCGTTTTCCAAGCTTAAAAAACGCATGCGCACGCCGAAGGATGTAATCCTGTACCAAACACCGGGTGTCTACAAGATTGATTGCAGCTGTGGTAGTTCGTACATTGGTCAAACTAAGCGCACCATCGCGGAGAGGGTCAAGGAACATATCGCAGCTGTAAAGATGGCAAAATCAGCGATAGCGGAATATCTGCTCAACTCCAATTAGAATCACTGGATTGAGCTCCACCAGCCTAAGGTTTTGTTCACCGATCGCCAATACTACCGAAGAATGGTTCGTGAAGAGATTGAGATTAAGAAACACAAAAATTTCAATCGTGAGGATGTATACAGGTCTGCATGAAGTCCAATGGAAAAAAAATTAAAATATCGCGGTTGTCCGTCCAACACACCGGTGGACAATATTAGTGTCGTGTGTAGCGGGTATTATAAATTGTGAAAATCAAGTGAGGGTGCCTGTAAAAAACATCTCCGATCGTAGCATCCGTAGTAACCGCGATGCCGTACACCGCCAGTCTGCCCGTGACCACGGCTGGTGCAACCCAGTCGAAACGTCGGGAACTAGGTATATAACCACTTACAAATTCACATGTTAAATCCCGTAGTGTAATTATTATATAATTATGGAACGTAATAACGTAAAAAGTTATATCACCAAAATAGTTATAAATTATTAATAACTAGCGACTCACTCTCGTTTCGCTCGGGTTCATCCCTAGATATGTTTTAACGGTTAGTATGGAATAGACTATATATAATATACACAAATAGGTACAAAATAAACAATTCTGACGATTTTTCAGCTGTTCTTATTTTTTTGGGTTTTCCCTCTTTTTTATACTTAAACCATCCCTGACTCACCTCCAACAAAACAAAAAAAGAATTATTCAAATCCGTCCAGCCGTTTTTGAGTTTTAGCGAGACTAACGAACGGCAATTGATTTTTATATATTATATACAGATAGATATAGAATATTTGAAATATTTACACTAAAACGTATGTGGCATTTTATAAATAGGTAAATTAGATAGCTAGAGGCGGAGAAAGATTTGTTAGAAAAGTTTGAGAAAAATCATATCTACTTTGTACGGGTATCGGCCTCATAAGTATTCTGACAAGAAAAGTTTGGGTATCCGCAATTCAAGTTTTTTCTTGTGAAAGTTTATCCGATTATTCTTTTGATATTAATAAATAATAAGTCGTTCACAAAGTGTATTACGGTACTTTTATGTCGCAAATCCTTAATATATTTATTCAAAAAAGTTATTGTAATTCAATTTATTGTACATTAAATTTTGCCAATGATGTTAATATAATTTTACATCACATTATATTTTATTTTGCTTGTGTCACATGATATAAAATTATGTTATTATATTTTAATCTACTTAATTACTAACTTAATAAATGATTTATATGACAAATGTATATTTTACAAAAAAAAAAAAAAACATTAAAAAAGCATTAGTAAAATATATATAAAATATGCATTTTCCAGTTTGTTTAGTCGTAAGCATAAGTTTCGGACCGTACAACAGTCGGTATTCAAACACACGGCAACTCAAAAAGATGAAAGCGAGATGAAACGTCCCCCGGTCCAGCTGTCGCCAATCGCATCCGAGAAATCTCAATGACACGCTTTTGTTTGCATTTTATGGAGCCCGGCCTTTCTCTGCTCTTATCATATTGACACAGACAGAATGTAATCCTTCACTTAGCCTGCCCTTTTCAATCTCAGGGAGCTCAAGATGAGCTCAAAAACAATCAATGCTAATATTTTTAATCAAAAAAGGTTATGAGATGGAATTCACGCCTTAATAATTTCGTCGGTAAGCTCGTTGGTTTCAAGGGCTTTCAGTGTAATGCTTCTGAAAACAATTTTAAATTGAACGAGCCGATAAAGTGGAGCGTTGAAGAAATGGCGTCGCGAGAACATGATACCGATATTCATTGTCGTCACCTTTGTAATGAGAGTTATTTTCAGCTGAGAGACCGCTATGAATACTTTTTTCCTAATTTATAATGTTGTATTTTTTAATGTATCAATTATTTTATTTTTCAAACTAAATAAAGTATCAATAAAATAATTAGCCTACTAACGTACATTGAAAATACCTGAAATTAGTGTTATTAAAACATGTCAAACAAATTTATTTCTATAAGTAATTTAAAAAAATACCAACATATTACAGGTTGTCTAATCTAATAATGTGTTTTTGACGTTTCACATTGTGTACGGCGTAATAACTTTGTTCAAAAGTATACAAACAAGTTATGTAAAACCAAGGAATTATGAGCCTAATTGGAGGTATATTATTACAAACGCTTATATTACGTTAACGCTTATTTACAATTTTATTTTATTATATAAATACACTATTATATATCTTTCAATTATCTAACCTATGTAATATGTAAACATAATAGTAAAACACATTTTTAAAAACAAACTTTTATGTAAATGCTCCAAAAAGAAGAAAATAAACTTTAAATTAAATCAAACTTAACAATTTATTACTCAATTTATATGATATAAAAGCTTGTCGCGAGATTTACCTATTTTAAATATATTCTTGTTTATCTACATAGGTGTGTTTTTTACTATTCATTTATTTTTTATTTTTCATTTTATTTGTATTCTTCCTTTTATTTTATATCCATATCATGGAGGTGCATTAAAAAACATAGTCCGCCATCTTTGGGAGTCCGCCATATTTAGATTTAGAATGACGTTTAGTCAAATTTAACTTGCAAGATTTAATTATACACAGACAGGCAACGGGACAGGTGAAACTAAATAAAAGTTTGTAATAATAAATCGCCATTTTGCGACGTCCGGTATATTGGATTTACAATAACGTCGCTTTACTTATCGTATCTCACTTATCGAGTCCTTTATTTGATACCCACATCATAGGGCTAATGTGGAAATGATAAATCGGCTTTTTGTAACTTCCGCCATTTTGAATTAAAATGGTAGCATTTAAGTAGTCATGCGTTGTATCGGGAACCAAACTAGTGTGCCAAATTTCAGCTCAATCGGACACTAGAAAGCGAGTCAAATTTTACTTGCAAAATTGCATTACACAGTCCCGGACAGGTGAAACTAAATAAAAGCTTGCAAAAAGTCTAATCTTGTTGTTTTGGGATATTGTTGTGACATTTTGATATATTATCATTTTTCGTTTTGAAATTATTATTTACAAACCACAAATATTGAAGAATCTTTTATATTCGTAATTTTTAATAGATATCACATGCTTATATTGTGGTTAATTGCAAGATGTCTTGAATACCGTTATTTGTTCGACTTTTTTTTTTAATAAAATTTTCTTGTTTATATCGGCTAATTTTTTAACGACGTATTTTAATAAGTAATCAGTAAATATAAATGAAATTTATTCATTATTAAATATTTTTGCTCTAAATTCATTCGTACTAATTAATAATTAACCTTTATTTGAGTATTTCATTATTACCATGCTCATTTACATATTTCAATCAACTATCCATTAAACTTCATCAAGTTATAAAGAATTGACATTGAATTATACATTTATTGAATACTAGCGTCTTCACCTCGCTTCGCTAGGGTGCGTCCCCAGGTACGTTTTAAATTGATATGAGTTATTGCGAGCGTACCTCAGGAAAAAGACATATGCTATTGCAGATTTTTCTGTAGGTATTATTAAGACCTACAATTTTCTAGTGCATTGTTTAGATATATCTTTTAAGGTTGAGCCAGCGTTAATCATATAAATTTCTAAGGACGATTCGATAGAACCAGTTATTGTATTTTTCCGTAGGAATGAAATTTTTTCCTGTAATCAAAGGTATCCTAAATGTTGTCCTGAATAATAAGTTAAACCTACACACTAATAAAAACCGGTCCAGTACTTTTTGCCTTAAACGCGAACAGACAAACAGACGTACAGATAAACACTTTTAATAACTATTGTTTTGGGGTCTCTATTCTGTATATAACACGTTATAGTCATTGTTTTTAAAAAATATTTCATGTAGAGATTTCGCTAAATTATTATATGTATATATATCGTATTTTTTGAAGTCATAATTTTGATAATGAGTCAGTATGATGTAAACAGCTTGATATTTGAAAAAAAAATTTTTTTTTTCTTTAGATCTACATATTATATACTTATACGCATGTTCAATATAAAACTTGATGTTACAATACCATTTCACTTTACATAAATTGTTCTCTTTTATGTAGGTATAGTTATTTCAAGTTAGGAATTAAATTTTAACAAGACTAACGCTGATTAAGGCCTCGCTTTTGTCTGTTTAAAAAGGAAAGCTAAAACAACCTTTGTATAGTTGCTTAATGGAAGGAAACTGCTGTCTCATTATTTTGGAACCATTTTAAGCCATTTATTACAAGTAAGCAAAACTCGCTTAACACATATGCTCATACTAAAATATTTTGTACTTGGTTTTATTAGAAGAAATAGAATAATGGTTGATCAATGAATAGTTTTCATTCATTAGATGTGTTCAGGATTTTGACATTCTAGAATAACAAGTAGTCATAATTCTAAAAAGCAATACATTTGATTTGAAACTTTTATACTGCCTTATTTATTATTTTAGTCTATTTGTTTTTATTATGAAATAAAAAGAAATCTATCCGACGGGTCCGATTTACATTTTAAAAAGTAGCTTATGTGTTATACTGATGTATGAGCTATATTATTATAAAGTTTCATTAAAATCCATTCAGTAGTGTTTGTGTGAAAGAGTAACAAACATCTATACATCCAGACATCCAGACTTCCTCCATACATCCTTGCAAACTTCGCATTTATAATGTTAGTAAGATAAACACATACATATATATATATATATATATATATATATATATATATATATATATATATATATACATGTCAGTACATGTATATATGTATGTGTGTAGTGTGTACACCTTTTATATCAATGGAATTCAAAACGGATGTAATACGTAAAGTACGGAAAACACGTTGGCATATCATCTCGTTAGAAAATATGGAGCACGGTGCGAAGCGCTCAATGAAATGTGTTCCATTGCTCTTTGTGTTGTCTCCTTTTGTTCAGTGATCTACCCTTAGGCCAGGAGTAGTTTAGTTCGCATTCACAATATTTGCGTCCCAACCAAACATCAACTGGAAAATATCATTATGAGCTAGAAGTTTTATGTGACAGACATTTGTTGATACTTTTTGTTCATAGTAAAAGCTTTAGATGTTTTTATTGGAGAGAGAAATGATATTTTAGTTTGTGAAAGCTATTTATCAAAGGTCACACTAAGAATTGCTTTAATGATAATACTTTGATATATAATTCATTTAAATTTTAAGTTAAGTAACTTTTAATTAAGATAATAAAGAAAAAGGATGTTTTCAAATGCTATAAAAATAAATATGATAGCACAAAAAACATTACACGACTAAAGAATATTTTTTATCAAATTATCGGCTAAATATTTCTCTAACTCTTGTTTTTAAGATAGCTGTTTATTGTTATATTACATAAAATTATTTAAACAATGTCCGTCAATCAATCTATACATACTCGTATAATAAAATTCTGAGTCGAATCTGTACATAAAATATTTTTTTTGGAAAATCATATTGAAATAGTCGTTATTATTGATACAGAGGTCGAATCTATATGTTTTAGAATTTTTGTTTGTCTGTCTATCTGTCTGTCTGACTGACTGTCTGTCTGTCTAAGAACTCATCGCGAGAAAACCACTGGACAGATTTTGATGAAATTTGGTATGATGATAGCTGGTTATCCAGGTCAACATATAGGGCATTTGTTACTGCAGGAAAATATCTAATTTCTGAGAAATATATACTAACCGTTAAATTGAAATAGCAAAGTAGAATTCAGCGAAAATAGTAAGCGATGACGTACGGCAAATTTCAAATGCTTTAACTATGCAGAATTTTATAAAAGAGGAATGTTCAAGTCTTTGAGGACAGGAATAAAAATAAAAGTATCAAATAAAAAAGTTCTAACCTAAGGGCTGTTTCTAACTAAATGTTTTTTTAATCAATAAAAACCTTTTGAAAGTATTCACTTCGGAATCCAAGAAACGTTTAATCAAAGTAATCTAAAGGGAAAACTGAATAAAATTGGAGTTTTCAATTTGCCACCAATATTTTGGAAAGACATTTTTCAATTTAATTATCATGCCTCTGGGCAATCACATTCCAGAAAATTTTATTTATGAAAAAAGTATAAAAGGGCAAGTTACCCTTTTTAACCACAAAATTACTTGAATAATGGAGATTATGAAACACAAAAAGAACCTAGAAATATCTTTAACAAGATTTGATTTTTCTTTATTTACAAGTATCAATGCTACATGATCGTAAAATCGAATACTATATATTGTATTATTACATCTATACTGAAAAATAATTTTGTAAACTTTTGTTGTGTGTTTAACTTTAATGTTTCAGTTTTACATAATATAACATTCTCAAATAAAGCTTTGTTAATAGCTACTAAGCGACATACAGAATAGACATAAATGTATGTATTCAACTTTTTAACGTCTCAGTGCTGGGCACGGGCCTCCTTTCAATATGAGGGGGTTCGGGCTATAATCAAACACGCTGGCCAAGTGCGGTTGATTTGGCGGACTTCACATGTCTTTCGAAAACTTGCTGGATTCTCTCAGACATGCAGGTTTCCTCACGATGTTTTCCTTCACCGTAAAGCGAGAAGTGGTATTCATGTTGGAAATAATACGCCCATGAAATATCAGACGTGCAATTTGAACTCGCTTCACTCGGTTTCCCAAGCGAGCCGTTATCACTGGGCTACCATAAAACATACAAATACGTTACATATAAACACCTACTATTTGCCCGCGTTTTTGCGCGGTAGGTACGTCATGAAGTCTATATGTTAATCCAGGATATAAGCTATCTCCAACTCTAATTTTATTCAAATTCCCGAATCTTTAGAAATATACTAGGAGATTACCTACAGTTAAAATATCCATACTGTGCGCATTAATGCCATTAGCGTTACATATAATAAATCGATATTTAATGATTAAAATGTTAATATTTATCAAACATGCTTATTATAAATATAATCTTATTTATTTTGATTACATCAAGTTCCAAGTTAATTGTTTAGTGAATCTATACTAATATTATAAAGCTGAAGAGTGTGTTTGAATGTTTGTTTGTTTGTTTGTTTGGTTGAGCGCGCTAATCTCAGGAACTACTGGATGGAATTGAAAAATTATTTTTGTGTTGGATAGTCCATTTATCGAGGAAGGCTTAAGGCTATATATCATCCCGGAAAAAATGTACGGTTCCCGTGGGATAGAGTTGGTTTTGTCTAGAGACGAACCCTAAGCGAAGCGAGGGTGAGTCGCTAGTAGTCAATAAAGTCACACGACTTTTGCATGTATAACAATAATTCGAGATATTGTAATCAAACTGTATTATGTTTAAATTTAGTTGTTAATTATATCATGCGTAGTTAATTAAAACTTAATTAGTTATTATTATAATTAAAGAATCACTGTTATATTATTAAGAGAGATTATATTGATATATTATTAAGAAAGAAAACTTTTTCATTTGAGGTACTTTGACTACGAACAGAGCAAACATAGTGGCACGTTTCTGTACGTCTGTCCGTTTCACTGTTAATTTCTGAAGAAATTGAGTTAATTTTTTATCAAAATATAACGGAACAATAATGAAAAATGGCCTCACAGCTTACAAAAAATATGACAAATGCTCACTTAAATTTTTGTGAAATGTTATTGCTCTTACGAATAGTATTCAAAGAAATATTTGCAGATTGTATCTATCTATATCTATCTTCTATCTTATATTATTACTATTTGTTTTATTGTATATATAAAAGGCAAAAGTGATTGACTGATGTATCAACGCACAGGCCAAACCCTTAAGGCTAGAAAATTGAAATTTCGCACACGTATTCCTCATATGTCTAAGGCATCTACTAAGGAAGGATTTTTCAAAATTCAACCCCCAAAGGGGTGAAATAGGGGATAAAAGTTTTTATGAAACTTTTTATGCCTTGGACATATTTGCATGAAATTTCGTATATTTCGTAGTTTGATCGCGAGTGAAGCCGCGGGTTTTGCTAGTTTAATATAATTTGCATAACTGAAATGTAAATTATCAAAGTTAAAGTCGAAGTATCGAACTATCGGACACTATTATTAACTTTGTTTTCAATGACGTCAATGCAACCAAATCTCAAAGCAAATCACAATGCTTTTAAATACAGATTTAAATGCTTTATGACCTGAGAAAAAATTACAACTAGGCTATATAATTAGGTACAGCCAATACTGGTCATTGTAGTGACACCGCAGATCCGAGTGGAGACGGCACGTAACTGGCTAGCCACTAGACGTTCCCACCTCTGGACATATTGTTGCAGACCACTCTGACCACTGTAATTTGAGAACGCAGAAATACGAGGAAAAAAGTATCTATCAGATACCAACTGTGGTTTCAGCTATTCTTTTCATTATATAAAAAATGGCATCAACGTGAAACATGAATAGGATGACTTGCGTGTTTGTATGTCCGTTTGTTACAGTCAATAGGATGAAAAAGTTACAATTTGCTCAGTTCCAAATGAATCGAGTAATCAGAAAATTATAGCGTATATAATTTTAATTTCGGTGATTAGTTTTGTGGTTCAAAAAAATATATATATTACAAAAGGCTAACATAATAACAACAATGAATAACATAAGGATATAACAAATATATGCATAATTTATATTTCGTGCATTCACGTCCGACAGGCACTTATATAGGTCATTTCATGTGAAAAATTAATTAATCTTATATTTTAAATATATATATATATATATATATATATATATATATATATATACATATACATATATATAATAGTATCATATATATATATAATAGTATCATCAAGCTTTAAATCCATTAATTGCATTAAGTTGTTTAATTTTTAAAGAGTATTAAGAAGTTTAGGTTTTATTTTCATTAAATATGTAGGTAGTTAACATTAAAATAAAATTTACAGATAAGCGATTTTTTAAATATCTACAGCAAATAATATTATCGATTAATTAGGTAGTCTATTATAAAGTTTTATTTATTTCAATACCTATTATAACTTCGTATTGTATCATATGACGTGTTGAATTATAAAAATTGCCCTAACAAAAGCTAAAAGCGTGGAATTTGTGTAGCCTGTCACTTTGTATGAAAAAGGAAGCATAAATGTTCCCACTATACTGCACGCAATTTGTTTCCACCTCTGTGGCAAACTTTGTTAAACATTTATGCATTCTAACTTGCTAGAATATTTTTATAATTTTTTCGGCTATAAAAATATTATATTTAATACCACTTCATTTTATTCAAGTAATTTATATGAAACTAGTGGCTTGCCTTCGCTATCTTCAGGTGTTTTCTTTTTGCGACATAAGTATTAATATGCCTAACAACTACGTAAATCATTTAATTACTTAAATATAGAAATTGTAGCACTGTCTCCGTAACCCAAAAACAAGAGATAGATTTGTTATCTCCAGGGCTCAATTTTTTCAGATCTTTACTATATTATGCTGCTTTGTTGCTACATAAAATAAGAACAAACAAACTATCTCAAAAAATACTATCAAATAAATGATTTTGATCCAGTTAATATTTTTTTGTATTCATTATTTAAAAAATCTTAAATATTCAACATTTATTCACACTAAATGACAAATATTTAATAATATTTAATAATAAACACTTCCTTCAATAAATTATTTAAAATCGTTGTAAAATATTTCATTTTAATGTATTTCCTTCACCATAAAAAACTATGACTGATGCCAAAAGCGCCAGACACGAACTTCAGCTGTTACCACCCTATAGCTGTTATTACTTTTCAATTATTTTTAAAAGTATTAAAGCATTTTTACATTATACCTATTGGATCAAATTGAGATAAAATGTCATTAAATTCAGTAATTTAAAACTACGTAATTTAAATTAAAAGTATTATTTTTTAGTTACTATTTTTTATAATGTTCGATTTCTTGTTTTTGCACTGGAGTGCCGATTGGCTTATATTAAATATATAGGAATAAATATTTTTAATCCTCCTACAGATTAACAGTATTAATATATTAGACATGGATATTGAAAAAGTTTAGCGCCATGTAAAAGAATAATATTATTTTACATGTCGCACATAAATAAATATTCTGAATTATCAGATTTTTTTTTTCATTTTTAGTATCTATATAAAATTTCTGAATATATTATAGAAATATTTAAGTTAAATATCCCAAATGGACTTTATTCGTATACCATAATAAACGAAATAGAAAAAGTTTCAACTTACCAAATCTGTAAAATCACAATCCTTTCTTGATTTTCCTTCACTTAATAATTTATTATATCGTCTTTAATACAATTGTAAGAAATTCAAGACATAAATATATTGTACTTTTAACATATACTAATTAAATTAGTAAATTGTTGAATAGTTTCAGTTAATTAACTCAACTATTTCAAAGTTTGGAAATGAAAAGTTTTCGAACACAAAAATTTTTAATTTCAAAAACTGCTTCTAAAAATTAAAAACTCAACATAATAGAAACTAAATTATCGATCGTAATTCGATTGTCTCTACTAATCGATTGTCGAGTCTCTATCAAACTATGTAGAGTGGCCGGTGTATACAGCAGGCGTTCAGAACAGGCGGGTTCTCTCACGGTACTAACGCAGTTCCGCGGCCCGCGCTGCGCCCCGCCGCCGCCCGCCCATACCAAACTCCGCTGGCTAAGCTGAAGCTTTCCTAGATTGTGTGGCCTTAGTGAACATTAATTACACCCAACTTAGTCTGATTAAACCTTGAGGAATTATCTGGATTGACAAAATTAACTTTTAACGTAGATTTATGTCATTTTGGGCTCAGACGGCAATGCAAATCGAGTTAAAACTCTAAGTAGATACTTAAAGTTCTAATTTAATTTTCGTTCAGAATTAATTTATAATAAAATCCGTAAATGAGATGTATAATAAAAGTTTCTTCAAGTTACTCTCAAAAGTATTAAGGCCAATAAAGTTAGTAAAGTCTTCAGTATATTTGTACTTTTGTCCTGTTAATAGCTTCCAATTGCTACTAGAAAATGAATTATTTACTAACTTTATATAATACAATTTGTGGTTTTGGACTTAGAATATTTTTATTAAAACATAAAAATAACATTTGAAATGTAAATAATTTTAAATTATCAATCTAATAACTATATAACGTTGTATTTTTCAAATACAAAAAATGGCTACGATTTTTCTATAATGTTTAAGTAATTAAAACAATATAAAAGCTTATTGCAAATATTTAATTAAATGTTTATAGGCTGAATAGGCCTTAAAATATAAGAATAAATAAGAGTAACAATAAAAGTAATAATAATACTTACATCGATAGTATTATTAAAGCCAATAAATAGTAGTTAAGTGTGCTTTCAGAATAGCAATAAACATAACAAAACGGCTTATATTTACATAGTGTCATTGAATTTTATCCCATTTGTCTTTGAATAGAGATTTTATTATTTAATAATATATCTTTTTAGTAAATATGGACAAAATATAATACAATATTTGTAGTAACAATACTTCCTTATAAGCGTTTAAGATTAAAGTAGAATTTGAAAGAGACGCGTTGCTAAAGCTGTGAAACGCTAAATGTATCTACTATGTATGCATGACAAAATATTACTTATCAAAATAGTTATTTCGAAGATTTGTTTTAGTAATATATAAAGTCATCTTCTCCCTTCTCTCTCCTTCCAAAATCAAATTTTTTTTTTTATATATATAAATCAAATAATAATAGAAAGCTTTATGATATGACAACCAATTATAAATATGTCATTGAAGATTTATGTCACAGCGATTACGGCGATTTAAATGATCTTAACTATGTATTCTCAATCTCAATAGTCAACAACTATTTTCCAACGGAGATCTATTCTGAAGCCTTTCAAGAATAGCTCCAAGAAAGGAAAATAATCTCAAATTTAAAGTTTAACAACTATTACACTTGCAATATTCATGTTGATAAGAAAAAAACTATTAATTAACTATTGCATAAGTAATTGAAAATTTGTGAGTTTTTAAGATGAAAATTGTAAGTTTTTAAGATATTTGCAAAAAACTAAGCCCTCTTTTTTTAGTTAATTGTTTATAACTTTTACAATTTTTGCAAGCGGAATTTGTTTTTTAAAATAAAGTATCTACATGCCATTACAAATCGAATGATACCTCGTTCATATTTTTCCGAGACTACAGAAAAAAGTTGATCAAGAAGGCACTCGTTGACTAGACTAATAATATATACATGTACATTCTTGTTCACACATTTATATAGAACTTCAGGGTATGAATAATTTAATGTGCATTTTAGGAATCACACATTTAACACAAAAATTAAAAAAAAAATAAACCTCTGTTATGCTATATTGCGTAAAATACAATACATTTATAGCGCTGCAAGCAATCAGACCATAGCACGGTCTAGCCGTGGATGTGACAGGAGCCGAGTTCTGCGCGAAAGAAATTGGGTAGATTGGGTAGGCACCTATCGGTTATGAGTTGGCAAAGGAAATTATATAGGAAACTGATTAGATATTTTACTTTAGATTCTTTTGAGGCGTTGCCTTTATCGATTTTGTATTTGTTTATGCCTTAAATCAAAGTGGGTTCTATTTATTAGAGAAATATATGTATAAATAAATAAATAAATAAATATGTTGTGACATTAACACACAGCACCATCTAGTTCCATGGTAATCTACGAGGCTTGTGTAATGGATACCAGATAGTTCATCACACATATGTATATAACTTTAAATACATATAAATCATAAGCATAAACACCCCTGACTGGAGTACAAACATTCGTGCTCATCACACAAATGAACGCCCCCAGCAAGACTTGAACCCGCGACCGCTGGCACAACATGTACTACTACACTACACTACAAACTGAGCCAAACGAGTATATGTTACATATATTTTCTTCTTATATATAAAAATAGATAAATGTAGATAAGAACGATTTTAGAAAACTTTACTAATAATGTCATAAATATTGTTGTTATCCTCAATTTCCTTTGCGTAAGAACATTTCTTCAACTTTGTTATTATTAAACAGCTCCACTTTATTTTTATTCGCAACATTTTTTCTTACTTAAATAACTTTTAAATATTACTTTAAACAAATATTTTATGTTATTTACCGAACGAACTTGAAACTTTCATATTTATACTTAAAAAGTAGAACCCAAGTATTCAACATTGTTTAATAGCAATCACTTATTTAGCTTTTAAGAAACGTCTGCTACTTAAAAAATCTTTTTTTAGTTTGAAAATTTTGTAACTCATGATTTTATATTAAAATCTTTATATTTTTTATGTTTATATACTTTTATCGAAAAACATTGAATTGAATTTTCCTAGAATTTAAGTCTCTACTTAAAGAAGTTGGTTGAAGAATGATTTTTAACACTGAACTGGGCAAAGTCAATAGAAACATTCGTCTATGATTCAGTCGTACTTCCATAGATTTTTTTATTATTAGTTAATGATTTATTTAATAGTGTTTTATTTTATGAAATTCGTATCAAGGAGCTTTGAATCTATCTTATTTTATTTATTTTTCAAAGACCGGCAACATCGACGACGACCAATTAAAGAAACGAAAAGACCATGTTTAATATCATATGAAACAAGTTAAATATATGAACATTGAATCTTCATATGGTAATGAAAATAAAATTTTATCCCAAATCCTGTAAACACGTTAAATATATTTTTGTGATGTCAAACGGGATATTAACCATGTTTTTCACTTACTTTTACGAGTTTCCGATATTACGTTTAATATAATGTATTTTTATGTTGAAAGAAATATTTAATGTGATAAATGATAATATGGTCGTGGAATTATCATATTGTTAACAATGTTAAAACTTTATTCTCTTTCCCGTTTGAGAAAATGAAAGAGACCCTTTCATTTCGTTTCCGTGATTAAAAATACTTTATGTCAGCACTAAACTAAGTTGCGATCATATTTTCAAACGTTGCATACGTTTGAAAATATGATAAAATTATGATAAAGAGTAAGAGTATGGTAAACTCATGATAAAGAGTTCGAATATATAAATCTATACTTCTATTATAAAGAGGTAAAGTTTGTGAGTTTGGGAGTTTGTAGGGGTAATCTCTAGACCTACTACACCGATTTAAATGAAATTTGGTGAGAAGATAGTTTGGGTTTGTTTATCCCGGAAATCATCCCTTAAGTAAAGGAGGTAAAAATGAGGATGAAACTTTGTATGGAGAATCAACCTTGAGATAAACCCGAGCGAAGCGAGGGTGAGTCGCTAGTGTTTAATGTTTTGAAATAGTTTAATAATTATTAAAAAAAAAAACAGAAATAACTAATTCAATAACTAATCCTTAATTATAAGTAATAGGACATTACAAAACAAAATATAATAGTTCCTAGTACTTTCACTATATGATGATTTACAAGTCGAGCATCGTAGAAGAGTGAAAATTATGATAAATTACTTATTGTTCATATTTTAAAAATATAATAATTCTAGCGGCTCACCCTTGCTTCGCTCGGGTTCGCCTCCAAAAAAACAAAAACAAATCTATCCCACGGGAACCGTGCATTTTTCCGGAATAAAAAGTAGCCTATGTATTATTTTCATATAATATGAGCTATATTATTGTAAAGTTTCATTAAAATCGATTTAGTAGTGTTTGCATGAAAGAGTATCAAACATCCATACACCTACATGTAGACATCCAGACATCCATATATCCTCACAAACTTTACACGCATTTATAATATTAAATAGGATATAATTTTAATACAAATTAATGTAGGTAAAGGAACGGAAATTATGTTTAAAGATCTGCTCTATTTCTATTTGTATGTTACGTAAACCGACTCTAATATGTATATACAATATATATATATATATATATATATATATATATATATATATAAATTATATTATAGTTATTATTTTTTCACTTTGTCAAATAATTCCAAAAAATCAGAATATTGTTAACCAATTCTTGAACTGAAAAAATATAACAAAAAACCTAGGTCTTTTAAATTATTTAAAATATTTCTTCACGCATGCCTAACTCACACTTTCTAACGTTGTACACACCTTTTGCATAATTTGCATATTATTAGCTTAAACATATATGGGGTTTTGTAGCTAAATCGTTGCTAATTAGTTCTTATAATCCCGATTTTGTTGCTTTATCAGATTTCATAAAAATAGAGTTACTGCTCTCTTAACGATAAACTAACAGTGAACTCACGGGATCGGCAAGAATTAAATCGAATTATATATCAGATTTTTTTGCTAATTTGTCGCTGAAAAATAATATAAGAAAATTTGAAAAAAAAAACACAGAATTGGCTAAATCTGGAGATCTGTAGACTACTACCAGTGTCCATGCTACCTTAATATGTAGTTTTTACAAGACGACGGCATGGATTTTGTTGCTGGTCGCAAATAACATCAGGACACCTTAGAGAGCCAGCAACAAAATAACAACTAAAAATCTGCTACACCTGCAGACTTGTTACTGACTATATAATGATTACAATACGGGACTTAAAACGCGAATTCGTAAGTGGCTATATACCTTGTTCCCGACGTTTCGACAGGGTTGCACCAGCCGTGGTCACGGGCAAACTGGCGGTGTACGTAAACATAAATAAAAGTATGGATGATGTATGTATGTGCGTGCCAATGTCCATCCAAATTCATTGAACGGTTTACATAAACTCAAAAACGTCCAAACATCCAAATTTTCCAAAAAATCCTGCATTAATAATACTAATAGGATAGCCAAATTTACATAGTTTTTTTTTTCCTTAAAGTTGCCGCGAACATAGCTTTGAGTTTTTGCTCCAGTGTTAGATTTATTGTCCCTGACTACCCACATGGGATATAATGTAAAGACTGAACAACCTAGTTTCGAGATAATTTTCTGTGTATATTACATACAGAAAAGTAATCTCATAGTTTATAAACGCGGAACATTAAAAGCTTTTGCTATTAACAATATCTTATCGTTAAATCTACACGATTGCCAAGTTAAACCGCACGTGAAGGGAGGCACTGATAAAATAAACGTAAATTATTAAGAAAACATTCATTTGTGTAAAGCGTTATTAAAAATGAAATATTTCATGTAAAACCTTGGAAATACTACGGTTTATGTGAAACATTGTATTTCACAAATGAGTCTCCAGGGTTGCTTGATAAAAAGCCTGTCTTACGCTTAAAAATGCTATTCCTTTAAAACGTTAACAGAATAGGTACAAATCCGTATATGCTGTTACGACAAAAAGAATATTAAGGCTTGTCGCCATATACGAAATCTGTTTTTAATATTCCTCTTGTTTTTACTCTATCGTTCTTACACGCAGGTTTCCTATTAATGTTTTTTTCGCCGTATCAGCGGTGCTTATGTTGAAAACAATTTGCACATAACAATTATTGCAGAATTGTGACACCCGGGATCGGGGATTGGAAATCGCTTTATATATTTTTTCAACGAGCCCATAGCCACTTTACCAATGCCTTTTATATATCACTAAAGTAGCTACAAACCCTAAACTAAATCTAGAAATAATTTAATCTTGCTTAGTGTGAGTTTTAATCTTTTAAATATTATTGTTTTAATATTTTTCTATGTCCAAGTCGGTTTTTCTGATTAATTTCAATATATAGGGGTCATTGCGCCTTCTGCACTACCCGTCTATATACGTGCGATATCTTTTGATAGCATACCTTCTGCATAATATTATGAGACATCAAAAATAGCTCCGACTCACAAACCGAGACCACCGACATAATTAACAGTCCTCATTCTAAAAGAGCTTACCGAGTACACATTTAACGTGTTTATGATTTAGTTGGCTTCTGTGTTTATAATAAAGCTGAGATTAATGGCGTGAGGGCGGTCCGCGCCGCTGTCTTACACCCAGTTACATTTTTATATTCTTGTCCTTTTATTTTAAATGTGACCTCGTATGTCTTCTTTTATTGTTTTTTTTTCAATCTCTGAGAAAGGGAAAACCTGTACATAATACTAATTATGTTATTTTTTCTTCTATATAGGATTATTTGTAAATTAAATAATAATGGTAATAATATTACGTGGAATCGTAACTAACGCTTTTATTTTTTTAATATAACCTTTTATATTGATTTACCGATAAAAAGAAATGGTGAAATTTTATTTAAAATCAATTTAATATTGAAGATACAAATGGTTTGTTCAAATAAAGTTACCGACGGGAGTGAAAAGGAGGGTTTCTGGGATCATTCAATCATTCACCCTCAAGGTACCCATTGAGAGTGAATGATTATTTTGACTTAAGCGAGGTTTATCGCGGTCTGGAGGAGAAAAATTGACGCTGATTATTGCTACTTAACACGAAGTGTGTAAGTAAATGTAATGTGAAAACATTAGCAGCAGGTCAAAAACTAAATAAACATAGAATTCATTGAGTTAGATGAAAAAAAAAGCAGTAACTTTAATGTTACTTTATCCAAAGGAACATTTTTTTTGTTTTGAGACGGGTGAGTTTGACGAAACAGTTATTATGTTATTTATTTTTAACAATGCTAGTTATTTGAAATAATACTTTTATAGAAATAATACCTAGCTATTTGTGAAAGTTTCAGTTTTAAGTATTATATTAAAATATTAATTTTACTACTTTTTGTTTTATTAAAAGAGCTTGAGTGTATACGTAATCTATATATACATAAAATGCTTTGTCCTGACTGACTGACTGATCGATCAACGCACAGCCTAAACCGCTGATCGTAGAAACGTGAAATTTAGAGGACATATTCTTTATATAATGTAGGCATCCGCTAAGAAAGGATTTTTCTAAATTCATCCCCTAAGGGGGTAAAATAGGGGATAAAAGATTGTATGAAACTCTGTTATTCTTAACGCGAAATGCACGAAAAGTGGTATTTAGCTTTAAGATAAAAAATGAGAAATATATGTATTAAATTTTTTTCATAATTCATCCCTTAAAAGGGTGAAAAGGGGTGATAAAGTTTATATGGGCAAACAATTATTTATGATCAGAATTACTTGAAACTTAGTATTAATGCTCTTCAATACAATTAAATAAATATATGTTTTAGCATCTTTCGAAATTCATTCTATAAAAGGGTAAAATGGGGGATGAAATTTTTGTATGAAATTCTGTAATTGATGCACGAAAAGTGGTATTCACCTTTGAAATGAATAATGAAAAGTAAAACAATACAAAATATCATTTTTTTTTTCGAAATTCATCCCTTAAAAGAGTAAAAGGGGGTTATGCTGTTTATATGAGGAAAAAAATGTTTATAATTAAAATTACTTGAAACTTGGCATTAATGCTCTTCAATACAATTAAATAAACATGTATTTCAGATTTTTTTAAAGTTCAATCCCTAAGTGGGTAAAATTGGACGATGAAGTTCGAGTTGTTGAATATATTTAAACAAAGTAACATAAGTTAAGTTCTCCGTAAATGCACACTTACTGTGTGCATATAAAGTAGAGAACGGAGATTATTCCAAACCCAAAGGAAAATTATGTATAACTTCTTGGCTGGTCACAAAAGCGACAACTATAATAGACCTACAGCGTGAGAGAAAGAGAGAGAGAGAGAACCTAGCAAGAGAGTATCCTGCTATCTAGAGAGTATCCTCCTTCTGAAGGTTGGCACAACTGTAATGAAAAAGTCACCTAAGCTATGTAACGGGATTAGACTGTGAGTAATTCATTAAACATCATAGTGGCCACTGTGTTTGCTGAATGTGCTCGGGGGAATCAGAATTCATACCTTGAATACCACTGATAACTTGCTTTTCCTTTGAATTTAATCTATTGTAATTCGTTCTTAAAGTTTGCTTTGCAATGACCATTAACATATATCTCAGGGCCAATCGTTAAAAGTAGCAGGCGTAGACTTAAGAGAGGATAGCTCCTCACAGGGACATTTTAGCAGAACCCAGAACTAGATAGAACATCCATCAGTGTGGTATATTTGTGTTTGGGTTTTTTAGTGTAGACTAAAAGTGTATTCTACACATAATATTAAAAAATCGTTATGAGAACATATAAATTCAATGGAAATTAAAACCCTGTTACATTATTCAAAAGTCGTAAACATTGTATGCGATTATACTCTCTTCCTCTAACTTTTGAAAGATGGAGTAAAAAATGAGTAAAAAATACAGGTAGTGGAGCTTACTAAATACCTAAAATGAAAATTTATTTACAGAATATGTAATCTATGTTTAACATTTTTTAAGATATTGGATATTATAAGTTACTATCGCCAAAATTTAATTTGTGTTCCTTATATCTTTAATAACACGAAATCGTATACGAACTTATTTTTGCAAATAATAAAGTATGTGTAGCGAAAAAAGTTTATTTATTCCGTAATTTGATCGTGGGTGAAGCCGCGGGTTCTGCTAGTAACTTATATATAAATAGAGGTTATATATAATTTTTTTTTATTATTTCTATCTAAGCCATTTTCATTTTTGTTGCATTTTTTATACTTATCCGTATTCTATATAAAAGAAGGAAACTCGAATAAAATAATAAAAAAAAAGGAATTATTAAACACCAGTATAAAGGAAATGATCCCTATACTTTTTTTAACCTCTGTTCCAAAAAGAGGGGTGTTATAAGTTTAACGTATGTATCTGTGTGTTTGTCTGTGGCATCGAAGCAGCCAAACAGATAAACCGATTTAACTTGATCGAGAGTAATCAAGAAAAATACGTTTAGTCGTTTACAGGCTATCAGCTCTTTTTTAGACGGTAAAATGATAAGATATGGTAACCTTGGCCTGCGTCACCTGGAATCTGCAAAATACTCAACTCTTTACTAAAATACTGCAGATATATAGTGTTTAGTCTCATTGAAATGTCCTCAATGGTTGTGTTGTTTTTTTTTTAATTATTAATTTAAGAGTTATTTGAATATTTGAATTTTAAGTTACCAGTAAAGAAGAGGCTGTGATATATGTAGGTATATATGATCAATATTTTTTTTTCCGAGTTAAATTAAAGTATTTTTTCCATAATATTAAATTTGTGTATATAAAAAACAACATTTACTTAATTGCACTCACTACTATTTACGCAGACAAACAATTAATAATTGGCAAACGTCATTAATAATTTCCATAATTAATTTGTTTACTTTAAATTTTCTGATTGACGACTAAATGATAACGATTTCGAATCTCTTTAACTAATAAATATATGAGTATTTTTAAATTAAGTCAAAACTTCTATTGAAATATGTGTCAGTTTTTTATATAAATTACATAAAATTAAACCATTTTGTGTATTCTACTATTTTATATAGTTATTTATTCCAATTATATTCAGTTTAAAATTGCTCATTTTTTAACATGTCTATTAAATAATTATGTTGATAATGAGATTCGCACGTGAAAATCCTAAAAATGCGTAAGACAGGTTTTGAACCCACTTCACTCTGTTTCGATGCCACAGCTATCCACATACACTTATATCTATACTAATATTATAATGTTAAAGAGTTTGTTTGTTTGTTTGATTGATTGATTGTTTGGTTGAACGCGCTAATCTTAGGAACTACTAATCCAATTTGAAAAATTCTTCTTGCATTAGATAGCCCGTTAACTGAGAAAGGCTATAGGCTATATATCATCCCGGGAAAATGTACGGTTCCCATGGGATAGTTAGTTTGTTGTCTAGGGACGAACCCGAAGCAAAGCGAGGGTGAGTCGCTAGTTATAAATATCTATTCAATCATATTTAAAAAAACTTCACTTTGTATTGCTCACTTGCCTCGTAGCCAAAAAATATATATGTCTTTACTGTCTACGTTCCGACAATGCGTGCTTCCGTAATTTGTTCTCCATTTGTTGTACCCATACCCCTCCAACACTGTATTGTGTTTTAACAAAACTAAATAAATATTTGTAAGGTCAATATAAAGATTTACTTAGTCAGGGTCGACATCGCCAGGATGGCTCAGAATATACTGTAATCAGTGCTACTCAACAATAGCCCACACTTCCTCCAAGTCCTAATTATACGTTGCTCGTCATTTGGTAACTTTTTGGTATGTAAGTACTATCCCGTAGAAATCATTGACATAGCAGAATTTGCCTACTGTCAAACTTAAAAATTAGTCAACATTTCAGTCCATCATAATAAGAAAGTAGAGTTAAGGATGCAACTTTATTTTTTTAATTTGTTTAGTTTTATTTTATGCCATTTAACTTTGCTATGCTTTAAAAGTAGATAAAATGGTCGCAACATGTCATGCACAACGTATGCATGAAGTCATAAATCGGTTGTATAGCGACCCGTCTTAATTACTTAAAAGGATGATACATGTTTAAGAGTAACACCTGCTATGTGGGGAGTCTATTCCTGTACATCCGGTAAGCTCAGCTGCCCGCGTCGTTATGACGGCTGATGTCGTTGCCACTTACGTTCATCTCCGAAAGAATAAATTAAATGTCACATTTTATAAAATACGGAATATTTGTTTCAATTCCACATCACTTGTGTAATTGTTTTTCTTTAAGAGATATTATTTCTTTACTAGAGGCCCACATTCGCTTCGCTCGGGTTCGCCTCTAGGAAAATAGAAACAAATCTATTTCACGGGAACTGTACATTTTTCCGGGTGTCTATGTGCTATTCCCGACTCTAATCTATCTGTATTTATAATATATTGATTTATTTATTATTTATTTAATTCTCTTTATTCGTTTATGCGTTGACATTTGAATTTACAATTTAGTTCATCAAGTTTGTGATTTATATTCTATTTAATCCAATAATAATAATGTTCGCTGGACTGATTTTCTGTTACCGCGGAAACATGAGTCAATATCGTTTATTGTATTTACTAGCCAAGGGACTGAGATGACAAAAATTCTACCTTTTTATTAAAATTACAATTTCAGAGCCTACTTTTTCATATTATGTTTATTCTCAAGAATTTTAATGAAAAACTTATTTATTCAAACAATAATACTGAATAACTTAATATAGATAGATAAGATAGCAGAAAACTATGAAAATAACGTTTTTGCGCAAAAGACGCCCACATCTATGAAGTTATCGTCGTTTTCTTTATTTTATTTCTGAACAATGATGCTAGGGATATTTTTGAAGCTTATATTTGAACACACGAGAAAGATGTAAGAACTAGGAAGTAGGGGTTTCATAAGATGAATATAGTTTTATCAATAATATATATTATTTTGTATTCAATCCTTTTTAAAGTTCTACTGCTGGGCACGAGCCTTCCTTCAATACGAAGAGGATCAGGCCATAATCCACCATGCTAACCAAGTGCGGGTTGGCGGATTTTACATGTATTTTGAAAACTTGCTAGATTCTCTCAGACCTTACGATGTTTTTCTTCACCGTAAGATAAGTGGTAATCATGTCGTAAATGATTTGCGCACGAAAATAGCGATCTCGCAGATCCAGGATTTGAACCCGCTTCACTCGGTTTCACTCCGGTTTCGCGTCACTCGGAAACGCTTGGGAAACTGAGAGGCTAGAACTGCCTTATATTATTTTACTTTAATTATTTCTTAGCAGTCCAATCATTTATCTAGTTTTTTAAATCCCATTTTTAATATACTTAGTATCGCAATGGCGATTTATTTTACAACAGGAACATTTATTTTATTAAAGCTAATAAAAATAATATTACGTAGTAGCTTCAAATATAGTACCGTAAAATAGTAAGACAGTAAAGGAGAAAGCTTATAGTCTCAATCTTGGGTGGTCAAAGCCGGGGTTTTCAAAATAATCTTTGAAAAAACAAAACCACCCAAGTATTGAATATTTTTTTAATTTACATTAAAGGATGCAATAAATTGTAGTAATATAAATTAATTTATTAATCTATAGTATTATTTTTGTCAATGGAGTTAAATTATTTATAAAGTTAAAACAAAATAATCGTTATACCTACCTAATATTCATTTTAAGTGACAGCGCCTGTATTATGTTCGTATTTGGCTCGTATTTATTAAATATTCTTTATGCGAGACATGTGCTACAATTAAAATAAGTTTATATTGACGTGCAGAGGATGCATTTCGACAGATTCAGTCCCTGCAGACTGAAGATTTTTTGTTGATCGATAATTTAGTTGTGTTCTTAATCCGTACGAATATTAATAGATGCGCAAATCGAATAGGTATCGGCCGACGATAAAGTTAGATAGGTTATTAGACTACTAAATCAGTATAGCGTTACTTCCACGCGTGCACACTCGCCGACTTTTTGTTGGCCATCTCCAAAAAATTCGCTGTGAACGAAAATATGTACACGTAAATATTAGAGTGTAAAGTTGTTATAGTATCGCAGCTGCGAAAATATAATATTTCAGGTCATCGTTCGTTCGGTTTCGTTAAATTATCATTATTCAGTTTAGTATGATTAACAAAGAATATGTGTTTTAAAAAAAAGTGTATTATTATCATATACGTGTATAAAAATATACTTTGATTTACTGGTTTTAAAATTTTTTTTAAAATCGCAATCTTACTAGTTTTTAGATCTATTATTATAGAAAATAAACGTAAGTGATCAACCTTTGATGAGCGTTTAAAATAGTCTACAAAAACAACAAAAGGATTTGAGAATAAATCATTTTAAATTTTTTAGAATTCGATGTGTGTGTATGATAAATAATTATTATCAAATTTCCACTACAAATTTAAAACATGATTTAAAATTGTTTAAATGTGACATTCACCAACAGTTGGTGTGCGCTCTCGACATCAACCAAGCTGCTTAGTTGAGCTGTGTGCGGGTATTTCCCAGCCCGACTACACTATCGGGTCGATTAAGTCTGAGGTCACATCAGACTAGCAAAGTTAAAGCAAAGCTTTTTTATTTTTTTATTTTTATAGTGAAACAACAAATAAAATATACATTTGTAAAGTAATGACTGAACATTGTGATATTCTAGTATTTTATTTAACTTTTAGATTGCATGTTTAAAAACAATGAATAAACTTTTTATGTCATCCTATCGATGGGTCCGATAAAGGATGAAGTAAATACTTTGATACCGTGTAGCAAACAGCAGGGGAAATTCACATGAAATAATACTTTGTAGGCAAAGCGATTGGGCACGTCTCGAGGGAAACATAAAATTGCTAAACCTTCGCCAAAATTGAGAAACTTGTTGAAAAATCTCACTTGAGGGATACAAACAGTTTTATATGTTATTTCTTATGTAAAATAGATTTATACCCCCTTAAGAGGTTTAATATGTCAAAAATTATCTTATCATAGCATTTATCATCTACCCAACGCAGAAACTCCAATAATTACATTAATTTACTCACTAAATACTACATTTTTCTTTGTTACGATAGGAAATAATAAATTTACAGAAATCGTTCGTAATAACGATACAATATGACTATGAAGTTGGGCACCAGTACATTAAGTAAAGGCTGCGTGACACGCTCACAACCTATTAGTATGCGGAGGCAAATGACCGCGATAAACGATCATAGCATGAAGCTGACAGTTATTTAAATGCAGATTTATTTCAGTATAAAGAAATGGTTTATTAGGTATATCGGGTTTTACGAATTTAGTATCAAAGACTAGTTTGATTGTGGAATAAAAAATATGTTTTATTTCACAGTAGGTTTTGTTTTATTTTTATTTCTAAAGTGTAAATTATACCTATATGCAGGCCTAAAAAAGAAAATTCTATACATATAATAAAAGTGTAACTAAACGCTAAAAAAACTTGAACGTCGTTGCCCTTTATGATAACTATATAAAAACTTCTATACATATAATTAAATTCTAACTGAGTCTAATCTGTATATTAAATATTTTTGGAAAATTTTATTGAAATAGAGTTTTTAGAATTTTTGTCTGTTTGTCTGTCTGTCTGTTACCGCATCACGAAAAAACCACTGGAGGGATTTTGATGAAATTTAGCATGATGATAGCTGGTTATCATATAAGATACTTTTTACTGCGGGAAAATATCTCATCTCTGCGAAATCATAAATATACTAAACTTTAAAACGTAAGTAGGGACGAACCCGAGCGTATATATATATATATATATATATATATATATATATATATAAGATATACATAGATTATCCTTTTATCGATATTTTTTTATAAAATATAGAAATTAGCATTCTTTTAAGCCAAGAAATTCTTCCATTTTAATTTAATTATGTAATAACAAAAACAATATTACCAATATCAATTAGTAAATATGTTAAAAGGTTTAGAGGATAAAGGTTCTAAAAACAAAATTACAAAACTTACAATATATTCAATTAGAAAATATAACTTTTACTTAAAAAGCTGTGTTATATTACGTTATAAATATTGTATATAATAATTTTCGTATTTTTACATATATTATTATTTTATTTTTTTTATGTAAGGTTTCGGGAGGCACCTTTAAGACTGCAAGGGTAGGTATTCTAGTATGTGCGCAAGCGATTCTGCAACGCCCATTGCACTGCGGCGAAGGGTTCCGCTGTGGATTTTAGTGAGAAGGAGCCTTGTGACGGTACCCTGCCCGTTCACGGACAGCAGGGTCCCCGTGATGGGTTTTCCCAGCAAAAACAAAAAAAACACACAACCACACGCACACACACACACACGCACACACACATACACACACACACACACACACACACACACGCAAACGCACACGCACACGCACACATATTTCCACATTCACACAATACACAAACATATGTGGGTCGTTCTTCTTTTCTAGCGACAATGATCTGTCCCTCATCTCATTTTGTGTCATATTAGAGTATAAATTATTATGTATTCATTGTTCGAATTTACATCCTCATCGCTTTATACCTTTTAATACTAAATAATCTTTAACTTTCTATAGCCAATAGTTTTTTTGCATGTGTTTATTTTTCATTAAATACCGTGACAGAGTAGTAATTCATAATGATGTCCTACCGAAAAAGAACCACTCTGTCACAGTGTTTTCCCGAAAATCGCCACAAACCAAACAACATTACGGGCATGAAAATAAAGATTAAATGATCCAAATGAAAATTAAATGCATTTGCAAAAAAATATCTAACACTGAAATCAAAATATTGTTACTTGAAAAACTCGAAAAACTGAGAAACACCAATTCATTGTCGCAAGAAAAGAAGAACGACCCATGTATTATATTCATACGATAAACATTGCACAATAACTTTTATTCTCATTTTGTTATATTTTTGTGTTGTTGATTTTAGTAACTGTTTATTTGATTTGTTTTATACTTACGTTTTCTATTTCCTGTTATAAAATATAGAATATATCTTAACTGTAAGCCCTTATGTGGGGAGAGAGGGGAGATATCCTGTACCACGGGTTCTACACCTCGCACTTTGTCAACAAAAAAGTTTATTATTATAATAATTATTAATTTATATATATGTATGTATGTATAACTATAACGAGGTATATATGGTATTTTCCACTTTACATCTGAGCGAAGCCTGTCGCCAGTAACAGTGAAGCAGTAACTTTGGCTGAGCTTGTACAATATATTTCATTTTATTATAGAGCTTATTTTAAAATTTAAAATATCAGTAGGTAAGTTTTATTTTATTGATTGAATAAGTCCAATGATTTCGTGTGAGATCTCCAAACAACGCGGTCTGCATACTAACGAAGATTGTATTTAAGTGTTTGCGAAATAAATGGAAATAAGCGTGCGTGCGAAGCCGCAATACCTTTCCGTAATACATAGTTGCTACAGGACAAAAATTAGCATTTGTTTATTGAATTTACACTTGTAATAAAATCTGTTCAATAAAATCCAGACCAGTAATTGTTATTTCAGTGAATATTTGTTGTTGTTGTTGTTGTAAATATATTTGAATATAAAAGTTTCATTGCATGTTCTTTTTTTTAATATATATAATAGTTTTAGTAAGTAGTTAGGTAGTGATACCTCATAGGTCACACGATTGCTTGCATTTTTACCACGATTACCACTTGCGTTACGGAATATATCGTGAGAAAACATCTTGCATGTCTGAGAGAACTTAACAAGTTTTCAAAAGACATGTGAAGTCCGTCAACCCGTACCCAGCAAGCCCGTGCCCAACAGTGGGACTCTTAAAAGGGTTGAGTACAATAATTTAAATAACAACTAAAGAGGTTTTATATAATTGTAATTGCAATATTTGAGAACCAAAAAATATATAAAATATGATATTTCTTTAGAAACTCTTGCATGCATTCATATAAAACTGGACCTGAATAATATACCTAATTCATATTTTAAATGCCGGATAAAGAAACGTTACGCAATGTATGTACATACGTGTGGTAAAAGCGAAAGAGAATAAAAGTTTATAAACTACAAGGAGTGAACCTGTTGAGATTTCCCATTGGCAATATAAACAGGAGCTTAAACTCGATGTTTACATCAATTTCCATATTTCTAGCTTAATATAGGGACGATTAGTGGATGACTTACCCATCCTGGATGGCTGTCACATTCTCCATGACATGTCTGTTGGAGTGAACAAGCAGCGCTTAATAAATCAAAGTCATTACGCTTAT